>JAWMRA010000113.1:40830168-40886321 GCA_035584735.1 Pseudotriccus pelzelni
CAAAAAAACAAACAAAAACAAAAAAAAAAAAAACAAAAAAAAAAAACCAAAATTCCCCCCCCCAAAAAAACAAACACAAAACCCCCCCCACACACACAAAAACAAACCAACCAACCAAAAAACCAACCAAACAAAACAAAACACCAAAACATGGAAAAGCAGAACACAGAAAACAAACCCAAGGTGCTCAGTAGAGCAAAGCTCCCTGAGTTATGTTTGAGTCCACTCTGGAAGCACAGCATGGTATTTCTTCTCAAGCTGTATGGAATGCAGTGCTCGTTTCCTACCTAAAAGTAGCTAGCCTGGGAGAGAAGAATTTAGGCCAACCATTTAATTTGATTATGAAATTTGCTCTTATGCCTATACAGTATCACAGTACACATGGTGGCATGGATAAAGTCAGGGAAGAACTGGAACAGATGAGCCTTTGGGTGTTCAAAGCTTTAACTTGCCAGGCTCTGAATGATAGGCATGCTTAGATCGACTAAAATTTCTTCCATTGTCTTCAGAGCTGAGAATATCCCTTTAGTTGGCTAAGAAAAATAATGTTGGAGAATCTCTGTGCAATATTATATTATTTACACTATTTATTTTGCCTGAATTTGCTCTGTAGCAAGCACTCTGGAAGTAATGGAAGTGAAATAACTCTTCAAGCTATGATATAAATGCAGTGAACTGTCATTGCATATAGCTTTAAGGAACACTTTCTACATATATCCACCTACTTTTCTTCAGTGCAATTGTCACAGGAGAGTTTGCCAAGGATCCTAGATGATAGAAATTTCAAACATATCTTCCTACTGCAATTTATTCACCAAAGAATCCCCAGGCTCCTGAGTACCAAGGGAATCAGTGATGTTCTGGGAGACAGGCTGTCACACAGAGGCAGTGAGGCTGCATGTGTGTATATGCTCCTTACAGACACACATAGGTTCAGGCTGTGTCTGCATTCACAAGTGAAGTGGTGCAACAGAAGCACCAGATTATCCTCTTGCAAATTGCAACAGCCACAAAGCCATTTGTTTTAAGCACTCAGCATCTACACTACAGGCCTCGTGTGGTTTTACTTCAGATCTAATCTGGTCCTCAGGACAGAGCTCCTGTCGATTGCTGGAGCACATTAGATGCTCGGTTGCCTGGAGCACAACAGTTGGCTGGATCTAGCTCAGGCACTCTGAAACAAATGTGCAAATCAAAACTGGAGAGCGGGGGCAACCAGGAGAGTCAAAAGCACAAAGCTTGAAACTAAAAGCTTGCATGTTCCTGACTTCAAACCCATCATTTCTACACTTTGTGCTTCACAGAAACCTTCAAGCCTCTTTCTCACAATGGCAAATAAAAGCAAAGACTTTTCCAAGCCACCAAGGCCAGGACCACAGAGGGCATTACAGCCTGGCTGCAGCTCCCATGGTAGCTGTGAGCCATCCTGGATGCCTCTGTCATGGCAGTGTTATAAGCTCTACCAAAATAACACCAACTCTGGAGTCACTTCATCACCCTGAAGAAGCAATTTGGAGCATCTGCTAGGACTACACAGGTACATGGAACTGGAGGGTCAACTGTCCCAACTGGCCAGAGATTAACTTTCCTCATCAGTTACTGTCAGGATGAACCTCAAATCAAACCTATGCGTATTGACAGAGAAGATATTAAAATTTAAGCTAAGGGTAGTGATCTGAGAGATGTCTGACAGCAGATTGGTAGTGCTAGAAGTAGTAATACTCTGATCTTTGTTTATTTGGTTGTTGTGCAGAAGGACCCAGCTCATATACTAGCAAACATCACACACCTTGCACCCTAAACTGAGGGACACGGAACAGTCACAGTGCTAGGACAATACCCATTTATGTGGCTAACAAATTCTTGGGAAAATTTACATGGTTTTGGTAAAGCAAAACATCTCACCAGCTTCTCAGGAGGTCCAAAAGCATGTTCTTATACCCATACACAAAGAAAAAACTCCACGATGCCCAAGTTTTCCATGCCAAAACAAAAATGCTTACACTTTTCTTTCTCCAGCTGTGGGAAATGCCCTCAGTAACATCCTGAAAAGGTGTTATCAGAACCAGATTCCGTAATTGTCTGATTAGACAATCAAATTCAGCTTTTAATGCCACGTCAAAAAACTACAAGGGAAGACCTTTACTTGAAACTCTCGGTTATAAAAGTAAATTGTCCTAAAAATGCACTTTGACTTTTGGAGGTGGGGCCTTCATCTCAGCAGGCTCCATGGGGTTGTAGCACATTACAACAGTTCCTCAACATAAATAAAAATAATCTAGGTAATTTTTGGTGTCTGCACACGTCACACAGCAGGAATCAGACCCGACCAGCCTCCTGATGAGTGTCATATAAATATTAAATATTAATAGTACTGTTACTGTTAATTTGGCAAAATGTGATACTGTGTAAAGAGAACTTTGTCTCTTTTGGCTGTGCTGCAACAAGGAAAACACATGTTCTCAACATTTCTAGCTGGACAACTTTCTTTTACAAATGTTTGCTTTTCTTAAATTAACATACATGAGTGGGCTGGGAAGGAGTGGGGAGGCTGTTGTTTTTACCTGAAGTCCTTCAACCTCCTCTTTTATGAGCCACATTTACACCTACTGGAAATCTGGGCTTGGGTGATATTTGTCTCTAATTCAGAAGCAGTCTCTTATTCATCAGATAAAAACTAGAAAAAGCTGTCTAAAACCATTCCTGTCTTTTACTTTTGTATGTTTTAATGCAGTACCTGTCACAAATGTAGGTCAGAGACATGAAGGTGATGGCTGGAGAAATTAAGTGCTCTACTTGACACAATTGAAAATCAAATAAAATACTTGAGAGTTTAACCATTATATATGCACATTTTTACGTATGTTTTCTACATGCTAAAAAGAGGAAATATTTATTTTTATGCAATCTGGAGCCACAGTATCAACAGTGAGAAATAATCCTCATGAATATGGCTATCAGGATATTTGCCAGCATTCTCTTTTCCCTAGCATAACAAAAATCTTTCTGCTTCACCCCTTCATAAAAGAACTTGAATCTTGGAAGATGAAGTACAGACAGGAAGAAGAAGTCTGGAGGAGGTATCCCTAATACTCTCTAAGTACATGTTGCAGAATATGAACTGCACTCTTTTAGATAGTTCTGCTACTAAGAGCTTGCAAACAAATCTCAGTAGCAGAGCTGTGGAAGCCTAAATGTCATTAGTTGCAACAAACAACAGAAAGATGAGGATTTTTGGCCATTTCATTTTGAACAGGGAGAAAATGAGAAATAAAGAGGAAAATACAGGGAAAATTGTGACCTGTAGGGAGAAAATACAAAGGCATCATGAAGAAGCGCAAGCATGAAAAGAGCAGAAGATGGTAATGACTCTGTGTTCAGCGCTGACTGTTGAGCACTGGTGAGAAACGTGTGGAAACTTCATTATCTCACTGGAGAAAAGGTTAGAAACAACACAGCACAGAAACAACAGTGTTTGTGAGATAGGTGCAGATTAACCAGATGAGAGAATGTTCTGGCACTTTGTAAACATGTATGAGATAGATGTAACTGCCCAAACTGGATGCCCTATGAGACAGTCAGGAACAGCAACTAGAGGTCAAGCAGGTCATCCAGGGGCATCTCAAGTGGCCCCAGACACTTTTCTGATACTAAGAACCAATCCTATGTGCCTACATGTGGGGTAGGTATATAAAGTCCTGTTGGTGCAGGCTGATGTGTCCAGTGTTATTTTGGGTTCTGTGCAATATGTGCTTCTTATTACCTCAGAGGTTTTTCCAACCTAAATTATTATGATTCTTTGATTCTCTGGACTCCATGTGATGCTCTCTGTCATACTGTGATGTGATATGGTTTAGTGGGCATGGTGGTATCAAGCAAAGGCTGGACTTGGTGATCTTTGCAGTCTTTTCCAGCCCTAATGATTTTATGTTTCTACACTGGCCAACGCACTGCACAGGTCTCAGATATCTTAGGGGGTCTCAAACAGCACTAGACTTGTTTTAAACAACAACGTTCCCTCCTTTGCCACAATAGGTAATGTAAATTGAAAGGAGAGCTACTCAGCCATTCTGCCTCAAAGCAGGAACCCAAAATTGGCCAACTGAGGTTTTTTAGCTCTCTGGACTGGACCTTCATTGACTATAATGTTACATTTGACATCTCATGCATATGTAAACTCCTCCAGGTAATGTACATTAAAGTATTTCACTCCTGAGATGAAGTCATCCTAAGAAAACAGAAGTTTGGAGAAATAAATCTAAATCTGGGACAATTCTTGAAACACTGTGAGTGCTGCTGTTCTGTTAAAGGGAGAGGACCAGACAGTAGAAGTCAGGAGGTTAGCAAAGACAGGTTACAGTTAAAGCTATTTGAGAAACACAGCACAACCTGGGTCAATTCAATTGTCTGATGTGGCCTCACGCTGCCTGGAAAAGCAGGCTGCCAGTCATGCACCCAGTCCACCCACCACAAGGCTGCAGGATCAACAACTGATTCATTTCCATGCAAACAGCAGAGTCAGCTGCAGAGCACATCCCAGCAACAATAAACACCAGTGTCAGGCTGCGAAAATGTGGCTGAACGTTGGTGAGATGCAAAAAGCACAAAGCCATGCTAAAACCATCAGATGAATGCAGTCAGTAAGAAAGTCTTGCAAAAAGCATTGCATGGGGTTTATAGGACCCAGCATACCCTGATCTGGCAAAACAGAGCCACAGAATGTCCTCAGGGTGAGACAGCAGCTACTGCAGGTCAGCACTCTAATCGACAGGGGCACAAGAGGAGGAACTGATGCTATAAATACGCTTCTCTGCAGCCAATGAGGCATGAGAAATGCACCATGTAGTCACTGAGGAAGGAAGTTACAAGCCTGCAAAGAAAATGGATTGTTACACCTTGGGAAACTAGCACAGACTGCCTCTAACAACACTGAAAGCCTGGCAGATACCTGGGTATCTGCACCAACCCAAAACCACTAAACAGTCACAAGAAAAAAAACAAGTGTCACTGCTGATTACCAGTGAGCAAAGCCAGAGCATTTGTGTAATTCAAGGCAAAAATGTCTGCTGGTGATTGTATCAAGATGAGTCTTTTGGGGAAGTGCTATGGATAATTAATTTCTCTGGGCTTGCACTTAGCCTCAGCAGGCCACAGGAAGGGTCTGATGAATGTTGAATCTCTAGTGGAAGCCTAACCAGCAGCATTTGCACGCTTTTCAGGGTGCAGTCAAGAGGTTGCTGGATTAGAGGAACCTCTCTGAGCACATTGTAACGTGGCAGTAATCTGATGGGGCAAACCTACAAACAACTGGCACTTGGGAACAACATGGCTGATCAAATCACAGGGAGCAAACCCCCCTGAATGCCCAGAAATACACAGAAAGAGCAAAGAAAAAAAAAAAAGTGTGCCAGTTATCAAATCCCAGACAAGTTCTTGGAAATGATCAAAACAAACTTAAGAGGGGAATTGCATCATGAGAGAGAACTTTCCCAGCTTCTAGTAGGTGGATAGTTTGGAAGCCATTCAGGCAAAACTCCAGTGGGGAAACAGAAAACACATTTTGCAAAATATGACATAACCAGGTCCCGCACTCAGACAATCAAGCACATGACACAGTAGCAGAGTTCAAGTGACTCAGCACTCCAGGAGAATTTTAATACAAAACCTCTTCCCCTGGGTACACACAAAGCAATAGAAAAACCAGATCAGCACTAAACAGCCTGAGCTAAACATCCATCTGGACAAAAGAACAATCACGCAGGCAAATCTGGCAGGCTTATATGAAATAGCAACAGACTTGGGACAGCAGATGAAATGAAACCAGTAGCAATAGGAGAATAATGGCAGGGAGCTGGAGCCCTTGTAGAACCGAGGCCAAGGCCGGGAAATGGCTGCAAGACGCCCAGCAGTCAGCTGAGTCAGAGGAGATGGGAACTGTAAGAGGAGAAAACCCTAAGGAGAGATGCACAGAGTGGGAAGCACATGCTGGTAGTGGCAGATTTCTTCTCCAGAGAGCTGCGCATGAGAAGGGCTACACGACTTGGAAGGTCACAGCAAGCTGGCCGTGAAAGGAGTAACCACATACATGGAACTTCAAAAAGTAAATGCTTAAAAAAAGAAAAAAGAAATCAGAAAAACAGATCAATTAGTGCAACAACTGTCATAAAGCCAAAAGGAGAAGTACGGGTTGCAAGAGCATGGGTTTTTAAAAGGTTACTATGGGAGGCAATCTGGGTGCATGGGACTGGGGTGCTGAGCCAGAGAGAGGAAGACAAAACCCTTTCAGGACCTCCGAGAAGGTCAAAAGGAAATACAGACCTGAAGCTCAGATCCCTATCTTTTCTTTCCTTCCCATATTTTCTCCTAGCGCTTGCAATATGTGCCGCCCCTCTGTGTGCACCCACAAACTCTGTGGGTCAGTACACCAGGGAGACATCACATATTGAGCTGGGAGTGCTGCAGTCTCTCTTCTGCTATTAAAAACCTCAACAATACATTCCTTTTTGCAGTTCTTCTGCTTCAAACCGTGCAGGAACCCATCAGGACAGTTCCTCTTAGTCCCCTCTTGCTCAAACATCCCCTCTTGCTCAGGTGCATTTAACTGCTTATTAGGCCACTGCTACCTTAAGGTCAGTCATGATTATGTCGTTCAAAATTTCCGAGTGTTTCTTTCCTATTGACTAACCACATCATACAACAGACTAATTAACTCACCAGGTTCTCATTAAGCAGTATTCCTTCACTCTCCTCCAAGACCTCCAGCTGTGCTGCAGATTTCCTCTGAGTTTAGGAAAATAACAAGATTCATTATCAGAAATGGATTTTTTTTCCCTTTGGCATGCCACAAGGTCCATGGTCAGGTTTAAAATAGCAGCCCCCAGAGCCTGGGACTTGGGTCAGGATTTAGACAGGCTTTTGCAGGAGATGGGAGTGGTGAGGGAATTGAGTCCATCATTAGCAAATTCGCAGATGACACCAAGTTGGGAGGGAGTGTCAACATCTGGAAGGCAGGAGGGCTCTGCAGAGGGACCTGGATAGGCTGGAGAACTGGGCTGATTAGGGAGGTTTAGGCTGGATTTTAGAAAGAAGCTCTTTACAGAGCGAGTGATCAGGCATTGGAATGGCCTGCCCAGAGAGGTGGTGGATTCACTGTCCCTGGAGGTGTTTAAGATGAGGCTGGATGTGGCACTGAGTGCCATGATCTTGGAATCACAGTGGGGTTGGATCAAGGGTTGGGCTTGATGATCTCGGAGGTCTCTTCCAACCCAGTTAATTCTATGATTCTATGATTGATTTACAGGGAGGCTTTGCCCCCAGAAGTCCTTGCACAGTTGTATTCACTAACAAAAAACCTGAAATGCATTGTGCTTGCTGCTCAGTAATGACTGGAGTAAATTAGGCCCTGGGTTGGTAACTGCCCAAGCAGAGCTGGATGCCAGAGGCTATGTAAGAACCACAGCATGCTTCTTTCCCCCCAGAATCATTGTCATGAGTGGGACCTCCAAATCCCACAACTTACCAACTAACTTTACAAGAAAATCCAAATCCTCTGATAAAAGAAAAATGTGTTCTATGTGTTCCTTGTTCTAGCAACTCAGAAAGGAGCTGAATGAAGTTCTTGTAAAGTTATAACCCAGACCTGCCCTTCCAGCTGCAAATTTCAATGCTCAGCTTTTAGGTGGAGGACACATTTTACTCCAGAGAGTAATGGGTGAGGAAAACCAAGATGCTTATGAGGAAGTGAATGTTGTAATTTTAAATAAAAGGGCTAATGTGGGGAAAGCTGACAAATAGATTTACACTAGAAACAAAGTTTGTACAGGCAGATGCCAAATTCCAGTACTTGACAACAAAAACCTCTTATTCTAGGGGAAACCAGCATACTCTCTAGTGAAGCTCTGTTCAAAATCTGAGCCATCCCTTGATCTCGTCTTTGAAGGTAACAACTATTTGCATCACTGGCTGAAGAATTTGAATCTCAACAACACTGAACACTATAAAGTCCAAAATCAGTGTCAAGATCAAGATTCTTGCTAATCTGAAGTCTTTTCATGTGTTACTATTTTCAAGCTCCTTGAGTAGCCTGAGGACTGCCATGGCCTTGTCGATCTTTTGCTGTTGACTGTGTTTTGGGAAAACAACAGTAATAACTGGGTTTCAGAACCACTTTTCCCCTAAGCATTCAATCTGCCCTTGCCTTTCAAAAAGGGTGGATGGGGCATATGTTGCTTTATTATTGTTATTTCCAAACTAGCTCTTCTAGGTGTGTCTCCTCCCTTGTGTAAATGGGAGTGTTATGTCATGCAATTGAGAAGCTACCTAGATTTCAGAATATTTTTCTGGTTGCTCATACCTGTGGCACCTCAGCCTGATCATGAGGCTCAGCCAGAGGGAATAAACTTGTCTTTGTTCATTCTTCCCACGATACCTCCAAGTGGGTCTGAAGATAGCGAGAAAATGGTAAATGTAGGTTGAATATGTGGGGAATGGATAAAACTGGAACTGAGAAGCAGAAGAAAAAGGATAACACACTCAGAAAAGATCATGCTCACTTCTGAGTCTATGAGGGACTGGGTTTTTTAGTCTGTTTCCCAGCCTCTGAAAGACAAATGGTTTCTCACCAGTGTGGGCAGGATCCCCCATGAGGAAAGCCCACCCTGCCTGCCCTCTGGGGATGTTGCTGCTCTCCTGGCCGGGACAGGACAGACAACATCCCAGCACGCCTTGTAGCTCTCAGCCTGTTGCCATCCATATGGGTGCTGAGAGACTTGCTTAGCGAGTTCAGCAGCTCATACAGCTTCCCATAAGATACTAGATAATTGCTGCTGGATTGTTGTGTGATGAGTAGGCAAGATAACAGGACCATTAAACAGTGTTTCATCACCATCCCCAAACTAGTATACCAGATACTTCCTCTAAAAATACTGTTTCATCCCAAATCTAATAAATCTATCTATTCTAAACTCCATAAGCTGTTAGAGTGTTTAGTTAATGGAGAACATGGCCAGTGTTAGATTTGACAGCTCAGGTTGTTCATTATCACGTAGTAGGATCTGTTAATTACCTGGAAAAAAAGTCAGAGGTAAATACTTAGTTTGTATTTTCAGTCTGGGCAGATACAGTAATGATTTTTTCAAGCCTTCAAGCCAATTTCCTTACAGTTTTCCCTATAATGCATTAAGACTCCCATTCAGCAAGAACCATAAACACATGCATAATCCTGTGTTACAATGGGTAGCTACTTGCATTAACTGTAAGATTAATACCTTGCTGAAAGAGGGCCTGAGAGACATAGGAGCAGCAAAGCTCAGTACAGTCACCTTGGCAAGTGGATGCAGTGGCTGGTCCCTCCTCACAGCTGCTTCAGACTGCAGGTGACATCCCACCTGCCAAGGGCTGTGGGCAGCTTTAGGGTATGTTGTGTGGTCTGGGGGGTCTGCTACCCCTCTGCACCTCCAGGTTGTCCCTGTCATCATCCCCATAGTGCTGAGGATAACAGAAGCTGGAAATCATAATTTCAAAGCCGGTTTTCAGCTAAAATCGCCAGCACCCTTCTGTGGCTTTCAGAAAGTCAAATCATGTCCTGCCTTAGAGGAAACAAGAGGGATACACGGTGAGGTCACATCAGCAGTAGCTAAGGGATCAGTGCCGGCATCTCCCAGCCTCTCACCCTGGCCCTCGGCCAGCTGCTCAGGGCCAGCAGCTCTACGGTTTCTCTTGCTCTGCCACTGTGCAACGTCCAGGGCAGGGCTTAACAGGAGTCGTCATGAGGGTGCAGTCCTCCTGTGCCACAAATAGGTCTTGTACAAGATGGTGGTTGTGCTAGGCAATCCCAAAAAGGCTGTGCTGCTGCCTGGTACCCACCTTGTCACAGTGACTGCACCTGTGTGCAATATCTGGGCACAAAGTATTTTGCAGGAGACACTGTCGCTATCTGTTGTCTCCCAAAGTGCTGGGAAGGTGATAAAGGGATTATTACGGGTTTACGTGCAATACATTGGTCATCATGATCATTGTGTTTGATTAAACCATACACCTTGCCAGAACTCAAAACCGCGGAATGTTCTGAGTTGGAAAGGGACCCAGTAAGGATCACTGAGTCCAGCTCTTAAGTGAATAGCCCATGCCGGGATTGAACTCACAACCATGGCATTCTTAGCACCATGCTCTGATCTACAACCTACCAAGCTAAACTCTTAGCACAACTACCAAAAGACTGGAAAGCCATAGTTTCACTTCTGGAAAACCTTCAAGAGCCTATGGGACCTGGTCCCTCTTTGAGTTTTACCAGTAGTATGGAAAGTCTGTAAAGCAAACTGCTGCAGCTGTATTGGATGATGCCCTGTGGCACTTTGCTAGTGGGAAAGTGCTTTTGTTGTTACAATTTGTTTCATTTTAGGACTTGAAAGAGAGCTTTTTACTGTGTGTCCCCAAGTTAGACTGTGCAAAAGCACTGGTATCTACCTTTCAAGGACAAAACCAATTCTGTGAGACATTTTAATCTCAGTATAAGTCTGCTGGATTATTATCACTTATAATTAATTCTCTACATACTGTGATATTCCCTGCTGGCAGCCTCTTTTTCATCTGTAAAAATACTGAAGAGTTGTAGGAAGCAGGAGGGCTTGCCAAGACATCTGTATCAAGGTTTTTAGTGTAGACAAGGAATATGTGTGCTACATGGGAGGTTTGCTGTCTTTAAAACAGACCCATTCTATCCACACTATAACCTCTCCAGCAGTGGCAGTAGTATGATGTTCTGTTTTCAACACAAGATTTAATTATTTATTTTTTGTATAATAATACATATTTTGAACCCTTATGCATTTTTCACTGTAAGTTGGTGAAAAAATCAACTACCAGAGAAAAAGTGCTGTGAATTTGATCCTAGCATTTTCAGTGGTTTGCCCTGCTTCTCTTTCTACACATCTAAACACCCTCTAAGTCTGGATCAGCTTATTGCTACCTGTGTCCAAGGTACATCAGTTATACTGAGCATTTTGTACCAATTGAGCTTAACAGCAAACATATGCACCACATTGAACCAGCTGAATTCAAATGTCATGATAAACAAGCTGCCATAGAAATGACACCACTTGCCAAATGCCCCACTAGCCTGGGTGTTGGGCTGCAAAAAAGGAGCGCAGAATTTGGGAGCTGTTTAAATTTCTGCACCATTCTTCACTCCCACACTCAACTTACAGCACACACTTGGCTCATAGGACATCCTGAGAAGAGCCATGTTCTTTACTTTAGCAGTGGTCTTAGTGGTGATACTAAGGCAAATTGCTTCCCCAGAGGCACAGAAGCTGCCAGGCCTTTGTGCTAACTTGCAGATATGCACAAGCATGTAGTGGGGTCACTGATATGGTTTGCAATAGAAAACAGATTTGTAGAATTTAGGGGTGAGCTGGCAGAGAGGAGTGCAAATCTTGAGAAATCCTGAAGGTGGAGGAGGACCTTGTCCTTCAGTATTTCTTCCCATCCTTTCACAGGTTTGGATGAGCCAAGTATGGCCTGTCTCACACTTAGCTGCCATGAACTATTTGTTCTGTTGTTTAAGACAGAAATTAAATGAAACTAACATTAGCTATCTTTTTCTGTTAATTTAAATAGCAGCCCATTTCCTTATAATGCAGTCCCTCTTTGCTGCTCCCAAAGAAAACTGTCCTACCTACACACTGGTTCTGCTTTTACCAGGATCAACCTGGACCTGCTGAGATATCCTTACACATTTCTAATAGCATTTGCATGAAACTTGACCACTTTTAATCAGGCTTATGCAGAAAAACACACTTTACAATGTCAGAATGAATTCTCTGATGGATTTAATGCCAAGACGAGTCAGTCAGACTAATATTAGCTCTAACTGCTACTTTCACTGTTCTTATATTCCTTACCTGCATCCCCTTTCCTGCCTGAGACAGTATAAATAATAAAAATATTTTTTATCTCATCACAGTGGTTCATTGACTAGCATAAGCAGCAGTAACTTGTGGGTTTGGAGTGGGCTTGACCCAGGTATCACTCACTGAGTCTGTGATTCAATATTCATTAATACCAGCTCTGTATCAACCAGATCATCTGGTAGTACAAGTCTAATCCAGATCAGAAAAAAGCCCTCAGCTGCATTTCTGTCAGGTTAGTAATTGTGTACTTTAGGCAGTCTGTGCCAGCTTGCGCCACAATCATGACCTGGCAACCCTGTGTTGTGTTCACCCTCTTTCTTCTGTTGCCTTTGCATGACTGAGGAGTGTTATCCCATTTGCATTGAGGGGACGCTTGGTGGTGGCACCCCAAGGGACCAGCCTTTCAGCTTCAAGGACAGCTCACATGTGTTTCCAGCGTGGTCCTGCAAAAGGTGTTCAGAGGAAGCTCAGGACTGTTGTCAGCAAAATATTCACAAATCCCATTAAGTAGCAGGATTAATCCACACCAAACTGCATCCTTACACTTGGCAGAGCTGATTCACTTAAGATCCTGTTGTTTAAGTTAAATTTCCTGATCCCTTGCCTGTTGGTGAATACAGCCTAAGTATCAAGGAAAGAGTTGTTCACCACACACTGCCACTCTGCTTTGGTACAGAAATTGGACAACCAGTAAGGCACCTTTGGCGCTGATAGATACTGCCCAGAAGAGTGTCTGTTCACACTGTTCTCAGAGGCCTGGGCTTGCTTATATAGGTGTCTCCAAGGTTGGGACCCTTTGGAAGAGGCTGATGCCTATTCTATGCCTTTCTCTGTTCTTCTCCCTTCTGCGTCAGGACCTTGTGGATCATCTTAGATGACAATTGCAGGTTTGGTCTGCTGGCCTGGCAAGCTGCACACCACCTTGGTTTCCATAACTCTTGCCTGGCTAAAGCATGCAAGACCAGCACGAGTGCTCCTGTTAAGAAGAGCAGTGAGGTAAATGGAGTCAGTGTACTGTTGGTCATCTTTCATGCTCTTGCCTCCCCTTCCTTTTTCAGAAGAGATCAACTGCCTCTAAACAAACAGGGTAAGAGATGCTCCCACAAAGCATCATTGTCGTATTCAAGGGCTGTGTTTACGTCCCAGCTTGTAATGCGGTCCAACTCCTTTCCCCCAAGAGGAGCAAAACAGTACCACACATCATTGTTGTTGGCTTTTCATAGGGCCATGTGAATGAGTTAGTCCTAAAGGGCTTATACAAGGTGCTGAAACAATTTTGAGGAATGGTATGACAGACTGTGCTATTCCACAGGTTTCAAGAGACAGCCAATTGCATGGACAGGTATCCTGATATGTCCTTGCCAGTACCTGTGCTTGAGTCCAGCTAGGATCCGGTCTGGACATGTAGAAGTTGGATTCTGTCTCTGCAGGTGTAGACAGAGCAATGGAGACACACTGAGTCCAGACACTAACGTGTCTGGGAACTAAGGCATGTTAGCAGCAGGCAAGGAGAAGTGTGATCATGGTTCTTGCCTGATGAGTGTGCAAATAGAAGATATCCCTGCATCCAAACCTGCTTACAGAGCAGTGCAGCAATAGCCAGAGACCATGACCTTGGTGTGTAGATGGCAAGAAAAGACTGTGAGAGGTCCAGTCAAAGACCTCCAGACAAAAAGCTCTGCAGACCTGCTCAGAATAAGTTATCAAACATGAGCACTTCTGAAGCAGTACAGTCTCTTTAGGCTGATAAATGGATTAATGTGACTGTCATGTTTTTGACACAATGCCAGGCACCCAAAATTTCATTTCTGGACTCATGGAAGCATGACCCAAAGTAACTGATTTGGAGAAATCCAAACCAACTGATTTGGACCAAATTATCATTGGACTGATGCCAGCTTCTTCTTTAGAAGCACAGATCAGACATTTCTCACCTCCAAAAGTCCAACCCATAAGCAAAATGCAGTAATATAAATGTTAACTGTGAAATACATAATTAATCTAAATGCTAAGAGTAGGGAACTTAGTATTAATGTAGAAGCTTAGAAAAGGCTAGGAGTTAAAAAGTTGCTACAGCTGATTAGTAGGAAGAACCAAGTGTCTTCTCTCCAGTCTTTTTATTTTGGGTGTTTTTCAGAAATAACTCATCAAATCATGTATTTGAATGTCAGAAGAAGGCTTCATATCATTCCTTCCACCTCATAAAAAGGAAGAAAATGGACAAGGAAAGGAGGAGCTGCAAGTTCGTTCCTGAGCTGCCACAGTAGAGTTTCACCACTGTGTTGATTACTGAAGGCTGAATCACTGGTAAGTGAATGGCCCTTGCCAAGAACTCCAAATGTTCCAGCCACTGTGTGAGCAAAGGTATGCAACAAAAGCTCGTGTCCAACGCTTTGGATAAAGGCACACCTTGGCTGGGGTAAAGGGGACTTCAGAACTGATTTTTCATCACTGAGGACTATTAAATACAATTGCACCTTCTCTTTCTTTTGTAAGCCCAGACAAAGAAATTACTGAAAATCGGAAAATTATTTAAAAAGCCCCACTGTATGCAAGCCTCTAGACACCTGCCAGTGACTCCTGTCCAAAGCAATGCAACAGGCTGTGGTGATCCCTGATCTGATTCACTGTTGCTGCTCTTCTCTTCTCTTCCTGAAGCAAGGAAGTCTAATTAATTTCAATTTCAGGCATTTTTCATTACCTTTATCCTATTAGGAAGTCTAGTCTTATTTATTGTCTCTGAAACATTCTTCAACCTCGCACGTAGCCCAAAGCCTGGCAGAAATCGGGAACATTTGGGCTATCCAGAAAGATGCGGAGTTTTCCAATTTAGCCCAGAATAAATCAGTCTTTGCTGGATTTCACAATGACATTCACACATACATTTCTGGGTATTCTTTGCTGGTTTGTTTATCCTGAGAAATTTAAGTTATTTTTACTTTGCTGTGAACCTTCCATTGATCATTGCCCTTCCATTTGACTGCACTCATTGCATACTTACACAGAAGATGGAGTCAGGCCGCTGCTGTGAGGCTGTTGGTTTCCCAGCTACAGAAAGGTTTAGAAGCAGAAAATCAACTAGCACACCTGGCATGCATTTATCAGAAACTTTTGCAGCATTAACTAAAATGGATGGACTAAAAGCATGCCCTTAGAAGACTCCTAAAAAACCACTCCGACTAACCCAAAACCTCCAAACCACTAAGCAAACTTTGCAGTCTGGTACTGAATAACAAAACCAAGCCACCCTCCAGAAAAACCAAGTGTTCAGAAATCCTTGTGATTATTCCATTCAGGGAATGAGGACATCAAATTGATAAAACCAGAACAAAAGGAAGAACAGGGACAGCTTGTCAGCATCCAGTTAGGCAAACCTGTCTAACCAGCTGTCTAAAAAAAAAAAAATCAACAGAGATTTACATGTAAAAGGCTGATATTTGCCATTTTGCAAGGTAGGAGTTGGCAGTCTTAGTCTACATACCTCAAATGGGCTTTTCCTGGGTACATATGTGGTTCTCCTCAGAACTTTCTACAAGGTAGCTCAACTCCAGCTACCTTGTACCCTCACTATCAAAGATCAGCCCTTAGATAATCCTTATCCTGCCTGCTTTAGTAAATTTAAACTACACAGATGTTAACACACCAGATCTTTGCAAGCTCCATTTTTTCTGACAATTGTAAAACATGTATCTCAGCCAGGTCAATGAAAAGTGGCATTCTGTGCCACAAACTATGCTCAAGAAACAATATGCCAAGAACCTTAGGGTTTAAAATCTGAAAAAGGGACATGTTAAATAAAATGCCATAAATGGATTGCTGCCTGGTGTCTTTCAAGATAACTCCTTGGGATGGGATGTGCCAAATGGGATTTTTACTGGGAAAAATTTATAGGGTTTTGAGAAGTTTTAGGTAGAAAATTGGCCTAAAACCTATTTTTTACTATAGAGTGGCTCCTGCTACTCTATAACAGTTAGACTATTTATCTTGGAGCAAGCAATAAAGAGGCTGCTGGAAGCAGACAGCAGAGCAGGTCAATAAAACAAGTTATAAGTCAGTTTCTTTTGCAAATTATTTCCTTCTCTTTTCTTCCATATCCTTCTGCTCAAGAATTAATTCTGAAATTCCTGGAATTTTTTTTACAAAAGATTCCCCACAACTACCTAAGAAATACTTATTTCAGAAGATTGTCTTGGTGACCAGCTCAACTGCACTATGACATTCCCTAGAATATCTACCATGTTTCCAAGCAAAGCTTAATTTTGAAGTCACTTTTATTTATGTAAATAAATAAAAAATGTTATTTACACATTATGTGTGTTTCTATATATATGCATATATTTTTAAAAAGTTTATATTTTAGCATCCTTTTTTCTGCCTACAAAATATCATGAATTACAAATTTTGCAGCATAGCTCTGCAAAACCTGTGCCTGTTCAGAGCGGAGAGGGGCTGAGAGAATTAAAAAATGCAGAATGTCCTCAGGGGCTCACTCCTGATCATAATTCGTGCAGTTCGCTGCAAGTAGAGATGTGAGTAACATCTCCCATCTTGGCTCCACCCCAAAGAGTAACGACTTTCAGTTTTCATTCTGTCCCGAACTAGGTTTCAGGCACTGGGAAAATTGAGAGGAAGGTTTAATTTAACTAGTTCCCAGTTCACGTAAGGATTTTGGAAAATAGTCTCTTTGTCAAAGAAAAAAGTTTGGGTTTTTTTTTCCCATACACCAAGTAGCCCAAACTTCAGTACAACCCTGAGTCACTTCACATCCTTTCTTACAGCATGTATTTTTTTGTCTTCATTTAACAGCTTACGAAGTTAATTAATATTCTGAGGCAGAGTAGATCACGCTGACAGTGTCCTGTGCCTTTACTCTTGCATATAAATACACATGCACATATCTGTACACTATGTATATATATATACACACACACACATAAAAATTATAAGTAATAAATGTGGCAGTATACATGAGAATATCTAAAGCCTAAGCTACTGCAGTAGAAATGTAAAATATAACAAAGCCAAGTTTGCATAGAAATATATCTCAAAGAGTGTAATTAAAATTTGTATTTGCTTCCTATCTTTTATAAGACTTTTGTTAGTAAAAAGGATTAAAAAATAGTATTTCACTGCCCACACATGAATTTTTATATATTTGTTAGCCATAAGGTAATACTGGCAAAACAAAACAGGAGGCATATCTTCTGAAGAAGACTCAAAGGTGAACACAATTCTGCAGTCAAGCAAAATTACCAGCACATGCTTTCTCTGTTGTTCCCAAAATAAGTGAGTTGTCAGTAAAATTCCAGTTCACACAAGGTCACAATGAATTCTCCCTCCACAAATTCCACCATGATTTTAAAAGAGGAAAAAGAACCCATGCCCTCCTCTTGACTGTGCCTGCAATACTAAGAGGGTGCCACAGGTGATGGTCCCCCAGAACACAGACCATCACAGGCAGTACAGCAGGTTTTCCCTGGTTCATTCAAACACAGAAAATCAAACTGAGGATTATGGGAAGACCTAAGGAAAATAACCAGCTAGCCTGTCTAAAATTGATCCTACAGCCTGGATAATTGTAGTCATATAATAAATAGGCTGCTTTGTTTTCTCATCCAGACTTTGTGTCCACTGCAAACTTTTTTGAGCTATCCATTATTATAAGCTTACAAGATTTTCTATCCCACTGGCCTCCATTTGCTTTCTTCCTTCATATGCAGAACTCTGCCTTTAAAATATTAATATGCTGCCTGTGAAATATGGACAAAATCCAAATAGGTGTTGATGAGACCGTCTTGATAATTGCTTATTATAGCAAAGATCCAGTATAATTTTATTTAATGTGATAAGCACATAAGTCCAAATTTTCTTGACAATTTCTTATCTGGTGTTTTAATTTTACTTTTCTTCTTTTAATATTCTTTTATATTAAAAAGTTATTTTTTCAGATCCACGGTGGGTGGATAAGATCAATAAAGTATACAGAACATTCACAAAAGTGCCAGGCTTTACTTTTATTGAAAAATGTAGTAGTGATGTGTAATGAAAAGCATTCTCCCTTTGTGGAGGTGGAGAACAGCTAGTAACATTTCATCAGACCTCGTTTTTCTGTACTCCCCCTGCATTTTAAGAAGACATTGCATCTTGCTTTTCAGTTTTGATTGAAGCCAAGAGACACAGGCAAGAAATTAAACTTCCATAAATCTGACTCTGCATTTCAAGATTTGTTTATGTCCCCAGCTTCTCACTAAGGTTTGGGAGCTGTCCCTGAATACAAAGTTGGTCTCTGTAGTAGTGACTGCCAATATAGCTGTTCTGCACATATTAATTATGTTTTATTTATTGGATTCTCTTTATTGTGATTGCTTGTGGGATTATTTTAATGCTATAAAATATGTTGGGCATATAGCATTGCCACATCAACATTCCCAAAATGACCTTGCTTTCTGGAAGCTTCCAGTTCTGCAGTCTTGGCTCCGTCATGTCAGCACTCTTTTTTTTTTTCACCAACTTTTTCTATTTTAACTAAACCATCAGTGGCAGGTCCTGAAACCAGCCTCTCTCAGGTCTCTCCACATCAGGCAGCACAGAGAGGCACAGGTTTCCATACCAAATAACCTGAAGCTAAATATGAATCTGCGTCATGTGCTAGTGAGGTCTTGTTCCTGTCCACCCCTGTGGCACAGGGTGATGCAGTAACGTCTGATTTCCACTGCATCCCATCCAGCTGGACGCAGGATGCACTGACGGACATCAAAGCCCCTCTACCCTCACCCCAAGGGGATCTCTGCAACCATTCCTGACCAAATATCTCTTCCTTGGCAGACTTCTTACAGGCACATTCAGAAGACATTAATTTTAAACCAAAAAGCGCTGATGAAACAAGGAAATTGAGGACAGAGGAGCATAAAATCAACGGCCTGTACAACCACACTTGGCCCCTGCCCTTTCAAGCTCCAATGCAGGCAAGCCTGCCCATTTTATTTGCATAGACAGTCAGCACAAAGACTATAGATCATTTAAGACCTTGGGCTGGCCTTCTGGGCAGGGCCGAATTTTGCTCAGCCAACATCTTCGTTATCTTGAAGTAACCTCCATTCTCTTGGGTTTGGTGCCACATGGAAAAATACCTCTACTGGGACAAAAAAAACCCTCCCTGATTATTTGAAAGGTCTAGGCTTGGTGGAATTATCTTTTTCCCTAAAATTATCCACATGATATATGTTGCATTGTAATTTTGATCTATATCTGTTAAGGTTATATTTCTGCTCCCAACAGAGTCTGTGGCTTTTTTTCCTTGATTGTAGGAAAACCAAGTCCTCAATCTGGAGGGATTTAGACCTTCCTGGAAAGAAAAGCAATTATAAGAAAATTTTAACTTCATATCTATGGTATCTATGGTAATGAAAAGGAACAGATCAGATAAAATGAATTAGAGGAACGTGAAAGGTTCAGATCTGTAGGCAGTTTACAGAGACTATTGTTTCTTTAATATTCTCTGTCTTAAATGATAGACTAGGAAATAAAGTTTGATCCAAAAGTAAATCAGACAGCACAAAATCTGATGCATTTAAAATCTGGCTTCATAAAAATGTCATTCATTGGTGCAGTACAGAAAGACTGTCTGGTTTGACAAGCACCTTCAAGTAGGTCATCTTTTAGGGATTAGTCTAAGTTGCTATCTGTTGACATTTCACATGTGACATCATAAGCTTCTTAAAATGAATGAAATTCTGCTTCTTTTCCTTTTTTTATTTTTTTTTTAAGGCAAATGATGGCTGAAATCTTACAAGGAAGAAAGATCTGCAAAACAGGTTAGTGTTTTCGGCTGCCTCACATTTGAAACATCCACATCAAGAGAATCTAGAGTCTGTTTATCAGGCAGTGAGATTATTTTTTTCTGAAAATTTGACCTTCTGTCTCAAACTGGAACTCAAACTGTGAAACAATACAGTAATGAAGAGTGTACTCTGAAAATCCCTAGCCATCATCTTCCAATTAATGACGTATTGCTCTATTGCCGGAAAAAGGTCAGTTAGGAAGATGGATGTTAGTTTGGTGCTCTAACTTTCAGTACCAGTTCTGCTAACAATTTCTTATTTGACCTTGAGTAAGTCACCTATGTTAGGCTCTTGAGTGGTGCTCACTGCTGGCCTTGTCTCTTGGGCAGTTCAGCCCACTTTGAAATGATCTGAGAAGCTCCTGTGCCTCCAGGTCACTGCCTTCACAGCCAAGGATCCTATTGCAGAGGAGTATTGTGAGTAAGGTGCCATCCACATGTAAAATGCATCAGTGAAACCTACACAGGTCTACAGGGCATTAAAACACACAGATATCTTTTTTTTCCAAATTATATTCAAAAAACCAGTCTGAAAGACAGGAATGCCTCTGAGTTGGGCTTCCTAATGGAGTGGCTGAAAACCACAGAGGGGCTGCCAGCTTCTCTGGGTTGCTCCTTTCCCATTTGCCCTCACAGTAACCATGGGCTGTGGTGTTGAGGACAGTGAGAGAAGCTGAACTACACTGGGAACTGAGGTTGCTCCTTGCTGGTAGTAAGAGGAAAACAGGGCAAACTATTTTTTTATCACGAACAAGACTAATAACTTTTCTGAATGCATTAAATGAAAAAGAGAGACCTTATACAAGAATGTTTATTTTTACTGTAGCAAAGCAGCATCTTTTCATTGTGTATTCTAATGCACAATCGTGTTGGCCATCTTTAATACAGTCAAGGAAAATACACTCACAGAATGATTTTCTTTTAAACAGTAACTGGAGAAAAAAGCTAGTGTGAGTAATAGTACGCAAGTATACTATTAATAGATGTCATTTATTTATACATCCTTTGTATATTTGTGTATTCATTGAGACCTTAATTTCTCAACAAACTTATCTCTGTATCTTATTTACTCGTCTGGACTGGCTTCCCCTTTCATACCAGTCAACTAAACATATAATTGTTTAGAGACTTTACAGACTTGCCAAAATATGAACTCATGCGCATGGAAGGGGGCAGAAGTTCAGATTTCAATCTGGCCATGTAGGGCGGCACGTGCTATCCTAAGCCACTCCAGTGAAGCTGTTCATCTTAGTTGCTCTCCAGAGGCTCTTTTATTGGGAGAGAAAAAGGATCTGCCTGCCAAGAAGCAGGGTGATGCTGTCTGTGGAGATGTATCAAGGCTCTAATAGGGAAACCAGAATATTTCTTTTTTGTTCCTTCTCCTGCTCTCTCAGGGACTCTGACAGAAAGTATAATCCAAGAAATGGTAACTTTCTGCAGGGCCATATTTTCTACTCCAAGCCATGCTCTGGCCTTCCAACTCACTGTGTTGGGCCACTGACTGCCACTTTCTGTTTTATTTCTTTGCCAATGGAAAGCGGCCCCTAATTCCTGGGTCACAGCCTTCTCCTTTCCTGTGCTCCTGCAGTCTGTCATTCACCAAGCAGCTGTAATCAGCTGATTTAGTGACACACAAGTATTTTCTTGCACCTTAGACATAAATCATAAGCAATATGCCATAGTACAGCTCTACAGTGGAACAAGACACAAAGCATCACTTCTTTTTTTCTTGGACACACATTCAAAGGTCACCAAGAGAAAAAGCTGTGGGTTCAAGAAGAAATTCAGTTTTACACTTTTCCTCAAAAGCAAAAAAAAATTATGGTTTTTATCAGCTGCATGAAGCAGGAAAAAAAGGACTTGCTCTTTTTTATTTTAATTACACACAACTGTGTGAAATGCAATTTACTAAAGAACACCCTATAGCTGTCCCATGCTTGGGGATTTAGTGCTTGGGAGGATCAGGTTTACAGCAGTCTCAGAGCACGCAGAACTAGAGACCTCATTTTCTCCCTTGCTTTCAGCTTCCAAGATCATTTTCTTAGAATGCTGAACATGTGCTGGGAGCTTCGAGGTCTGCCCCAGAATGTGGGACCAATGTCCATCCAGGTGAACTTAACCCTGTGGGGTAGTGGCAAACAAAAAGGTGGCTGCATCTTTCCTGCCAGGTACACCTCTCGCCATTCCATCTGGCATCTGTGGTGAGCAGCAGCCATGCTGCCGACCTGCGCAGCATTGTTCCAGGCTTTCTGTTTTGATCAAGTTGCTCAGTGTAAAATGCCAAAGCATGCTGCTCACCCAGAGTCAGCCAGAGCAGGTGGTGAGGCAGAAATGCTGTGACTCCTATGAGCTGAGGTCTTGAGAAGCTGTTCAGCAACATCTGTTGGGTGCAGCTTCAAGGGCATGTCATGATAAAGAGCATCTTAGAGCCTGACTTTGCCACAGACAGCTCAGTATTCAGGCAGCATTTCTCAGCACTTTAAAAGTGAACAAACCAAAGACATGCACTCCTGTGAGCATGCACAAGATGCGAAGGAGCCATGCAATGTGAATGGCACACAAGAAAACTCAAGTAGCCTTCACTCACCCCATCATTTGGATGATCTGGAATAGGTCATTGCAAGGAAACCACATTGTGAGAGACCACTGCTACTCCCTTCTGCAGAGGTTTGCAATGTGTTATGGCTCATATGGCAAACTGTTCATCGGATTGAGCTTTCTTCCCCTCCTTGCATAACATATCACATCCCTTCTTCATTTGTTATTGAGCATGGTACATATGGCAAGGCTTGGTGCTCAGTGGGATGGGAGCAAGTGGGTGTGCTGTGCTCAGGTGCCTCCTCTGGGCCAGCAGGCTTGTGAAGGCTGCAGGCAAACCCCACAGCATGAAAGTGCTGGCTGGGAGAAGGACAGGATGGCATAGGATGTAGGGTTGCTATTGGCATGTTCTATAAAATATATGTCTTTTTGACACATTTTGGGAGAATGCAACAGACATGCATATGCCACCTTGCACTCTTCTGTGAGCATGGCAGCAATCCAGTGGAGTTATAGATTAAAGCTAAAATGGGATAGGATGTTATTGCTCGTTATAAAGATGTGTATCAAGCACTCAGGTCAGGCCCTCTGGGTAAAATTTGTAACTAAAAAAAAATTCTGCAGACGGTTTTGTAATTTTTCTTGTGTTAATGATGACCTGTATTTTATCTTGATCAGCAGATATTTCATCTCAGACTAATTACGTCCTCCCTGAGTTCTACAAGGAACTCTGAGATCCAAACCCCTAGAGAATGCATGCCAGAGCTTTTACAGAAGAGGTGGGGGAACAATGCAGTTATGGGGACATTTGGGCTCTGCTTTCTTGCCTGCTGTCAGTTACACTGATTTTATGTGTAGCATCTGAACATTATTTTGTGGGCAAGATTAGTAAAAAAGGTAGTTTCAATTCTCTGCAGATATACTGGGGTGTGTTTGGGTATGTGTGTGGTGTGGAGGAGAGTCTTGAAATCCCAGCCACAATCCAGTTATTTATCAGAGCTACCCTTTTGCCACTACATGCTCCAGTCTCTTACCTGCCAATATCTTCCAGAATGAGAAAACTGTATGGACAGCTCCCTTTAGTCTTCCTCAAGGTATGGCACAAATTCAAAGCACACCTGAAATCTGATAGAGAATTCTTATGAGGATCCTGACAGCCATTCTGGTTTTCCACCTCTTTGATGTGCAGAAGCATTCTGTGAGCATGCTTTCTTTCCTCATGCATCTGTGACTTCCAGACATGCAAGTTTACGGTCTTTCTAGGAGCACCCCACCAAGAAGGCAATGGTTGAGTTATGTGTCTGCTATTAGAGTTATTCCCTATCCTCCAATTCTGCATTGCTATTGATTGATTGTATGCTGGCTGTCTGAATCTAACACATAGCTTGTTCATCACCTTTAATTGATTGCAAGTTCATCATCTTTTGCTCAGTACCCTGAACAGATTGCTATTGAAATTTACTTACTTTGCAACACTATTTATTGCTATCTTCCTTCTCATCAGCTTTTCCTTTCCCTCTCTTGTCCTTTTTTGCTCTCCATTTACCCCTGTTTCCCCATCTCCCCATTTGCCAGTGTCTCTCCTTTTCCTCCTATTACTTCCCTGCTCTCCTATGTCACAACCCTGTTTGTTGCCACATGTGTTGGGTCTGGCTGAGATGGAGTTCCTTTCCCCATAGCAGCCCCCACAGCTTTGGTCTGGTATCTAGAAAGGTGTTGATAACCCTCCAGTGTTTTGGCTATTGCTGAGCAGTGCTGGCATCAGCACTGTCTCTCAACATTTCTTCCCCCCATGGAGGGCAAGACCCTGGGAGGGGACACAGGTAGGCCAGGTGACCCAAACTAACCAAAGGGATATTCCATACCCTATGATGTCAGCTCAGATATAAAAGCTAGTTTATTTACAATGTTTGCCTTTTGAGCAACTACTATACGTGCTGAAGCCCTGCTTCCCAGGAAGTGGCCGGACACGGCTTGCCAGTGGGAAATAGAGAATAAACCTTGCTAGTCTCTCTTCGCTTGGGCACATACAGAGTTTCACTTTTGCTTTAGTAAATGACCTTATCTCAACTTCTGAGTCCTTTTTCATCTTATTCTCTTCCCCCTGTCCAGTTGGGAAGGGGAGTGATAGAGTGGCTTGGTGGGTACCTGACCTCCAGCCAAGCTCAACTCACCACACCATGGTCTGGGTGAAACTTGTGATTGCCACAGTCTCCCTTCTCACTGCCACCTGTCTTTTCCATCTCTGTCCTCCATTCTTGCCGGGGGAGGGGGGGGGTGTGTTGGGTGGGGGAGGAGGGAATGGCTGAGCACTGAGCACAGCCCATGGGACCGCAGGGACCTGAGCCCACACCTGAGCCATGTGCAGTCCTGAGCCCTTCCGCAGGGGCTGCTCAGGAGATGTGCAAGTCAGGGCACACCAGATGAGAGTGAGAACAGGCAAAAGTTAAAAGCAGGCTTTCCTACAGTACAAGGAATAAGACAGCCAGTGTCCGTGCTTTGGAGCGGTAGTGTTTTTGACAATCCCTTTGCTGACCTGCACTGTGGCTACCAGTGTAAGGGCACGAGTCTCTGTGGGAAAAAAAATGAGCAGACAGCTTGTCTGTTGGGTAGTGACCCTCTGCTGGTGTGTATGAACAGACTTCTGTGGGGCAGTGCTGCATGTGTGTAACCTCAGTAGGTGACAGCCAGTGGGACTGTGGGCAGCAGCATGCTGCTGGACACCCACTGAGAGCGGTAAGCCTCCAGTATGTCCTGGTGCACCTGACAAGAGCCCAGCCACAAATGCAGCCTGGAAACAGGCACATATGTCTTCAGCACTGCGCATCAGCATGCAGAAAAAGCTGTGTCTGCACAGCAGGGTACAGTTATTGAGAGCTGAAGCCCAAGAGATGGATGCTGGTGACAGCATGTTCAAACGTGACCCACAGCCTTTTGCATTTCATGGATCAGCACCAGCGAGATTTGTCCATCTCCTCACCTGCCTTCTCAGTCCCACACATGCTTAGTAGCCACTGTGTCCCCTTCCTAGGCAGAGGCTGTCACCACAGCAATGTGATGTATGGATGTTATTACACAGTCAGGAGGAAAGGGCACAGGCAACTGGCTTTCAGTGCTCCCTTTGACTCGTGCTCAGTCCCAGTGACACTACAGACCTTAATGAAAGACTAGCAGGGACACTCAGGATGCTCAGGAAAAAAAACCAAAAACACACACACAACAAAAACCTACAGAAAAAAAAAGGCTCATTTTAATAACTCCAAGCCTTGCACTCCTGTATGCCTTAGAAGGAGTTTTATTACTCTCCAACCTTTAAAAATAGCCTTGTGTTTGAAAATCCTCATAGTGCAGATCCTCCTTTACTGAAGGGTTGATAGCAAGGTGTGAAAAAAAAGAGCAGACAAGGATCTGGAATCAAAGGCAGGGAAGCGCTTAGACACACATTGACAGGAAGTGTTATATAGATGCCACATTGAAAGGACTGGCAGATTTCTGTCTAAGCTGTTTCTCCTCCTGGTTACATTCATCTCCCGGCACAGCGCTTCTTCATCCATACCATCCCTGTGACTGCGATGCCACTTTCAGAGAAGACCACATTTTGACCAGGAGTACACAGTCCTAGCCACCTTCCATGTCCATAAGTCCTTATTCAAAGCAGCAAGGTCAAGTCTTTGGTGCCTGACCTGTGTGGTGAGGAAAAGGTGAAAATGGTGTGTGGGGTGCCCCCAGCTCAAGTCCATACACGTTTTACTCTGCCTTTGGACCCATGATGAAAATAGACCAGGTTAAGATTCACTTCTCAGAAGAAACTCGAGCAAATACCTGTGGGGGACCAACAAGACAGACAAGAGCTTTCCTCTGGTGGTGGCACTGCACATGCCAACACACTGCTTCAAGGCAGCGCTTCGGCCATATTCTTAGATGAAAAAAATTGAACTTTTTTCTCCTGCCAAGCACATACCAGAAAAAGCACAAATGAAAACCCCTACTTTCAGTTCATTTGCTGGAAAAATTGCATCTAGTGAAGAAATGTCACAGGTGTGCCTGTTGAAATGAAGGGTGTGTGGAAGGGAAAACGGTGAGAGATACCCAGACAGGTCACCTCAGACCTGTGAGTGGCAGGGATAGAACAAAGCCTCTCTGCACCTACCCCCATATCTGCCCAGTGTGTGGGGACTCCCAGAAGAGGAGGGGATGGCAGGATGCCCAATGGGCTTCTCAGGCCAGGCAGGTCACCCTGGTTTCAGTGGAGAGGCCAGAGTGAGTGGCTGCTGGCTGTGGACCACTGCGGCTCGCTGGCACAGCCGAGCAGACCCAGCGGGCACCAGTGCATTGCTGATGAATTTGGCAGTCATCCCTCTGCAAGCAGCAAGCAAAGGGTCATAAGGGAAACAAAAACTGATCTTTTAAACTGATCTCAGAAGAAATGGTGGCACAAATTTTGGATTCAAAATCTCAGTTCTGACAAATTAAAATAGATGAAAATATCACTCGTCATTCTTATAATTCAATATTAGGGGAGAGACGTAAAATTCTCCAGAGACAAAAGACGTGGCTGAGTTTGGGTGTGATACAAAGGTACTTTAATTGCCCTTTCTTTATCTTCATTTTTATCTTCTTTTAAATTAAAAAAATAATTTTTTTTTAGAATCAAATTGGTAGTATTTAAGCTTTCAGCAGGACAGAGACAGACACCTTCACCATAAACAAAAGATGGTTTGTGGAAGTTTGTATTTGACAGCTGTCTTCCAACAGGTAATCAGATTAAATAAATGTGCCAGCTACTCACTATAAGAGAGCTAACAATTACATACAGGAAGACACATTTGGTTTTGATGGTTTCCTCTGTGGTTTTTACTTCTCCTTTTGGTGAAAGTGAGATAACTGTGATTTCTCTCTTTCCACTCTTCAGAAATTGTGAAAGCATCGTGCTTGTTTTTCTTTTCATATCATCATCTTTGTTTTGCTGTCAATTCAGAAGCTAATCCAGTTGTACTAACAGATTAAGGCAGAAATTAAATATGGCTAGAAAACAACATTTCTCTCAATCAGTGTTTTATGCATAAAATCACCAAGTTACAGAATCACAGAACAGTTAAAGCTGGAAGGAACCTATGGGAACCTTCTAGTTCCCCCCTTGCTACTCAAAGTAGCTGACATATGGGGACCAAAAAATAGGAGTGTGCTCTGCCTGTCACTTCAGTGGAATGCATGTAACAATTTCTGTAAAACACTAGCACTTTCTTAGTATTAGTGCATCTAATGAACAGTCCTTGTTTAGATATTTTGGAATAGAGATGGCATTCAGAATTCATAAAGCGGGCCAGAAGCACTAGTTTTCATCCCAGAAATTAGCAACACAAATATAAAATCAAATGAATACTTCTATACTCGTGCCCCGAATCATAAGTTTTTGACATAACAACATGCCAAAAAGTATTGAGCAATTTTCCTTTAGGCAGAATGAAGTGCATTGCTTTTGTGCTTGCAAACCCCTGTCTGTGTGAAGACTTCTGTCTTTTCATAGTTTCCTTAGACGCCAATTTATGATACACATAGGAGATGCACTCTCCATCAACAGATACAAGGCGCAAGCACGGTGATGTTTTAGAAAGAATGTGCAAAGGCAGCTGCATCCAGTGTTTCTCTACGGGGACACGTGGCAGCAGCACACTGACATCAGCCACCACCTCATTCAGCATGCAGTCTGTGTCCTATTCTGAGTCACTGACCCCTCTCCCTGCTCCCCCCAGGCAACCAAGCCCCTAAACACTGGTTTATATGCAAGGTTTTATATGCCCTGGTTTTAGCCACCTGAACTCTGTTGGATCTAGCTCTTCATGTCTAGTCCTGTACTACATGATACTGTGGGAGCTAAGGCCACCAAACACACTTGCGCTTGTGCTCACACATGGCCCTGCCTGAGCGAGCAAAGGGAAGCTGTCAAAGGTCATTTGCTTTAGGGGACAGGCAGTCTGCAGCAAGGCTCTCTCTCTGGACAGAGTCTTTCTCATTTAATCCAGCAGCTCCAAAGTTATCTGCAGGTTCTTTCTTCACGTTAAGATTCATTAAGGTCTTTTGTTGATATTCACCTCACAACTCACTGGGAGATTTTCTTACCCTCTGTTTCTTGCCACCTATCTGCCAGCAGTCACCACCCTCATAGCAGAGTAAGGACAACAGTCCTCAGACTCTGTTTTAAGGGTGGACTGTCCTGGGTAATGACAATGACAATGACAATGTCCTGGGTAATGACAATGCCCAAGAAAACAATGCTTAGATGTCTTCCCCATGCCCACTATACCTATCCCAGTGCTGCTTATTAATCAGCTCTGAGCCAAAGCCTCGTGGACTTTGATTTGCACACTACTTCCCTTTTGGAATGGCAGCAGGGGAGGGACTGTTGCAAGAGCATCACAAACAGGAGAGCAGAGGCAATGAGGAAGAAACTTTGTGAGTCAAGCCAAAGTAAATGGCTAAGCCAACCCCACACATCTACACTGGCCCTGAGTGATTTCACTGCCATGTCAGTGGACACATGGATGGGCAGCTGGACACTGCTTTCAAACACTTAGTGGGTTTGGCATATCTTCTCTGTTCACAGCTTAGGCACAGTTTCAGTCTGCTCCTGGGAAGCTTGAGCAGCCTTCAGCTTAATGCAGAAGAACTTACATTTAAATATTTTAAGTCAGAGCTTTTTGCTGTTCTTAATCAGCTTTAAAAACAACAGCTAAGTTCAACCAGCCCAACTCAGTAGGTGGGAAAGTCCTAGGAAATTGGATGGAGATCAGGAAAGCTGGTCAGATGTTTAGGCTGAACCGACTGACAGCCTCATAAGTCCCAAGTGCCACAAGAAAGGAAACTTAGTGTCTACTCTATTCATTAATTTAAACACTTAAACAAATAATAAAATTAAATATTGTTATAATCTAATATAACTTATTTAGAACTAATTACAACTATTATACCCGTGTCAGATGAGCCTCAATATTATATAGGAATTTAGTCAAACTACTGCAAAAATAATCAGATCTTACCTTATGCATTTTAAAAAGAAGAGGGATGTCCACTGTTTAGAAAGTTAGAGAATTTTGCCCAAGCCTGTAAAGCTGTGATTGAAAAAGTTAACCTTCTGTGTGATGAAATAAAACTACAATCCAACAATCTGATTGTCTCTGGGATGATGATTAAAGCTTTCTTCTTAGAATTATGCTGCTGAATGGTTGAGTACTTAAACAGACAGCCTTCTTTGTGCTTTTGAAAATCATATTGGCAACCTTGAAAACCTAGTTGCTGCCTTTCCCTGCCTCTCCCATCAGATGTTTATCAATTTGATAAGAAGTTTGAAAAGTTTATTGACCAAGAATTGTAGGCAATTGATTCTTTTCAGACTTTTAAACATACAATACACTCTAAAAACCAACTTCATAAAATATTACTTGAAGAGCAAAGCCTTCTCTAGATTGACTTGACGTGCTCATATGCATGTATTCGATATGCCTGTTTTCACACATCAGATTAAGGAATATAAAAACACCATGGCACTTCACAGCATAGAAAAACAGGGAGAAAAAAGGAACAATAAATTTCTGAAGACAGCTTAAGTCTGAGAGGATATCAACTCTTTCAGGCTTCTGGGTTTGTACAAAGTAAAACCTAGGAGTGCAGCCAATAAGGCAGATGGTGATCTGCTGGGCATCACATCTCTTGAACAGCCTTTTGCTCCATTCAAAATGACTAGTCACAGGACGGTAGGGGTCCCTTTTAGTGTTGTGACTTTTCTCTGCCCAAGGTAGATGGTCACACAGATTTTAGAACATTGATTTTCCATATTCTTTTTTGGGCTGATTCTTTTTGCTTTCCAGAGAATCTGTCCAAAGTATTTTGACAAATCTGGTATGAGGCCTATCTTAAAGTCATGTCACTTATAGAAAACTTTCAGGTCAACTCCCTAACTAACATCAACTTTTAAGAATTCTGCTTTAAAAAGTCATTTAAATACAGCCAGTGTTCTGCTTCCCACAGTGCCTCCCTACGCAAATCATGTATGAACTTCACAGACAGATGATCATTTTTGAGGAAACTGGCATGGTCTTATCTGGCTGAAAGGTCTTGAGATAACATTGTGTCACCAGTGTAGAGAAAGTTCAGCATAAAAATAGAAGTTGCTACTTAAAAGGAACTATGATAAACATTCATCACCAAGCATTTGCCTGTCAGAGATATTTAGCATGGTTATTCTAAAGGTAAGTTTCACTGTGGTGACTTTTTTCCCAGAAGCAGCTGATATGAAATGCTTTACTAGAATACAAATGGGCTCCAAGTCAAGCTGTTTGTCAACTGGAAATTTCATCTTGCAAGGGAAAAGTATTTTCAAACCATTCAGGAGTAAAATTCACATAAAGCAATAAACTGTATATAGCAGATTTGAATTTCTTAAGCAGATCTTCCTGTGCTGGAAATCTGGACTTCACAGTTCCCTGTTGTCAACAGCAGAAAATGGTTGAAATATATAGCAAATACTGTAAAAGTTTCTTCCTTTGTGTTATTTCCACTGAGAGCTGGATTCATGGAAAATTACCACCATCTTGCAATACCACCAGCAGTAGAAAATATTATTCACACAAATCCACATAGACATTGCATCCCATAGCAAGCCACCTTTTGTCCAAAGTCAGAGCAAACAGAAGAAAATAAACATTGTGCTGGTGAATGTGATCAACAAGGCATAAAACATTACAACTGTGGCAGCTCTTAGAAGGGAGATGCATAAATGCCAAGTAATTCTTTGTCTGTCCTGAAAACTAGAACTAAATCATGCTGTTGGCAGAACTACTAGTGCTACAAGTACTCTTGTATTGGTACTAGTATTACGACTCAGAGACAGTTTCAAAGCTGTGTTACTTGGATTTGGGTGGAAGACTTCCCCTACAATTGCTTAGAAACTATTATTTATTTGGTCTCTGCCCTGACACAGTTTGTCATCTCTGCTTCTTCCCATGCCTTTTTGGTCTGTATGCTTTACCTTGCATCTCTTGCCTGGACTAATTCTTGTCCTACTGTCCCTCACTTTTAAATCTTTACTCCTTATGTTTATGCTTCCTCTGTGACTAGGGCTGTTACCATGGTCAGAACGGAGAGAAGCCTAGGCTGATGGACAACTGCTGAAGCTGATGGTTGTATCTCTGTGAGTTTCCACACCTGGATGAGCTACAATTCCCATAACAATACAGAGGGAACTTGAGCATTGTGTAAGAACCCGCCTTTATCTACAGATGCAGCGGCACCAGAAGTGGCACTCATGAGAAATGAGTGGACTTCAGGTCACTCAGCTGTACTCCCTTAAATTAAACCTGTGACAAACCCTGGGGATTAAAACATACATTCATACATTTTTAGTTACATAGCCACATATATATCTGTCACAGCCAAGTATTAAAATTCTTATGTATCCATGATTTCACACTGACTTTGCACTGTATTTATATCACTACAAAAGAGGCTTAAAAAATTCACTAGATTTTCAGCAAGGGTAAATCAGTTTAGCTTCACTGCAGTGCATTGCCTTGACTTTGGTGAATTTAATTCAGACCTGAATCACTGGAAGTGCACTGACTTGTACCAGCTAAAAGTCTAAACTAAAAAAACTCACAGAACAACTAATATATTTATCTCTTTGAATCAAAACAAGCTTGGGTGAAAGCAAGCCAATGAGTCTATCTGTATACATACTACTTTCCACAGGACTGCCAACAATTTTTTGTTTAGGAAATGTGACCGACATTAAATTCTGCATGAGATTCAAACTCAAAATTGTTAAAATTGCCTCTCTGCTGCTAATTACTTCTAGTTCTCATCCATATGACTAAATTTTTGCCTACCCAATAGCTAGAGTCAGAGTTCAACTACGTACTACTAAAGAAATTATTTATTTTGAACTTAGTAACAAAATAATTAGCTCACTTCTTCCTCTCTAAAAGACAGGTCAATTTGTATTGAGTTTATGTTGTTTTTCTTTAAAGCTCTGTAAGAAAATACATTCATTTCTTAGGGAGCTACAAAGTGGATTTAAGCTGATACTCACTGCCACTATGTAGAAGGCAAATTGCCAGCACTGCTGACATACATGAGTATATAATCTGAGTAACCCTTAACACTCGCTTTCTCTCTGCAGTCTATTCTGGCTTCAACATTAGCATTGTGGACTTTGCTGCTAGCTTCTCTACCAGATATTTTTCAGCAAGATCTCTCAGGCATAGTCTGAACTTCTAGGATCTCACCTCTGCTGGGTGTCTAAATCTGAGGTTTTTGTCTTTGACTGTAACACAGCTTTTACTAAGTCACAACAGTGTGGTGGAGTCTTGCCTTCGAGTGGTTGTTCTGAGGAGAGTGCAAGTGGAGCTTTTGCTGCTGAGATTCAAACATACTTTCGTTGACCTCTCTCTAACAAAACTCTTCACCTGGGAGTAGTACACTGGAGGAACAGCTTGTGAGTGGGGAGGTCCTCATGCAGTCCTTTTTGGGAGAATCTGTTGACAAACAGGCAGGTGGCATGCTGAGGCTGCTGCTGAGTATGGGAAAGGCACTTGTACCTCCCCTCTACTCTCCCCACAGTTCCTAAGGCATGGAAACTATTTGGACCAGCACTTGCCCAGGTCCCTGAACATATCTAGGGTATTTGAGAGGTATTCAGCCCAGGGTGGCATCCATGGGCTCTGCCCAGTGACAGCTAAGAATAGCTGTGTTTGCTGGCACCTCTCACAAATGACAGCCAAGAGCAGCATAACAGGGAGACATGGCAGGTGAGTGGACAGGGAGGAGGAGCCAGGAGCCTGCCTCCTCTTTCTGCTTCACTGATTCACTCGGCATCTGATTCCTTCTCTGTACAATGGGAGTCTTAAAGTTCACTCCCAGTTCTGATAGCTGGATGAAAAGAGGTGAAGCACATTATGATTAATTTTCATACCCTAATTTTCATAAGTAGCTATTAGGCTTGCTCAGGGTCTTGAAAAGCTCTGTCAAAGAGAAAGTCAGACTGAGATCATGATTTGACCCCTTCCCCAGCTCTGGAAAGACTCAGTAGTCAGTGGACACCAAAGCTTCTCATGCAGCAGGTTTATATCCACTCTGAGATATGGCAGTTTCAACAAAGTAGTCAAGCTCACCGGTTGGGCATGTCGGAGAAGAGTGATATTCCCACAAGGGAACTCGTTTGCCTGACTTGGATATTGAAATTTTATCAGACAGGATCTCCCTCTGCAGTAAGCAAATTTCCTTCTGTCCTGTCTAAGGAGCAGCACAGGCATCTGTTCAGGAACATGCCATCATTAGATACTTCAGTGCAGGAACAAGATGGATGCTCAAGCAGGGTGGATTGGGGCACAGCCGTGAAAGTGTCAAGCAATCCAGCACAGCATGACATGAGACTCTGGAACATGCAGCTGTGTCTTCTCCCTTTCCTCCTTGTTCGTGTATGCGTGTGCTGTGCTTATCCTGTAAGAAAACACACTATGATAAATGCGATGGATTTATCAACCTCAGTTTTTACCCAGCACTTTCTCCAGAGGAAGGGATATTTGCTGTGGCTGAGGGAACAGGCAGCCCTCAGCATCCAGGGATGAGGTAGTCGTGAGCTTGAGGCACATCCCCTGCCCCCCTGCCCTGCACCAGCCTCCTCTGCCCACTCCAGCCCCATGGGGGCTAGAGAGAGACACCCCATGAACCGCAGAAATGGTGACTGAACCATTTCTGTTCCAGGGTTGGTGTAGGGCTTTCCGCAAGCAGGGTGTGGGGTCTGGCATGTGATAAGACTTGAGGCATGTCATATGGAAAGGATTTCCTATCGTTGCTCCAAAATTAAGGAAGAGAATAATTTCTGGGGGTTGATTCTGAACAGCAAGGAGAGGATCTTGCCCTGAAATGCCCTCTGTGAGAGGCTCTCTTTAACAGCAGAGAAGCTGTGGTGAGTATGGCTTTCCCAGAGTAAAGGCAGCACCTTGTTATCAGCTGGAGAAGACTTTAAAGATTCTAATTAAGAATTCACCTGACTTCATCTAAATATCTGTAGTCAGGAAAGATATATAAGCATAGGCATAACTTGGCATGCGCTGAGTTATATTCTTCATAAAGAGGAACTCAGTAAGTATGTAACTGTCTTCTAGAAGGGGCAAGACTAGGAAAAGAAAAGCAGGGAAAAGAAAGGAAGAAGGAAAGAAGGAGGAAAACAACAGAAAAAATGGAACAGGTAGAGCAGGAAGGAGACTTTCTTCTAAAATGGACATTTTATTTTAATCTACCCTCATCATTTCTCTGTGTATCTATTACAGGTCCAATCCCTTTGCAAAAAGTCTTGCACAACAAATGAGCCTCAATTTTGGTTATGCTACAGTCAATAGCAAATGTATTTATATCAATGGCTGAGGCTCATGGTGGCTCTGCTGGAAAAACATTAAATCAGTAGTGAGAAGGTGATTTTAATGTGTTAGGCTGTGTTCTTAACTGCTTAATTCAGTTTGAGCCTGGTGTAACTGTATTTTTCCACCACTGGTGTGAAATCTGGAATAACCCTTTTAAATCTCCTGTACAGTTAATCCAACAGGCTGCTGTACAGACATCAGAGGAAGGCTGGACAGTTGCTTTAGGATGTTTAGTCACTTTAAGATATTCCTGAAGGAAAATAATTATATTTAAAAGGAATAATACTTTCTGAAGACTTTTTTTTCTCTGTTCAGTCTGATGAAGCCCTTTGAGCTCCAGACATTATTTGTATATGACAGCATTAAATTGTTATTTTCTTTTAAATCTGTTTCAATTTCTTACCCTTGCTGAAAGGCGGAAGGCTGTAACACTGGTATATCTGCTTCCTGGGAAAAAATGCAAGTAACTAGGACTTTAGAACATTTTGTAAATATTTCTGAAAGCACATTTCATGTCCTTGCATAATTTTTCTCTTTCTTGAAGTGTCTGTGTTACAGTTTGTTCTGAGACAGAAACCCCAAAACTGGCCACTGAGCAATGCTACGGACTGCAGAAATCTTTAACAATGACAGTCCTCTCTGACCTGCAGTAATGCTCCTATAATAGAACAAACTATAATCCTTAACAATAGAATAGTTATCATACATACACAGAGTCTTCAGAGCCTTTGCAAGCAATCTGTGATCCACTGCAAACAACCACCATTGCTTTCCTTAAGGATGTCTGAGCATTTTCTCCATAAGCAACCCATCAGATCATTAAGACCAATTTTAGACCATCCCTGATGTAACTTAACACATCACTTCTTGGCCTAAAAGCTTGACATGGGGTGAAAAAAAAGGGATGGGCTATATATATTTTTTCATTTAGAGAGAATTGTGAGTGTTTAGAAGCTTCTTTACACTTTCAGACATCAAAAGCCTGGTTTAAGGAATGAAATTAGTTGAATTACTGCAGGTGGAATTAATTTCTAGTTAAAATTTTTTACATTTGTTAAAAATACATATGGCTATAAAGAATGTTAGCGTGCACATGAAGAAATGTTGTTTTAATATGCACTTCTTAAAATTAATTTGGTAATGCTTTGTACTCTCAATTGAAACACTACAATAGTGGAAGTTCAGAAAGAACTCAATACAAGAAGTATGGCCTGCTTTATGCAGAGCTAACCTTTGTGCCTGGAGGACTTGGTCTGTGCTCCAACTCCTACAGCCAGAAATACAAATTGTTGTTTTGCTGGATGCTAGTATTCCCTTTCTGAAAAGTTAAGATATGCCTGCAAGTGCAGTGAACAGCCTCAGTGCTTACTTCCAAGCAAGAAAAAGTGTGTTACAGTGAGAGAGAGGGTTGTCTATTTAGCTCGTTAAAAAGAAGATAAATTATCTTTTTAAACCAGCAGGTAAGAGATGAGTGTCTTAAAAGGGAGAAAAAATGATGTACCAGAGGGCTACTGAACAAAACAGAGAAGCGTGACAAGTGCTAGTGCCTGGAAGTTGGGTTTGGACACATTGAATACGCCACACCTCTCAGCAGCGAGGATGATTAACGGCTGGAACAAACCGCATGAGGTTCTTTATCCTCTGACTCTTGCCATCTTCAGTTCAAGTCGTTATGAAAGATGAGACTTCACCAAATGTAAGTCACTGAATTAATCTAAAGACTCGCTGAATTAAATTCCACAATTTGCGTTAAACAAGCCAGAACAAATCTATTGCTGATTCTGCCTCATATAGATGAGTTTTTCCCATTGCTCCCTCTGCATAGTGGCACCTGTATCAGAGCACATGCCTGCAGCAGGGCATTTTATATTATGTCCCCTTAGTAGATTATATTTCCTTAGTCCATTGTAAATCAAAATTTATGATGAGAAGGAGCTGTAATCTCACCACACTGCCTTCTCACATGATGGTAATTCTGGTGTCAGATTAGAGTCAAGAACTGCATGGTAATCCAGCACAGGCTGGGAATTTCAAAACACCCTACTCATGCTGAACTGCCTGTGTTTTGGGATGACTACACTGCCCTGGCTGTACAATGCTGCTAGCAGTACAACCCTGATGGCAAAGAGGCCTACCGCACTGACCCCTTGACTCAGCATCATGCTCGGTGAGGTTTGCTGAGCTCCCTGCTGCCACAACATCCTTGCTAGTGACACACAAAGTGGCCAGTGCAGCCCCATGGAAATGCACGGCAGCAAGTACGACATAGATGGGCCCAGAACAGCTGATCTCCACTGTGCTCTGGGACCAGGACTGAGCAGCTAGAAGCCCCGGCAGGGAAAACTCACGGCCTGGCAGCAGCACACCGCAGCTTCAGAGCAGTGCCTCCAGGCACTGGTGATTTGCCACACTAAGCAGTTTCCATCCACCTGCCATAACCATGTCAGGTGGAGCAATTTTGCAGAGCCTTCCTGTTGAATTTCCATATTCGGATCGGTGTTATTGGGAGACGAAGGACACATTTTTCAAGCCTTGTGGTCCAAATTCGTAAATGAAGACTCAAAGGTGCCTTTGATAACTGGGAATTTATGGCATTTTGGAAAACAGGTCATGAATCTAGGTGCCTATTTCTGTACACATGTTTCTAACTTTAGTCAGAAAGAGAGAAAGTAGTGATCTTCCCATTTTGAAATGTAGTAGTAATGTGATCCAGGAGATCCTTCACCCAAATAGCTATACTCCCCCATAATCTTTGTCTACAATCACCTTTGAATTCTTGGTTTCTCATTTGACTGGCCTGCAGGGCTGGATCTGAATAAATTTCCTTGGTATAAATGCCTTGGAAACCATACTTTGTTCATGTCAGATCTACTCCAAACTGTTCATGGTTTAGTTTTCTTTTTTTGTCTGGTAACATCTAAATGCACTTTTATAATGTGAAAAAAACGTAAGGATACATTTTGCACTTATAAAAACCGCATATGGGAAAGTGTGTCTGGAAGGTGTTGACCCTGAAGGCGCTTACAAGGTATACTGTCTTTAGGATTCACTTAAGCAAATAGATCCCACAGGGTCTTGCTGGATAACATTAAGTAAAGACATTTCTTAAATGACCTGTGAGAGTCTTAAACAGTACGGTGTAGCTGCTACTGTGTCAGCCTGACTGTACTGCCAGGAGATGGTCTGTTTTTTCCATTCCCTGTTGTTGTAAAAAATTGCACTTCTGGGAGAGAGAGCCAAGGATACAAAATGCTAGTGATTATTGTACCAGGGTCTGATAGTCACACTTGCTTTCCAGCAAGCTTTAATATTTATCACACGGTGATGCATCTTTCCCCTGACAACTTGAGCTGTGATAACTGCTGCACACATGCACAAGAAAATGGTCCCTGCCACAAAGTAATATGCAAATCACAGCACATACTGAACACACTGAGGAGTAAAGGAACATAATGACCAGATAGAAAGGGAAAATATGTGGAAAACATGGCAAAAATGTGAGGTATGCAGTTAACATAGTAGAGGTTGCAGCACACCAAGTGCCTTATCCACAGGCTAGTACTTTACAAGCTTCACAACTGTAGTGAATTTAAAAACGTCTGAAGGAAATACGGTGTCTTCCCACAATCAAGGAGTGGCACGGGATAAAGGTGAGGGTATCTGACCCAAAAAAAAAAAAAGGCACAACCTGGTATTAAAGGTTGGTCTCAAAGCGAAGAGCCAGGGCTCCGTTATTTCAAAGTGTAATTACTGAATATTCCTATGCTGGCAGATAGAGTGCTGAGCACAGACATCACAGCTATCTGTCCAGGAGGTGACAGAAAAGAAATCCACAATAGGTAAGTTTATCCACCTGAAAAGGACACACTTAAAAATGTAATCCAATCCAAGTATCTCTATTTCTGCAATGTAAATATAATTCCTAATATGCTCCCCACAACTATTCCCTTCATTACCCAGCTGGGCAGGACTGAGCTGTGACATCTGTAAGTTGAAAACCAGGTCCTTCATTGAGTTTGATATATTCGCTTTAACAGAGGTGGAGCGATTCACCTTTGTGTAAATGAGATGACCAATACAGTTGTACCATGCCTGATACAAAAATCAGGCTAAATCATTGGCTAGAGCAATGGAGGGCTTGGAGGTGAAGCCTATGCTACAGTCAAAAGACTGAAGCTTCAAAGAAGCTGAGGGGTGGCAGCACTTCGCTCAAAGAGGGATTCATCTCACTTCTCTGTAGCCATCTAAAATTAGTGTTTAATCTGTCACAAGATAGGTGTCAATTGCTCTCTCCATTACCTATAGAAGGAAGACTACACTTACTCTCTCAGTCTAACTTTTAGACAATTTATGCTAGCTAATATAACCCACTGCAAATTTCTACAGAGGAGTTCCCTGATGCTTTCTATTGCATTTGATTTGTACATACAAGCCCCACTTCTATTCCATACTTGTTCTGGGCAAAGACTTCAAGAACACAGAAGCATTACTAAGGAAAACTCGCAGAGGAAAAGACTGACCTTCTTTTTTTGCTGAGCAGGCGCTTTATTTCACAGGTTTACATCAATGTTTTCACTTACAAGCTTCCTGAAGTATTTATTTTGGGGCTAAAGCTCTCCATATACAGAACTTAAACGCATAAGAGTTAAAAGAATAGTAATTGCTGGACCAAACAATTGAATATATATTACATTCTTAGCTCACTGGATATTTCTAAGTGAAAATCCTTTTGAAACGTTTGGATTGGTTCTAAAAAAAAGTGAAATAAAACCAAAAAAGCCAATAGCATGTGGACACAGTTTGCTTCCAAATCAAACTTTTCTTGAAAAAACTGCTCAGATGTGGCCAAATAACTCTTGCTAATATGTGAAATGTATGTTCAAGTTATAGTTATCGTGTGTGAAGACAGATTAAAATTAATGCTCTTTTAATTTTCTATATAGTGTATGCTTTGAGTGGCACTGTTTTTCAGTCAAGTAATTACAGGGTGGAGAGAATATGTGGCCAATGGCAGGAGGTTAATTACATGATCAAACACCCACTACATCTTGCTCAAAGAGCCCTGAAATGATTACACATGGTTGCAACTAATAGCCTCATTTGGACTGCCGGGTGGAGAGCTACCCTCAACTTAAAAGAAATGCCTAAATTCTACCTAAGAATTTTTACCATTTTTATAAATAATGCTGTATACCACAGAGAGATTATCTAAATTTCTAGAGACGGGATGTCAGTTTATTTACATGGTCCACTTGACAATTTTTCATAGACTGTGTTTCTTTCTTTCTCTTCTTGGGGTCATCCAATTTCTCATCTTCTTACACAACAGAGCAGACTGGGAGAAAATAAAGCAGAGATCTGCGGTTAAAAATAAAAACTATTAGAAAGCTTTTTTCATAACTGCAGGAGCTCTGAATTTTGCTTTAATTGATTACATTTTAAATTATATGGTATAAGGCCAAGAGAGATCATCTGAAAATGTAATGTGTATACTGGCCTTTAAATTTCTCCTCCATACCTCTACACTGACAAAAGCACTCCATGGATAAAAAGGGTTTTCAAGAAAAGCATTCAGTATTCATCTGAGGATGAATCCAGCAGATACTCCAGTATTAGGATGACATTGACTGCTAACCTCTAACTGGGACCTGACGCTCTTCCCATGTGCTTCTTATTTCCAGGAGCTGTTCACCTGGGGACAAACATACATCTTGCTGAAGTCAACATGAATGTTCAAATGCTACAAGACAGTCAGACTCTTATCCACCTTGTTGAACCTGGATCACAGCACACTTCAGCAGAAACAGTGTGAAGGCTGCCCATGCTCTGAACCTACACAGGTATGCCTGAGCACCCATCCAGGCAGAGGACCCTGCCTTGAAGCCAGATGCACAAGGGCTTCCAGGCTCTTTCCCCATTCCTAAACGGTCCCCTGGACCATTTCAGCTTCCAGATCCACTCCTTCATGCTCAACTATCTGTAAGTTAAAAGGTTAGCAAGGTCTGGCTTTGAAATGGAGAGCTCATGAACAACTCCTGGGCATAGATTAGGAGTCAGCATGTGCCAGTGATCACTCCAGCAGGCAATTTGCATGCATCCACTCTGTTTTAGAGCTAAACCAATTTAAAACCATGGAGGTGGTCAGGCTAAATCAGTTGGCTGTAGGGTAGAGAAAGGTCCTTACACTCTCTATTTTATTAGTACAAATATAACTTGAGAGGTTTTGACCCAAGAAGTGTTTACTAATAAATTCCTTTGAAAGATCTTCTATACATAATTAAAATGAAGCATCTTCCTTAAGGGAAGTTTTTTGACAGTTTTTGTAATTCATCCATGAACCAAAAAGGATACATTCATTAAGATGGCTGCCATTTTATCCAGTTTTGTGCTTCCCTCTCCCTAAAAATAGAGCAAGGATAATTGAACTGAAAAACCTAAAGATTTTCAAAACCCAATTACATAACTTGCCACACTTGCTCTGTTTTTCCCTCTGACTTGTATTTTAAAGAGGTCAAGGTTATTAAATATAGGCTCCTATATTCATACAGTAAGAAAAGCAGGATCTAAACATACATTAAAGATTTTTCATGCAGCATGGATTTGCCCACGTAGCCTATATGTAGTGTGTTTGTTCACCAATTATTTTGATGTACACAGTGTGCGCAATTCATGCAGGTGAGATAACGGTACAATGAAAAACTTCATTTCCTTCCCTGACTCATGTGTGTTTATAGTGTCCAAACCTGCAACCCTTATTCTGGCTAATTTATTTTCCTCAGTGGGTGTGTTGTCTCTGCAGGGACTGCAGTTTGATGACCCTGGTTTGCTCTGTTAATGTTGCTCTAACCTAAGCTTTTGCACTGCATTATGCAAAATTACAGCTCCGATACTTCTGCTTTAGAAACACATGCACGCTTGGGAAGCCAAGAGAAAGGTTACTTTAGTTACTTCAATCTTATCCATGAATTTGTAACTTTCAATAGTGTGCTGACTGTACAACAGTGTGGCACTATACATCAGATGCGTGCTGCCTCAGAAAATTAATGCTGCATTCTGGCAACCATATGGGCAGCTGGCGAGCGGCCAGGAGACCAGCAGAGCACGACACTACCTTCACACAAACCTTCCCTGTGCAAGAGAACTGTTTGCATGAACTGCACCAGCCAAACAGCAGAAATAAAGGGATCCCGTACATTGCTGTTGCTCGTAACCACCAGATCCCCCAGGGACAGACGTATGCCACTGTGATGAATGAGAGAAGCTGCACAGACACCAGACAGACTCTCAAGGCAGGTAACCACATGGGCACCACACTTCTTGACGTCTTAGGGAACAGGGAGGATTGTAAAGGCCTCCTTGTGTATCTGTGTTTCTTCTTTATGGTTCTCTCTTCTTCTCGGTGCTCTCACCTCTGACAAAATTTCACTTGCAAGCTCTACAGGGAAAAGCATTTATCTTATTTGTTCCGTAAAATGCATATTTTACATTAAGTGCTGAACAATCAGAATAACGGCTTATGGTAGCTTGGTTATCTTTAGCACCTCAAAAAAGAAAAGAGCACTGTTTGGTAAGGAAAGAAATTTTAAAAAAATATCACTAGCAAGAAAAGCAATTTTTGTTTCCTGTTCTTTTGCTTTTATTTTTTATCAAGCATGTGATCTTTTAAAGACTTAAATCTAACTCTTCCAGCAGATTCAGTTAGCAGTACCTTCAGGAATGCCGGCCTGAATTGGAAACTCCTCAATCACTATGTATATGATAAAAATCTCAGAAAGAATATACAGGAAAATTTATTTTATTGGTTTGAAGTAACTTTATGCAATATCTTAAATGGAAGATGCCTTGATGATAGCTCAAACACAGAATTTTGTTTATAATGTGTTTTATGTGTATAATGCTTTCCATTCATAAATATCTCTAATTTTTACAACTGTTCTCAGGAACCATGTCACTCTCCAGGCTTTATAGCAGCTGTTTTACTTCTAACTGCACTAGCCCTATGAAAAAAAATAGGGATTGCAAGTGAAATAGTACACATTTTCCACTGTAAACTAGCTAGTTCACTATAATTTCACGCTTTAATTGCCTGCACACTAGCTTTTCCAAGGAAATCAGGGCTTATGCTTTATCTCCCACAGTACAATCTCTGTGAGCATACTATCCTACTGGTTCACTTGGACAGCTGAATTCTTGCCTACATTATGATTTTTTCTTAAATCCTGATTCTGTACTAAAGTTACTGTCATTTGACTGTTGATGGCAACAACTTGTTCAGCAGGTACAAGAGGGCTTGGTTCTTTTCAGTGCTGCTTCAACTGTCGGGTTACGGCTGAGCTAATCAGCAGCATAGCTGTTGCTGGTATCTGACCATCAGCAGCATTTCCATTGCTTCTGCCACACAGAAATGCATTATAGTCACTTGGGCTTTCTGAGAAATGACATCTAAACATTATTAGCCTGCTCCAATTCTGCTCAGTTTGAGGGATTTGTTTGTATCCAGTCTGGAGGCTAGCTATAGTTTAAAAAATCTGACTAGATGCAGTCAAATTAGAAATAAATAAATTCACAGCTGATTTTATACACCATGTGGGTCCAGCACAGTGATAATTTTATTCCTAGTGTCCTCGGCATTTGAAAACCCAGGCATGCCAGCAATGCTAAATGAACTACTTTCAGTAGCCAGTTTTCCCACAGCAAGCACCTCTTTTCCCCAGGAAAACCAATTTTATCTATGTAGCTTGTAACAGCAAAATGGCCATCTATGCACACCCTGTACCTAAAAGTCTCCTTTCTAATTCTGAAGTAATCCATTCACTGTTTCTCACCCTGCGAGTTGAAAAGTCCCATTTCAGCAACATCCAGACTGAACCAAGCATCCAAATCAACACCACTCTGCAAATGTCACCTGTGACAGGGCGCACAGCTATCTGCTTGGGTTATGGACTATTGTGTCACAGATTTTACATGGTTTTGGCAGTCACTGCAGAACATCCAATGCTATCTGGTAACACACACTTTCTAAATACATAAAAAAATCAGCATATTTCCCCCCACCCTTTAGTGCATAAGAGTTATGATTGTTTCTTTCCTTTTCTCTACACTTCTAAAAGGAATATAGTATAGGTTTAGTATGATATTACAAGAACATGAGGTTTTGTGTCCCCCACCTCCAAGTTCTTCAAAGCCTCTCAGAAGGGGTTTCAACACCTCCCAAAGTTTCGGATCCAAAAAATCAGACCCCTTCCATCCTTAGAACTGCTGAGTCTGAATACAGCATAGTTACATATGTAGGGCAAAAGTGTAACTGACCTTCACCTGTATAACCAGAACTGCTGGTAGATAGTTATACAGAAGCAATACTGCTGGATAAAAACAATAATTTAATTGCTTAATGTAGACAATGCCTCTGAGGAATCTCCTTGTTCCAATAACCCAGACAAATCAAAACTTCCTCAGAAAAATTCACTCATCTGAACTCCCTCAGCAAAGAGGAACTTGAAATATTTTGCCAGGTACACTAAAAGGAAACAGTATTTCCCCTTTTTAAGCACCTGAAGAAACCAAAAAAGACACACACTTGGACAACCGAGTTCAGCTAGGATCATCCAAGGACAAAGTTTCAGAGGATGCCCAATGCACAACAAATATGACGGCTGAAGTCTCGGGATGCATTACTTACTTCAGCGGGTTGAAAAACAAAGCTAAACCCCCAGAGCTAGACTGGATTCCAGCGTCTACACAATGGGCGAGACCTCTTACAGCCAGCTGACACGTTTTGTGAGAAACCACAGACAAATTACGTATCCAGAATCCACTAAAACGTATCTGATGGTTTAACTTCAGGTTCATCTCGAACTGTGGGCATTTCTGTCAATACAGCCCGTTCAGACAATTCCTCTCACACGGCGCTCCCGAAGCACTCCACAGACACGATCGAACGCGGCAGCGCCCGGGGCAGCAGAGGAGCGTCGCTCCTGTGGCTCCTGTGCCGCGAGACGCGGCGGCGACCTGGCGGGCTGGGGCCGCGGGGCAACCGGCCGGCCTTGACCCGGAGCCTCCCCCCCGGGGCGTGCACCCTGACCTCTGCCCGCGGGCAGGGAGGGCTGGGAAGCGGCGATATTCCCACCCGCCCGCCTTAGCGCGGGGAGGCCACGGCGGGATCCGCCCGCGGGGTCTTTGTTCCCGCGGCCGCAGCGGCCCTTTGTTGGTGCCAGCGCCCGGCCGCGCTCCCCGCGCGGCCGCAGCCGGGGCTCCCTCCGCCGCTCCCGAGGGGCCTCCCGCCGGCGTCCCGCATCCCGCTCCCCGCCGCGCTGCCCCCGCCGCCGCGCCAACGCCGCCACGTGTCCCCGGCCGCCGTGCGGGGGCTCCTCCCGCCGCACCTGGCCGCGCCCCAGCCCGGCCGCCCCCGGCGCCAGCCGCCTCCCCTCGCCGGCGGGATCGGGGGAACGGGACGGCAGGGCGGGACACCGGGGGCGCCCTCCCGAGGCGCGCGGCCGCCGCCGGCGGGAGGTGACGGCCCGCGGGAGCGCGCGCAGGCGCGCACACGCCCCTGGAGGGTGGGGGGGAGGAGAAGGAGGAGGGCGGGCGGCCGGGCGGGGGCGCGCACGGCCGGTGTGTGAGGGAGCGAGCGAAGGGAGGGCGATACCGGGGCGGAGAAAGGCGGCGGCGGCGGCGGCTTCGCTCGGCTCGGGGCAGGCGAGCGGCCACAGGCGCTGCCGAGCAGGGAGGCACAGCGGCCGCTGCCGACTCGGGGCATTCTTCCTCCTCATCCCCGCCCCCTGCCCGCCCTTCCCCCTTCTCTTTCTCTCGTTCCCCGCTGTCCGCCGGGGCCGATCGCTGTCGGCGGCGCGATCTCGGGGCGTTTCCGCGGCGGCCGCGCCGGCAGCGGCCGCGAGGAGAGCCGGCCCCTCCCGTGCCCGGCCGGGACCGAGGGACCCCCCGCTCCGTCCGGGGCCCGGCGGAGAGGGCCCGGCCCCGGCCCCGGCCCCGGCTCGGCTCCCCGGCGGCGGCGGGCTCAGCGAGGATGTCGGGCGGCGGCGGCAGCCGGGAGGAGGAGCGGCGCAAACTCGCCGACATCATCAACCACTGGAACGCGAACCGGCTGGACCTGTTCGAGATCAGCGACCCCACCGAGGTGAGCGACCCCGCCGGGCCCCCCCCCTCCCGGCCGGCCCGGTGAGACAGCGCGCCCGGGCCAGGCCGCGCCCCGCGGGCAGCCGGGCCCCCCGCGCCGCCCCTCGGGCACGGCCGGGGAGGGGGCTCCGCTCCTCGGCGGGGAGCCAGAGTCGGGCCCGTCGCGGTGCCCGGGTGAGGGCAGGTTGCAGAGGACGGGCAGAGGAAGGGAGCGCAGGGCCGGAGCCCTCCCCTCCTCCCGCAGGCACATGCCGGCCCTACCCTGCGGGACGGGCGGCTGCGGGGCGGGCGAGAAACCCGCCGGGAGCTGGAGGTGGCGAAAGGGGGCGGGCAAGGGCGAAAATCCAGGAGCAGACCCCCTGCCGAGCCCGAAACCGGGTACCTCCGTGGGCTTTTTTTTTTGTGTCTGTCCGTGACTTAACAGAGCCGACAGGCGGCTGGTGGAGGAGGAGGACTGAGAATCCCGGCGCTGGGCGCTTTTTTTTGTTGGCAGGCTTCTTGTTTCTTTAAATATTCGGCTCCGTGCAGAAGGCGCCTCTTACAAAGCAACCTGCCGTAGTCCGGCGGCTCTCCGGGCCGCTGGTGCAATCCCCGGAGTGGCTTTCCCAGGGCGTGACGGATGGAGCGCTTTGGCTCTCCGAGCCTGCAGGCTGCCAGCCCGCCGCCTAAAGTAAATACCAGGAGCAGGTTCGTAGTCCTGAGTTCACATGTTGTACTGGAAAAACACAGCGGGTAATTTCTTCCTAATGAAATGGGTGTTTCTGATAGCTGAGAGAGGCTGGGTTTTGTTCTTTTTTTTTTTTTTTTAATAAATGTAATAGTCAAACCACACCCTCCCGCTGCCCCTTGTCGTGTTCCCTTTGGCTGGTTCGTGCTGTGCGTCTGGTTTGAAAGCGGCGGGGGGGGAGGGCTGGGGAGGCAGGTTACAGCCCTGTTTGTGTGTGACAGCGGGCTCCCTGCTCAGAGGGTGGAGGCTGATCATGTGAGTGTTCCCGGGGAAAAGGAGGAAATTCACACTTGCTCTTGGCCTGGCCCTGGTTGTTTATTAACAAAAGCCTCTGAGAAATCGCGTTGGCTCGTTCTTGGAGCTTGATCTTGTTTCTGTACCCGGGTACTGACTGTTACGAGACCCACGAAAAAGTCTTGAAAGCAGTTTAAAAAATATTAACTCCGGTAGCTTGAAAAGAATTGCTTTGTGTGTTTTCAGTTCTGCTCATTGCAGACTGTTTCTTGAACACCAAGATGAGCGTTTCCTGCGATTATTTCCTGCATCTTGCAATATTTATCGTAATTAGAGTTCCTTGCTTGCACTGCTTGGGTTTTATCAGTGGCACTGTTGGCTGACAGTCGCTCGTTCAAAAAAGTGGGCTGAAGCTGGTGCGAAGGAACCTTCATGCCTGTGTTTGAGAACATAGCACAGCCTTTCTGGAACTGCAGGTTGACTGCTAACTGCCTGTGGCTGAGCTTTTTGTCTTATTCATGGGTTTGTCCATTCCCGGTACATTCTAACTCCAGCTTATTTTCTTTGTTTATGGCAGACTGTGCTGCTGTAGTTTTGTTAGTAAGTAGTTTAAAAAACCGTGCAGTTTTTCAAGTCAGCTGTGCACGTTTCTCATGGTTAACTAGACTTTGCACAAAAGTTACGAGCTTCGTTGTAGTTATTACAAAAAAAAAAATAATTTTACTTGCATTTGCTCTGCCCTTCTGCAGCTAAATCTCTGAACCTGTACAGGAGCCTACTTATCACTGTCAGTGGTGACATTTCAGCAGAATTATTGATAGTAAAAAATTAAGTGCATGCATATCTCCTTGAATGCATGAGCCTTTTAGCTTCCTGGTTCTAAAAGTGCTTAATAAGACTGCAGGTGCATTTACATCAAACTAGGAGCAGGTAACAGTTTATAGGTAAAGTATATTTTTTTTCCAGATAATTACACTTCAAATATTCACGTTTCTTTTCACTGAGCTGACCCAAATTTGGCAATATTTTCAACCCAGATGATGGTGTAATGCACATGTATACTAGTTACCAGCTTAAATGAAAGCTCTTTTACTAGACTGTGTGAGAACTGACAATCCTCTGTTGTTTTCCCTGTTTTTCCAGGGTCAGCTTGAGCGTAAGGCACATCTTGCTTATTGTAGGGACTGCAGCAAGCATGGCATCTGTGCAGATGCAGTAACCTGGATAGGATTTTTGGTTTTATGTGCCTGAGCTGGGTCAAACTGAATAATTTTAAACTGTCCAGACGTGGTTGTTGGCCTGCTGGGTTACCTTTGCAGCTGGCACGTGCCCATACTGCAAACTGTCATCCAGGAGCTGCTGGCTGAGTGTATCAGTAGACTTGATGCCTTGGAGTGATTCTCCAGGAATTTCGTCAGTGAAAACAATCAGTTTAAGTGACTTGTAACTTTCCTATATAGAGAGAGTAGGATTTTCCACAGCTGGTAATCACTTCCTTAATGGCAGGGATTCAGGGAGATTTATATTTTTGGTGAAGAAAAGGAAAAGTGAAATCTAATGTGAACTGATGAGAGTTCTGACTGCTTAGGCAGTGACAGTACATGTGCACATGCATGCGACCAACTGATGTACCTTGTTGGTATTAGTTTGAAAGGTGAGACACAATCGCTCCAACTCCATTGTGTCCTCATCACTTCACTGCAGAGTGTAAAATGTGACTGTTTTGAAGGTAGAGTAGTATTTTGGAAGTAGTTTAAATGTGTGGGGATTTTTTCAGGGAAGTGGTTCATGAAATGAATCCATTTCAATTCCTGTTAATATTTTATTGAGTAGACTAGTCCTAAAGGATTAGAGATTTTCTTGTTTACTTGACTCTTTTGAGAGTTAGAAACAAATTATTTCTTACGATATGTTGCTGATAAGACAGCGAGAAGCAAAAGCCTTGGATAGGGCTTATTGTTGAATTCTGTTACTGTTTCTTGTTTTGTGACGTTAACAGTTAAACTTAGTCATTCAGTGCTGCTTTTCTTCAGCAAAACAGCAGTTAAAACTGCTGCATGCTCAGAGCTGAGTGTTCCTCTGTCTGTATCCCATGTGAAGAAGACTGAAGACTGAAGACTTCTTGGGAGTGAGAATTTCATATTTTCATTTGTGTTTTCACTGAAGCCATTTGTGGACTCATGCTTGAGAGCAAGGTGGTAATTTTAATTTTGTTAAGTGTTTACTTTCTCTAGCAGTTGTTGCTGTTCTGAGAAATCTGTTAATTTGCATTATCTTGATTCTGGAGGTTTTTTTAAAATTATTTTTTACTCAGGAAGTAGCTGAAAGAAACTCTGGGGCTTGAGAAGCTTATAAATGAACAAAACCAAAACTCTGTTTCTGAAGTTCTAGCAGGAGTTTAAACTCTAATGTTATCAGGAGTGCTGCTAGGTACAGACCTTTGATTAAGGTTTACTGTGTCTATTTTAACTGGTGAGGCAGCTACTTAGTTTGACAGGTCTAAAAAAATACAGAAGTTTTTGGGGCAGTGTGGGGTGAATCATGATTTTGTTTGTAGATAAATTAACAGTCATATTCAGAATGAAGCAGTACGTTAACCCTTTTCTTTAACTGTTTCCCCTTTATTCCAAGTATTACCAGCTTTTTGGATGCTTTTCATATTTGGCTTGTTTTTTCCTTTGGTTTCCCCCCCCCCCCTTTTATTTTCTTTTTGTTTTGTTTTGTCTTTTCTTGTCAAGGATAGAAATGCAGTAAAACGCCTTAGACCTTTTCTAGTAGGAGATAAATTGACCTTTTTAATCTTGATTTAAGTCTTGGGAGATTATAACACCCAAAATTTCTGAGCAGGACTAAGTCTAAATTCATGATTTTGTCACAACTGCATAGAGTTGTTCAGAAACTTGTAGAAAAGAAATTATTTACATTTATGCAGTTTAACTTTTTTTTTATTTTCTCCTTTAATAAAAGTGCTTATTTGAGTTAAGTGATTGATTATATAAAATAACTGCATATGCACATGTTTTGGGGGAGAGCAAGGAATGAAAAAGTTCTGTAACAGGTGCATTTATCACTATTGAATAGAATACAATAGTATTTCCCTGAAATTCCCCTGAAGGCTTTTCAGACTTGTTGGCTTAACATGCCATACGTTAACATGCCATAACCATATAATTATTGTTGGTCTCGATGGCAAAATAAGGTTTCGTCTTTAATGTGTGCCGTGATAACTGTAAGTGAGAGGAAGAGGAGTGCTGTGTTTTTCCTAAACACGGTTTTTGGGTTAGGAATGCAAATTAGATTTAATTTTTTTGAGGCAGACACTTCTTAGAACAAGTGTGGGTTTTGTTATAACAATTGCCCAAGAGCTGGGGGATTGTTTTCAGAAACATTGATCTGTTGTAGCTTTGTTTCCTGATGGAGAATGCTGTTCTGAACTGATCTAATACACCCATGTATTAGCAAAAGTAGAAAGGTCTAGGTAAAAAGCTTAGAGAAATAGCATACCTTGCATTAGGAATAACTCTTGGTAGAGTTTAAATTTTAAATGGCCATTAAAAAAAAGGAGGAGTTTGGAAGGTCTTTATGGCTATTTGTTGTTTTTGGGTTTTTTTTGGTCTGAAAAAACTTGTGTAGGCTCAACAACAAGGTATTAGACGTAACCCTGCAGAATAAGGGTGAGGGGTTTTTTGTTTGTTGTGTTAGTTTTCTTGTTGTTGGGGTTTTCTGTTATACTGACCTGTGCATTCTGGTGTTACATATGTTTGGTCATGTTAGCATGTTTTAAATGGTTTTTGTTTGCTTTAAATATAAATAAGCAATATATTCACAGAAAATGTGGTACGGTACACTGGATGGCAGGATATTTTAGAGTTGATGCAATTTTTGTCTTTACTTTTGGGTTCAGGTCTGATTCTGGTTCATTAAGTGTTACAGGGAAGGCTGATATATGACATAAGCTTATAGACTTTCCATGGTAGTTACACAAGCTTGTTATTTAAATCTAGTTAAAGCAATAAGAAATGAGAATTTTTAGGTTTTAACCCCCTGCAGATTCTTATCTGCATGGTTGCTCATGCATAAGCATTTAAAAGTCTGTCTCTGAGACTTTTTTAAGAAGACCTGTGTTTTAAGATTGGGAACCTGTTGTGTTATTGGGTGATACTACTGCTGGAAGTGCAAGGTTTGGGATTAAAAATTGCAGCTTACCAAGTATGTTGAGCTCTGGTTCTGCATTGAAATGGTTGGAGAAAAGAAGTCAGGGAGGCAGGTCTGCTCATTTGCATCAAAAGGACTATTTGGAGATCACTTTAACTGCGTGAGTAGTTGGACTTCACAAGTGAAATCTAACTGCTCTCTAGACAGTAACAATTAGAAGTTTGAATTAAGATGTTGACCACAGTCTACAGGCAACGTCATGAAAATAATTCTAGGAAGAAGTCTTGTGCCATGATTTTAGTATTCCTTATTTAAGTTATTTCTTAAGTTAGTGGCTAATTAGGTCCCTACAGGTCGGACATACTGGCTTTAAGAATTCCCTCTGGATGTGTGAGTCTGTTCCGTGACTGAAATGCCATTGACAAGCATTACTTTTCAGTTGAAACCCCTCGCTCCAGTCCTCTGGACACATTAGGGATTTGCTTTGTTTGTGTGCAAGTGTGTTTTTTCTGCAAAACTGTTTCTCTTTCAAAGAGGTTAAAACAATGTGAATGCAACACACTTTCATGATTTTTGAGGAAAACCTAGCTTTGTAATTCATGAAATTTTGTCCTTGTCTCTAAATGCCTTTGTCATCTAAAGGAGGTAACAAAACGAAAACTTAGCTGAAAGGTGTTAAAAGTTGAAGTGAACTGGATTTTATGGTAAGAATGTAGATCATAAGAAACCACTCTGAACTCATCTTTGTGTTAATATCTGTTTGAGCAGTTGCTTTGTTATAAATATAGCTGTGCAAAATTCAGTGTGTGCATAAAGAATAACTTGTTTTGACCAGTGATTCTGATGAAGGTGGAATTGAAAATCACAGTGCAAAGTAATACACTAAATGTTATGATAAACTTAAGTCTAATTTAGCAGATATTCCAGATAAATAATAAACTGTTTGCTCTGTCTTTCAAAATGAACTTCGTGCTAATGGAAACCTTTTCTGAAGTGCATTTCAATGAAGCACTACTTAGGTAATTCTTGATTTTTTCAAGATTTTTGACTAGGAAAAATATTTACATAGGATATATATATTGAGTTATGCTCATTTCATCTTATGTAAATGATAGAGTGTGTTAATTTCTGCTGTTAAGTTGTTGGATTGATAAACCAAACTAGATATTAGATAGCTGTTCTGGATGCATACATGACTTGGCTCATAATTCTAGTTAAACTTTTTGCAGAGATTCCTCCTTTCCCTCAGATCTTTAATTGTAAATACAAATAACTTACCGCTTTTCTGTAACTGTTCCTGTCTGGAAGCTTGATAATATAAGATGAAAACTGAAGTTAACAGAGATAAAACTCTGTAGTACTTCACATCTAGCAGTAGCACTCAAGCTTTCTTCCTGGGCTGTATCATGCCTTGTGAGCTTCTGTGTAATGAAGATGTGCAAGATTGTAAAATAACATTTTGCAGTGGGGGGGATAAGTTTTCCATGTGATTGGTTGCCCTCAGTCATCAGATTTTAATTCTGCCTTTCATTACTGTCTAGTTTGGTTCTCTAGTTAGGACTAAAAAAATCTGCTTTGATATGAAGTCCAATCTTCATTGCTTATATTTTTTTAGCACTTGCTTATTTTGCCCATACTTTTTATTCTAGGTCGCTTTTGTTTTCTCATATTAGGTATGTGTAACTTGGTACATTTTGTGTAATGCTTCAGGATTATGGGCATTGTCTTCTGTTACAGGCATTAGCCTCAAGGTTATCAGCTGATTGTTATTTTATGTAATGTATAATTACATTTCCTAGAGCTGCTTTCTTCCCCTGTGTACTCACTTGTTAGTTAGACCCTTTGCTCAGCTCCTCTTCGGATCATCTTTTATCATAGATATTCTCACCAAGGAGCTATTCCTCTGATTCCACCTTAATATCTTGTCTCCTATGAAGATGCCCTCTGTCTAGATATTGCTTTCTTAATTTCTCTTTACACTGATCAGAACAGGGCTCTTTATTGCCCTGGTCTGTCTTGGACCATTTTGGTGTAGATTAAAGATATTTCCAAAAGTAATGAGTAAAGTTTGAATCCTGAAAGAACAGGAAAAAGTCTTAGGACTAGAGTTATCATCTAGAAGATCAGAGTGTTAGTTTTAAGTGCAAATGGAATGCTAGGAAATATAAATTGAACCCCAATACATATTTGTAATCTGACTTTGAATTTTATCACATAAATAGAAGAATCTGTTCATAGAGTTTGTGATCGTACTGATGAAAAAGTGTACTTATCTGTTTGTTCATGTCATCTCTTCCAGCGAAGAGCAGAAATCACACATCATCAACTTTGAAAATAAATGGTTCTTGGTGTACCCTAAAAATAACTATAAATGGGTTTTTAAATTTACTCATGTATTCTAAGAGTATAAAATACATTTGAATCACTGTAGTGATTCACTATATATATTACTATAGTGATTGAAATGTAAGGATGTTAGAAAACCTTCTAATTTGTGATGGAACTGGAAATAGAGTATCTGTTTGACAATGATGACTAATGCCAGTCTAACTTTTGGGTAAATATTTTGGAATAGGTTTCATGCAATACAGTACTAGTTGCTATAGAATGGTGGCAAACTGAAACAGTGGCTTCAGCATGGGGTTTTTCATTTTATTTGTTCACTAGTTTTATTGCTACTTTGATAATTTGTACTCTGTTGTAACTAGAACTCAGGAACGTGAAAGCCCTCGCAACAACTCACTTCCCAGTAGTAGATCATAGGTTTGTGATGAATTGTTTTAAGGCTTTCCCTTGGTGAATTGTGTTCCAGGGTATGACTCAATATCTCGTTCTACTGTGTAGTGAGAACACCTTTATGGTGTGAAAAAGTGGAAGAAAGAGTTGTCTGGCAACAGTATTTACTTGGCCAACAAAGTATGTTGCCCACAGCAGTATCTGTGAACTAACATTTCAGTGCCTAGATTTTGCAAGCACCCCATGATGTGTTAAGTAGAGCTTTCTCTTTGTTAGTGGAGTTGTCCTGTCAGTCTGTACACCTGTATTTTCTTACAGGCAAGATACGCAGTTTAATCACAGTGTCACACTTTTACATGTATATTGTACTGCTCACAGAACCCAGTGGAAAATCAGAATCCCCCTTCTTAATCAAGATTAGTGACTGTTGGATAACCTAGGGTTGGGCCAGAGTTCAAAGAACAAAGAAACCCTTCCCAGTAAGGAAAACAAGAAAAGGTCTCCTTCCTACGGGCCTCCCAGAAGGTACTCTACTTTGAGCAATACATCATCTTGAAATTGAAAAGGGCCCTTTAGATATTTTGGTTTTTTTTCAATTTTGATAAAAACCAATTATGCCATGTGGTTAATTTAAAAAATATCAGGACAGTGCTCTCTGTGATGTAGTGTCCTCCTGGACAGGAAAATGTCTACCTGTAAACAAACCACACTGTACCATGTTGTGTTTTAGAAAGCTTTGTATTGTTTAAATGGCCTTCATAACATCACTTGTTTTATGTTGAAATCTGGTTTGTATTCACCTTTCATGTATAATTTGATAATATTTATTACATTTGGATCATATCCAAGCATTGCATATTTCTTGTAGAATGCTGGGTGTTTTATTAGGAAACATGTAAGTTGTTTCCTCTTAAAGTGATAGTCTTACTGAATGTGATTATTACTTGTGTTCAGTGTAGGCAGAATGGAGGCTTTAAGAGTTCTTTAACACTCACATGTATGTATTCTGGCTACTGAAAGACTGGGCTAGTTTGTTTTCATGTCTGGAGAAGGAAAAAACTCTCAAAATTGTGATGGAAAGACAGTGTTTACTAATGAAAACATTGCTCAATCCTGCTGATTGGATTTGATGGATTTGCCTATTATGTCTAGTGTTTGCTGTATAGTAAAGAAACTCAGAAGTGAAATTACTTAAAGGTTACTGTGTTTTGCAGTCTAATTTTCAGCCTTTTAAAAAAATACAAAGCCAGACAACTGTTTCCTTCTTTGAAAATCAGTGAAATGCTCTAACAAGGCCCTTCTTTGTTTTGTGTAAGAGATGTAATACTTTCGTTAAAGTCTCCAGCAATACCGAAACTGTATCTAGTATTACATGAGAGTTTTTGTTGTTGCTATAGCACAACAAGGGCTATTTCAGTACATTAAGTTGTTATGCCTATATGCCTATAACTGTTTTCAGATAGATTGATATATCAAGGGAAAAGAAAAAAGGTCAGAAAAATGAAGTAACATTATGCACTGACTGCTGTTGTATCCAATGAAGCCATCTACCAGTGTCTGAAGACCTAACTGTCCCAAAGTGATGAAATTACTGCAGTTCTGGGAAGTTATCAATACTTGAGCTGGGTTTGAAGTCTCTCTTAAGTGTTGTGGACATTTAATGGGAGAAAAAAAGGTCAAAGAAGACAGGAATTTTCCCTCTCCTAGAGCCCTTACACTAAAAAAAAAAAATCTAATTTTCTATTGCCTTCTGCCTATCTTTATGTAGCTTTTGATTAAAGTTGGCCTGTAAGGTGGGATCTGTCATATATTTGAATTTTACAGTGGGCAAAATTCTAAGAGAGTTTTCTGAAGCAATAATCACCAAAATCTCTTAACATTCTGATACTGGCTCAGTATCTTGAGTAGTAGTAGTTCTGAAGGAGTTACTAATTCTTACTATTGAAATTAAATAGTTTGTGATTTACTACAGCTCCACAATACTTCTGTTTCATGCTTTGCTTTCTCAACTGCCTTAGGATTAAGCTTGAACTGAGGAAATCAGTGCATCAAATTTGTGAGAGGTTAGCCAAATTTGAAGATTTTGCCTTCTCAAAGTAGTTTTATTTATCTCGGGTGGTGTCAAGTGGCAGCACAATAGTTGGTGCTATTGTACCAATGTGAGACAGTCATGTAGTGAAGCAAAAGTGTTGTACAACATTCTGATACTGGTGATATGTGAAAACTTAGTGAAACTCAGCACTTACCTTAAGTGTCTGTCTTACCTGCAATGTTTCACATTTTTCTCCAGGTCTTTGAACATTCTTGCGTGTATGGTTACGTATAAATATCTGTGTATATAATCATAAATGCACTGATATGGCTCTCTCAGTAAACCTTCCTGTGTTTAAATCTTTTGTCCTGACTTTCCGGGGGGGGGGGGGGGGGGGGGGGGGGGGGGGGGGGGGGGGGGGGGGGGGGGGGCG
>JAWMRA010000113.1:40886331-40939352 GCA_035584735.1 Pseudotriccus pelzelni
TTTTTAAATTTTTTGTCCTTATTTTCCTGCCCCCCCCCCCCCCCCCATCTCACATCCACAACCTTAAACCAGCATTCCAGTCTTCTATTTTAGGGGGAAAATGCCAATTACAGAAGTCTTCAAGTGTGTTGATCCTGCTACATTTGCTTCAGAAAGACCCTGGGAGCAGCCTTGTGATTCATATCTGGCTTTGTCAGAAGCTAACCCAGGCGGTTATAGATCAGCCAGCCAGTCCTCTACACCTGCCATGTGGACTTTGGAGTTTGGAGTGGATACTCTTGCAGTTGGACCTGTTTATAACCAGTTAGTCCTTGTGCTGGTGGTGGCTGTGGGGTTTTCTTCTAAAGCAGTGCTTTCTTGCTTACCACAGTTATAACCATAGATACTTTTTCCTTATTTTTGAGAGGATTTCTTCTTCTAATCAGCTTTCAGCTTTTATCATCTCTTCTGGGTACCTGCTAGGTAGAGACTGAGTTTTTTTGATTAACCTTGCACTGAAGTCCTTAGCTGCCGAGAAGGAAATCTTGCACAAAGAGGAAAAATTCCTTCCTAACGGCCTCAAAGGATGGTACTCAGCAGGTAGAGCTAAATTTATCCAAATCCTGAGGATGAATGGTGTTTCTTTATGGTGCAAAATGGCCAGGACAGTTTCTCTGATCCTTGATGCACATGCCTTTTTCCCAGTGTCAACTGTCTTCAATACCATGGCATTATCAGTAGTAATAGAAGTCTGCCAGCCGAGTGAGGTACCATCATATTTCTGATACCTTTATATTCTTCATTTATGAAGTAAAACGTTGAAGAGCACTGTTCTTTGGCGTGGCTGATAGATGCCTAAGTAGTCTGAGGTTTTTCTCGCCTCAGCAGCTGTGAGAGGATGAATACTTTCATGTGTACGCAGGTACTCTGTTCTACAGCTGCTTCTTCACCCACCTCTCAGCACCTCTGAAAGAAAGCAAACAGGTAGTGTTGACTCTTTCTCGCATTACTGCTGCCTGATTGCTGTTGTGGGGTTCTGTCTTCTGCCACGCAGAACTGTCGATCTTTGATTGTCTTCCATCTCTGTGGTGTTGAATGATAGTGACTTCTACAGCAACCACAAGTACTGAATGGTAGCAGTTAAATTTGTGTGTTGTTTTTTACTGTGGCTTTCAGAAACTCTGGTCAGCCCTTTCTCTGCCTTATTCCGTACTCTCGATGACCATCTGACTTAAATGACATTGAACTGGTGCTTAGTTTATTTCAAAAATTTCTTTTCATATTTACGTATGTGAAATCTAGGTCAGATGAAAAAAATTTAGGTAAGTTTAGGTTTTTGTAAAGCTTACTGCCTGTGTTGGGAAAAGCTGCTTATTTGCTATACACAAGTGGACTTTCTTCTGTAATTACTGTGCTTTCCTGTTTATATATGCCAGTACAAAATAACCTGGTAGTTTGAGTCTTTCCTTACATTGATTGTCTATCTAAACCGGTTTAGTGGGTTAGAACATTTATGATAATTTTTTTAATGTAATGAGCAGTTTTGTGCCTTAATTCTTGTAAGTGGTCAATGGTCAATCAACTATGTTTGGAACCGAGTTGCATTACTTGATTTTTGTTTGTTTGTTTGTTTATAGTGCTTTTGCACATTGTTAAACAAAACTGGGAGTTGGGACTAGATGATTTTTAAGCACAAGCCGTTCTGTGATTCTAAGATGACATTATTTAGATCATACTTAACTTGCACTTTTGTGTAGTTATATCCTCTTTTTAAGCTGTCTTGTGTTTGTATAAAAGACATCTAACATTCTCACTTTTTTATGATGTCTCCAGGACAGTGGGATGGGAAAACAGATGTAGATACATGGAGTAACATGTTTGAGAACTTCATTGTAAATTAAGTTGCTACAGAGCCAGGAAGAGCTTTTTATATGTGTATGCAGTTTACTATTTGCTGGGTCATGCTAATTTGAGATTTCACCTTATAAAATAAGGTGGGGAGGGACTTAATCACACTTAGGATGTCATATACCAGCACCTTCACACCACCCCTGGTTTAAATCTTAAGATGAGTTGTATGGGATAGCAAAGAATGTCCTTTTTCCGTCTTTGGTATCTGCATACGATGGGAAGTAGCTTTCATATCTTCGTAGAAAACTTGAATCATTTTCATCTTTGGTTTTATTTTTTTCTTTCAGAAAAACTGATATCAAATGTACATGAGAGTGCCTTATTTCAGTAAATAGGTACCTTAAGTTCCAAATTTAGAATCACAGAATGTTAAGAGGTTGGAAGGGACCTTAAAGATCACCTAGTTCCAATCCCCCCTCTCCATGGGAGGGACACTGCCTGCTAGACCAGGTTGCTCAAGGACTTATCCAACCTGGCCTTGAACACTGCCAGGGTTGGGGCATCCACAGCCTCCCTGCTCAACTTGTGCCAGTGTCTCACCACCGTCACAGTAAAAAATTTATTCCTAGTATCTGACCTAAATTTCCCCTCTTTCAATTTGTACCCGTTACTTCTTGTCCTGTCACTACAGTTCCTGATGAAGAGTCCCTCTCTGGCTTCTCTGTAGGTCTTCTTCAGATACTGGAAGGTTGCTATGAGGTTTCCATGCAACCTTCTCCAAGGTGAACAGCCCCAACTCTTTCCCCAATAATTTCATTTTATCACTTTCTACTATTCAGACTGCTAGGAAGCTTGTAAGCTGTCAATTAAGACAAGTATATATGTTTTATTAACATTTTTGAAGTTAATACTGAATACAAAGACATTCAAAATCCCCAAATGCTTTGCAGTAATAATTAAAAAAAAATCTTCTTGAATGAGTTACTCTAAGTACCTAATCCTAAGGAAATCTTGCTTCTCATTGTGGATAGTAATAAAAAAATACACAGCACAAATAATATGGTGTAAACTAAGAGTATATGAAATGTGCGTGTGGTTTTGTTTTTTGGGGGGTTTGTTCTTTGTTTCATTTCTTTCTATTTCTATACAAATGAAATATATTTGTAGGAATAAGCCTGGAAAAGTTTACTTCCTCAGTAGTAGAGAAACAAAACATTAGTCAGCATACATACTACATTGGGAGACACTATTGGTTGTTAATTAAGAGGAAAAGAAGCTAGAGACTCCTTAGACTTTTAAATTCCTTTCCACTTCTACATACTACTGTCCTTGCTTCCTGACAGAGTTTTCTTTTTGGGTCATCTTCTCACGTTCTTGTGACACACTCCCACAGATAGACCTGTCTTTGGTGTAACTTTTCAGCTACGCTAATCCTGATTTGCTGCAAAGGTTCTTTGGGTAATATCAGCAGTTAAAGCCCGAATTGTTTCACTTTAAGTCAGAACGTACTTGAAATCTTGCACGGCAGTATCACTTATGCTTTCGCTAGCGATGTTTTAATGTCTGAGTAAGCCAAACCAAGTTACTAAATGCTTTTGTAATCTGAGCCTGTTTAAACTCGAAATAGTCCTGTTAATCATCTGCATTAATGTTTGTATTGTAACTTGTCCTTGGTCTGTGTGCCGCTGAAATGACGGCCCCTTGATAAGGATAAAATTAAGAGTATTTGATAGAATTGTATTTCAGAGGAAGAAAGTGCCTGAAAGTAAGCAACCAGTTCATTTTTGTGGTGGTTTTTTGCCAAGTAGGGACAATAAATCCAAGGTTGGAATTTTTAAAATGGAGTTAACTAAACATACAAACCATAGCTGCACTGGCTGCAAAAGTAACTACTGGGCAGAAGTGCAGAACTTGCTGAAAACAAGAAATCCTGCACAGAACACTGGCAAACACGTTATTTTGGGAACTCCTGATTAACACAGGTGTAGAGACCAGTTTTGTTAACCAGTGCTACATAATAAAACCAGTCATTTGTTGTCTTCTAAAAGATGTCCTTAAAATAGAGCTGGAAGCACTTTTAAAAGCATAGCTCTTTGGTAACCAAATGTGCCATTTGAAGGTAAAATGAGTGAGTTCATGAGTGGGTTCCTTAGAGCAAAGCTACTTTCCTGACAAGGGAAGTCCTTGTCACTTTGTTATTCTGCATGAAAAAGAAGTATATATTTTCTGGATATCTGAGGCAGATTATAGAAAACTTCAATGCTGCAAGTTGCAGAATGAAATTTATTTTGATATATTGAAAGGCTTATATTGTATTTTCAAGCTAAAAAGCATTTCAAACAGTCTTTTCATAAAGCTGAGTAGATTCCAGAGGGTTTGAATCTTAAGTAGTTAACAAATTTTAGTTAACCAGAAGAAAAAAAAAAAAGCCTTGCTGTGATAAAAATTCATCTGATCTGGGCTTGATTATTGTCAAAATCCAGAGATGTCTTTTTTCTTGAAAAAAAGCATGAACATTTTCATCGCTTAGCTGTGTAAACTGGACTGGTGATGAAGAGTGGGTAGCCTGTGGCATAGGGAGGAGTTGAATGTCTAAGGTTGGTAGTTCTTGATCTCAGCTTAAAAATGAATGGCTACTGGAATTACCATTTCTGACTCTGATGTTGCAAATAAGTCCATCTTTATTACTGTGGGTCTGTTCAAACAGAACAGCATACAGAAGGGGCACCTATATCCTTCTAGAGAAAATTATACTTCTTTGTTATTCAGTAGAACCTCTGAAAAATTTGGCTTTGAGGAAAAAGATGTTCTGTTTCTGTTTGCTTGTTTATTTGTTTTCCTTTAGCAATTTGAGACATATAGCTTGAAGTTTCACGCTGAGGACCTTGTGAAGGTAATACCGTTAGTAATTAATTTCTTGGGAAGGAAGAGTTTATGGTTGGTCCAGACATATGTATTAGTGGTGTCACGTATCCCAGTTGCAAAGGCACAAATGTTTTTGTTTATTTTTTTTTTTTTAACTGTGTGGCAGTTTTTTAGTCATTTGTCTTGAAAACAATGTGGTTCCTGTCTTCTGCAATAAGTCAGACTAATTGATCAATTTGATTATTCCTGATTTCTGTTGTGTGTCATTTTAATTAAAAAAAGTTGTTCTGGACTGTAGCATTTGGGGGCTGAAATGTGTGTGGCCTTTTGGATATGTGTTTGAAAGGTACAAATCAAATGTCAGAACAACTGTTCTCTGTGTGAGACAAAAAACCTCAAGAGCTCATTCGCCTAGTTCTTCAGTGCTCAAGTAGCTCACTTAGCACTAAGGAAAAGATTATTCAATTATTGCATTAAATAATTTGAAAAGAAACTGATACAAATGGCATAGGGGCAACTATCAAAGCATTCTGTATTGAGAATTTCTAGACTTCTGATGACAAAGACCATGTTTTTACAGTTGTGAAATGGAGAGACTCATCTATGTGATTTTGTGGACATACATATATTTCAGATATTTAGTGATTACCTGACAGTTACTAAGTTCCTCCTAAATGGTGACAAAGGGATTCACATGTGAAAAATACTGTCCGTGACATGATTGACCCTGCTATCTGTGGAGGACAAATCATCTTGACTGCCCTGAATATCCAGATTCCAGTTTGGAAGCAACTGATTACTGGCAGACATAAGACCACGTAGGTTTTGCAATGAGTTATTGTTAGTCAGGTACTCTCAGCGAGGGTGGATACTTACTTCAGAATTCTTGATGCATGACATTATTGACAATGATTAGGAAAAAAAAAAATCTTCAGTTTCAGTGTAGTTGTTTTCTAGAACCAGCGTTGTGAGAAATTCACATGATGCAGATCCTAGACCTGTACCATATAAACAATATCTCCAGTGTCATAACACAGTGGAATGCGCAAAATAACTGACATTTTTCTCTTGTTAGTTACAATTTATTAACTACATGTTGAAGTGCTAGCCAAAGTTCAGAAAATAAGATCTTTCAATTGCACACTGAGATTTAGGAAAGGTTTATGTTGAGCTGGATGCCTCGAATTTAGAAACTGAAAAGGTGAGTCACAAGTGCATTTTTTTTCTTTAGAATAAGACTGTTAGTTTGTTTTCTATTTATTTATTTAAGTACAGGAGGAAGGCTGATCCTCTAACTGTTTTAGTGGATTTGGGGCTTTTGATTTCCTTTTGTGTTTTGTTTTTTTTTTTTTTTTTATTCATGAACAAACTGAACAAAGACGCTTCTCTTAACTGTCTTAAGCTCAGATACTGTTGGGGTCTCTTGGCCTGCTCCTGCCTCCCATGTTTACCTTGTATGAAGTGAACAACAGAGAAGCTTGAAACTTGGCTGTTAATGTAACTAGGCCAACGTTTCTTCATTAATTGAGTTGAAGAATGGTTTGAATTGGAAGATACCTTAAAGATCACCTAGTTCCAACCCCCCTGCCTTGGGCAGAGATACCTCCCACTAGACCAGGTTGCTTAGAGCACCTATCCAACCTGGCCGTGGACACTTCCAGGGATGGAGCATCCACAACTTCTCCGGACAGTCTGTTGCAGTGCCTCACCACCCTCACAGTAAAGAATTTCTTCCTAATATCTCATCTAAACCTACTCTCTGTTTAAAACCATTTCCCCTTGTCCTGTCACTACCTGCCCTTGTAAAAAGTCCCTCTCCAGCTCTCTTTAGCTACTCTTTCTTTAGCTCCCTTTAGGTACTGGAGGGCTGCTATCAGTTCTCCCCAAAGCCTTCACTTCTCCAGCTGAACAACCCCAGCTCTCTCAGCCTGTCATAGGAGAGGTGTTCCAGCCCTCTGATAATTCTTCTCTTGGTCTCTCTTTTGTCTTGGTCTACCCCACTTCCATTCCTGCTTTCTGAGTTTGTTTTCTTCGCATGTTCTGTTATTTTGTGGTGTTCTCAAAATGAAGTTGTGTTGCTGTGGTTAGCATGTGATTATTATTATTAATAATATTTCCACCCACTCCTGCCCTCCTGTGTCTCCCACATACCCTGTAGCAACTAGAGGATTGCAACAATTTGGTATTGATGGTAGTGAATCACTCCCTTTGTTCCACTTAGATGCTTGTTTGGAACTTCACAACTGAACTATGTTCAAAAGTAACATAGCCTATGGAAATCTCACTAGTTAGAAGATATAGGGAGGGTGGGGAATATTGATTTTTTTTTGAAGCCATTTCTGAGTATTTTCCTTAAATTTCTGTGTTTCTCTTGCGTTTTCTGATCTTTCATAGTATAATCTTTCTTGTATAATGCTTTTTCATTGTATAATCTTTCTTGAAGAATGAACTTCTGTGTTAAAAGAATTATCCTGAAAATTCCTGATAACCTGTTATAAAATAAGCTATGTTATAAAATATCACTCTGTATTCTTAAAGGAAAAATGAGAGGCTAGTTTTAGTATTTTGCTCTGGTATATAAAGTAAGCTTATTTTAGAGCCATTATACAGTGGCTTACCTGATAATATTTTAAAAAATGTTTTCAGGCTTATAGTTCACTGTATCTGTATTAAAAGTGAAGTCATTATGCTGTCACTAACTAGAAATGTGTTCTGCAAAATAAATTTTTTCAGATGCTTGTGAACAGTCAAGTAGTGGAACAGGTTGCACAGGGAGGTTGTGCAGTTTCTGTCCATGGAGGTGTTTAAGACCAGGCTGGATAAAGTTGCAAAACAGCTTGGTCTGACCTCAGAGATGACCTTTCTTCGCCAGGAGGTTGGTTTGGAAACTCATGAGGCTCTTTTCTTCCTGAATTATCCTATAGGTGGATCCATGGTGTGTGTACCCATTCCAGTTCATTTCCATCTGAGATGGATTGCATTGCATTTATTTATGTCTCTTATGTGTAGTAGAACCACTAATATAGGCTTTACTGTCTGTAATCTCTACCAGTTGGACTCGATCCTAAAGAGAAATGTTATGCTGCTACTTGAAATATTTTATTTAGCCTTTTTCATCCCTTCTTTTGTCATGGCCCTTCTCTAGACACATGTCGCGACATCTCAGTACTGGAGCTCTCCTGTTGGTCTCAGTCTCTATTATGTGTGCTTGGAGATTAGCTTGTCTAAACTGAGGATATCTGCCTGCCTGGCTGGTGTAATAATTGGTGTTCTCTGTAAGAGAGCACTCTTGGAAAATCAATTGACCTGTCCTCCACCAATGTTTAAATAAGACCATAGGATACTTTGGTTTGGAAGAGACTTCAGAAGGTTTCTAGTCCAAACTTCTGTTCAAAGCAAGGTCAGTCCTGAGGCTTTATCCATAAGGTCTTGGAAACCCCTAAGCAGCAGTTAGTGCACAACCTCTCTGGACACCCTCCTTCACTGCTTGACTGTCCTAGTGGTGAAAAAAGTTTTCTGTATATTCAGTTTAATGTCTGCTTTTGTTTCAGCTTATGTCCAGTGTCTCTTGTCCTCCCACCATGCCCTGTTGTGAAAATCGCTGCAGCATCTTCTTGATGGCTTTTTGCAGATACTGTGAGCTGCTTTGTAGATCTCCCCAAAGCCATCTCTTCTCCAGAGGGAACAAACCCGGTTCCTTCTTTCTTGCCTCCTTAAGACAGTTCTCCAGTCTCCTGATCATCTTGTAGCCCTCTGCCAAACTGCAGCTTATTTCTGTCTTTCCTGTATTGACAGGCCAAAACCAGACTGATGGGTACAGCAGTGTAATTATGTTACATGATCTAAAGCCTATATTCCTCCTGTTAATGCAGCTAAGGATGATGTTGATATTCTTTGCTGCCAGGATTTGCATCTGAATCATCTTTAGCTTGCTGTCCACCAAGATCCCCAGGTCCTCTCTCTCCAGCCAGTCATTCTTGAGCTTATTTTGTTGCAAGATGTTTTTCCTTTCGGGGTCGGGACTTTGCATTTGCCCTTGATGAATTCCATTGAATTCAAAAACTGCTCAAAACCCCAAACGAAAACCAAAGCAAAAAAACTCCACCAAACCCCAGATCCCAGCTTAGTAGAACTTCCTCTGGCAAAACATACAGGCATGTACTGGAGTGCTTTTAATATTGAAATGGTTAGATTCTTCTTGAAGTTGAGTTCAGCGTTCTTCTACCCCTGTCTTTTACCCAACCTTTATGACCGAAAGTACCTTAATGTTTCAGGATTGCTTTGTGTCCTTTGATTTAGGCATACATTGACAGAACATAGTTTTGCTTATGTGGTAGATTGCCCAGGGGAGAAAGGATGAGGTCCTAATGCTGCAGGACATGATGTGATTGTAAGTTGTGTAAATTGCACACAGTTTTGCTGCCATTTTCTGTTCCTGTGCTTCCTCCTTCTCCAGATCACATGCCTGTATCAGTCACTTGCAGTGAATGAGTTGTGCTGCATTGTTTTTGTTGATATGTATTTATTGGGAAGAATATTTGCCTTTATTCCTGATCATTGTTAGCGCTGTAATACTGTATTTGTGCAATACAGTGTATAGACTAGTTAAATTATTCGTACTGAGCCTCACATTCTTTGTGTTTTGAATTCTGCTATCACCATATAGGTCTCTAGGGGATGCCTAAAAAAAAAGGTCTTAAAAAACGTGCATGCTTGGGGCAAGTGGAGGCTGCTAAACATATCTTGCATTTGTGATGTTTAGAAACAAAAAGTATTATATATGAAACGTTAATTTCAACCACAGAAAGGTCTATTTGTCCCATGGTATCAGAACTTCAAGACAGCTGGTATAGTTGGTTAATGATGGAGATCATATCAATTGCATGGAAATATGGCTGTGCTGATATTGTGCCATTTTTGATGGAAGAAATGCTGAAATACTAGTTTGAAAGTAGACTATAATCTCATCTGGCCAAGGATGTTTAATAGAACTATTTCTTACTTCACTGGGGCGTTTTTACAGTTAAAATTTAAATTACTACTTCAAAACTTGGGTAACATTAATCTGTTAATTCTGCAAATGTTCTTAGGCCAGTATTAACATAACAGGACTTTAAAACTGAAATAAACCAAGTAAGGAAAATCTCAGAAACTCAACGTTATTTTTTTTATGTTGATATTAAATTTAAAGAAGGTTTAAATGGCCTTTCTTGCATGTTATGTTCCAGTCTATTTTGATGCAAACTTGCTACCTATTCTTAAGTAGCCAAACTACCACTGTAGCTGATAATCCCCTGGTCTAGATGCATGTTCTTGGACTTCCTTTGAAAAACACTTGGTTAAAAATGTTTTTTTGCACTCTGGAAAGTCATTAGGTTGGGACTGGTTTGTCCCAGAAGTTCAGAGGTCAGAATCTGGAGTTCCTCAAGAAAAATAGCCTTCCAGAAGTCTCCTTTCATAAATGGAAGCTGTTCAGCTAAGACAGCCACGGCAGTGAGTGGTGGGGAGAGACTGCCTGTGTTATGATAATATGAAGCCTTAATGTTGAGTGAAGGAACTCTTGACAGAGCTGTTGAATTGTATTCTGTAAGTTCTGTAACCATCTGCTCTGTCAGTTCTAGGAATGGAGTTGCTGCCTAGTCTAAGCAATGTATAAATACAGAAATGCACTGTTTATTTTTAAAAGCATTTTTCCAGACCAGGGGTGGATAAGGAAGGGTGAGGAAGAAAGTAGTACTGTGAAGGATGCCTGTATGATGATTAAGCATTCATCTTTTCAGTTGCCTTTATGTTGTTCCTATCTCCTCCCAGCCCCACACACCCAGTCTTGTAACTGGTGACCTGGCTGACCTGCCCTCTGAAACTTCCGCACTCCGCGGTAAGCAGCCGGTGGCAACCCTTTGTGAAACGAAGAGCAAGGCACTACAAAATGATGGGGCAGTATTGGTTTGGTTGCTGATCTGTTGGAGTAGATTTATTCTGATGCTTATATGAGAAGTGAGTTAGTGACTGTGGCTGCTTGAAATTTTAAACACTTAATTGACTGAATTGATCCCGTACTTGTCTTTTAACCCCTCATCATGCCTAAAACTGAAGCCAGATCCTTATGTTACCTTGTATTGCAACAAAATGATAATTCAAGATGCCTTATATAATTTTAAGGAAGTAATGATATATCACTGTTTACGAGTGGGAAAAGAGCTGCTTTGCTACTGTTCGGAAGTAATTTTTCATAAAACGTGAGTAGTCTTGCACAGAACACTTAATCTAATTAGAGAACCAATCCCAAAATATTTGGGAGGTTATAATCAACAATTATAAAATAGTAACTCAGACTTTTTTTTTTTTTTGTTTGGGCCGTATATTTCTTTGCTCTGTTGCTTGAAAGTTTAGTGATTTCTGACTGGATTCCTTCTGGCAAAAAGTCACTGGAATTGGTCTTTATGCCTGTACCACATGATACCTTTCTCCAGATTATTTATGCTATTATGAAGAGAATTGCAAAGGAAATGAGGAGCTTCCTATGTAATCAACTGGTCAACTGCTGTTTCCCCTTTCGGGAACAGTGTTGGTGATTACTCACAGTTGCTGCATTTGTATTGTTGTCCTGAAAGTGGAATAAGGAGCTCTGAAGTAGTAGGACAGAAAGGGAAAATATGCTGGCCATGGCTGAAATACTGCAGTTACACAGAGAGTGGCTTTTTACTCCCACAGTTAAGCTTTTGAGTGCTTCTTTGTTTTAATGACTCTTTGGTGGCACAATTAAAATCTTACCTTGTACAGATATAATTGAGCTTTTTTAAACGTGTGTAACCCACCCTTTCTCTGGACTGATTTTCTTAATTGTGATTGTTTCTTCAAATCTCGTTTTCTTTTAATAAGTTCACTTACTTTCCTCCCCTGACTTGTTTTGTTGAAGTGGTGCTACTGTGGTCTCTGCAGGACTTGGGAGACTTGGGGCTGTAAAACTCAGTATTTGTGTGTGGACAACATCTGAGAAAACATCTGATGTAGTGTTTTGCAGGTCTCTTGGCACTACTGAGTAATTCCTCCACCATTTGTGTCATTCCTGCTTCAGCTGAACCCTTGTCTTTTTATGCCCAGAACATGAAAAATATTTTGGAAGCTAGTATTAGCAGCTGGTGATTGTAGCTGTAACGTGCTCTGTACTCAGTGGCTCCTGACCTTTTGGGGAAAAATATTATTTACAATAGAAAATAACATCACCTTGGTAGTTGATAACTTTAGTTATTTATTTTGTTACTTTTAGTTGAAACAATAGAAAGCAATGTTTATTTGTTTGGAGTGCTACTCATAGACATTGGTTGCTATGTTCTCTAGTACTAAAGCAAAAATATGACTTAAGTTCTCAGTAAAATAATTTTAATAATTGAATTGCAGTCTAGTTTTATTTTAATAGCCTTTCTTAGGCCTTTTATACTTTCAAATGCTGTATTACTTTCATAATGTTTTGTTTGTTCATCCCTAGGCAAGTGAAATAGATGTTTAGACAGGGTGATGAAATTCCTTCATTCCCATAGATAACCAGCTTATTCCTACTAGAAGTTGTATAAGCCAACCGCTACATACTGTGGGTTGGTTTGGGTTCTGGATCTGCAGAAGCATTCCTTGCTGCTATAAACTGTTGTTATTGGGGTTTTTTTGGGTGCCAGTAACTACACAAGGGAAAAAGCATGAGGATGAGATTTCATATTTATAGCCTAAGCTGGTAAAATGGCTTTCTAGCAGCAAGAGAGTGCTCCCTTCATCCCTTCTTCAATTGAGAAGGTTTGTTTCTTGGTTTTTTTTTTTTCTTTCTTGGGTTTTTTTTTTTAATCCCTCCTTTATGCTGGCATTGGGTTTTATGTGACTCCATGGTGAAGTTCTTAGGAAAGCTGGGAGACTGGGATTAGTTCTTCTTGGGCTTTTCTCTCTGAACTAGCTCATTAGAGTTCGCTTGTGCTGAAGCAATTGAAGTGACACACAGCTGGAGTGGGGGTAGATACGGAAGAGGAAGGCCTTTTCAAATGTAGCTGTTAGTACCCATTGGATTAGCTTAATGTCATACTCTCCCATGCTGCAACAAGGACACATGGAGTAACTTTTCTGCTGAGGTTACTTTGCAGTAATCAACAATTAGGGACCTTTTGGGGAATTTATTTCTAGGTCTGTGTGAATAGTACATTCTTTGTTCTGTTCTAATAATAATAATTATTTACGTGGAGGATACGAAACGAAGAAAGTATTTAGGTAGAGAGATTTTCTTGTTAGATCAACATGTTTAGAGAGCAGGACGTTTTAGCCAATGAACTTGCTTCCACTCTGGCAAAATAGACACTATTGTAGGTGGGAGCAAGTGTGGAACTCCATCGGAGAAAAGGAAGCTGGTGGGTAGCTGGAAGGTAAAATGCCTCTCCGTGAGAAGGGTGCCATCTTAAGTTCAGAACATTAAAGTGTTGATATTATGTTGATAGCTACGTGGTATCCTCTCCTTCAAATCTAAAAGTAAACAGAGTAGCAAGGGAGGAAAATCAGAAGCAAAGCAATGTTTTGGTGGTAATTTAGGAAGAAATATGTTTATATGCTTAGGACTGCTTTGAGCCCGTGTGTTACAATGGAGGAATTTGTAGTACAAGAAGAGTCAAAAGAAAACATCACAAAACGTGGAGTGCAAAACCACTATTAGCGTCAAGCTACTGTATGTGGTGTTACTGCAGAGAAAGACCCTTTTTGACTTGTCAGCAGTTGTTTTTAAATGCAGCTAACTGAAGCTGAATGTCATTCACCAAGCACAGGGCTTGATGAAATTGCTGCCAGTGATTATACAACAGGATTAAGTAGGATTTGCAAAGAGAAGGCTATCAACAGATAAATTTTACCAAACTACTAGAACTACTATAAAGATTTTTTCCTAAGCTACTCTGGCCTAGGTAGTCCTGTGAACCAACATTAACATAACTAATGGCATTATTAAGCTGCTTCACAGCTCTTAAGAAATAACGCGATTCCTTTAAATGTAAAAATGAATAAGTCATTCAAAAAGAGAATTCATGAAGGAGTTTTTTAGTGACAGAACTTTAAAAAAAAAAAACCAAAACAAAAAAAAAAAAACAAACCAAAAAACCTCAAACAACAAAACAAAACAACAAAATAAACAAAGAGCACAACTCCTTTTGAGATGCTCTTCTGTTTGGAAGTTGTAATGTGAACCTCATATTTCTTTTAAATGTTCAGAAGGTTGCAGTTAATGCTTCTAATGTCTAAAACAGTGTGGTAATTTCATGTGTAAATTTGACTACCTGTTTGGTTATATCTGTAGGGAACGAATGTCCTGGTTTTCTGAATGTATGGTAGAAATAACTAGAAGGATGTCTTAGCTTGTGTGTGTGTTTACTCTACATGAAGCGACATGTAAGCACTGTGGTTATGTGTCTTTGGCTATGGCAGAGGTCATCTCATTAAATTTCATTCCACAGTGCCTATTTTCAGTTTGTCTTTTGTTTCAGAACTGTTATTGTGGATGTTGATTAATCCAAAGGCTGAAGTGTGGTTGTTTTGTGCTTAAAAAGGAAGTATATCAGGTAGGGAGGAGAATAATAGTTCAAAAAGAAGACAAGAAGTCCTTCACCCTATTTCGATAGAATTTGTTCCAACAAAATGGCATTTGGGGATATATTTTGAAATTATATTATTACTTCAAACCTGCTAGAGTTAACTTGGAAACTTACTTGGAAAACTTACTTGGAAAAAACCTTTTTGAAATCCAGTCAAAAGTTGGATTTGGATCAGAATGTGTGGATTTGATCAATAATGTGTTAATTTAATAATAATAGACTGAATTCCAGGACAGTTCAACAATAATTGTGCAACTAAACAAATGTAAATATTGCACATTAGTGTCTTCTGAGGTAGTAAAATAGGTAAGGTTAATGAAACTGGCAACAGCTCAGTGCAATTCCTGTGTTAGTGCTTTTTGGCAAGATTTTGACCTGCTGTAAAACCTTCAGCAGTGTCAATTTTGCAGTGGGCTCTTGCCAAGTGCTGTAAGCAAGAGAATACAAATTGAGAGGTGTTGTTGCGTTTGGGGCCCCTTTCTTCCCGAATTTACACGCACGGTAATCGCTTGTCGGCCTGCCTACTTCTGCCACAGCATCCTCTTACGTTTTGTTTGGTTGTATAATTCTTCATATCCATAGCTACCCTAAGGTCTCCCAGAAAAGAGTAAATACTTTGCTCTTTTTAAAATGTTTTTAAAGTGGGTCTACCCCACCTCAGAGGATAGAGCAGGCCTTTTGGAACTGGGTGTAGTCAAGAATAGATTTTGTGTTAGTTTGAGATCTCAGTACATTTTGGTCTTGTGCTGATTTTTGATTTTTCTTTTTTTTTTCCTCGTTGTTGTTGTTTAGCTTTGAGGTATTTCTTTTCTGTCAAGTCTTCGGGTTTTTTTCATGTAGATTCCAGGCTGCAGTTTGTCTACTCCAGGAGAATCAGGTGCTTGTTTCCTTTTAGGCTTGTTAGCATTCCTGCTGTAAACTCCTGACTAATTAGCCTGGTTGCCAAAGCTCCTGCATGCAGAGTATCAGATAGCACCCGAGTTTTTCTAGTTCAGTCAGTGTAGCTGGGTGTCTTAACCCTGTATGGTGCAGAGTCCAGCTCGTCCCACAGGAGTGGGATAGCACAATCAAGTTTACAATTGCAGAGTAAAAGTTGGCTCAGTCTCTTCTGGCTGTTTCAGCATAAATACATGACACAACCCCTTGTTGTATTATGGAAAAATGACCATGTTTTAAGGGTTTCTTTTGACACCCTGTTGCATCCAGACTGAAGCTTGATGCTGAAATAGCAAAATGCTGAAAGCAAATGAAAATTAATATTTTGTCAAGTGAATGTCAGGTGGTTGAAATGGGGTTGGTTTCTGAGCTGCTCTGTGTAGTCATTGGTGTCAGCCTATCAGTGGGTACCAGCTTGTCAAATTTGGGTTTTAATTGATCTCTTGATTCTTCGAGTGAACCGTCAGCCCATGTCGGGAATGTGAAGTCGCCACAGTAAGTGGTCAGAGACAAGGCATTGGATTTAGTTTGTACAATGTAGTGTATGTACTTCTGGACGCTAGAGAATTCATGTGGGAGGGAAATGTTAGGAATAATTTTATTTGTGCCACCTATAATAAAATTGTGACCAGCTTTAGGAAGACAGCCATATGAGTCTGATTGCTGATGAAAATAATTTTTTTGGTAATGCACCTTTCTGCTGTGAGTAGATGTACATTTTTTAGTTTTCACTCAAGAAGAAATAGATACCTCTTTCAGCTTTTAGTGGTTTCACATACTGATTTGGAAACTAGTTGTATTGTCATTTTTTATGGATTTAAGATTATTTCTAAGAAGTTCCTCTATCAGAGTTTTATTATAGGGTAAAAAATGCAGTCTTTTTAAGTTGTAGAGAAATTATCATGTAACTCCAGAATCTTAACTCCTGCAGGATTTCTGTTATAGAAATGCTCTTAAGATTACAGTATTCTAAACTTTCATTTTGTGACTGTAAAAAATTGTTTTTTCTAAATGCCATATGTTTTGGAATAAGTCTTTAAAATATTTGAGAGATTTGCCATTCCTGTAACAAGCTGCAGTTGCCACTTAGCTCCCTGGGACTGTTGGTCTCTGCTAGGCTGCTACATTTCTGCTGCCTTCTTTGGTCTGACTCTTGTCTGACCTGTGCAAAGACTTCACAGCATGCCAAGCCAGCAGAGCCTAAGACAAAAAAAGAAGTGCCTGCTGGAGTTCTGGAGTCAGGTATGTGCTGATGCTAATGCAGAGGTGGAATAAAGGGTCTAGCTTGGCAGAGGTTGTTGTTTCATGATTCCTTCAAGTTAATACAAGGTGCTAGCAGAAGGACAGTTTCCTCCAATTGACAATTTCTGCCACATTGAATGAAGGGAGGGGAAATATCTTCTGAGTTAACCTGATTCATGTTGCTGTACAGCTGCAGGATGCTGGTGCCTGGCATTAGGGAGGAGACGGGAATGAATGTGTCAGTATGAGGAAGTGCTTTCTGCAGTACTAGTTTCTGTTGCTTTAAAGTGACTGTGTGTCTACACTTTTAAAATGAGTAAGAGCAGTCTTTTTTGTGGCCTGATTGATGCCTGAAGGTGCTTTAAATACAAGGATTGCAGCTCTGCAGGTTGGCAAGTAACAATGCCAATGAAAAATCAGACTTTCAGTCTCTCAACTTTCATTCTTCCCCTTCAATTTTCCTGTAGTATTTTGGTTTGAGGTGGATGTAGTAACCTGTTTCTTTTCCTCCAAATGGACTGTTCAAAAGGAACAGTCTTTAACACAGTAAATAGTATGGAGAACTTTAATTTATTTCAGTGTTCTTTTAAAATGTATTTGAAAATTGCTATAGGGGATTGTCTGTACTACTTCTCCTCTTCTGGAGTTGCTCAGAAGCGTTTGGCTCTTAGTTCCACAACAGTGACAGGTTGTAGATTAATAGTAGAAAGGTAAGCAATACTTTATTGAGGCCCATTGGTATTTGTTATTTTTCCGCTTGCTTTTAAATATGTTATGACTAATTCAAAGGAGGCTTTGTTTTGGTTTCAACAGGCTCCTTACCTGGTTTCAGGTATGATTGAACTCTGCTTGTACTTTTGTTTTTGTTGTTGGAGACTTTCAGGGTATTTTGATATACCGAATGTGTGTCAATTACTTTTCCCATGTGTTTTTGTCATGTCAACTCCTTCAAACATTATTCCTAATAATAACAACTTTCTTTGTTAAAGAACTTTTTTGGGGTATACTTTCTTTCAGAGTATCTGTTGGCAGTATCTGCTGCCAGGTCCTCAGTATTAAGGTCACTAATGATACCAACATCACTACAGTTTATTATAAAGGGTGGTACGCTTTAACCTCCTGTAGCTTTGTTTGTTGTATTTTGAATTTAACCAGTCTAATGAATGATTACATAGTTACAGAAGTGTAGGTAGTGCTTATTGTTGAAAAAGTTTTGGTTTGATTTTTTTTTTCCCCCAGTTAACTGCAGTAGGTTTCACTTTTGTACAAAGAACAAGCCTATGTGGTCTCTGGTTGATTGTGTAAATGATGCTGTCCAAATGATGCTGTCCACCACAGCTTAACAAAGCACACCCTGCAGGTGGCAGGCAGCAGCTGTGTGTTGCAAGTGCTGTGCAGATTTTGCTGATCACTCACTGTAGGTTTGGAAATTAGAGTTAGAAATTAACACCTATAATGCTTTTGAGGAGTGCCCTTGGTGGATTTTTTTTAAATTTAATTATTAGTGGTAGCTGCTTCTGGAGTCATAAATCTTATGCAAAGACACTTCATGTTGCTTGTATAACAATGTCTTTTATAGAAGCTTATGAAAATTTCAGTGTATTCCAAATGAAGTATGGTTGATGACTGTACCACAGAGCCAGGTGGCTTTGATAGAAGACTATTCTGAAAACAACTTTTTTGTTTCATTTTAAAGTTGGTAGGAAATGCTTTGCTTCATCTACCTGATGTAGATGGATCTGTTTTGAAATTTCATTTTTTGATCTGTGAGGTATAACTCAGCAGGAAATATTCAAGATTACCCTAATGTTTGTTCCATCCCAAGAATTATTATATTTATCAGTCTTGCTGTCAAGAGCAGATAGGTGATGGGAAAAAGGGATAATGCATATAAAGTATACAATAAAATATTTACATTTGGTAATTTGACATTCACGTGGGCATTCAGGCTGTATTTATGAAAGTTAATCCTTTTTTAGAGTATGTGCTAGTTACAGACTTGAATTTTGGCCTTAGGTTTAAGATTTTGTGTAGTATTTGTCATATACTGCACTGGGGTTTGCACTGACTTTGCTGCATTACGTTTGTATTGTGAAAATGTTTGCAGTACCTTTTGGTTTTTGATCTCTGTTTTGTTTTATATTGCAATGGGACTGGTTCCTAAGATGTATTTTTCCTCAGGAAAATAAAGAGGGAGTTCCACTCAGTTATTATCTTTGTGTTGTGGATTATTGGTAATTTTCTCTGTCAGAAAGCTCAACTGTTGGTCCTGCTTCTGTGAAGATTAGTGTCTGTAAATTGTTGTGGCAGAATGAGTCATTCTGTAGTGGAAAGTCTTTGTTGATCCAGGTGTCAAAGGTTTGAAAGGGGAAATAAAGCTGATGAAAATTATTTTTTTATAGGAGCTGGTTTTTCATCTGTGTTGTTTTTCCTCTCGTCCTTTAGAACCATTTAAGGTAGTCTGTCTTTTAATTGCGAAGCTGCACTTTTTGAAGGTATCTGAAGAACTGTAGCTTAGCAAGAATGCTGTTTTTCTTTGCTACACTGGAAAACACTTTATAACAGTTACCGAGATTTCTTGAAAACTATTTGGAATTCCTTTTTAATAGGACTATTGTTTAGTTCCAAGTTGAGGATTCTTTTCTGGGAATGAATGCTAGAAACCTGACCATCATGTATTTTCAGTGTTTAGTCCCTTGCTGATTTAAGTGGGTTTTAAAATCTTATAGTATTGATTTTCTTTTTTTTTTTTTAATATCCTTGTATTCATTAGAATTCCACAGATTTGTTGCATACATGTGGATTTTGAAGTGGCAAAGGAAGCAATTCCGTTTTATTGTGTCGACTGACAATAGGTCAGGTACAAAGGCATTATATGAATGTGTCAGAATATCCTGCAGTGATAACACTGTTGCTGTGCTGACCTGTTATATCAATGTTGTGACCTGAATTCATTTGAAAGCAGCTGGTATGGGCTTCAATTCTAATTTTTTCACCATGGATTGGTTTTATTGTTATTTATATTCTATTAGCAAAACTCCTGAGCAACAAGTACGTGTACCTGAATAGTAATTGCAGCTTAGTTGGGAGTTAGTTGTCTTTAGATTTTTGCCTGTGGAATTTGAATGTGGAAGGAAGAAAGATGTGAACGTTCCTAATGCTGGGTTTTGGTATTTTCTAGATGCAGTCAGGCGAAATGCGCTTGCAAGGCAAACAGTGTTATCAATGCAGCTATGAGAGATCAGAGATAGCCTCATGGAGGGGGTACACAGGAGGATTTCTGAAAGGAAGCTTGCATATTCTCTACTGCTCCAGAGATTGAGTAGTTTACAGAATGGATACTGTGTAATATGCTTAAGTATTGAAGTAAATAGTGCTTTGTGATTGATACAGGTGGGATAGCAGTTTAAAAACCTATGAATAGTCTTTTCTTGGCTTGTGGGAATAGTAATCTTCGTCTCACTCGTTGCTGTGCCCTACATATTGTGATAATACTTTCTCATTATCTCCTCTGACACTTTAAAGCAGGTCTTTCCTTTCTCGTATGTGAGCAGGTCTATGGATTGTGGCTCCTGGATATTACTGCTTTGTTTGCAGAAGCCTCTCTGATTCTTCAGGAAGTCCAGGTTTCCCTGCTACAAATCCCATTGTGTCACATTGCAGGCTTTTTCCAAACTTCCTTTACAGCACGGTCTTTTTATCTCTTTCTACTTGTTTTTCATATTCCTTCTTGACTCTGATAATCTTGTGTGAAAAGAGTGGGATGATTGGCAGAAAGAGAGGATTGGAAAAGATTGTGTTTTATTGGGATTTTCAAGTAACTAAAGTATTAGACAGTTTTGTCTTCTGTAGTTATTAACACTTTGTATGTGTATGTAACCAGTCTTCATAATTGGAGAGGGGAGCTTGAGACACTCTTCTCTGCATCTTTTACTTACTTGCACTTCTCTAACATAACTTCACATGAGCAGCCTTACTTATTACTGATTACTGTTCTAAAGTATTTGAGAGTAAGTAACGGGGAGCTGGATTTAAAGATCAAACAATTGGTTTGAAGCAATTGGTTTTGAAGCAGTTGCTGCCTGTCATTGGCTTTATGCAAAAATTGGTAACTAGGTATTTGAAGCGCTTTTGTAAACTCTTTCTTTGTGCCTAATGAAGAGGGGGTGCAGCTTACTTTTGTTTGTAAAACCAAGAAACAATGCTTAACTGGCAATTATTGTGTGGGTTGAAACCGTCTTTTGAGTAGGGTATACTTTTGGAAACCGTTGTAAGTTCTTTTGATAGGCTTTGTATTTAAGGAAAATAGCCTTTATGATTTTAAAGGCCTGAAAAGCTGACTTTTGCTGGGTGGTCTTTAAAATATGTTTTGCAGTATAGGTGAGATGATCAGAATTAAAATTTTGTGCAAATTGACTGTACTTGTGTGGCTGAAGACTGATCTATATCCTCACATAAGGAGCTATGAGCTTACCCAGCAGATACCTAAACCTAAAATACCTAATGTATGGACAGATCAGAGAGGTAAAATATGATGCATTTAAACTCCTGAGAGTAATTTGAGTGTTCATACACTTTAGTAATTAGTCACTCTTGAAATCCAGAAAACATTTTAATTTCTTTTTGATAATTTATAAATGGCAGTTCTTATCTTTAGAGAAAGATGGTTATAAGAGACTTGTAAAAGTTTTAGGGATATTTCTTTGCTTACAAGAATGTATTGGGCAATAATAGGTACTTCTGTATCTATTTGGTTTATGACAAGTGATTTTTATTATTTTGCCTCTTCTCTTGACATAAGTTCATGTTATCAACTGCAGTGAACCTGCCTAGCACTCTTGACAAAGAAATTCAGACATAAATGAGGTTGAGGATGAAATATACCTCTGAAAAATAAACACTTCAAATCAGAATTACAATGGAGAGTGCTGTAGTGCGTGCCTTGTTGTTTGGGTGTGAGTGGTAGGTAGCATTGGTTTCTGTGTGGTTGATATTCATCTGCTGAGCACATAGTCAGAAAGTTTAAATGTAGCTTGAACTGCAGCTATACAAACACACACATGAGATATCTAATAATAATAATGAAGACTAAAAGGCTTTTTTTTGTTGTTTTTGTAGTCTCCTACTCTGCTGAATTTTTTGGAAATGTGAAGCCAATTACTTCCTTGTCACCAAACACTTTTATTTAAATACTGTGATGTTCTAGCAGTGCCCAAAGGTTTGGAACAAAGTGGAAATGAAATATGAAACTGAAGAGTTTTATATGGGGAAGTAGTAGAACATTCTGATGCAGTTGTGGTCTGTCTTTTTTTTTTGTTGTTGTTTGTTTGTTTTGAATAGGAAACTTTGGGAAAAGTGTGCAGGGGGAAGAGAAGCAGGACGTGGGCTGTGTGAGAAGCTGCCATAGAAGAGGATATGGGGAAATGGACAGTGGTCAATGCATTCAGTTGTTTTCATACCTGGATTGTCAAAGCAGTGGAGCAAAACTCAAATGGTGCTTCTTCAGAAAAACACATTATTTCTTTTAGAAAAGGAAAACAAAACTTCCTATATATAAACATTTTATCTTGAGGATTTAAAATGCAGTTTTGTCTCCTCTGTCCTGTTAGTGTCTAGAAGTAGAAATAAGTTGTAACAGCAAAACACTGAATAATAATAATAACTAAAAACCCTATAGTAGTTTAGAAAGCTTCTTGAATTGTTTTCTACATCTTCTCTAAATGGATCTATGTTCCCTTGCTCTTCAATCTCTACTGTGTTGTTAAAAAAACTGTGGGATTAAAAGCATGGCCCATGGACAGTGGAATGTGACCTCAGTAAAATAATCTCCTCTCCTTAAAAAAAAAATAAATTGGAAAAATCAAATGGAACCTTATCTCTGTATGTAGTACATAACACCTGAAAAAGATTAGCAGTGTGCTTATTTTTCTCTCTTAATTCTTGCTTCAGCACTACCTTGAGGTGCTGGTGGAAAAAACCTTGTGTACGTGGGAAATAAATGTTATAAAATGAGGTATGATTGTGCTTCATGATACTTCTGTGGAAACCTCATGTGTTGTTGTCTTTTGCAGTATTCAAACATGTGGATCAAAACCTTAAGTTTGTTATAAAAATACCACGGCTGTTTCATGAAGCGTCATGGTTAAGGAGTTTTAACAGAAGAGGCAACCCCTCTAACTTGGTCCGAAAGAGTGTGTGGGATGTGGCTCAAAGTGTTCCCTGCAAGAGTGTTCTCTGTATTAGAGATCATGGCATGCTTAGGTTAATTTTCCTTGCAGGAACTGGAACTACACAATTTTCCAACCCAGTGGGAAATGCAGGATACCTGCCCTGGGAAAGCTTGTTAAAGCTAAAAGGGGCAAGTAGTAGCGAAGTACTTACTGCCAACTGAGAATTAAAGATGCCGTGCGGGAGGTACAGACCAAAAGCATGCCAGCTGTCAAGGGAAGTGTGAAGGGAAGTTAGTGTGGCTGAATGGTAGGCAAAGATACTTACTAGAAAGCTAAAGTAGTACTCGTGAGGAAAATTGTCAGGGTATAAAATCTGACAAGTAAAATATAAAAGCATAAGATAGAACAAAAGAATTTGAAGAATGTTTTCAAATCAGCATTTGTTGAGAGTTTAGAGAACAAATGGATAACATGAAAGCAAGTTACTAGAACCAGACGGTGTTCATCCAAGACCTCTGTAGGAAGTGAAGGATGAAGAAATTTTACTAAGTGGTATGTAATGACTCTGTTAGCTGGACACCTTCAGGTGGCTGGGTGTAAGTGCAGTGTGATACCAGTATTGAAAAGGATGTTTACTTGGGATTTGCCTGTGTGAGTAGAAACTGCATTAACCTGCAGAATTCAGACACGTGTAGAATTCATGGACACGTGGTAATTTTAATAGATTGTAGAAAGGTAACAGAGCTTTGAAAAGAAGTTGTGCCTCAGACCTTTTGGAACTCACTGAAGGAGTTAGCAAGAATACATGTAAGGAAGCTCCAATTTGCTATGGTAGGTAGGATTTCCAGAAGTCATATAGCAGCCTTCTGCTTGAGAGGGGTAGTTCCCTGTATGGATGATTAGCTAATAATTAGATATAGATAATTAAAGACAAGAAATGAAGTGGATAGGATGCTTTTCAGAGATGAGTAGTAGCTGTTGCAAAAATCTTTAGGGTTGAAGAATTGAGACCCATTTTTGTATAACTGCAGTTAAGTTCAGGGTGTATGCGAGGGTGGGAATTGCCTGCAGTGAGGAGTGTGAAAACTGTAACTCCTTGCAGGAAGGAACACTAGTTTGGGAGTACAATAGATAATTCTGTGGGAACATACCAGTGCAGGCTCCAAAAGATTAATTCTGTAAGTTGTGAGGATAACAGAATGAAACACAGTCAGCCATTGTCTAGGTCTGTGGTGCATTTGCATTGTGTTGCTACTGTATTGGTGTAGACTTGGGAGTATCCTGGGAAGAACAGTGCTTACTTCTGCATGTATCTAGGTGAAACAGATGTTTGTCTTAGTGTAGGTTGTAACTCTTTGACTTTTTAAATTTATTTTTTTTTTAAATATTCTTTTTCTTTTCTTCTTGTGAAGGTTTTCTGAATGAGAGAGTAGCTCAAATAAATCCTTTAGGTTCTTAGCTGTTCCAAGAAATGTTGTGATGTGTGTCGTGATCAGATGTAGTGCTGGAAAGGGCTGTGCTTAGCATGAAATCTGTCACTGTGCTGTACACCAGAGGATTTATCTGTTTCAAAGCCTTTGAAAGGCTTTATATCCAACTACCTGAGGGTGTCCAGCTAACGGAGTCATTACATTTCAAAGCTTTTGAAATTTGTCTATTTCAAGGGGAAGACAGAATGAATTATTATTAAACTGTAGAGTAAACTTGGCAAAATCAACTAGAGACGTGAATATCCTTGATTCCCCTTGAGTGCAGGGCCCCGTGAGTGCTGGGATTTATGCAAGGGGCAAGAATTGGCCAGGTAGAGTCCACTGGGAAACTGAAATTTGAATTTGGAGCTGGTGTTCGGATCAGTAATGGAGCAGACAGTATCCTCCTGCAGTTTGGTAGGCTGCAGAGTGAAGCCGAGGGCTCTGATGGATGAGGAAAATACTTGACAGATTGTCATTGTAGTGTAGCCACCTGGTTGACAGTTGCAGCCCCTTTCTTTACCTTGGATAGGTCCTGGAGCTTTTCTTCTCTCCCAGAATGTTTAGGGAGCTGTACCAAGACTAACCTTTCTGAAAACATAAAATACAAGCAAATTAAATGATTTAACTTCTTGAAAAGGCGGTTTCTGGGACAAACAGACGCCAGCATGAGAGAGGAATGCATGAAGGGATGGAAACAGGAGAGAAAAGATGATTCTTTGACTTCTGTAATATTAAGCTGTTCTCTTTGAGACACGCTGATGTTTCCTGAGCATAACGCTCTTACAGACTTGGGATACAGGGGCCTGCTCTCAGTAACATCGGTGTTCAGGATGTGTTTCTAGGTTTAAGAAAAAAAGTTTTTATTGATTCTCCCGACAATAGCTGTAAATTTGAATACCTAAAAATTCGAGTTCTCAATATTCCCAGTAATACAGAGTACTTAGTTTCTTTTCTGCAGGATATTCTTGTGTTTTCAAGTTTGTAAGTGTCCTAGTTGTTAATTCTGCAGTCATGAAAATTTTGAAAACCAGTGTGATACTTGAATGTTTTATATTTTCATAATATTTTTGTAGCTAATAAATAATAAAAGAACTCGGAACCTTATAATTGCTAGCCAGCACTCAGATTTTTTATTTTAATTTCTTTACAGGATCTGGAGTTTCATGGAGTAATGAGATTCTACTTTCAAGACAAAGCAGCTGGAAATTTTGCAACAAAATGTATCCGTGTCTCTAGTACTGCTACAACTCAAGATGTGATAGAAACTCTTGCAGAGAAGTTTCGACCAGACATGCGAATGTTGTCGTCCCCTAAATATTCGCTTTACGAAGTGCATGTCAGCGGCGGTTAGTATTTATTCATGGAGTCCTTCCTGCATCCTCACCGCTGTCCTGTCTACCCCTAGCCAAAATGTGTTTAGGTTTGCCCCCAGCTTCTGAACCACATAAGACTTGAGTGTTTTGTCCTTAAGTACATTGCTACTAATTGTTTTTTGAGGGGGAGGTATTTAAAAATGTAATTACACATATCGGGGCTGCAGTTTATGTAAATTTTGATTATGATCTATTAAATGCTGTGCATGGCATCCTGTTTATTTGTTGACATTTGTGAGAGAGTTGCTATTTTTAGGACGAGTAGGTAAGGACTAAATTTATAATAAGAGACTAGGAATGTTAAATTTGGAGCAGTTAATTAAGAGTATATCCTCTGTTCTTTGAAGTTGTGGGCCTTTGATAGGTAGCCTTATAACGCGTGTTGTTTTACTGCTAAATTGGGGGAAGTTCAACTTAGTAGAAGTTAAAACTTAGTTTGAAGCCATTGTGTTTCTTAAACAGATCCTTTAATGTTACTTGTGAAGAACTTGGTTATCAAAATAGCCTTTGGTACTGCTACCATTTGCCTCCTTCAGGCTGGAAGGTGATAGTGTGTGTGGTGGAGACAGAAATAGGAGAAAATAGCTTTTCGTTGTGTTTTTTCCTTTTTGTACTTCAGAAGCTTACACAAATCATTGAATTACCTTAAATTCTCCATTTGAAAGACTGAAAATAATTTAAGATCCAGAATGGAAATTTATTGGGATACGCTTAAATTTTAATGGTCTATGAATAATTACTTGGTGTGAATTACATGGGATTAGGGAAAAGTTCCTGTGTCATCACTGGTCTAAACAATGAATAGTGTGTGGCATTTTTTCTGCTTTAGGTTTCTTTAAAAATCTGTTAGCACTGTACCTGGAGTCAAAATGGAACGGTTTGCTTTGCAGAGCAAGTTCCTGATGTTTAAAACATGACTGAGGCATGAGAGGTGCCTCAATCAATAGGGGTGTTTCTTATTAAATAAAAATTAACTGCAAAGACATCATTGTTTTGCTGTGCCTGTGTATGGTCTCCTACTTCTCAAAGGGAGGTCAAATGGCAAAACTTGTTTAAGTTTTTACCACTTTCAGACTTTTCCCATATACTTAAAATAGATGTAATACACTAAGCAAAATTTTGGTTTGTATGTGAGCATAATGGTGGAGTTTTTTGGGGGGGGAGGCAGGGGGTGGGGAGGTTTTTTGTTTGTTTTTAGTTTTCTAATCTCATTTAGTTTTGTGCAATCTTTTTAGAATATTATTTCTTAGGCCACAATCAGACTGCAGTCTAATTTAAAGTAAATTTAAAATAAAGAAAATTAGGATTTGGAAGTCTCATTAAGTTCTAAAGTTTGAAACATTGTAACTCTAGATCTAACGTCTCTTCCTGAGTGATAATCCTGTGTTCCCAGACTTAGTTCTGAGAAAGGAGTTGTGCAAGACTACTTTATGGGGACTGTTAGCTTATGTAGCTAGATACAATATACTTAGGCTGGTTGCTAGAAAGGGGACATGTATTTCTGCCTTCCCAGGCTTTCTTTCTGGCCCTGTACTTAACAAGGTAACATCCAGTGATGTGTACTGTTCAGTAAAACTTTGGGTTTTTTAAGAGCTTAACGTATTTCTAAATATCTTTGCTCTTGAGATGCCAAGTAACTGCTACTGCTTTTCTTTTTTTGAAGAAGAAAGAAGATTAGATGTAGATGAGAAGCCTCTTGTTGTACAATTAAACTGGAACAAAGATGATCGAGAGGGAAGGTTTGTCCTCAAGAATGAAAATGATACACTTCCTCCAAAGGTGAGTCTTTACGGAGCACATAGTGGTAACAGCAGTTTTGAAATGTGTGGGACTTGCTTGTACAGCAAAACATAATTTCTGCTTTTTAATTCCTGAAAACAACTGCTGCTGACAATGTTTAGTATCAGGAGTAAGTATTTTTAAATACTTAAAATGCAGCTTTGCAACACAGCATTTTTGTGATCTTTCAGATAGCTTATGAGGGTGTGTTCCATGTAGCTGTCTAGTACTGGAGCATGTAGTGCCCAGAGAACTTCACAATTTTCTCAAATAGAATATGATGCCTATCCTGCCTCTTGCGAAGCCTTTAAAAGGGGAGACCAGAGGGAGTTAAATAACTAGAAATTGTTACCTCCCTCGGTCACATTTTGTTTCTTGAAAAAACTGAAGGGAAACTGTTTCCTTTTGTGGAGGGTTTTTTTCTGTTGTTTGGAGGGGGGTGGTAATGTTTGTTGGGTTTTTTGTGTGGTTTTTTTTTTTTATTATTATTTTTTTCTCTTCCGAATGGAAATTGAAAGACCTGCGAACAGTAGCCATATAAACATTTCCTTTGATATTAGTAATTTAAACAGTAAATTAGATCAGACTTTGACTCCTGAAGTCATGTAATTATATATATTTTAGGTAGCTTGAATGCTTATAGCTATGAAAAACATGCTGTTCAGTGTGGGCTATCTTAAGGCAAGTTTTTCATCTTGGGCTGAGTACTAAATCTTTTACTCTTGGAACTGGAGCTTGTTAATTTTAAAAGTGCTTTGGGTATATGGGCTTGTACTACATTTTTGGCTACAGGATACGTTCGTGTTACAGGTGGGGAGGGAAAGGTAATGATGCCTTGCAAGACACGTACCAACATTGCTATTCCTATTCGTTGAATTAAATGATCTTCAGTTTTCCTTCTCTGTGTTCTTCACTTCCTGATAGAAGCAAGAAAATCTACGTCTTCTTCCTCTCATGCTCTTTAATGTACTCTATCTACAGAAGGCAAATGAGCCAGGATTACAGGTGTCTTGTGTATGCAAGAAGCAAGAATTAGGGAACACTGGAAGGACAAGTCGGAAAAACACACCGTAGGGGAAAAGTCCTTTGTAATGTTTTTCCTTCTGCAGATTATTCTGATGTGGCATTCCAACACAGGTGTCTTGAAAGCAGATTAAGCACAGTGTTGTTATGAAGTCTTTTTAGTGGGAGGCAGAAATATGTTTTGCAGCCTTCAGTTAATCTTTTGAGGCCAAGTAGATAGCAGGCATTACTCAAGTAAAATTCTTCTGCTTCTTTACTTTCTTGAGTAGAATCAGTTCATACTTCCTTTGGAACATGATGTTATATTTGCCTTCTATGTGTTATTCTCAAGAGTTATTAGTCCCATCACTGTGTAATGGAGTACTGTTGCCTGGAGTACTGTTTCTGTGTTAGTGATAATATGTCTTAATCAGATTCATCGGGGAAGTTAAAATCAATACTAACTTTTCATTGGAATAAAATTTATGAAAGTTGTCTTAAACTCATTTATTTCAGAAAGCTCAGAGTAATGGCCCTGAAAAGCAAGAAAAAGAGGGAGTAATTCAGAATTTCAAGCGAACTCTTTCAAAAAAGGAAAAAAAAGAGAAAAAGAGGCGTGAGAAAGAGGCATTGCGACAAGCATCAGATAAAGATGATAGACTTCTTCATGGGGATGATATGTAAGTGGTTTAAACTTACGTTTTTAAAATTAAACTGTGGTTGTATTTAAGTGTATTAGCAAAAGAAAAAGCATGAGTTGCAAGCACTTGCTAACTCAGCTTCCACATGCTTTGCAGTATTGTAAATAATAGTGAGGTTAGGGGTATAACATAAAGTTTCTTTAATGTCTTTCCCCCACCCCCATCTTTAAGAGGTAGAAGGCCTCTTTTTTTTCTTTGAAAACTAGCAACTATCAATATTTAAATTTGTTATTTATTTCAGGTGAGCATGGGTACATGAACAATGTTAACCCTAGCAAAAGTAAAATGCACATAGGAACCAATAAATTAATTGAGGCTCCTATGTGTAGGGATCCTACTGCCCTTCTGTCCTTTGTGAAGTAATGAGGATATATGTATTTTAAGCATTTAATGACAGTTTTTAATTTTTATCTAAACTAACTTGGCAGTGAGAATTTTCGCCTTGCAGCTGAGGTTTACAAAGATATGCCTGAAACCAGCTTCACTCGCACAATATCCAATCCTGAGGTGGTTATGAAACGGCGGCGACAGCAAAAACTAGAGAAGAGAATGCAGGAATTTCGCAGTTCTGATGGCAGACCAGACTCAGGTACTTGGATTTCTTCTGGTTAAGTTATAAACAGTAAACTGTTTACCAAGAGAATATTGTGAAGGCCAGCAACCCCTGTAAATTTGACTTAACTTTTGCTTTCTTGAACATTTTTTGTACATGGCTAAGATTTGTAAAGTTAGGATTCCACAGGAGTGTGTTTTGTGATGAGTGCCAGTCAAAGCTTTCAGTCATGGCAAATTGGTGGGAGAGAGTACGCTCATTGATCTTGCTAGCAGTGCTGAACTGGGAAAGAAGGAAGGATGGATTTTGACAAACAGAGGAGGCCTTCTGAAATAATTGTCATTTATTGTACTAAGAACAAGCTGAATGACCTGAGAGCGAAAATGCAATCTGTAGCACAAATACAGGGTGTGAAGGACTGATTGTTCGGGTCTGCACAAAGGATTCTGGTAGATCTTGTGAATAACAGTGATTAAGTATTTCACATTCGTGTGGTGGGGATACAACAACAGTGGTTGTATAAACATCATTAGAAAGGAACAAATGAAGCAGTGTTAGTACGGATAAAACCTCAAATGCTGTATTCTATCCATGGAAGGGTAGTGAAGAAAGAGTTAGGGGTGTAGAAAACATCATCTGGGGGAAATCTTAAATGAGCTTTTTAAAGAGAGAGGAGATTCTTGAAGGTCACAACAAACTTCCTGTCAAGATGAGAAAGGTCTGTTCTTCAACCAGTCATTGTCACTGTTTCATTTTAACTTCAGGTAATACTAAGCATGGTGAAGCACTGGGAAAAAGACTTGATTAGATAAATTAGGGAAGTATCACTGGAGATTTTTTTACCAGTGGCAGTGATAGATTTATTTTGAGGATGTTATGTAACTTTTCTTGTCTTAGTGGATTACAAAATGATTTCTGAAGGTGTTCATTCTTACATTCCGTTAGAAACATAATGAATGAGTGCATGTCTGTCTTTTTATTTTGTGGTAGCATTGTTAATTCTATTTTGTTTCCAAGGTGGGACACTGAGAATTTATGCAGACAGTTTAAAACCAAATATACCATACAAGACAATCCTACTGTCCACTACAGATACTGCAGACTTTGCAGTTATTGAAGCACTGGAAAAATACGGTCTGGAAAAAGAAAATCCCAAGGATTATTGTATTGCTCGTGTAAGTGAAGTTACTAAGACACAGTCTTCTCATGTTTCATATTTGTTTGGGGTTTTTGTCTTGCAGTAGCTTCCAAACTAAATGAAATTACTCTGTTAGTTCAGTGACTTCTTTTTTTTTAATCTAACAGCCATTGTAAAAGGTGTATGTTGTACCCTGTTGCCTTAAAGCTTTCAGCAGTAGCTTACCATCATTACAAATCAGAAAAGATTAAACTTTTAAGTGAAACTTATGCTTGTTTTCAGAATTTAATTATTTTAGGAGTCCCAAATGAATTGTATAGAATTGTTGTCTCTCATCATATGGTGCTCTTTCCCTGCCCCTTCTCCAGTGCTTAAAGTGCTGCTGGTAAGCAGTAAGAAAGCAGTAAGTGCTATTCTCTGCACTTCCTAGCCGCACTAAAGGGTATGGATATATCTTTGATCTAAAAGTTCCTGTCCAATTTGCTTAGTGTCTGCTGTGCTTTTACAGCCTGTAGTGGTATAATTATCTGAGAACTGACATGTTGCTCTAATGTTAGGAATAAGGAAACTGTGATGATATTGATTTTATAGTTTTGTAACAGTGAACTAATGTTAGTTTTTATTTTTTTGAACTGTTTTATCTTCATTCTAGGCATATTTTTAATGAAGTTCTGTGTATTTTATCCTTGTCTTCATTATCCTGTAATGAGGGTTCCAACTGTGAAAGTTCATTTTACTTACAGTAAAACTTTACATAAGTTTTTATTATAGAGGGACATAATTTTGTAAATAAGAGTTTCTTTTAATGACACAGTATGTTAAAAATTGATTCTCAGTTTTGGCTGCAGAGTGTGTGTAGTTTTAATTCTGACACTGTGGGTTCTATATATGCAGTTCATGATTCTCAGTCATTGATCTTATTAAATAGGTTGCTGAATTGACGTTCCAGTTTTTCTCCTGATTTGAGAAAATCACAGCAGAGACATTGTGACTGAATTTGGAAGATAGCTTTGCTTCAGTCTCTTTAGTTCAGTTAGAGGACATCATGATATATTACAAAATATTTGTGTATGAGGGATTTTATTGAACTGATTGCATACTTACCCAGGAAACTATTGCAAGTTACTCTTGTTGTAGTGGTGGTGTTCTCTGTTACCTCTTCTTATTTGCTGATCTTTTGTTGGGATGTTTAATATAGAAAATAGTCTGGAGACTGTTTCACAGCTAAGACTTTGTTAATCTGTCCCAAGATCAAAAAAACAAAGTGATTTTTTTGGAAAGCACTTCTGGAAAATATTTTGTCTTTTCTTACAACACATCTTACTCATACAATAAGTTTCTGTACTGGCATAAGATGTGTGCTTATGCCACATCTTAAGTTGTGTGATTTGCATTTGAAATATAAGTGGTCTTCATTGACTAATAACAGTTCGGGTTTTTTATAACTCTAAGTGTAAGAAACCTTTGTTTTGCTCACCATTAGTCATTGGAGTTGCATAAAATGTGCTTGGCCTTTCTCAGTGCCTCTGCTTATACAGTCTTGGGTTTTGATATGTTAATCCTTCCATTATGCATAAAAGTTGAGTATTTTAAGTCTAACTTTTAAAATTTGCATTTTTCCAAATATTTTGTGAGGTTGCTTTCCTTGCTTGAAACTTTAAAATACGCTAGCATTAGTTGAATGTGTTTTATTCACTGTTCTCTTTTTTTTTTTTGGAAAGTCACAAATACACTGCTAAATTGGTCCAGTGGCCATTGATGCTCCTTTTATATGGAAGTCTCATAGCTGTTCTTTACCCCTGGTAGAGCTTTTGCCTTTGTCCTTCTGACATACACAGTTTTTTGTTGAAGTCAAATTCTGCACATATTCCTATTTTTTACATATGTTGGTTTTAACTGTGTATATTGGAACGCATAACTTCAGTTTCTTACTGGTTGGGATTTTTAAATGTTTTGTTTTCTTTGAGTGGCAGATAAAGTGTCTTCAAAGAAGACTTAGGCTGTTGACATTTACTTAACTATTAAGATGAATTTTAAGTTATAGGACAAGACCAGTATAAGGTTGCATAAGTACCTGTAACAAAGTTCACTGGCTCCTGAAGTTTCAGGAAAGATGAACGTTGTAAGAATTTTTTGTAACACCATTGACAACTTGTGTTGTAAATGTCAGTTTCCTGTCAGTTGCTTGCTTTCATGCGCTGGTCTGCGGTGTATCGGACTGTACTCTGTGCCTGCTTCTAAAGTGCTTTTCTATGTAAGCAAGTAAACACACATTTGTGCCAGTGTGCATTTTACTTGTTTCAGTTTGCTTGGTTGGAGTTTCCCTGAGTAATACGGGGTTCACTGCACATCTCTGAAGATGTCAAATTAATTAGACAGTCTCCCAAGCTACCTGTGCATATTCACTCAGGGCATAAGGTTTCAGGCATGCAGCAAACCAGTTAACTCATAAAAGTAGAGTCTTGATTAGACTTCTGGTTTAGCATGCACTTATTTTTTTACTTGAGGGTAAGGCATAAATAACTTTTTGTAATGTCAAGCAAAAAGATGCGGCTCATGGTGAGTAGGTTTTTTTTTCCTTTTTTTAAGAAATAGTCGTTACAGACATAAGGCATTAAATATTTTTAGCAAGATTCATTGAAGGTTTTTTTGCGGGTTGTTTTTTGGCTTTTTTGTGTTTTGCTTTGGTGATTTTTCTTTCTTTTTTTTTTTTTTTTCCACTAGGGGCATGCACAGAGCCTGTGTTCCCAGCTTGTAAGGAAAATTGAGGGTTAATTAATTATAATAAGCAGATATATTAAAATATACTGTAGATAGGAGGTTTTTGCTTAAAAAAAAACTATTATAGTTACAGAAGAGCTTATTAAAGAGCCTTATTAAAGGCCTGTTATAGCATGGGGTTTTCTTGTGCGAGACTCTTGTTAAGGACAGATCTGATAACTTGATCTGTATATATTGTTTAACCACAGTAAGAATTTGAGAATTATCTTCTCTTTTTTATTCCAACAAATGCTTTGGAAATTAAGTCTGAAGTTGCTGTGGTCCTCATTTACAATTCTCAGCTTGTGTTTTCTGCATGTTTCACTGCATTTTAAATTAATAAATATAGAATCGAATGACTTTATTATAATTTATATATGCTCACGAATACACTTGCGACAAAGCACAGTATTTTTCCTAATTCTCTGTTTCACATTTGTTTCAGTCCGTAGGTTGTCGGCTGACAACCTGCTTCCAAGTTATGTGATCTTAGGCTAGTTTTACCCATCTGTATTTCCTGTGCAGTTGCAGAAGTCAGCGAAATATCTGTGCCTTATCCCAGTAGTCTGTATGGATGCAGATTCGTGAAGGGATATTTAAGTGCATCTGTTTTTAAAATTAAAGCAAATCTCTACCCATGATGAGCCAAAATTCAATCATAATATAGACTTATTCCTATGTTTTTCTGTTATTCTAAAATGTAGGAATTTCAGCTTTGTGGGTGACACCTAGGCAGCGTTCACCTAAAACAGAGATGTTTTCTAAAGAGGCATCATCATAACGATCAGAAATGTCCTAGCCTGAATAAGCTCAGATGTGGTGTTTTGTATCTTTCTGTGGGTTAGGTCACGTGCTTTTTAAAATGAGATGTCTGCGTTATTGGCTCTTCCTGAGAGAGGAGAGGAATGGGTAACTGGCTGGGAGGATGAGGAGGGGATCAGCAGTTTTGTGACCCCTTCTTCTCTAGCTTGTCTAGTTCACCGTTGCTGCCCTTAAGCCCAAGAACACCAAGAACAGATGCTTATCCAAGTTCCACGGCAGAAGTGATATCAGGTTAAATTAGTAGCACCTATGCATTTATATCTTATCTGTTCCTCTGGTTTCACTGCATTTGGGTTTTCTTTGGTTTGCTCCTCAGTACAGTATTGGTCAGCCCCTGGTACACATGCTGCAGCATGTATTTCTTGTATTTTAACTACTTACCCTCTGTCTCAAGGGCTGTGGAACTTTTAAAAATAGTGGCTTGTTGAATAAGGCTTGAAATACAGTGTTACCTTAATTAGCTAATCAGAATTATCCCATAGGTATAATTGATTTTAAAATATGACATGTGAAATAGAGCAGTTTAACAAGATAAGATTTGAATGTAGATGTGTTTGTTTCCCTCTGGTTTATACATTTTAATGTTTTCCTCCCTTTATAATATCTTGCCTATTTGAAAATCTAATTAAAGATAATTTAATTAGCCCTATATTTAACCAGATTTTGCATAGAAAATGTTTTAGGGATTACATACTTTTGGTCTTAAATGTACTTGTTTCCTGCTTGGAAGAAGATGAAAGGGTGTTTGAGGTGGATCTGTGAGAACTTGGTTAACACAGAAATGGGTGTGGAGAGGAGGCAACAAATGAGTGGAAAGCGTCTTGAGGGCTGCAGCGTAGTCGGGTGCTGTAGCCAATAGCTGCCTCGCTTCCGAAGGTGTTACCTTGGTCATAGTTCAGAGATGGGAATAATTTGAAGCAGTTTGTTTAAAATAGAACTGTCTATGAATTTAAATAACATTGTTAGGATTACAAATGAGGGAGTAAAATACATTTTATTTTTTGATTCGGCTTTGAAAAATCTGACTTAGAAGGTACTCATGCACTGTAATACTTCCTGTCATTGTTATTTGTGCTTGATCGCTGTGGGGAGCAGTAGTGCATGAAATCACAGGCAGTGCCTCTTTCAGAGTCAGTCTTCATGAACCAAGGTTTCCCCCTTCCTCTGCCTTGAAAGGATATAGCTGTAAAAGGTCTGAACAGTATGTAGTTCTGTTCCAAAAATATACTTAGTTTTGTTTCTTCCTTAGAAGTAGACAGCATGAAGCATTCACGTGAAATGCTCCAGTTTGCACCCTTAGTCTCTCTGTAGACCAGGTAAATTTTGGGTAAGACAAGGAGTCAGGAGATATGACATTGTCTTTGCCAGCTTGTGGTGTCATTTCTTAAGATACTTGTGTTGTGTGAGCAGAATGGCATTAGCAAAATGTAAGGCTGATTCCAGTGTGTGAATTAATAAAGGAAACTTCAGTTTTATAACTGTCGTCTCCACAGTGTTTTGTTTGGTTTTTTTTTTTCTCCCCTTGGCTATTGAGTAATTAGAGTAATAGTTTTTTGCTACAAGAAGCTCTTACCTGCCTTAACTGTAACTTGCTTTTCTTTGCTTTTTAAATATATCTAGTATTCTGGGAAGTGTGATTTAACTATAGCAAGAGGCCAGAAAGGAGAGTTAGAAAAAGTCTTGGAAAGCAAAACACATTTCCAGTTACTGAATTCTTTGGCCTTATCTCTTGTTATAAACAACACATGCAAAAAAAAGTAATCAGAGGATATACCCCTGTACACTCTGTTCTAATTATCCACTGACAGCTCTGAAAACTGACAATTCTTTCCTAGGTCATGCTGCCTCCTGGTGCTCAGCACTCTGATGATAAAGGTGCTAAAGAAACTATTCTTGATGATGATGAGTGTCCACTGCAGATATTCAGGGAGTGGCCTAGTGATAAAGGTATGTCCAAAAAGCTTAAAGAGGTTCTTTGTGCCTTAAGTCTTTGCTGTGGACCCCCTGTAAAGTAAAAAATTCTAACATACATTTTAGTGTGTTTTGGTTTTGGGCACCTTTAATGTTAGGGAGCATTAGAGTTATTTACTATTTCATTATGCTTTGTTTGTAGTATTACATCTTCAGGTTGCAGAAAAGTTTTACATTTTATCTTAAAGTTTCTAAATTATCCACTATGGAGAAGTATTCTATTAATCTTTGTGTACTTACTTATAAGTTTAGACTATTTTGAAGAAGTGTCAGGAATTTAGTAAGCTGAAAGTAATCCTGTGGAACACTTGCAAATTAGTAGGTGTTGGTTTTGTTTGTTCACTGATAGTGTGAATGAAAGGATATATAATACTGTGTTTTAGGAATACTAGTCTTTCAGTTGAAAAGGCGGCCTCCTGATTATGTCCCAAAGAAAACCAGGAAAATAACTGAAGGAAAGCCATTAAAGGGGAAGGAAAGAGTTGACGGGTCTGGCTATGGCTCTTGTCTTCCTCCTGAGAAACTACCATACCTAGTAGAATTAAGCCCAGGTAAGAATTACGATTGTCTAATAATCTGATTTACATTATTACATGATCATTTGGATTTTCCAGAAGTAAGACTTTCTTTGTAAGCACAAGGAAGTCTGTGGGCAGTGTAAGTGAATGCCACATCAATTGTTCTTCTGATGTCAGACCCTGAATTGGTCCTGTCTAAAGGTAGAGTTGAATCTTTCTGTAATATCAGATTTTTAGCAGCAAATGTTTGGAGTGCAAGAAGAGGAGAAATTATTTAGTAAGACTTTATTAGCATGATTGCAAGTACGAAGCTTTCAGTGTTTTAAAAACAAAATAAAAAAATCCTTCAGTCTTCAACTTTCTTTGGATTTTGGGCTTCAAAACTTGATAATAAGTAAAATAGTTTAACGTGTCATCTTGTGATTTGGGATGGGAAACCAGAAAAGCACTGCTCAAATCTGATTTGTTTTACATTCACAAGTACACTGTAGCTTACCTGGAATTTGACAGTACCCTGCATGGAAAATAACCTTTTTTTAACAGGACAAGAGCATGAATTTTTAAATCTAACTTAAATGTTAAACATTTTTCAGCCAACATGGAACCTTCAAATCACTGGCAAGGCTGAGTTTTATTTTGGCATCATTGCAACTCTCTGGGGTGCGTTGTAATTTACAGTTAATTTTGTGATCTAGGAACAGCCAGCAGAGATTGTGTATAGCACAACTGACACAACATACACAACATGTGCTCTTAATTTTTGTTGTCTTCATGTTTAAAGATTTGAATATGGACTTTCATTTTGACGATTCAGTTATACATAGCTCTTTTTCCTATTAAGTGTCACTTGGGTACGCTCAGATATTCCAGCAAATGTTGCAGTTTGAAGTGTGGTTGTTTACCTTCTGAGAAGCAAGTTTGGAAATTGATCAGAACTGCAAACAAAAGGTTAAATTTGAAGTCAAATAGTATGGGATTTTGTGGGTTTTTTTGGTTGGTTGGGTTTTCTAATCCAGATGACATTAGCAGTGCACAGAATATATTAAATTTATTATTCTCTTCTATATGGTGAGGTTTGGTTTGCATATTAATATTTGGGGTTCTTTTAACAGTACTTCTGATTTCTTGTGCTCTGAACTCTTACTCTTCATGGAACGCAGTATTAAAATGTTGTGCTTGGGCAGTGGAGCAAGGCATCCATTAACTGAGGGAGGAAAAACAGTCTGGAATGCCACAGGTGCCAGCGCTGTGTACTAAGCCTTCACACAGTGCCTGTGGGACTGACCTATTGTTCATGGTTTTCTTCTAACAGCTTGTTGTCGTTTTTCTAAACAATAAGGATTGTTTCATTCAGTAGCTTTGTAGTACTGATGTCTTTATATTCTACACAGTTTCTGAAGTTGAAAGAGTTTAATGCACTTCGTCCTTATAAAGTGAATAACTGTTTTCTGGCTACGGTTTCACCCTTTCCTGTCTTTTCTTTTCTTGCCCTCCTCCGCATGTTCTGCATGGTATCTGTCCTGCTGGTGCTGCCTTCACCTGGGTCCTCTGCATGTGTTTCTAACCCCAGGGAGAAGGAATCACTTTGCCTACTACAACTATCACGCTTACGAAGGTAATGCTGTATTTAATACTGTCCTCTCATTAGTCACTAAAAACTTCACTGGCTGTAAATCTCGTGTTTCTTTTTGACAAATGAAAGGCTAGCTTGTTTATTTTGGTTTTTTTTTTCCCAGTGGACTGCTGTGGTGAAGTGGTTGCCTATCTTGTCAACTGCCATTTAATTACTTGATCTGTGAACAAGCATCAAACATATCATGAATGTGCTATCACTCAAAGAGTTCAGTGTTCCAGCTATGATTAACAGCTAAGTTTCAGTGGTTTAAAAGCAAGCAGTGTTATGGTAGAAATAAAAAGTTCTTTGATCCATCTGCCTGCAGAATTCATAGTTAAAAAATGTATTGGGTAAATGGCATAGAACTTAACCATGCTTTCCACTGTTTAACTGCATTGATGCAGTGGATGAAATCTGTGACTTTTCCATGAAATAGTTTGGACCACTGGTAAAGTGACCTTACTTTTTACTCTGTGGTGTTTCATGGCATCCTTTAGTATTTCTACTGCCTGATTTGTGGTGTTGCCTAATATAAGTGGTGCATATCAAAGTTTTAGCCATGTTAGACTGTAGAGTCTTGTTCGGTTTTATCTGTAGTATTTGAAATCGATAACTAAACCTACAAATCATTATGCATCCTTGATTCTCTGTAGCGTTTAGAGTAATGTGCTGATACATCCTTGTTTGGCAGAAGAGAATACAAAGCAACTTTCTTCCTCATGAAATGTGTTACCAAAGTACCTTTTCCTTTTCTTACTTTTTTATTCTCAGTTTCCTCATTTTATTTTCCAGACTGCTATAAAAGTACTACATGTAGTAGTCAGTGTTGCTTACCTTTTCTTTCATGGTTGTGAAGTATGATACTGTGGAGTATGATTCTTTAAAGAACTCTGTTCAAACCTATGCCTCCAGTGCTCAATTCTTTGAATTGAATCCAGACTTCCATTTCATTATAATCATTATTCCAGAGAGCAGAAGAGTTTTGTAGAGTGTGCTGAACTAAAAAGCGTGGATGGGCTCTGCAGGAACGCTTGAATATTAAGTAGAAAGCTTGAAATTTGGTTGTGTCTCACTGGAAAAAAAAACAACAAAAAAACCCCCAAAAACAACAGACCAGCCTCTTAAATCTGAGAATGTGAAAAAGGGGTCTTCGTATTCTAGAGTCTGGTGTGTCTCTTTGGAACAAAGCACTTCAGGATATTTGTAGTTATTTTAGAAATAACTCCTATAGAAATATCCTCCTGTCAAAACGTTGGCTGTTTATATTCTTGCAGAGGAACCTAGCAGGTTCATGCTTCGTGCAATTGTACAAATTCAGTAAGTTTGCTACTGAGGTTTGTCCAGTTTTTCCACTTCTCCACAGCTGCTGATGTTGCTGGTTGTATGACTGTTTCATTGACTGAATATTGGATTCTGGATGGTAGAAGATGCACTTGACTAGCTTGTGGCTCTAAATGTGGCAGTGAGCAACTGTCTCTCTATCCAAGTCATGAAATGAACCAATAAACTGAGATGAATCTGATAGTAATAGAAATAGACTGGATAGACTGAGTGAGATTCAGCAGCACTTTTGGATAGCTGATAAATGTCTATGTTATCTGTGAATATGGCTGCTGATGAGCTCAGGGATGTTATTAACTTCAGTTATTCAGTCATAATATTTAAAGGCTGAGAAAAGTGACAAAACCACATTTTTTCAGAATGTGAGTCTCTGAGATCTTACAAGCCGGAAATCAAAATTACAAACATTAAAAAAAAAAAAAAAAGGCAAAGCTATAAGGCTTTTTTCCCTGCTTCATCACAAAAAGAGCAAGCCTGAGCTGTAGAATACATAGCAATGGAAGATGCAGAGGACATGCGGGTATAACAACTCAGAAGAATTGCAGGAGGTTGGAAAAGTTTTAAAGCCTTAGCTTTCAGCCAACCTTCTTTCTGAGAACAAAACTGCAGTATATGTGTAACACTTTTGCAATTCGTTTGAAAGAGTTTTCCTCAGTAGAAACATTGTGATACTAAAATATATTTCTTATGTAAAAGCACATTTTTTGTGACCTACATCTATATTGAGGATATACAGTGGTGTAAGGTAAAATGTGAGTAGAAACTTGGTATTGGTTGATTAGCCACAAGGGCTGAACTCAGGAATGAGATCAAGAAGTTCTCTTAAATAAACACTTGAAAACAATAACATTTTATAATGTATCTTGCAGAAATACATAGGAATATTTTAAAGATGGTGGTTTTTTCTTTTTAAGATGTCAAAACCGAAAACGTAGGGGGCAGTGGGAAGTATGTTTAGTATAGGGGTGAAATCACTAGACTGTAAAGCCTATTCTCTAATCTGTATGTAAGGGGCTTAGGAGAAAGTGCCATAAGAAATTAAGTACAAAAGCCCTCGGTAACTAGCCCTGACTTTTATGCCACTGACTTTTTTGAAATTCCAGTGTTTTTTGTTTGTTGAATAAAGGTCCCTGTCTCCAAAGTGAATCTTGTATCTTTTGGGTGCTAGACCTACCAAACTAGGATGTGGGTAGGAGGAGGAAATGTTTGACTTTTGAATTCATAAGTAAATGAAAGAAGCTACTCGAAGTTTTGGGGTGTAAGCTGTGGGGAGACATAATAAAAATTCCTAGAATTTGGTATAAGCAGCCAAATGTATTCAGTAACCTATTGTATGTCTGCTTTTGGTGACATTGAAGATGCAACTATATAATTTCTGATTTTAGCATTGTTAAGTATTAAAAACTGCACACAGTTCAAATTGCTGAAGATACTGCATTATCGTTACCTTTTTTGGGGTACGGTGATATTAAATGTATGCCTCTCTAGACTCAAATACAAGGTTTTAATAAAAGGCTTATCCTTGTACCTGGAAAATGTTTAGAGGAGGGAGTGCTCTTATGATTAATGCTTCTTTTGTGATGGATGACATACTAATGTAATGGCAGTGATTCTGTGTTCAGTAACTGGATATTAGTGTAGTATCAGCACTTCACTTTTGTATTTACGGTACCAGTCTATGGACTATCAGTGCCTGGTGTTTTTATGTCATATTAGCATCCCAACAACCCCAGGAGAAGCTTACTGCTACTGTTTTGTGGTTAAATGACTTGCATTCTGATTTTAATAAGCAGATCCTGGTAGTAATGCTGGGATTCTGCTACTAGATTTATGGAGGTTTATATTGACTTTCATTTAAAGACTTGAAGATGACTAGTGTCCTACCGCAGACAGGATCACTGTCTGTGCCATGGCTTTAATAATAATCTCTAATGCTTTTTGGGGGATGACTTAAAGTCATTGTTCATTTCCACAAGTAAGACATTCTTTGTCTTGCAGCCTCCCTTTTTTACGTCTTTGCTTTGCAGAAGAGATTGTAGAGAAGTCAGAAATTACAGTGTTACCTCAATAGCTGATAGTATTTAAAGTTGTAGGATTTTCTGGGAAGCAGGGAGAATGTTTTTATATGTACACCAAAACCCATTTGTGCTAGCCTGTGAAGACACCAGCTAAAATCATGTACACTTTATGTCCAGGGTATCATGTGAGATTTTATTCTACTTGGACAGTATTTACTTTTGGGGGGAGTAGGAAGATGAACTTTATTGTTTTCCTCATTTTCTATAAGATGAAAATATAGGTTAATGGGACTATAAAGATAAGGCCAGAAGTGCTAAAGTCCTGTGTATTAAGGCTAAAGCTGTTGTAAGTAAACATTATGTAAGATTCTCTTTTAATATTGCCCTAGTTCATTATCTGATGAATTGGAAACAGTGTGGTATGTGGACCACTTGACAGCAGATATTGCTGATAATCTGTACTTCAGTAAGACCATTAGATTCTATTATTATGGAGATCTGCAGCTATTTTATTTTCCTAATCTTTAAACCCATTCTGGTATACCCATATAAAATCTTAGAGTTTAACAAAAAGTGTATTGTTCAAACTACTAGGAAATAGAGAAGGTTTTTCAAAGTATGTTCAGAATAGTAGTTCTTGATTACTTTGTTCTTTGCATTTGTAGAAAACAGCTGCTCCAAGTAGGCTCTGTCTACCTTCAGTGTTCTTACATTACAATGAACAACTAAGTTCCCAACAAATCTTGAAAGGATGTCACTCAGTTTTTCTGTGAACATTGCTATTCTGAATTAAATTGCAAAAATGTAGAAATATTATGTGAATATTTGAACTTTAATAACTTGCAAGTTAATGTTTGTTACTTGCTGTACAGATGGTTCTGACTCCAGAGATAAGCCAAAGCTCTACCGTCTACAGTTAAGTGTCACTGAAGTTGGAACTGAAAAATTTGATGACAATTCCATTCAGGTATGGAAAAAAGGAGACTCAGATGACAGTACTGATCTGATCTCTGGCGTGTTATGTGTAATTGTGGTCACTAGTAAAATATGCCTTTCAAAGCTATAAGGGTAAAATATTGCTGCAATTTCGTATTATTAATGGTCATAACTATCTGAATTTATTTCCTTTCTCTTGTTAAGGGTTTTATTATTTTAAGTAAGGTCTTTATCATTTAAAGATTTAATTATTCAAAATGGGGTTTTCTGTTTCATAACTGGATCAAATGGTGCATATCAGTGTTATTATTGTAATTGCTTAATGGCTTTCAAGTCCTACTCTCAATCCCTTTGAGGTAGAATTACATAAGTGTATAAAACAAGCATGTTTGTGTGAAGCTCATACCGGGGAGTCTCTTACAGCACCCTGGGTCCATGTCAGTGCAGTCAATTGACTTGTAATTACTTGCATTGTGAGATTTCACATAAAAACAGCAAGTGTAAGAAAACGGTCTGAACAATATATGACCAAAAAAGTGAAAAACTTTTTGTTGAGGGATTTCTGCTGCACGCGTCAGTTAAATGTGTATTTTATTATCCTTCTTGCAATGAAAAATGAAGTGAAACTCACTGATGATTGTACCACTCATCTGTGTTAAATTCATAAGCAACCACAGTTAAATTACTAGCCTGTAAATAGGGTAAGCTGTAGCTCAGTCTCTTTATTTTAATTTCTGCTGCGGTATAATTTTATTTATTCTATGTCAATTAATTCTGTTCCCAGTTATTTGGTCCAGGAATTCAGCCTCATCATTGTGACCTCACTAATATGGATGGAGTTGTTACTGTAACCCCAAGAAGCATTGATGCTGAAACCTATGTGGAAGGTCAGCGTATTTCAGAAACTACCATGCTGCAAAGTGGAATGAAGGTTCAGTTTGGGTCATCTCATGTATTTAAGTTTGTGGATCCTACTCAGGACCATATTATTTCCAAAAGACCTACTGATGCAAGTCTTATGGTCAAGGGTCCAAGACACAAAACTGGGTGAGTAAAATTTATTTTCTTCGTGCTGAAGTGAGGAGGTCAGCCTTGGAAAAAATAGAGAATGAGTGCATTATAAATGGCCTGTGACTAGAGTATGACTTAGAAGCAACTACTTAGAACTCATTTAAGGTGTTAAATATATAATTTTAGTACTTGAGCTCCACCTTGTGATTTTATTTAGGATTAGCAAGTGTCTTTTTCATTATGGAGTATTCAAACAGCTTTTCCTCATGCTCACTGCTATTCCTCATGTTAAGTACTTTAGTGTATTTCACAATTCACATTCATCCAGCCATCCCAAGAATTTGCCCAATGTTTTCGGAAAGCCACATTTTTGGTTTTTATCAGATAACTTTTAAAATTCCACTAGAAGGCTCTGGAAATGAAGTAATCACGAAATGAAACTGTTAAGATAGGGAACTAAATGTCTCAGTATAGCAGCCTCTTTTTACAATGTGATTATTTATGTTCTAGTTTCTGTGTCCCATGGAATAACAGTACAGAAGTCAACCCTGTTGCTTCTCTATATATTCATATTTTTGATAGGTGCCTAATAAAAATACTGATTTTAGATTTAGTGACTTGTAGGGGTTCAGGTGTTTTCTTCAATGGCTACAGAAGAAACAACCTTAAAGTGATTTTGTATAGCAGGGAAAATAACTGACATAGCTCCCATCTTCTCTGGGTCCAAATGAGGCTACTACTGCTGCTGTACACATTATTGTATAATGTGGCTTAGAAAAGAAACAAATTGGAGATGAGTGAGAGAAAGAGTTAATATGGGTGTATGTTTTAAGCATTATTATTTTTTCTCCACTTTATTTTCACGTGGAAGGACACTGTATGCTTGTCATAGGACCTGTCTGCAGGAAGACCTCCAGCTGTGTAGCTGTCCTGTAATATTCCTACTTAAATTCTGAGTTCATTCTGGATTTAGCCTGCAGATCAATAAATAAATGGTCTTGTGGGTTTACACAGTTAACTGCAAAGCACTGTATTACTGCAGAGCTCTATCTGGACAGTAAAATCTATGGCAAAAGGCTATTGCAGCTTGAACAGCTAAATACTTTTTAAAATCTTTAGAATAAACATAATAACATTCATTACTATGATTTATATATTATTTATGTTATCAAGAATGTTGTATGCTTAGTACTGAAGAATTGAGCAGAACATTGTTGCAAGTCCACTGTAGGAAATACAGTGCCATGAACATATTTTATATGTATTTGTTTATGTGTATTTGTATTTTCTCACTTGATACTCTCAGGCACATGGTCTGACTCTTGGGGGTGGTCCTGTGCAGGGCCAGAGGTTGGAATCAATGATCCTTTGTGGATCCCTTCCAACTGAGCATATTCTGTGATTCTGTGAAATTAGCTAAGAATCTGTTTTTCCAAATTAAATGATCTGTGTAAATATTTTTAGATTCTATTAATATAAAGAATTGATACAATATTAAAAGAAGTTAATATTAACTGGACTCATGGTATAACCCTTGAATTTTAATTTACTAATTTTAACTACTCTGTTCCTTGTTTAAGTGTTTAACAGTATCATTTCTAAAATATACTTTAAATGATATCTTACTTTTAGAGGTGTACAGGAAACCACATTTGATCTGGAGGGAGATGTTCACAGTGGAACAGCACTACCAGCGAGCAAGGTATTACATGACTAAATAAGTAATAAATAATAACATATGTAGGTTAAATCAAAATTACAACATCAGTATTACTTGGGGAAGTGTGGCCAATTCATCAGTCTCCCCAGCCGCTTTCTCTTGTGGATGGGCTCAGGTATCATGTGCATCAGTTTTTTTGGTTCGAGGTTTTTTTTCCACAAAGCTTGTTTAAATTTGTATTGGCATTTGGCGTGCATTCTCTGTCAAGAATAGACAGAGAATAGAAAGAATAGAAAGGGAAATTTTTTTCAAGCCCAAAATAGTTTCTCCCCAAACTGACACGTGCAGGTAGAGATTCGTATTAAAACTGTTACATCATTACCTTGTGTGTGTAGCATATGGCTATTGTCATCTGTGATTGGGTAAATAAATGTTTTATATAAAATGTGAAAGAGTGTTCAGTTTTACTGCGAGTAGGGTTTTAAAGTTTAATGGATGTGACTTTAAAGTTCGTTAGAGCTCCTGTGCACACATTGCCTAAACAAACTGTCTCTGCAGTCATAACTATAAACATTTTATGAGGTGATAATCTTTTCTTGCTTGCTTTCTGCACTGTGTGTTAATAAATTTTGTGCCAGAATTGCATTTTACAAGAGCAGAGTACAATGACGCAGTGGTTAATGCCTTACTTGCTATGATCACATGCCTCAGATGAGAGTGAATTATTTCAGCAGCGTGAAATGTAGTAATCCTCACAGAAATGCATTTCCTTTTATGTTTTATTACTACTATCATAAAATTGAATAACCTGTAAATATTTAGCGATATGAATGTGTCAGTTCAGGTATTAAAATTACTCTGATAGCTTTTGAATATCTTTGTTAGTTTTTCTTTTTTTTTTTTTTTTGTCTTACCACAGACTTTTGATTCAGTTTCTCTGCTTTCTTTGTAGCTTTGTGATAGTTCTTTCTTTTATCTTGTGTTCTTTAGTCACTCTGTTAGGAGTTTATTTAGTGACATTTCAGAAGGAAGAACAGAAACTTTGTAAACTAATAAAATGTCTTAAAATTCAGAGTAAGAGTTTCTGATATGACTTCATATCCATTTCACACTCATTAGAAAAATACTAGTGGACCTAGGGATTATGGGGAAAATTTATTTTCTTTTCTAGTTATACTGTTTGAGAATGTGTATGACATCTTGTTAAATCACTGATGAGTAATTCATTTTCTAACTGTTGATCTCTTCTGAGTATGCTTTTCCATTTCAAAAAGGGATAACGGTAACTAATGAAAGTTCTTTCAGACATAGTGGTGAAAAGTGGTTCTGTGATTGACATGTCAGTACTAAAAATAAAATATTTTGCTAAAACTTGTTTTGAAATGCACTTTTTAGTAGGTTTGCTTATGTCAAAGCCAATTATTTATTCCTAGAAACTTCTTATGAAGTGTTGAAACAACTAATATTTTACTGATGTCTCATTTTCAACTCTGAAAATAATTGTTACGTATTTTGCTGCTAAAAACAGCATGTTTGTCCCCTTCCTGGTAGAGTTTGATGTAATTGGAATTTAAAAGTTAAAAGCTTCCTGTTTAGGATTGTGGGACACCCAAAAAAACCCAAATTAAATGGTACATAAAAAAATAACATCGTTTGAATTGCCCACTTCTTGTCTTGGAAAACTGTGTACTGTCTAGCAGATCAGACTTTCCATCAGATCAAGATAAATTATGTTATGGATTAGTAATGTAAGCACTTGGAACTATTGCAGAATCAGGGTGGGGGAGCATGGACAGTTTTAAATCGGTAAATATTATGTTAATATAAAATAAAGTAAATAAATACAAAATAATATAAATATTAATATAAATAAATTTGCCTCTTATCTAAAATTTTCATTACCAACTCGTTCTTAGTTTGTATTGATAGCTATGCAACTTCTAAAGACATTTGAAAGTTGCATTATGAGTTCTTGCAGTGCATTAACAAAGAGCTGTTTCTCGCTGGCCATTGTGGTCTGTTGAATTGCAAGCAGTGCTTCATTGTGGCGGAAACACCTGCTGAGCTGCGGATCTCTGTGCCACACCCCTCTCTTCTGTTCTCCCATCTCTTTTCAACCCTCAAATTGACACTTCATTTTAGTAATGCCAAGCTAATCCAGTGTTTGCATGCTAAGCACCTGTCCTGCTGTTTTGAATTAGAGCACCAGCAGGCTTGATGGCGACAGGACATCATCAGCATCCAGCACAGCTGAACGAGGAATGGTGAAGCCAATGATTAGAATAGAACAACAAGATTACCGCAGACAGGATAGCAGGTAGGAAATGTGTAACCCATTACTTCTCATAATTGAAAAAACTGGATAAGTTGTTCCAATAGATCAAGCATCGTAATAATAGAGGTGCATTAAAGTATTTTGAACAGTCTGGTTTTCCCCATGGAGAATGAGGTTTCCTTTGAGATCTCGTTCCAAATAAACCTCAGGATTAACAACCAAAGCAAAAAACTTCGGAATACTTAATACAATACTGAAGCAAAGGATTTTTTTTTTTTATTTTCAGTTCTCTTTGTGAAGTCAGGCTGACAGTTGTGTCACATGATTGTTGATTTGTGGTTAGGCATGTCATATGAAATGTCTTCAATAACAAAAGTACAATTATTTGAAATTTTCATTTGCCAGTGGCAAGATAATGTGATTTCCTCTGGAGAGTGAAATAACCAGGTCATTCCTATTTCTACTGTAGTGTTGTCAGCAGGTGTGGATTCTGTCCTTTAAGATACCTAAAACCTGAGGGGACAGGGTAGTGAGCAACTTGCTCTAGTTGACCCCATTTTGAGCAGGGAAATTGGACCAGACGATCTCCTGTCACACCTCGGTGAATCAGTGATTATGTGAACAGAATTTTTTTTCAAATATTTAGAAAAATACGGAATTGCATTGCTGTCTACCTAAATCAGCTTTTAAATTTAGATGAACAGCTACGATAAATGGATGAAAGGTAAGGTAAATGTGCTGCAGGGATAAAACATGCAGTGATTCGAGTTGTAATGCTTGTAGTATGAAGCTTTTAGTACCCTTACATGGATTTAGTATTCACTAGACAGAAAACAGAGTTCAGGGTGGTAGAAAAAAAATACAGTCAAAAAAGAGCAGAAAATTGCGCATCTGCCTGATCTTGAACGTTCAAGTGTTTTGTAGCAAGAAAATCTTTTAAATACTTTCAGTGAAGTTACATTAGAACATAACTCAGCCCTACTCTGCAGTCTCTTTGTAGAGTATCTGGGCATTATGAGATTTTTTTTTCAGAACTGCTTTTATTAAGGTTACTGAAGATTTAACTCCTCTTTATTGAATTACTAGTATTTTAACTGTAATTTTCATCTTTTGTAAAAGATGATTGAAACTTCTTTTTGAACTTTTTATAGCGTTTCAGAAGTTCTTGAGGCTGCTGCTGTTAGGATTTCTCGATCTATGTATGAAGATTATTAAATTTCTATAAAAAGGATTATCTTGTGCTGTAGTTTTTTATTTCAGAAACACAGAGCCATCTGTGAGCTGTATTTTGGCTTTATTTTGTTGTATTTTTAAAAACTTCTTAAAGTCTTTCTGAAGAGAGTACTCATTGCAAGTCTTTATAGGTTTTTTTCACATGGTTCCTTTATGGATGAAGTGTTTTTACAGAGGCATCTAGATCACACCTAAATTTGTGATAACTACAACCACAGAAATCTTTATCACCAGAGCTGGCATTGATACTTTATTTCTGTATATATCTTACATGTCTGTAGTATGTGCTGTGTAGTCCCAGTGTTATTTATCTAAATACATCATTTCTATCATATGCTCTTTCTCAGATACGTCCACTGTGTTGAGATTAACAAATTAGCGAAGTCAGAGTGTCAAATTAGGGCTTGGCAAATTAGGCAGTGTCTTGCTCAAGTACATTGAATTATTCCCTTTGTGGATGTATTTTGTGGATCTTTAATTAGGTTTCCTCTAGAATACTCTGGTCTCATTCTGTGAACTGTAAGGATAGGAATCATGAACTGCTACATCATTTTGAAAAACAAAAAAAAATCTTCACTGAGCAGTTGCAGGATCTTGTTACTGTACAACTAATCCACTCCATATTACCCCTTATGTCTACTTTTTGTGTGTTCATCACTGCTGTTCAAAGGTGAATAATACGACAAATAAAACTTTTTTCCTACAACTCACTGAATGGGTTGAAGACCAAAGATTAGAACTTGGCTGCCGTGTTTTTTCATTTCTAGAAAGAAAAATAATTGAGAACTCAGAGCATAACTCCAGTTTACTTATTGGGTATAGTTGTTCTGATTGAAATGTGATTCTTGGAAATAAAATGTAATTACTGTTAGTTAAAGATTGCAGTTGTACACACTCATTAGGTAACTGACTACAATTAGCATGGGCAAGCATATAATAAAAATCAGAAAAGACCATTTTTTTCCTTGGATACCTTTCAAGAGTTCTGAAAGATGAGATTGGTTGGAAATAAGAATAGTGCTAGGTAAGTTATGTTGACTAAATGCAGTCACACGATTCCTACTTTTAACATGGTTTACAAAATTTATACATAGCCCGTCAGCTGGCTGAAACAATCACACAAGGATATTTTCATTTTTATGCAGTTTATCAGAGTCAATATAGGAGAATACAGAAATACCTAGAGAATGTACTAATGGTTTGAAGGCAATTTTAAAGTGTAGTATTACCTGATACTGTACTAAGAGAGGAGGCAAGCCCTAATCAATATTTTATGGCCCTCCCAGACATAACCTAACTAGACTTTCAGACTGGTTTAGCTCAAAGAATTTCGTCACCATAGAGAGGCTTTATCTATAAAAGCAATAGCACAAAGAGAATATATACTTAAAATGTATCCAGTAACAAAGCAGGTTGGATAGCTGCTATCATATCAGAAGCACAGAGGATTATTTTAACTTAGATTTCTAATTTGCAAAGCTTGATTAGCATTTCTTTTATATATGCTAGGGGAAGGCAGAAGATGGTACAGGGGGTTGGAACTAGATGATGTTCAAGGTCCCCTTCCAACCCAAACCATTTTATGATTCTGCAATTAGTTGAAGGGAACTCCTATTAGGGTAGTTAAATGAGTTACTGCACCTGTTCCTAGACAACTAATTTACAGTTAAAACTAACATTTTTTCAAGAGTACTTCCTATAACCTCGTCTCTGAAAGCCAATTTCCAAGCAATCTTTCACTAATCGTATCAGATCTCATCACTTGTGACACATTGTCTCTCACTGGCTGTGAATCCTGTTCCTTCATCTGTGCTGAAAGAGATCAATATCATTTTGTTCTAAATAAAATAAAATAAATCCTTCAGCTGCAATCTGTCACTGGTTTACTAGCCAGTTTGATAAAATATTTCTGTGCCTTATTACCATTCCTTTAATAACAGATTAGAAATTTCTCTGGGGTTGTCACTATAGTTCTAGTTTATAATGCTGTGTATTAGTTATTATTCTATGGAAGTAATGAAGTTTTCAGTGAAGATGATGCACTTTTGACAGTATGAAGATATGATAAATTAGTTAATTTTAAATTTATAGCAATAAAAAGAGTTGAAATACTACGATTTACACACCAGATGAGTGCTTTTCATAAAGAAAGCATGCTGTCATGTTTGAAATGTAACTGAACTGGCAGAAATTTGTGTACATATTGCCCTGCTGTGCTGGCTGTTCCGTAACTTTCAGCTCCTCAGATCTTAGATTTGCTTAATGTAGGCATTATCTAGATGGCATAATTGAGTTCTCTCTGATTCACTATGCTAAAATTTAATTGTAGATCTTTTGATATCAACCTTCAAAATTATATTGACTTTTTTTTTTTTTTAACTAAAGGAGATATCTGAATAAAGGCTTTCAGCATCCTATCTCTGCTTTGTGGCATAACTAATAATACTCAGGAGAATGAGCTTTATATAATTATATTACATTAATTTCTTTATCAGAGTTGCTGGGGAAAGTATTTGAAAGCTACCTGTTGTGTTACATGTGCTTAAAAATGGTTATTGCATGAAGATAATGTTAAGCTGCTTTTACTTATTTCCAAAAAAATAGGTGCTCAGGTGCAGAGAACAGCTCATTTAATGCTTTTACTTTAGGGAGGAATGATAGGTTAGATACTAGGAAAAGGTTCTTCACCCAGAGAGGGACTGGGCACTGGAACAGGCTCCCCAGCGTAGTGGTCACAGCACCAAGCCTGATAGAGTTCAAGAAGCATCAGGCACATGGTGTGACTCTTGGGGTTGTTTATGCAGGGCCAGGAGTTGGTCTTCAGTGATCCTTTTGAGTTCCCTTCCAACTCAGGATATTCGATGATTCTCTGAAATACATGATTCTATGAAAAGTGCTTCACCTTTTGCAGACCCCAGAAAAATCGAATTTTTGTTCAGTTTTATACTCTGTGATTTCTCTGATGGATAGTGGTGAGAACTAGCACTACAGTCAGTTACAGTGAGGGTGTAATTCCAGGGCTTGTGCAATGACTGCTCTTTCTTACTGTAGTGTAGCAACAGCCAGGTGAGCCTAGAGGCTAGATTTGACCTTCTTTTCCTCCTTACCAGAAAAAAGTACAAATAGCTTGACCAAGTCCTCATCAGTTCTGAGGGCATTAAAAGCAGCAAAGTGCATTTGTACTTGTAACCAAGCTGATGTTCCAGGGTAAGCTTCGTTCACTTCCTTTCATGTGTCCATGAATAATTTGTTATTTGAATCCTGTCAATAGCAGATGGCAAACTGATCCTGTAAGTCTGCTGTGCAGTGCAGAAGAGGGTGTTCATTAATATCACAGACTCGGCAGATCAAGTCTGGATTTTGATCTGTTGTGTTGCTGTCAAATACAGCTTGAATGGTTCTGAAGGAAAGGTAAAAAAAGGATCATTTTGTGGAAGGATGTTGTGTCAACACTTGGAACCCAGTGTATTTGGAGAAATCTGTCATTTTACAGTGGAATTCATATAATCCATGTGGACTGTTTGTTTTGATTGTTCTCATCTTTCTTTAGATCTCAGGATACCCATGGACCAGAACTGATTCTGCCTGCCAGTATTGAATTCAGGGAAAGCTGTGAGTAAATTGTGAAGTTACAACAGTACCATGTTGATGCCTTTTTCTGTACTGTAATATTTCAGTCAGTTTGAAGGTAATTTAAGTAAACATTGACAAAAATAATGTCTGTACAGGTGATAGACAATCTAGATAGACAACTAGATCAAACAGTCCAATTTATTTTATTGGGAGGGTGAACAGATACTTCAGATATTGAGGCAGGTTCATGTGTATCTAATTCTAATTGCGTTTCAGCTCTTTATCTTCAGATGCCAAAATAAAATGCGAAAAAAATTCTAATCACATCTCCTCAACAGTATTCATTTTCTTTTATACAGTTCTCTGTGCCTTGGATAATAGATTATGTCTTGGTCAAAATCCATTTTATATTAAATCTGATTAGGTTAACATTTTCATTTAGAATTTCATTTTTATTATCTTGCTCCCCAGGTTTTTAAGGCCTCAGATCTGGTAGAAATATATCGCAGCAGCGATTGCCCAGGCTCCAAATATTTGAAACTAAATAGATCTGTGAGCAATAAAATACTGATTTTTTTTTTCTTTTTTTTTTTTTTTTGGTATGGAAGCTTTG
>JAWMRA010000113.1:40939452-41024689 GCA_035584735.1 Pseudotriccus pelzelni
TAAATAGATCTGTGAGCAAGAAAATACTGATTTTTTTTTTTCTTTTTTTTTTTTTTTTTGGTATGGAAGCTTTGTGAGAATAAAATGTACAAGAGAAATCTTGCATTTTCCTCTTCCCTTGAAGATGCAAATTTTCAGCAAAGAGATAGGAAATAGTACGGAAATGTTTCCCAATTATCAGATTTTCTAGCTTTTTATACAAGTGTGTTATTAATATGCCTAAGTAACTGTAGGACATAATAGACAATTAAGAGTTCAAATTCCTGTGTCTCGCTTCTTCCCCCCCTCCCCACCTCTCCCAATCGTCTATGCCTCAAGTTATGAAAATGTTTTATTTCATTTTCTTTCTGTCTTTGGCTTTATGTCGTTTTTTTCCTCTTTGTCTACAGCTGAAGATGCCTTCTTATCTGCCATTATAAATTACACAAATAGCTCGACAGTTCATTTTAAGCTGTCACCTACATACGTGTTGTATATGACATGTCGGTATGTATTGTCCAGCCAGTACAGACCTGACATCACTCCTGCTGAGCGTACTCACAAAGTCATTGCAATAGTCAACAAGATGGTGAACATGATGGAAGGAGTGATACAGGTGAGTTACTCTGCAAAAATATGTCAAGGGAATTACATACATGTAGTTGGTAATCTAGCAAACTACTTGGTCTTTTGCGTAGTCTGATCCTGAACAATAGTGGGTTAAACTACATTGATTGCCCATATGGAGGTTTGCTTTGATGTCAGTGAATAATGTCAGTGGTAAGGAACGCTCTCCTGAGCAATATGGGAAGTTAGGGAGTGGCTGTTTCTCTGAAGATGTGTTCCCTGACAAGAAGTGAATCTTCTCTAGAAGGTAAGATCTTTGCAAACATTTCTGGCTGTGAACCCTTGTAGAACAAGTTGGATGGGCCTATTAAAAAATACTGTATAGGTAGCAGTTGTTTGCACTGATTGATGCTTGAAGTGAACATGTTAGAAGGAGCCATTGCTTTTTAGTTCTGATCCAGTTACTTTCACAACTTTTGTAACCACAAAATTGGCAATGAAAACTTGGACTTTTTGAACCAAGCTGACACAACTGGTTTATAAAGAGAAATACAAGTTCTCAAATGTACCAATATTTTATATGTAGTCTAACGTTATTGCTACTGTATGTGCAAGATTTCTACAGAAGCACAGGGTGAGTTCTCTTTAGTGTAGGAATGCAGGATAAGATCCACTGTGTTGTCTGTGAAAGTTAGACAGTGCCTTGCATTGTGTAACTTGATAAAATGGTAATTTCCTCAAAAAGGAGTTAGTTTGGGTATCTTTAATAATGAGTTATTGTAACTTCTTTGTCTGCAGGTTTTTCTCAGAGGAGAAATTGAAATATATTTCTATATTTATTCAAACAGGTGTATTTGTTGCAAGTAGGGCTGCCAGAGTAGCTTATATAGAGCAAGGACGCTGCTGCACTAAGTGCTGTAAGAGCATAACAAATGCGTCAGTCCTGCCTTAGAGAATTTATAATGCAGGTGTTACACAACAGGTTGATTAAGGGAGAATAGGAAAGTAAACAACAGGAGTGGCATGAAAGTCACAGCAAACCAAAACTGTTCAGCTTTTTTTCTCATTTTGTAAAAATTGAGTGGAGTTTTCAGCAGGGGGAATGTCATCATCAGACAGGTCTGTAAACTTACACAACAAGCTTGCACCTTTCACAAGAATGGGAGAAAATGCCAGTGTCGAGGATGTTTTGCAATAAGAAAATAAAGATTAGTCTTCTGTATACGTTACAAAACTGCTCTGAAGGTGGAGGGCAGTTGGAGTCTGAAGTGAAGAACTAGTATGTTGCTTTCAATCTTGATGTCACAGTGGATATTAGATAAAATTGAAATGGTATCAAAAATTAAATATTCAGGTTCTTTTATGAAGAAAAAAAAAGAAAAGCTGGTCATGGAAGAGGGGAGACTGGCTGTAGTGGAGAACATGAACTGGAAAGAGCCTGCAAATAAGCAATTCAGGTGGGAGAATGGAAAGTAAACAGAGAAAGGGTAGGCTTCAGATATAAACTGGAAGTTACGGTTCTTAATCAAAAAAAGTCACTCAGTTTATGCTAGTAACAATGACCCAAAAAAGACTTTGAGTGACAGGGGTTGGTACGGTGGGAAAGCACAGATAAAGTTCATTCTTTGTGTTGAATGACTAACCATATAGCTGCCAGAAGATACTAGATGGGTGAACTCAAGTATCAGTTTAATTTGAAAACAAACCAAAGCTAGACAGTAGGTTATCCTATGAAAATGTTCATTTACAGCACTGAGAAGGGCCTCCCAAATCATGTGCAGCCTTGTGGTTGTTATTCAAGCAACTGTATTTTCTATAATCCTGCTAATACTATTACGAAACTGTTAAAACCAAGTGTTTGTCTGGACTGTCCTTTGTGAAAGGCCATTTCTACAGCCTTGTAACTCCACAGTTACAATCTAATCTTCAACCTAAATTTTAAAGAACACATCAACAAGGAAGTGGTAGCTGTATTTGTGGTTTGTGAAAGATGTTACCTAGTTGCAAGAAATAAACCAAAAAGAGTCAGAGGTTGAATAAAAATTAGGAGGAGGTTCTTTCAGATGTCATGCTGAAGAAGCTGGAGGAAAGAGGGAAAATCACATGGGGGACAAATGAGTAAAACTTCAGTGAATTTCAAGATTAATGGGCTGGAGGCAAAGAAATGCATTGCTTATAATGAGCAGGAAAATGTCTTTAGCTTGGACCTGTCTTAGTGCAGTATAAACAATAAGAGCTAAGCTAGGTCAAATTACTTCATCTAAGATGTCAAATAAGTTATATTGACGGCCATCACAGTTAAATTACCATGTAATTAGTCATATCACAATAGCTTTTTTGTATCTCTGACTGTAAAGCATTCCTGCACTAAAAAGGATATGAGGGTGTGAGAGAGAAAACAAATGGGAAGCAAGGGGAGAGAGGCACCCTAAGCAGAAGTAGTGAGAAGGTGTACAAACTCCTGTGCTGTACTGTGGCATTAAAATAAATGGTTTAGATCCTAATTTTGCCTACCTAGATCAGAAAATTTCTTTACGTAGTTACTCAAGAAGTACTTGCTAACAAATTAAATCTGTGACTTTCTGTAGTCTCTTCATTAGTGTATGCAAATAATTGCAGATGATTTAATATGAGATAGGAATAAAATTGGAGAGATCTATGAGAAGACTCAGTGCTTTCAATAAAAAACTAGCAATAGAAACTTAATATAAAAAAGCCATTTTTTGTATCCTGATTTTTTTTTTCCAAATCATTCTGTGGCATTTTTCATCCCTTTTTAAATTTTAACATTCATTTGTAGAAGGAGCATCTCCTTTTGTTCTGTGCCAACACATCTTCAATCAGTTCAGAGCGCTTTGATTGGAAAGGGAAAAGAAACAGAAATTTGGGGGTTGGAGCTCTAACTAAAATTGTAATAGTAACGGCAAATATTATCTCAAATATTTGCATCTCAGCTCACTGTGTTGCAGGGGGAGAGTGATCTGAATAGGAAGACCAAAATAACTAAGAGCTCAGTTTTAAATTATCAGCCAAACATATCTGCTGGGTTCTTTTTTTTACCCTCTTAAGTCAGTGTACCTTTATATGTACCAGCATTTAAGAAACTTAGTGTGGTATTTCATTTGAATCTTTTGTTATTTGAAACAGTCTTTTTGTTCTTTAATTGAAAAGCCATGTATTAAATCTGTCCTAGGTGTTTTATGTATTTTGTTTGCTTTTGAATGTTGTTGGTTGGGCTTTTTGTTTGGTTGGGTTTTTTTTAGTTTGTTTTTTTTTAAGTAGAAGTTTTCTGTCTGTGTGTGTGTGTGTTTGTATATTGTCCCCATTGCAGCAGTGTGGGCAAATGGCTCCCTGGATCTGTTACTCAGATGGCTAGTTTCCCCATTGCCTGCAAATAGTTCTAGGGGGTTTCTGTGGCACACTGAGCATGGAATAACCAAGTAGTTTGGGATGTCAGCTACTATAAAGCATTCCTTGGATGAATTGTGACATGTTGGCACTTCAGTTTGTAGCTGTTGTGCTACTAGTCCTATTAAAATAATTAGGTTTTTAAAAGGAGCTCAGTTGCATCGCAGCTACTGATTAATGCATCTGTGTATAACTGTGAACATGTGTTGTACCTTCATATTTAGTGTTTGATTTCTAAAGCTTTCATGATTGTTCACAAGTTTCTTTCTTCTATTCTGTTTGATTTCCTTCGTCCGTTTTTCTCCAGGAGGTAGACCAGGTTGATCAGGTAGGATATATTGCTGGGAACTGATCCTAGCTATGTTGGCTTAGCTCAGTTTCTCATGCTGCTTCCATATCAAAATACAATACTCAAACAGCTGGACTTGAACAGTTCATAACACTCATTCAGCAACTGGAACATGCAGTACTAAAATCCTTTTTTGACTTTGCAACTTTTACGGCATTCCATAATTTCTGCTTAACGCACTTCAATGTGGATATGAAATGACCAAAGTTCTTTTTCTTCCCTTTATTTTCTTTTTTTGTTGTTTGTGGTTCCTATTCTTTGGATTTCATCTGAGGTTGCCTGGCCTGGCATTTGTGGTCGGGAGATGGTGAGATAGATCAGTACTTGATACTGAATCACCTGGTATCACAGCCAGTGAGCGCAGTATCAGCGTGGCAGTGGGCAGTAGTGAATATGCGCTTAAAAGTGCACAGATTACCAGATACTGCGTTCTGATAAGCTCTTAGTACTAGATGCTTACGTTGTGGCTTTACTGATATGGCTATTGGCATTTTATCAGATGTTCCTGTGTTCATTGAACATGTTAAATTTGTACTCACTAGTTACAGCACTTGCAATATTACATGCAAACATTTTGCAAATATCTGGTATCTGAGAGACGTTTGGTGAAATGGGAAGAGGTACTGGTCTATCTTTGGAGCCTTTTTAAACTGCCATGCTTTATTAGAAAACTGTTTCCCTGTATTATTTCTTGCTTCTTTACACTTACAGAAACAGAAGAATATTGCTGGGGCACTTGCCTTTTGGATGGCAAATGCGTCTGAATTACTGAATTTCATAAAGCAAGACAGAGATCTTAGCCGAATTACTGTGGATGCACAAGATGTTTTGGCACACCTGGTTCAAATGGCATTCAAGTAAGGCTTTCAAACTTCCTATTTCTTAACGCTTTACTTACTGTATTCTGTGTTTCTGTGGTTTGTAGAAAAAATTTGCATTTTTGTCAAATTGTAGATATAGCAATAATGTCTTTTGTGTATTGGTAAATATCTGAGAACTTAAAGGCTAGACTTACCTCATTAGACAGATGCCTTGTTTTGTGAATATGGGTCACTGAGTTATGCAATGAGTTTCATCCGTTAGCTGTTCTTGTGATAGTTGAGACTGCCAATGAAAATTTCAGGGAAATGTTATTTAAATTTAGTTTGTGTTGATTGCTCTCTTAATGTGAGATTGTGAGGAAAGATTTTTGCTGTTAATATGCAAATACATAGTATTAAATATTTATGGTCTCTGAAGTAATGAATCTTGTGTTCTTTAAGGGCTTCTAATTATAATCTACTTCAGTAATTCTCATAAATAGCGGTTTGCTCAGTGGGGGTTTTTTTTGCACATTTTTTTTTTCCTTAAAAGTAGAAAGACATGTTTTGGCTTGGGGTAAAAATCAAATTATGGTTGTCAACTCAGGCAATTACAATACTGATTAAAAGAAAATTTGAAAGAAATACCCAAAGGGAAGGGAAACTCTCAGAGGAAAGGGTCCTTGAACAAAGACAACATTGAGCACGGCACTAATCAACAAGAAAGGCTTAATTTTTGTTCATATATAGATTTTTTTTTTCTCCCTAAGCCACTACTAAACAAATATTTCTTAGCGAATTTGTGTATCTGAAGCTAATGTTTAGGGAAACCCCAGTGTACCTTTAGTGACTTAGACCCAGCCTTCCCTCATTTGTAAGTTTTCTATTTTAAATATAATATTTCAGTTTTTCTGTAATATGAAATATTCTGTGCTGGTTTTATACTGTGACAGGTTGAAGACTTAACCGTGGTTTAACTGTTTAGCTTTAAGAGTGGCTGTGTTTTCTCTGAAGAGCAATATGTGTAGTACCTAAAACCTGATCATTGCTTTCTGACCTTGCAAAAGGTTTCAGAGGAGCACCACACCCCTTGGTATGGACTCCCACAGATTTTTTATTTTTATTTTTTTAAATTATGGGCAAAGCAAGTTTAGCAAGTAGTTATTTTGACAACATTTCAATTTTTATAGCATCTCTAAATTACTGTTGATGAAGCTGTGCCTTTTTGCTACAGCTCAGTGTTTTGCATTAATGTTTTGAAACAACTCATTGCTACTTCAATTTGTCAGGTAGTCATCAAAGGCAGAATATTATTGTGGCTAGGAAGGAATGGTGCTGTATTTTTGTCAGTGCGTTGTGAGCAGATTGGATGCAAAAGTCTATCTGAATTTTAGCTATGTGAGTTCTCACTACGTACACTGTAACTGGCAGATTCTAAATGCATATGTTAAACGTTTGGAGAACTGTGGAATGTATACAAATAAAAAAGGCAAATAATTGAAGCATGGAAAGAAAAAAAACTTGCCTTGAAAATGTTATTTGATGGTAACAGAAAGAAATCTGCTGTAAAAATGTTACTTGATGGTGACTGGCATACACCAGGAGTGGTTGAAATTGCGATGGCTTTTATTTTTCAGCAACTGGGGGTATTTCATTAAGAATGTTACCAGTGAAACAGAAGGGGGAGTTTCAGAAAGCTATGACATATTTTCCTTTATACATTTGTTTACAATTTGATTCCCTTTTAGTTTCAATTTTTAGCAGAAAATGTATAAATGAATTAGCAAAAACAGTGTTAAAGAAAATGTTTGATTATAGAAGAGAAAGAATACTAAAACAGGCTTTTCATTTCAGTGTAAAGTTAAGAGAAATAAAGAATCAAAAAATCCTTCACACAAAACACTAGGGCCGTTTCAGAATTTTTTAATGCTGGGTCAGAATAAGAATTTATTTTTTTTTTAAATACTACTCTTGGTAGATTTTAAAACAGAGAAGAGTGTATTTCTGTTTGGAAAAAATAATTTTTGCAAATTTATAGAACCCAAGTTTGGCCTCATAGCACCTCTTTGTGTAGCATGTGATCTTTGCTTACAAGTGTGGTAGTGATACTGCATGTAAATGACTCTGCTTGTGCCTAGACAACTTAATCCTTTTCCAGCATTTCTAGGAAAGGTATGTGAGAATTGGTCTCTCTGGCCTTTTAAAAAGTATTATTTCGTTTCCTACAGTCACATTAATAATACTGCAATTTCAGGAATCTTGTAATTTTTTCTTTAAAATTTCTTTTCTTTAAAACCATTTGTAATGAGCACATGCAGGATTTAATTTTTTTTTCCCATTCCCTTCCAGGTACCTGGTTCATTGTCTGCAGTCAGAGCTTAATAACTACATGCCAGCATTCCTTGATGATCCAGAGGAAAATAATCCTCAGAGGCCTAAAATCGGTTAGACGACTTGATCTTTTCTTTTGTCTTCCAAACATACAATTAACTGTTGACAAAAGTTCTGTTTATTATTAGTGGTACGACATCCATGAGTTGCCCTAACCCTTGAAAATTGTTTGGGTCAATTTTGTATGGGTGATAAGAAAGGACAGTAGGGACATTCAGATGATCTGTACTGGGCTTAAAAATCATGTAATAATTTAGTCTGGAGGGCAACCTCTGCGTTTCATCTAATCCAGTGTCTTGCTCAAGGCAGGTGAAACTGGATCAAGTTTTCAGAGTATTGTCCAGCTGAGTTTTAAACATCCACTGAGGGATGGGTATCCATAATATCTCTGAGTGATCTGTTCCGATGTTTGACTGCCCTCATGGTGAAAATACTTTTCCTGTATCTTACTGGAATTTCCCATGTTGCAGTTTTTGTGTTGGTTTGCCTGTTGTTCTGTGCTATCAGTGTGCACCTCTAGAGAGGGATCTTGTTCTGAATCCTCCCATCAGGTAGAGGAAGACAGCAATAAGTTGTGCCCTTAGCCTTCTCGTTCCCAAGGATGAATCAAATCCAGTTCTCTTCCTCTCTTTTATGCCCTTTTCTCTGGGGTGCCAATCATCTTGGTGTGTCTCTGCTGAATTTGGTCCCTTAAATCTGTATCCTCCTTGTGCTAGGGAGTCTAAAACTGGATGCTGTCTCACAAATGCTGAATGCATAGGAGGGATTAATTCCCTCTCTCCCTTCTGCTAGCTGCACTGCTGCTAACTTAGCTTAGTGTGCAACTGGCTACTTTTCAAGCAAGGACATACTAGGATCTCTGTATAATTTTCACTAGGGCTGCTTGCTATCCAGATGGCACCTGTCCTATGCTGTTCCATAGACTTACTCCTTCCCAGATGCAGGACTTGGCAGTTGCCTTTAAACTTCATGAAGTCCCTGTCAATCCATTTGCCAGCCTACTGAGGCCCTTCTGAAAAATATTGCTACCCTTCAGTGTATCAGTATTTCCCCCCATCCTGGCATCATCTGTGAATTTGCTGAGATTGCTCTGTCCAATCTCTCAGGTCATTAATAAAGTCATTAAACAGGATCAGTCTCAGCTTTAATCCTTGAGGGAAGCCACTAGTAGCTGATTGCCAACTGGACTTTGTGACCACAAATCCACAAGTCCAGTGGTCCAGCCAATTCTCTCCATATGTTACCATCAGCTTATCCAGTCCTTACCTCAGCAGTTTCACTGTAGAGATAATATGGGAGGATCTGACCAAGCACCTCCCAGGTACTAAGGTTAAGCTGGCTGGCCTCGTAGATTCCGACCAAGCTTCCCTGCCATAGTACTTGAGACATGATGCTTGCTTTGAAGCAAGGAAACCTTCCTGGGCTGTTCCTGTCCAGGAGAGCATCCTGCTCATGAGTGCTATCCCACTGTGTATGTAATCCTGCTCAGTGATTGTGCTCAGACTGGTGATGCCCCAATAATTAAAGTACAGATGATCTGCAGTATAATTAAGTGCAGCCATTTTGAGGAACTGTGAATGGTATTTATGCAACATTCATAGATACTTTCTGGTCCTTTGCATATTAAGCTTTCTGTGCTTGCTTTTTTCCTACATTGAGCACTGAAGGAAGACTATAAAGAGGCAGTGCTAGGTTTTTAGTGCCCTGTACTGTCAGAGAGAGTACTTTTCAAGGACAAAAACGCTGAAAAGGTAGCAAACTGATACTGGAATAAAGACAGATACTGTTACGATTTGTGATTTTGAGCTGCTTTATAGATTTCCATCTATTAACCTACAGATAATTTTTTCAGGCACAGTCCTGTGTCTCAATTCTAAAAACAAATAACTTGATGGTCTTTTCAATAGAGATTTCAGATTAAAAGTGTTGCCTTAAAAGAATACTCAGAGATAGAAGTGCTACTTGCAGAAATGTATTCTACCAGGAAGCATATAAGGATGTTTGGTCTTGCTGATGCTAACAGGAAGTCTCTACTGCTTGTTAAGATAATATTGCAGTGAAGTAATTGACAAAAGGAAATTTAAGCAATATTTTAAAAAGTACAGGAGGTGCATTCTGCTGGTTTTTAAGTGCATCATATAATGCAAATAGTTCTGCTGAAATTTCTGAGTACAGTTGGATACTTAACTTCAAGAAGCTATGGAATAATTGCAATATGCATTTGAAACAGTAGAATATGAAGGTTTTAACTTGTTATAAAAAATGATAGAAAAATCAATTTACAGAAGCAAGGGTGTGATTTAAGTGTCAGGTATAGGCAGTTATGTACCTGCATGCTAAATATTTTCTCCCAAGTGTTTATTTTCGTTACAGGAGTTAAACACATTCCAGGTATCAATTTGATGGTGCTCCCTCTTGAAAACTGTAGAGCAGTAAATTTTTTCCTGAAAGTCTATGTGACTTAAATACATGTAGGTTCCAGCTAGCATTTACCAGACTGACTTAAGTGTCTCTGTATTATATTTTTATTGCCTAAACCAGGTATACACTGGAGTATCTGAATGTGATTTACTTTTTATCTCTGTAGATGATGTGCTGCATACATTGACTGGAGCTATGTCCCTGTTGCGACGATGTAGAGTGAATGCTGCTCTGACTATACAGCTCTTCTCTCAGCTGTTTCATTTTATCAACATGTGGCTTTTTAACAGATTAGTTACAGCCCCAGATTCAGGGTTGTGTTCACATTACTGGGGAGCTATTGTTCGTCAGCAGTTGGGCCACATTGAAGCCTGGGCAGAAAAACAAGGTTTAGAATTGGCTGCTGATTGTCACCTGAGCAGAATAGTACAGGTGAGTGTGTGTACTTGTGATTAGCACTTCTCACATGCTTGTATATTCGAAGAGAATATTTGCATATTCTGTGTTCCTAGAGAATAGTATGTGGACAAGTGTAGTTTGTGTGAAACACTGAGGTAGCATGAAAAGACACAGAATGTGTTTTCAGCATTATTAATATCTAAGTTACAAGTGAAATTAATGATTAGTGAACTAATTAGTGAACATGCTGTTCCATTTCTGTTTACAAAACTGAGCTATAACTATGCTGAAGAGAGACAAAAAAGCTGAAAAACTGATATGCCTCATCTATGATAGTTTTACCATATTATAATCTATCTTATAGATACATTAGGTATATCTAGTGGATGTTTTGGGGATATTTATGTTGTTTCTGTTTCAAATCTGCTTCTTGCTTTGTCTTTTCCCCTCTCTTGTCTAAAGAACACTCAGAAACAAGGCTTAAGGGTTCATTATGGTTTGGATTTGTCATCTGTGACTTTTTCCCCCCCTCCAGGCAACCACATTGCTTACCATGGACAAATACTCACACGCAGATGTTCCAAATATTAACAGTACTTGCTTTAAGCTGAATTCTCTGCAGCTACAAGCTTTGTTGCAGAATTATCACTGTGCTCCAGATGAACCACTCATCCCAACAGTAAGTTTCTGCTATCCCTCACTGTGCAGTGAAAAGAAAAGAACAGTGGCTGTAAATAGCTACTTTATCTTTGGTGGGTGTACTTTACTGAATCAAGTAGGGTATTAAAAAGAATCTCTTTCACATGGAGTTAGAAAGTAAGGTACTGCTCCATGTTGCATATGCTCAGAGAGGTGTCACTGCACCTATATCATTAGTGAATGAAGTGCAGAAAGGCGGTAGAAGAGAGAACAGAGCACCCCCACAAGCTGGTTGTGTGTATCCAGAAGGAACAAATGCTGGTAATTTGTAGAAATCAAATAAAAGCAGTAGGAACACTAAGCTTTTTCACATGTAGGATGTGAAAATCCACGAATCTTGAATCCCTTCATACAGGTAGTAGACAGATTGTCCTTTGGACAGATTGATACCTGGACCTTATATGGAGATTTATGTATAATGTTGGTTTTGGAACTGGTTTATATCTTGATATTTAAGATAACTGGCAATTCTAAGTTTTATTTACAACAGAAGTCAACAAAGAATATATTCCTGGCAGAATGGTAAAAAACACTCTTAAGGTAAACTCTGATAGTTCACTGATTTCAAAAAAAAAAAAAAAAAAAAGAGAAAAAAGAAAAAAAGAAACAAAACCAGTATAATATTTATAGAGCTGAATGCATTGTCTACAAATTCTTTTTTTATTAACTTTGGATACATGTTTATTAAATCAAAGGTACAAATATAACCATTGTAAAGGTGTTGGCGGGGACAGGACTTGGAGATAGTTTTGCATATTGGCTACCAAACTAGAAAGTCTTGCTGAAGAACATAGCCTACATTTCCTGTTAACACATATGTAGAATTCCATTGGTTTTGGTTTTATTGTTATTATTATTAATCAATTAAAACCAATCCCCACAAGTTTGGAAAACAGTGAAGTAAAAATAAGTGCTTCTGTTACCTTTGCTAACACAACTATCTATGGGATTTCATAAAATAAAGCAATGCAGTGTACTGACTGTACGTAGTGGAGCCAATGAAGTTTTACATCTGATAATTTATTTTCCAAATTTCTTTTTATTGCAGTCTTACTACCTTCTTAGTGGTAGGTTTTTTTCCCTTAATGAAATTATTCCTTTTCAGTAACAGTGTTTTTCTGCCTTCTGTCCAGGAATTGATAGAGAATGTAGTAACAGTTGCAGAAAATACGGCTGATGAACTTGCTCGCAGCGATGGCCGAGAAGTCCAACTGGAAGAGGATCCTGACTTACAGCTGCCTTTTCTTTTACCAGAAGATGGCTATTCCTGCGATGTTGTCAGAAATGTTCCGAGTGGTTTACAAGAATTTCTAGATCCGCTCTGTCAAAGAGGTTAGTGCTTCTGTTGATTGCTCTTGTGGTTGGATGAAAGTGACTCAAACTTGAGGAAGCAAAGCAGGGGGGTCTGTCAGAGCATTTATGTTAAATTAACAAGTTCTAGTCTTTATCTGGTGCCACTCAATTCGATTAGAATTTCTTTTATTATAATTTCTTAATTTTCTGCTTAAAAGCAGTTGTTTAAAAAATTTGTACGGAAATATCATGGTAAATAAGAGGCTGTAGCAAAGGAGACTACTGACAAATCAGACTTGCTCTATGCTACAGTAAAAGTTTTGCAGTTGTTGATTCCAGCTTAATTTATAGGAAAGCTATATTCTTGCATTTAAAAAAAGATGTAGGAAACTGACTGGTTTGAAAGTACAGTGAGTTACAGAGGATGTAGTCTGGAGACTAAAAGAGACTGGTAGAATAAATTCTTTAATTAGTAAGTATAATTCAGTTGCCATAAAAATGGCTGTATGTTTATTGTAAATAAGGCCTTTCTAATGCACACATTCAAAATTTTACATTTTAGACCTGCCTTAAAGTATACTGAGGGACCTTTTGCAGTAAATCAGTGTAAACTGAGTTGCTGAGAAATGGTCTTTTTGAAGAGGACAATATCATATATGTGTAAAATATCATATATTTGGATGGAATGATTCATAATTTGCCTGTGATGTGGGTTCTTGCTGTCCCTGATTTAGGAAACAATGTTGGATACCTCTGAGCTGCTGTTGCTTCTTTTCCAAAATTCTAGGAATTGCTAACATAACAAAGTAAATCAAGCTAAATGCCACTTTTAATTGAAGAATGACATTTAAAAAGGTAATGAGTCCAAGCAAAGCTTCACCTCTGCCAAATTTATGCCGAAATGGGTTAGTCCCTCTGCAAAGCAGAAGATTTCTGTGGTGCTGTCTTAATCAGAATTTTGATGGTTTGTATTTTAGAAGATGATTTGGTGTTTCATATCTCTTTTGAAACTGGTTGGTAAAAGCAGTATTTTGCAGCCTCAGAGTTTTCTGTGCGTTTGTAGTGTTTTTAAATACATATGTTTATCAGAAACAAAGCTATAGAACTATAGATTTTATAGATAGCATGAAATTGCAGTGAAGCCCATAATGGCACCTGAAATGTAACATTCGACACATTCATGAATACAAAAAGATAAATCCTGCTATTTTATTTCTATTAATCTGTTGACAAAACACCATGACTATACTGATGTTACTTTTTCTTTCAGGTTTTTGTAGACTAACACCTCATCCACGGTCACCAGGCACATGGACTATATACTTTGAAGGTGCAGACTATGAAAGTCACCTGTCACATGAGAATGCTGAGCTGGTAAGTATTGATTCAGTGATAAGCTGTCAAAACTGCTGTCTTGGCAAGCCATTGAGTTTTATGTGATCAGTTTTAGTCCTTGTTAGGAAGAACAGGCTGCTTTGTTAAACATGTAGTTCATCAATGCTTTGGTGAATTTAAGGAACTATTCACAGATTTTTTTAAGTAACTGTTTTTTTAGGCTGTAGCATGATATAATTTTCACATAAGCAAACTTTGTCATGTTTCACTGCTCTGAGAGTAAACAGTGAAGAAATTTTTGTTAAACACAGGCAAAAAAATATATATGGGCATTCAGCTGTAAAGAATTGTAAATAGTGTAAATGAATTGTAAAGTGAATGGAGCTGCAGGCTGCTTTTATTTACGAACTGTCGGCTACCAACTAAATATCTGATGCTTTGTCCTGTAAACCTAGCAGGAAAAAATACTTCAGTTTTCCCTCTCATTCTACTTATTAAAAAAGGCTTTCAGTTCAGTGCAAGGTAGCTTTACTTCTTTTCTGCTGTAGGTTTTGTTTGTTTGTTAGTTCTGTGAGGTTTTTCTCTGTCTGTTTCAATATCAAACTTACAGAACAACTTGGTTTTAGAAAGATGGTGGCTTTGTGTGAAATAATTTTTAGAGCAACTAAACAGAAAAAGCTTCATAGTTATAATTAATAATCCCTGCTTAAAAACTACATGCTTTTCTAGTACTTGAATTTAATAAAAAGTATTAATATTTTTTAAAAAATAATTTCCTTGACTTTTATTTTTACTTTGTCATGGATCTTATGGAACTTGAATGTAAGTTGCTCTAATTTATGTGCTTCAGCTATGGAGAGTGTGATGACAACTTTGAGTTGAGGAACTAGCCCTGTTAAGAGATACAAGCCTAAAAAAACCTACTGAACTTGTTTAGGGGCTCGAGCTGTATTTGAGAGTTTTCAGAAGTGAAATTTTTTTGAACTTGATATCAAGACTTTAACTCTCCCTTTTGAATTAATTGGTCTCTTGATATGTTTGGGGGATTGTTATCTTCCAGATGCAGGACTAAAAATTGACTTCCGTATAGATCACCCTCACCTGTGTATAGGGGCCTTCAGAGTCCAAACTTCAGTTTTCATTAAAAGTTATTGCAATTTTATAGACCTGCTACATTTCAAGTTATGACTCAATAATCTCTTTACTGAATTAGAGAAGGAGGAACAATGGATAAATTTCAAAGTTCCAGCAGTGTTTACAACACAGGTGTAGTACTTAATATTATGAATCCATAGTAATCAAATGTTAGATATTCTACCTCTAAAATGGAGTACCAGATATATTATTTAAGATGCAGAATCTGCTGCTCTAACAACTTCAGAGTTTTTTGTAATGAACTGTTTTGCTCAGTAACTTTCCTAGCCTGGCAGTGAATATGAACTTCTGAATTTTTTCTTCTTTCCCCTTTTCCTGTTTGATAGGCTCAGCCTTTGAGGAAAGAACCTGAAATTATTACTGTAACACTAAAAAAACAAAACGGAATGGGACTGAGCATTGTTGCTGCCAAGGTACAGAAGTCACTTTGTTTAAGTCTTATTGAAAAAAGTTTCTATTTTTATCAGCCTACCGTGGAAAATGTTAATGAAAAAATCTATTTCCCTTTAGTTTATTTGTGTTGACCATGTTTTTATTCTGACTAGGGACTGTTTCTGTAAAATGTACAGATGTGGATAATATAAATGGAAACAGAATGTGGATGTAGTTATTCTGACATTTAACTTCAGACCTCTACTACAAGTTTATTAATTTTTTCAGAGAGAAGAATTGGCACTGTAATTAAATGGAATTAATAAACAGGCTTATTTAGAACTTCTGAAAGAAAAGCAGTAAATACAAAGAATAGAAAGTGTGTGGGTTTTTTAAATCGATGAATAAATAAAGTAATTCAATTGTATACATTAAAGTTGGTATACTTTCTGCTATGAAGACACCTTATCTTTTGCACAGTGTACAGGTGCAAGTATGGCTTCAGTTTTGCTTCTTTATATTAGAGAGCTACAGCGTAATAGCTGGGTGGAGGAGGGTGTACCTCTTGCCCTGACTTGCCAAAATTGTGGGTGTGTGCTGTTTTTAGTTGCATTAGATAGTAATGTATAGAATGCACATACAGCTCCAGCCACCAGATGGAAGACTCCGCTAGTTGGTTGGTTTTGCTTTATTAACTGGATCAAATAGCAGACATGAGCTTCTGAGTTTAAAACTTGTTCTAAATTACTCAGCAGTGATACCCAGAAGTCTGTGTTGTAATTACGTGGTGTACAACAGCTAGAACAAGTATTTCCTAATGTCTCTTCACTGTGTAATACATGAAACTTCAGAATACTGCGGTCTTCCTTGGCACTTTTGTGCATGAGCTCAAAACATAATTGTTTTACTGCTTTTAAGTTATCTCACGTAGCTAATTGCTTCTAAACAGCGCTATATTTTCCCTACAACTTTGCTCATTTCATATTCTGTTCTTGAAATGGTAATCTTGCATGGTATCAGCTTTAAAGAGTATTTCTGACGTCTGTAAGGGAATACCTGGTGTCAAGTGTATGGTGCTAACAATTAGCAGTCATTGAGTAAACAATTCAGGATCTGAAAAAATTAACTCAATATTCTGCTCTTATTTTGGTGGAGTGGGTTAATAATTTGAGAAGCAAAGACTAGATCTTGATACCAAATTAAATATGTATCAGACTTGTGACTGCCATCAGCATTTATGTTGAATGTTTCGATATGTGCGGTGGAAACCACTTTTTTTCACTTGAAACTTGAAATCTGATTTCTCATCTAGAGTGAAGCGGGATATTATGGGGGGAAAAGTCCTTTTTCACTGGAGCTGGCTGTCCTCTAGATGTCATTTAAGCAACTGGCATTTAACTTCCATTAGCAGCATTAGCAGTGCTACTGGTCAGTGTGTAAGCTTGATTTGAAGGTTTTTTTACAATTATTTAACTAATTATGTGATTTCTTTATCATGGTCAGTCATGGAAGCAACAGTTTTCATCTCTGCACAGTTGCAGCAATACTGGTTTAGACAGTGATTCCATTTCATCTTCCTGCTGTAAGCAGGCACTGTGTGCCTGTCACAGTATTGGAATTTCTAACTTAAAAACAGTTATGTTTTAAATCTTGGTCTGAAATAAGCAAGTAGCAGCAGGTTGGTTTAGTTTCCGTTTATGTAGAATAGAAACTTTTGTTTAATTTGCAATCATCAGAATGTTCATTGGATAAAAATAATCGTATGTATTGTGTTGAAACAAGTTGCTGTAGTAGTTAAATAGGATTATTTTCAAAATGTTCAAAGTTGCATATTGTAAGTAATTATCAATATGTTTTTTCTGTAAAAGGCTTCATAAAACAAAAAAAAAGAGTAAGGAAGAACACACAGATATTCATTTTCTCAATCTGGTCAGAGCAGAACAGCTTAGAGAACTGAGTGAGCACACCTGAGAAGCTAGAAATAATGGGTGGACTTTTTTTGCTATTCCTATCTTGTTGACTTTTACTGGTATTTTTTTCTACATGTCTCAAGTTATGAATCTTTTACCAGGATAAAAATTAAAAATCTCATTTTTAACTTTGGCTTAGGAAATTGGATAAAGAAGTCCAGTAGACTATTTGTTAAAAATTTCTAAACATTAACTGAATAGAATATCTTAAATGAGAGGGAGAAGCAAGTGTGAGAATAGGTTTAGATGTTTTCTAACTTTCACTATTAAAAAAGGTTGGCTGTCAAGCGCTCATAAAGACGACAAAATGAAAGCTCATACTTAGTAAATACACAGTTGCTGCTGCCCTTCACAGGAAGCCAGTTTGATTGCTGACCCAATTCCGTTTATTGAACTGTTGGTTTTTAGAATGCTTCAAAAGTGCTGTAGTAGTAGAAAATGCAATGCCTGATCAACAGGTGGCCCTGGTCCAACCAGTGAAGGACAACCCTGAATCTGTTTAACTTTCGTAAGGACAACAGGTGTTTTTTTCCTGTGATGTGACAAAACAGTTGCTTTCAGTAACAGGCTGTGAGAATACCTTTGCATGTCAGTGCTGACCTGCCTTTCTTGTTATGTGTTGTGGGCTCCTCATACTTACCACTGGCTTTGGATGAAGTTTATAGTTTGGTGATATTCTAGAGATGGACAAAATGGACAGATTCTCAAGAGATGATAAAGAAAAATAATTCCAATGGAATCCTTTTCTTCCTTTTACCTATTGCAGAGAAATGTGCACTTTCCTAGTACCTGTGCTCATCTCTGAGGAAACATCTAACAAATTTATCATCTAATTATTTGAGTTTTTCTTAGTCTGCAGGATTTTTTAGATGAAAGTTTTTAATGGGGAAATTAGATACAATACCTTTTATATGCCTTTACACCAAATGTTCTTAATTATCAAGTGATTGCCACACCTTCTCTGCTGCAGTCAAAAAAAGAGGTTTGAAGTTGAAGCTAAGGTTATACAAGCAGAGAAGGGATGCAACTTGCTTTGAAATGCTGTGCACTTGCTTGTTCTTATGATGTAAATATCACCTACTAGGTGATTGCAAGCATGTGTACGTGAATGTAAAAACAAAAGATAAAGAGGTGAGTCAAGGAGTAGATGAAAGTGTTAGGTCCTTGGGGAGCCCTGTGTTGGGTCCTCTTCCTACCTAGTGATAGGTAAAATGTTGAAGCGCATTACTTCTATGTCATGGCTACTCATATTTTATTTAATTAGAAGTTTTAAAGGCCTGCCAGGACTGCGAGAGAGAGCAGAACCACAGTGTGTCACCTCATTCACCTCACTTTGCTGTAAGGGTGTTTTCTGAGGCAGGGCAGCCCCTTTGAGCAAACATGTAGTAAGTGAGTACACTATATGCAAACATAGGAGAGAAAACAAGTTTAGTTGTGAAACAACTGTTAGCTGCCAGAGCAGTGTAAACAGTGTTGTATTGGTTTGGGGTTTTAGTTTTTTATAAATTGGGGAAAATACCCAATAGCATTTCTTAAACTGAATGCTTTAAACCAATTTTTATCTTTATTTAAAATTACACTGTATAGCTTCATATGTGATCCAAAAAGGTAACTTGTTGTTCTACCCTTTTGTAGGTATTGCATGTTTTCTTACAGTAATACCCCTGTAGCTTTATTGGCAATAGCTTTTGTAATAGGTGTATGGAAATACAGTTGGTAGGAGTGGTCGGGCATCGGGAACAGGGAACAGTATTGCTTTTTGAGGTTGTGTGCAGACTTTGGTTGCTCTAACCCTGAAAGCTGTTTTGATGTTAAAAGCTGCCAGACTCCCAACCACATTGTGGTTAAGTTTTTATGAAATCCAGATGATTTGGAAGCAGCGTGTGCATGCAGTTTACTTTAAAAATATATCACTTTTTTGGGGACTTTCACATGTGACTTCTTAGCCATCTGTGGGCCAGTACGTTACTTCCTGTTTAATTTGGAGGGTTCTTGTCTTTAGTACAAAAGGGCTCCCTTTTTGTTTTTTCTAGCAGTTTTCAGAGTTTAATAAAGCCTCTAAAGTAGATGGGAGTCAGAACAGCATAACTGATTACGTAAGAGTCTGAATATTGTATTGGTTATAGAGCTGGTGTTGATAAACGCTACACTGTGTCATAGCATCCAGCTCCGAGTTATCTTGATGAGTATCTTGGAAAATCCAGCAGACTAGAGCGGTGGTTGCTGTTGAGGGCTGGAAGAGAAGTGGAGAATTGTTTTTTTTCTTTCAAGGATCTGTAGTCCCGGAGATCAAAATGTGGTTTTCTGTTGTTGGAAGAACAGAATCCATGGTAAGTCCGTTCAGGTTTCTGTTGGGACTGTTTTTCTCTGAAGTTTTACTATCCCTGTACTTTTTCCTGCTCTCTTGCTTGTTTAAACCTGCCAGTAGCTATTTGTTCATGTAGCAACTATGTAATACAGCATGCAGTTAAATATAGTCAGATGTTAGTAGCTAACTTTCTAAAATCTAGAAAGAAAAAACTAATTTTTTAGCTTGTTCTTCATATGCACTTCTCAAATTTGTGGAAGTGACTATTAATATTTAAAGTTTCAGGTGTGGTAACTACTATTTTACTGTGCCAGAGCATGAGTAGCATGACTTGTGATCTGTTTACTTGTAATATACCTGGCTTTAATCCAGGTTCCTCTAAAAGTCTGTTTTCCCCTTAGAAAATCTTAGTAGAGTAATTAAAAGTGACATTCCAAATAGTATAACATTTTTAATAATCTAGTCCCTTCTGAAGAGAAAATAATGTTGCAGCTGGGGTGTCTTATTCGACACATTCACAGAGATAAGGCATTAAAATTCTGCACAAATGAAAGGATTCCTATGTTCTGCAAGAATGATAGAGCAGGTTTTGTTGATTAATCTTGGCATGCTAGTTATATTCATTAGTACAGTATGATTTAGTTCTTTAAAGGATGGCATACTTCAGCTTCTTGTTCAGTCATCTTTTAGTACTATAACAGAAAAAGTTAAACATATATACAAACACCTTAAAATACATATGCATAAGCTCCTACTGGCACATAAATCAGTGTATTTTTAACAGGTGGTCAGATTAAGTCATTTCACAGCGCTTACTAAAACAGGATGAGTTGTGATAAGGTGTTTCTTTTTTAATAGAAGCATTTTAAACACTGAGTGTGACAGTTCAGCAGTAAATATTCTGGGGAATGGACTTAGTGTTCTAAAAACAAGTGTGTGGCATCTTAACGATAAATAACTTGTATTATTTGGCAACCTTGTGTGTTCTTAAGGGTAAGTTAAATCATTCTAAGTTGCTTTAATTTCTAAACCATTGCTTGTCATTTTATATTTAGGTATATATAGGTATTTATATAGGTATTAAATTTAAGGAGGGTTTGAGAGTACCAGGAATATAGATTTTGATGTAAAATTTTTCTGAAAGCTTTTTCTACAAATGTTTTGTACGTGATCCATGTAGAAGGAGTGAGTTTAAACATTAATTTAATTTTTTTTTCCCAAAATTGAAAATTATGCTTATAGGTAATACTGGTATCAACATACAAATTTGGTTCTCTCTAATCTGTGTTTGCAAATATAGAGAGTCGATAGGATTTTTTTTAAAACTGTTTGTTAGCTCTTTACGTGTTTTCGGGACTTAAAGATTTCATATACCTCAGTATCTGAAATCTTCTTTTGTCTGTGCTTTCTGAGTATTTAAGGGAATCTTTTAGCCTTTCCTCTCAGCTTGAATGAAACAAAATGTTTCAGTAATAAGTTGTTTTGTGGGGGTTTGGGGTTTTTATTTTAATGTTCAATACTAATTCACCTCAGCAGTCTGAACTACTGATGTTGCCTTAACAGGCTTCTCAGGAGGACATTAGTGAAAATAAAGTATATAATTATCATTTCCAGGACAGATTTCTCAGTCTCACGGAAATAAAATAGTATGTAAATTGCCAGTTTAATCTTCATGATGAGCAAATAAGTAGCTGTGTGTTAGCAATTTTGCTTTTTTTTGTTGTTTCATAACTTCCAACAGGGTTTTTGCTTTAATTTTGGTAGATGTTGTATAAAATTTGTTAATGCTTGTACATGCTATGTAAAACCTGAAGCTTACACCATCACAGCATGATTTTTCTTCTCAGTAGCTGTAAGAACTCAGCTCTGCTCAAGTAGAGTGGTTTTTCTTATTTATTCGCTTGTATTTAGATTGATATTGCAACAGGGTGACCCAGACGTTTGTGTTTAAGGCCTTCTGGAACAAAGTGAGTTTTAAAATTCATGTGGCATTTCCTCATGGCACTAATACTCTGTATGCAGGCCCTTGCTAGCAAGCCTGATTTTTTTACTTCTTTTAATGAAAAAGACTTTCAGAAGTTAACAAACTCTGTGTAGGCTTTTCCCTGTATGAGTAATACTCTCAGTTGGAGTAGAAGTTTAGGTGCTTAGTAGTACATGATAGTGTATGTACTGATCCTGGATTAAGCAGTATCTATCTGGCACTGCAGAGCAGCGCTATGTGGAAGTTTTTGCTGTAGGGTTTTTTGGGTTATAATTTATCCTTAGCTCTAGAGCCAAGTGCTGTTTCTTCAAAGAAGTGAAGAGATACAGGGTAGGTTTTTTCCAAAATAAATTGCCCAGTATGTCTTGCCTGTAAAGCCCAATGCAAATACATAATTAAGAGGAGACATTAGAGTTCCCTTACCAGGGAAGAGCATCACAGAACCTGCAGTACAGCTTGTAGATTTGTACATAACTCTAAATAGCCGTTAGTGCGTCACTGCCTATGGAGTGTTTATAGCATACATTAAAAAGTTAACCCTTGTTTGAGGAAATAGAGATCAAGCAGTGCATTTTCCTTGAGCTCAGTGAAAGATTTTTTCCTTTGAGCATTCAGGCCAATTGCTTTAGCTAGTTCATGTAGTTGCTTTGGTTTTCATCGAAGATTTGTCTTTTAGAAGTACTGTATTTCTAGAGTGTGAGAGAAATCACACTTATAAATGTACATACTTCTGTTTAGCACAGAAGACGCTACAGTTATTTGTGTCAGTGTACCTGCTTTCCATACTGAATACCATTAAAATTCCCAAACAACTAGATATGCACAAGAACACAGTAGTGCATATTTTATTAATGCCATTTCAGGGGTCCATTACAGAATATCCTGGCTTCAACTGTGAGAAACATGCTTTGGGAAGACAGAGTATATTCACCTGCTTGCTTTGTGCATGGATCGATCTTGATTGCAGACAATAAAAAAGTAATGTAACCTTTATTCCATTAAAGAGAAAAACAAAACTCTTCAGTCCTTTTTCTTTATACCTTTTGAGGCTACTTGTAAATAGAACTTCTGGATACACCAGACTGATGCCAATCTAGCTTTTTTTTCTCTAAATAGTAAGACACTTATTTTTCATCTGTTTTCCCACCCAGTGCAACTTAAAGCTGCAGTGGAATTGGTCATAGCAGTCAAATGCTTTATGTTTCTTTATCTGTTGCATAATGATGATTGTCACCAAATTTTGAATTTCCACTGCGTGTTTGATTTAATTTGGAATGTTTTGCCCAGTTGTGACTGTACTTTTTCTAGTGCCAGAGATAGTTTTTTTTGTTCCCAGTGTGGAGGAGTATTTTAGAGGGGAAAGCAGAAGTTTATGCATGTAGAGGATGGGTCAGTTTTAAATTCTTTTTAAGTCAGGGTACAGTAGCATGACTCAGGACAGCTGTAGCCACAACTAACCGACCAGCTTTACATACAGTAGCTTGATTCACCTCATTTGTATTTGAAAAGTTGGTCTTGATGTGGCACAGGCCTTTGGTTTTTTGACAAAGTAGGTTTTCTTCTGATCTTCGAGTCCAGAAAAGTTTGCCTTCTCTGGAGCTGGGACCAGTAGCTACAAAGTTGGCCTTTCTCTTGCCTGTGAACTGACACCAAGTAGTTCAAGGAGTCTTAGACTTACTATGTTTGGTACCTGAAGGAGAGAAATATGTACTCATCCAGAGGCAATCTACAAAATGCATGCAGCTTTATGGAATGTGAGTGTTTGGGTGGTCAGAAACCTTTGCTTTTGCCTCCTAGAGAGTAGGAGCCAGTGAACTGGCTGCATAGTTTAGTACAGTGGTATTTTTTAAAATGCTTACAAGCTTGGGTTATTTGATTGCTTCTAAACTAATTACGTGCCTGGGCGGTCAGAGTGAGACTTGATTCTGTTCCATAAACTTGCCTTTAAAGATGTTTATTAAAACTTAGAGATCTTCTATGTAAACTTAAGGGTCTGGAATCAGAGACTTAGCTGTGATAAAAATCAGTGAAATCTACTCTGGGCGTAGGCAGATAAAAGATTTCAGACCTGATGGCTGGTATCAGGCTTGATAAGCTACATTTCTGTCCTGTTTTCATTAAAGACATTTTAGTTGCGGTTTATTCACCCTGTATTTCACAAAAACTTCATTTTACAAAATACTACAGAAGCTTAACAAAAAAGACTGACTTGAGGGAAAGAGTGTCATCCTTAAAGCATTATGAAACATACCAGACCCTGATATTTCAGTGAGGTATATTTGTATGTGTACACACACATAAGTGATATCTACATTATTAAAATGAAATCTTATTTAATGTTTACATAATTACGGAAAAGCCAATAAAATCTTGAAAATTATTTATTTTTTAAAATCTCCTATGATTTATGTGAACCACTGGAGTGATTTGACATTTAGGCTTTGTTGCTGAAGCCACTTAAATTGGAATATTACGTTGAAAAGGTTTGTGACTGTATGACACTTTTTTTGTGAATTCAGTCAAAGTGCAGTTGGAAAGTAAAATATTGTAAGTTTGGGATTACATTTTCATATTAATATACATGTGAAGCATAAAACCATTTACATATATATGTATTTAGGACAGAAGTGTTCCAATCAGTGTTGAAAGATCATTAGGAAGACTTTCTGGCATTTTATGGTAATAAAAGTAGACTTTTAATACTACATTTTTAAGAAACTTGCTGTTGAAGGGTATTTTTTTCTTTAACCGAACATAATTCTGCCAGTCTTTATTGGAAACTGTTCATCACTTCAGTTTTATTGCACTGATAAACAAAGTATATGAAACTAAAAGGGTGTGAGCAAATGAGGGTTTAGGACAAGTAATGACAAGACCTTCCTGTTAATGGTTTGCGGCAGTACCAGTTTGGTTAGGTGCTGTACCTTCAGATATGTTTTGCAGATTCATAGTTTTCCTTGATCACTTTATATAATTTTACTGACATTCCTAACAACGGGAAAAGTGTTCTTATAATAGTTTTTGTAGTTTTAATTTCCTCTATACATATTGAAATAATTAGGTCATCCTACAGATCTACTAAAACTGCAAGAATCTTTCTAACCTCACAGAAAGTACGGCCAGTCTGCGATGCACCAAAAGTTAAGTGGGGAGTGATGTTTGGGGATGGGAGTAGTTTATCTGTTAAGAGGTTAGCGCCTGGCCAACAGCTGGACCTTCATTCCCATTCCTGCTTTAGACTGGGATACTGGTGAGGCTGTGTGGTGTGTCAGCACGTCCAGCACGTCACGCTGCTGGTGGCAGGTCGCTGTGTGGCACATCCCAGCATGGGTGGCTCGCCCGGGAACGAAGCTGCGTGTTGACCCCCACTAGAAGGAGCTGCCTGTTGTTTTCACTGTGCCGTTAGGGCTGCTTCTCCTGGCAAATACAAATGGGAAGGAGGAGCTGGCAGGATTTCTTCTTCCACTGGGACTGAGTCACCAGCTCGTGGATAGTTGTGATGCTGCCATTAGGAACTCTGTATCTGATGTTCCTGTTACTCAAACTGCAACTTTGTACACACTTGCACTAGTTCTGATTTTATGGCTGCTGTCATGTATGTGAGCCAAAGTTCCCTGTGTTTGTGACTGACAAGGAAGTTTTAAAAAACTCATCTTGTGACAGCATAGCAACACTAGCAATAAAATCTGTACTCCTTAAATACTTTCATTAAATCTGTCATGTTTATTAGTTCATTACTAGGGTAGTTTTGTACATCCTCAATTTCACATCCTTCTGCTGTAGGCATAGTTGTTTCTTTTTTCAGATCATGGTAGTTTATCTCAGTCTTTTCCTTATTGTTCTGAATACTCTGTAGAAGTAGTTGCAATTTCTTTTTTAATGCTGCCCCTTCTATTTCTAGAGTTTTTGTAGTGATTTTTTTAAGCAAATGCAGTATTTTGGGCACAATCCTGTTAAAACAAGGAGGAGCTTGCAAAATAATACAAATTGTTCAAACAAGTATGGACTACCGTATACTGGTGTGTTGCTTGATAGATAGTCCAGATTATAAGTGGATGTGATGGAAAATGACTTGTTTCTTGTTAGGCTGTCTTAAAAACCAAGGTTAGGTCACATTGTCCACATTTGGTCCTTTGGCTTAACATGACAGAATTTTTGTACTCAATCAGAAAATTGTACCAGTCTTAAAAGGGGCAAATAGACATTTGGGCAACAGGTATTAATTCTTTGCATACCATTGTCTCAGCTGAGCTTATTTTTGTATTTTTTTTCTTTTGATGCATTAAAGGTGTGATTGACTTGGCTCCCAGCAAATTTCTAGGGTTTTTTTTCTTTTTTTTTTTTTTTTTTTTTTTTGGTTGAGATTGCAGTCTGGGAGGGAGGTTATTTTCTTCACCTTCCAGGTTCTCTTTTAGTTAACCATTGCAGTGTTTGTTTCCTCCTCTGCCCTCTCCCAGTACCATGAGTCTTAAATATATTGTATTAGCATTCTAGAGGCTGAAGTTGGGCTGAGCAGAAGTGCCAAAATTTGCTCTTTAACTTCTATGGATTGCCGTAATTGCATGAGTTTTCAGAGTTCTTCTGATCTCTCAGATCCTACAGCAAAGTCATTCAGTCAGTTGATTTGTTTGTTCAGTAAATTCTTTACTAAATTCCTTTATAAGAGATGAGATGTGGTATACTAGCTCAGGTTTCCTAGTTGTCCTACTGCTTATTTAGAAGACATTTATACGTGAAGGTTTATGGAGTCTTTGTTACTTCTTAATTTTCCAAAAGTGAATACTTAACACTTTTTCTGAACTAGTAGAGAAGAATATGTATGTATCTGTATATAAAAGAGTACTATGTCAGTATACCAATGTTATATATATTTAAAAAAAGAATTATTTCTCAGGTGAGATTTTAATGTTGGCTTTAATGGTTGGATTTTAATGGGTTTTTTTGTTGGCTCCAGTCTGTCTGAATTCATGAATCTCCAAGATAAATAGTTGTGTTTTTTTTGAAAGAACTAAAAGCTTTTGCTGAAGTTCCAGTTGGCTAACTGTTCTCTGTTCTTCAGGCTTTGGTCGTGTTTTCAGGTGAGGTTCTGTTTATATTGTAAGTGTATTGGGGTTGTGCTTTTTAAGGCTGATTCTTTTTTTTTTTTTTCCCCCCCAAATCAGCATGATGGAGGAGTGGTAAAATATCCTGTTAAACAAATCAAATGATAGCTACTGGTAATTTTTCTCTCTTCCATGTGTAAGCTTCTTTCTTGTTCATGATATCCTCTGCTATTCTAGCATTTATATGTGTCACTCTATGGCTTGGGAATATAGACTGCAAATTTAGTTTGTTCTTGTAACAGGCCAGGGGTTTTTGCTTTGAAAAGAATTGATTTAGGAAGTTTTGTAGTATTTTGTAAAATATTCAGTTTAGGTACCAGAAGGGGTATATCACCTTTTTTTTTGGTGAGGAGTTTATAGTCTTTTGGAGTTTAGTTATAATGCTCACATATTTTAAAGTATTTGGGAGTTGATTTTCAATATTTATTGCATGCGTAGACTTCAGATGAAGATGCTTTAGTGTCAAGTCCTGTGTAGGGTCTGCTCAGTTATTTCAGCAGGTCTCTTGTCAATTCAGGTACAAACCACCAGAAAAATAAGTGTCTCTTTTTACAATTAAGTTCTCATGTGCATTAGACAGATTGGAATGTTAGCTGGACATTGTTGAACAACACTGAACTAGGGCCTAATTAGTACCACTTCAATAATTTGACGTTTTCATTTAATTTGAAATGAAGACTTAGATTTGCCCAGGCTCTGCAACCCATGACATGTGAACAGTACTGATTCTGAAACTCAGCAATTGTCATCATCCAAATGTCTAATAAATTTAACAACTCCATTTTTTTGCTTATCCTCTTGACTTGGTAGCTCCTTTTATTCTAGCTCTCAGTGGGGGAGGATTCATTGTTTATTTACTTTTTACAAGGTAGTTTGGTCACTTAAACATTTTCCATACATTATTTTCTTCATTTAGATTCAGGATAAAGACCCAAGTTGCCATTCTAAGCAGACTTCTGTAAGCAGAAGTGTCCTGTGTTTCTTTCCCCCAAAAAAGGATGAGAAGATCTATTAAAATTCCATCTAAATGTGAAAGTTGCTTTTTGTCATAGAATTCCTGCAGCAACCTGCAAGTCACAGCAAATTTAGGATTAATTATTCTCACAGTCTGACTAAAATACATGACAAACTTGGAAGTGGAATATGTTAACATCTTTCAGCTTGTGCTGTTTTAAAGCATTTAATTACTTCTTAAGAAAAGTGTGATAAAAAAACCTTTATACAGGTCATGCACATGTGAGCCATTCTGGGTACTGGATCTAATAGTTTTCCTCAGTTTCCCTCATGTGTTGGCTGTGTACGTCTTAAAGATGAATAAACCTGATCATGGAGAAGATTATTTTCAAGAATCCTTCCATGTTTTTACTCAGAGGCCTAATAAGGCTTTCTGGGAAAAAAAAGGTGATGTTTTTATCTTACTGTGCAATTATGTAAGTAAAGTGCATTGTGTTTTTTAGCAGGATGCATTTACTTCAGGTCTACATATGTCATTCATCTCCATCTCTTGCTAAATGAAGTTAGGATTTTTTTAGGTTTAGAAGAGGAATGGGTGGGACATGGCCAAGTTGGAAAGTGTCGTTTTGGTGTGTTTGACATGCAGGCTGTCAAAAGCTTAAAGCAACGATACTGTTCCACTGTGTCGTTTGCTTCTTTGTGTGGGAATCTGCATGTATATGGTTGTTTGGTTGGTTTGTGATTGTTCTGGGGCTTAGCTTCCACTAGAATACTGCTGTTTTACAGACACTGCCCAGAGCTGCTTGAAAGGTCAGTGGGGACCTATAGTAGGATTTATGAATTTCAAACAGTTTAAATTATTGGCGTTAAAAAATCACATTATTCACCAAATAGTGGAGTCAAACCCTCTTAATGGTCCAGGCCCCTCCTAGCAGCTCCTTTCCTGTAAGGTTATGAACAGTTGTGCTGTGCTGTAAACAAGTCGAGGAAGCTGATTAGTTGAAAACAAAGGTTGTACTGGGGGGGGGTGGGGGCGGGCGGAATTGGAGGTGGGGATCAACTTATCCTCTAGCCAGGTCTGTCATAGGACCTGCCACAACACAGTAGCGCCTGCACAGCTCCAAGTGTGAGACAGCATGTGAGCAGACAGGTGGGTTTCTTCCTGACATTCTGGATGAGTGCAGTGCCAGTGTAATTGTAATTCATTTGACATAACATTATGTTAAAAATACAGAAATGTGTAAATAATGATCCACTGCTAGCCTCCAGACTGGTTCGCTGAGCTTAATACAGTTTTATCTGGGTTGGTTTTTTGTATTGATTCTTTAACTGTATTGTAAAACCATAGAATGAAGGTGTTTCTCATTTTGAAGCTTAGATCTGATGTATTTGAGATATCGATATTTTTAAGTACCATGTTCTCTTCTTCAGTCCACAATTCACTGTTTGTTGAATTCTGTTCAGGTAATACCTTCCTTATTGAACTTTTTTTCAGTAATGTTTGTTTTGGCTATGATATGATTTAGATGTTATTTAGAGCTGAACAAACAAGGTCTTCAGAATAGAGTGTTATACTCAGGCAGTTCAGTTCAGGAATATTGTCACCCAGGTGAACTGAAGCAGCTATAGTAGGTTTGTGGGGGTTTTCCAGTTACGTACTTGGAAAAGTTTCCTTAAATTGTTACTTAAGCAGAAGGATTTCCCGAATTTTTCCTCAAAAGTGTATATTGTTTTGCTTTCTGCAAGGAGTGTGGGAAAAAGTTGCATCAAATGTGAAAGAAAACAGATAGATTGGTAAAAGAGTTTACTGCTGTGGATGAAGCTTTTTTTAAAATCTAGAATATACTACATTATTTTTTGAAAAATACTTGGGAAGGTTTTGGGGATTTTGTATTTGTTTATGTATATATGATAAAATACGCTGTAGGTTTCATTATGTTAATCTTGGAGGGAGAGAATAAGCTATCTTTTTATGCTTACTGCAATCTTGCTTTTCACAGTCATCTAACTTCTTTTCAATTGTGTTCTGTTTGGACTAACAGCTTTATGGATACACATGCTTTTTGGTATTTAGGATTGGAGAAAATACAGTGAAGTGCGAAGAATGTTTGCCAGATTATTGTTACTGATACACAGGTGTCATTTCTCTGTTTTGTTTGTGGGGGAATAGTTTTAGTTATGTTGACTTTCACATTCCTTTGATAAGAAAAGCAGGTTAATAAGTAGTTTACCAAAAAAAGCCTCTTTTACTTTAACATCAGTAAATGAGAATAGAAAGATTCATGTGGCATGTATGAGAATTTTATTCACTTTGGAGTTTAGTATGTGTGACTAACTAATTACTTATCAACAACCTTTTTGTGTCCCTAATAATTATATATCTCCTTCTAAAGCCATCTCCTGGAAGGTGGAACCAAAGCAAAATTGGGTCTGTTTCAACAGAAATTGAGAATTTGGATTCAAATTACTATAAATGTTAGGGTAAAAGTTGAAGAAAGATAATGAGTTAATTTTCAGGATAGTTAGTGAGAAGTCTTCCCAAGCATGTTAAAGCACATACATGTTGTTAGAAACAGGTGACATATGAATTAGACAGAGAAAAAACCTCATTGGTCCTAATAATATGTAAGTAGATGTGGTAGCTGACTAAGATTTTTTTAATGTAATCTGAAGAAATATATTTTTAAAATAATTTTTATGTTTTTAAAATTCATTAGGTTTGTATTTGTGAGATGATTTGGAGCTAACATATCTGCTGATAAATTCTCTTAAAAGAACAGGAAAAGATTGATTAACTGTATAGGCTTCATGAAAACATGGAAAAGGAAGGAGGAGTAAAATGTCAACTCCTTCAAATCATAATGAAGAATTACTGTCAGGCTTAGAGTATAGGAGCAGTCAGAGCAAAAATCTGAGTGATATGGTATCGTCCAGCTGTGGGATATTTAAACAAAGAACATAACAAGTGTAAGATGTACCTCTTCTACGAGGAAAGGCTGAGAGGATTGAGATTGTTCAGCCAAGAGAGCGAGTCCCAAGCTGATCTAATGTTGGCCTTCCAGTACCTAAAGGGGGACTCCCAGAGCTGCCGAGAGACTCTTTAGAAGGACTTGTAGTGATAGGACATCGTGGAGTGGGTTTAAACTGAAAGTAAGCTTAGATTAGTTATTAGGAAAAAATTCTTTACTGTGAGGATGGTGAGGAACTGGAACTGGTTACTCAGATAAGTGGTAGATGCCCCATCCCTGGAAGTGTTCAAGGCCAGGTGGATGGGACTTTGAGCAACCTGCTGTAGTGGATGCAATTCCCCATGGCAGGGGAATTGGAGCTAGATGATCGTTAAGGTCCGTTCCAACGCAAGCCATTCTATGATTCTGTGGTTCCTTTTGGTTTTTAGCTTTCTGTAATTTCAGAATTTCTTTGAGAGTGCATTATATCTGTTTTAGAGAGGTTACGTTGTTTGGATACTTTATGAAAGGCCTCATAGAACCCTACCATGAATCTGTGATTCTTTTTACCCTTTGGCATGTCCAGCAGTCTTGTTCCTAGATGTTTCCAATTTAATTATGAAATCCTATGGAAAAATGTTCTGGGTGGGGTTTTTTGTTGTTGTGTTTTGTTTGGGTTTGTGTTTTACTATTTAAAATATGCTAGATGTGATAACAGAAGTAAGAAAGCTTTTTTTGTTGGCTGATCAGAGATGATAAATAAACCTGTCAGTGCAACACACAATCTTGTTGACCTTCACTTCCTTGATTTTTGGTGAGCTGAGGAGTGTATGTCTATTTAGTTGATTCTCCCAAGAAAGCTATTCCGTGTTTCTGTTATGCTGAGCCTCATGGTTCTGTTGGTGTTGTTTTGTAAGGGAGTAACCAGAATTCCAAACAGTTTTGTAAATGTGACCCTTTTAGATTTTTACTGACCATGGTGGTTTCTGATTTGTCTGTTCTCTTGAGCCAAGTTCTCTTGTCTTTCAGATTTTTGAGCTGATATAAGATGGCTCTGAAAATAGTGATTAGAAGGATCTTTCTCAAGGAGATAAAGCCAGTTTAGAAAGTACTATATGGATATTTGTGCAATTGAAAATGTTTATATCATCACTGTCTGCAAACCAATGCACATATCATGGGCTTATACAGAAGTTTTCAACTTCATTTAATGTGGACTAACAGCCATAATCAAGCATGAGAAAGGTGATGTGTATGGATGGAAATAGCATCTAATGTAATACCCAAGTATCAAAGTCAGAATCTCAGAATTGCTTGATTAATACACATGCTGTTGTAAGTGGCAATGCTCTTCCAAAGGCTTGCTTGCTGTTACCTAATTTTTGTATTAGGCAGAGTTTTGTCTGAATTTCTGGACCCAAGGGGATGAGATTCTTGCATCCTTTGAAGTTAGGAAGGAATAGAAGTGCTGTCAATCCCAGGTGTCTTCAGAGGCATCTGGTTACTCTAAGTCAGTCTGATGTCCAAGAAAAGCTGCCATTTGGTATTGACTGTTTTGCCTTTGGAAGTCAAAGAGCTTGCCTTTAGGTGTATTTAGTTGTTGTAGGCAGAGGAAGGAGCATATAAACCCTGTAATTTATTTTTCAGTTCCCAATAAGGGAAGTTGGTAACTGATTCTGCTGACAGTGCCCTGATGGGGAGCAATACCTCAGAAGGTTGGAGCATTACTTCGTATTTGGACAAGTGAAATACATTTTCACCCCATTTTGGCTTCAGTGTTCAGGATCACGTGATCCTTCTCCAACTCTTGGTTTTAACTTACTTGATCAAACTTACATTTGATACATTTAGTTACATTATTGCTTGCCTTTTTTCTGGAACACTTATAAGCATGGTGAACAGCACATTCATTTAGGGCTTCTCTGAACACTTCCATTCCTTGTGGAAACTAACAACTTTCTATCCATTATCAAACCAGTTACTAAAATAAAAGGACAAGTTCCTTCTTGCATGTCACCTTAAAGTCTTGAAGTCCTGCTAAGACATCGTGCATTGTCCATCTTGGAACTCTAGTTGTTCTGTCAACCAGACAGTCCTCCCCTATGTGTGTCTTGGTTACCTGGGGGGAGGGGGGAAGGAGGGAGTATTTGTGAAGCATAAAAAAAAATATTCATTTTTCATTGCATTTCTCTAGCTGTCTTCTGACTTGTTTCTCATAGCTTTAATTTTTCTGGTATAAAGTTTAAAATATTCTGCAGTTACTGTGATATTCCTTTAGAGCCCTTAAAAAAAAAAAGTAACTAAGTTATTTTATTTGCCTTTATATTCTTTCTAGACAAAGAAGGTGCCTTTATTTCAGTTATTGTTTGTATTTTTTCCCTTCTTATCTATAAGTATGACTTAAGCAATTATTATGAAAAATTTGGGCACGTAGAATGTTAATCTGGAATCATGAGACTTGAAGGAATTCCTGTTCTCTGGCTTTTGTGTAAACATTTGGGATTAACTCAAGATTTAATGAATAAAAATAGGTCTTTCACTTCCTTAGAAAACTGTATGTGTAACACTAGCTTTTGAATAATTTTCACCTCGATTCTTATTTTACTTTATTATAACAGTGGCAGTAATGAATGCTTTTGCTGCCAAAAGGAAAGAGTTGGAAAAGCAAGGGGGGAAGAAAAGAGGAAGCTGTATATTCAATATCAAAGCAACTTGCGGGATTATTTTAGAAATATGTTACAATTAAGACTGCTCTGTTGAAAACATACTTAGCATTCTTCTAAGTGACTTTCGGAGTAAAAGGGCACCATTTTTGCTGTAGTAGATAATGAACACACAAATGATAGTCTTACAATGTGAGTGGCGATTTAAAGGTTTGTGATACTAACAGTTAGACTGATTTGTGTGGTGTCTTGTACATTGAAGCATGTGGATGATGCAATAGCATGGCTTGAATAGATGCTTACATTCTTGTGTCTTGAATCTGTTGGCTGTCTTGCAATAAGTTCACTGTTAACAATCCTTTCAAAATTTAGCAGAGTACTTATGAGGAAGGTGTTTTATGAGCAAAGTCGCATGGTTTTGCAGTAGACTTAAATATTGGCTCTGTCAATTCTAAAGTACTTATGTCTGCTTTACTTGTTTATGTAAAGCTAGAGGCACTCTTTGTTCCTTTACACTAGCTCCTTTACAGTCCTAATGAATGTAAAAACCATTTCTATTCCTTTTTCCTGTAATCTGCAATTTACCTTGTTTCATTGGGTTATTAGCAAGAGAAACAGTGCACTCTTGAAACATAATACGAAGAGGTATAAATAATAACATGCATGTAAAAGTGCAAATAAATATTTCTTATTATAAGGGGATTAGAACAACTTTTTAAGTGTAAGTTTTAGCTGCTGTATTTGTTTTCTTATTTAAACTTGCATTAAGACCAAGTATTCTTTGTTTCTAACAAAGTTTACAATTTTACTAGGCCTCATATTAAATGTTTCTTATGACTTTAAATGAACATAACTCTTCTCTGTATAGTTGAGGGTTTTTTCCAGTTTGGAAATATAAAAAAATAGTGAGAAGGTAGAGGTTTATTTCGACATGTAAAATTTCTGATTAACGCTTGTGGAATGCTTAAGAGATCAAGTACAAGTTAAATAAATTAATGCTTCTTTCTCTGTAGGGTGCTGGTCAGGACAAACTTGGAATATATGTCAAGTCTGTTGTGAAAGGAGGCGCTGCAGATGTGGTTAGTAATAACTCTTAAACGTCTGATGTTCAAAGGTAGAAAGGTCCTTTGGCAATGCTTTAAAACCCTTTGTTAACTAGTATGTATAAATAATTGCTTTAATTTCGACCATGTTAGCGTTGGTGTATGAATTTTTATCTCTTGAATATGTATTTAGGATGGTCGTCTGGCTGCAGGGGATCAGTTGCTTAGTGTGGATGGTCGAAGTTTGGTGGGCCTGTCCCAGGAAAGGTACAGAGTGCTTTCCTTGGTTATCTTTCCATGAAGAAAATGCTAGATTAATAACTTACTGAAATGGGCAGAAGCTCATTTTTTTTACATTTTAGGCTTTGTCTTGGCTTTTGATTACTGCCTGTGAATAACCTTAGTAACAAGTTCAACTTGTGTACTGTTTTCTGTATATGATACAGGTTTTCTGTATAGATTGAACAGTCTTATTTAGCTCTGATTTTAAATATTTTGGCTTCTAACCTTTAATGCAGAAACTATGAATGAATAGTACTTGCCAGTTGGTGTTGTCTCTGTGCATATCTTCTAGTCATCATCTGCTAGTTTTTTTCGAAGTGACTTTAAGTATTAATTAGAGAAAGAGTGCTTTGTCAAACAAAAGATTCCTAGAATAAAGGTGAGAAATGACAACATACAGACTGATAATAAGGAGAATTAAGTAATACAGTGCCTAATTTTATTTTGGGTTTTTTTTGCTTTGGCTTTTATTGTAGGGCAGCAGAACTTATGACAAGGACAGGTTCTGTAGTAACACTAGAAGTAGCAAAGCAAGGAGCAATTTACCATGGTCTGGCAACCCTGCTTAATCAGCCATCCCCAATGATGCAAAGAGGTAAATATACTAATTTTATTTGTGTTAATAACAGCTTTATAAATCTGCTTTCTGCATTTATAAGAATGCAGAAAATATAATAATTTACTATATCTTACCAAATATTACCATAATACTAAATCAGAAAAGAAACGTAATTGCACAGGAAAAAAATAATCATTTCCTCTCTTATCAGAGCTTCATCTGGTTTTAAATGTTTGAAATTATGCTAGTCTTCTTGTTAAGAAATGCTTTGCACATGCACGTTTTAAAACTTAATTATGCATTTAAACACGTTTCTAATTTGAATTAATTTTTGTTTTAACAAATGGAATATAATGAATGCAAAGGACATAAAACTTGATGGCTTTTTTTATCCCTTTCATAAGAGCTTCTCTCCTCCTCTCAGAATATGACTTCCTTGTAACCACAGAGTGCAGTGTAATTACTAAGAGAGAGACAGAAGCCCCTGGAACGTATTTTGCCATTTAATATTTATTTTTTTAATTATTTTTAAAGCTAGAAATGTTGAAACATATCTCCTTAAGTTTCTGTGTCTGATCATAAGAAGTTCTTGGATGTTTCTTCCATGTTATATTTTATCATCCTACTTCAGAGAAGTAACAAAAGACATAAAAGAACATTCTGGAGTAAATCATTTTGTCTAGGAAGACCTTTTCTACATATAGAGTAGTACTACAGTATAGAAAAGAATGGGTTAAAAGAACAAATCCTTATTATCACAGTTTACAACACCATCCCAGATGCCATATGCCTCAGTGAGAAAGAGACCCTTCGGTGCAGCACATTTGGCTTTTCCGGGTATTGTGATACCTTTTTCAAAAGCTCTTTGGAAGAATAAAAATTAAAGGAATCCTCTATTGGTACTTGATACAAGATTGGGGTTACATATTTGAAGAAGTATAAATTTAAAAATCTAGCATTCAGTTTACTGTGAACTAATTTTTAAATATTACCGCAGGATAGCTCTGGTTTGAAAAAGAATGTGCTAGACAGTAGTTACTATAAGTGAAAGGGAGAAAATACATATCCAACTGTTACAGTTTCTGACCGCCGTGGCTCAGGTAAACCCCGACCAAAGAGTGAAGGATTTGAGCTGTATAACAACTCCACTCAAAATGGATCACCTGAGAGTCCTCAGCTGCCATGGACAGAGTACAGCGAACCAAAGAAGCTGCCAGGGGATGACAGATTGATGAAGAACAGAGCTGATCATCGATCCAGTCCCAATGTAGCAAGTAAGAAAGATTATCTTTCTCTTAGGGGTAGATTCCTCTACTAGTAGTTTCAGAGGCTGTTGTATTCAAAGGGGGATTGATTGCTTTTAAAAGTGGATTAAGTTTAAAATATCAGTGTAGTAGTAACATTTCGAGCAAGCTTCTTATTAGAACTATTTAAAGGAAAAATCATAGTTATTTTGTGAATACTGTTATTTTATTAAGTTCTGTAAATTATTATTAACAGTCACGTAAATGCTTCCTTTAACTTTCCAACAGATCAGCCTCCAAGCCCTGGGGGAAAGAATGCTTATGCATCTGGAACTACCACCAAAATAACCTCAGTCTCTACTGGAAATCTTTGTACAGAGGTCAGAAGTGGCAAGCAAAATGCTGGCTATTTAACTTTCTTTAGCTATCAATAGCATCAGTGTGCTTGAGTCAAACCACTGTCTTAACTATTAGAACACAATCCTGGTGCTAGTGACTGGATGGGGGTTTTGTTTATTTTAGCTAATGAAAGGTTGGGACAGCTTTCAGTGATTTCATTAAGTTTTGTTCATGAACTTGTCCTTATGATTTCTTGGCTTTGTACAATATTGCATACTCGCTTTGAGACCATAAAAACATAAGTCATAACCATAGTTACATTTTATACTAGACAACCTCTTTATCTTCTGTCCCAGATGAGTAATGGTCTTATGAGGCAAAAGAAAACATTTGGGAAATGCATGTTTGAAACAGCCTTCCATGCGGACCTATGTGATAAGAAAATTCTACCTTACATTCTTTCTCTCTTTTTTAGGAACAGACTCTGCCACCGCGACCTGAAGCTTATCCCATACCAACACAGACCTATACTAGAGAATATTTCACATTCCCAGCTTCCAAGTCCCAGGATCGAATGGGTCCAGCTCAGAGTCAGTGGCCAAATTATGAAGAAAAACCACAGATCCAGGCAGAGAGCAATCATTCTATCAATACTACCATGCAGGTGAGAAATAATTTTTTTCAGTATAAAGAAACAAGCCAGAAAATAACCTGCTTGCTTTCCACTCCCACACTACTAGAGACATTTTTTTAGAACAGACAGCTCTCTGTAATCTCTGAGCTGCTGAGGAGAAACTATAGCACAAGAGGGGAACAACTTAACTTTTGCCAGGATGGGCTTGGGTTCAGGAAGTATATGCTGCCTTTTGTTGTTGTTTGTTTTCTCCTTCTCATTTTGCCTTTTTGTTTAATTTGTCTTCCTTTCATAAAATTTATGTTAACATGTTCTGCAGACTTGTTATCTGGAATGTTTTAATCCGCCATTTGAGGTAATAGGGTGCAAGTGGTAGTATGGTTTTGTCTTGTAAAATGTTTTACGGTTTTCTGAAAAACAACCTAAATCTTCCATTCCTCCAAGAAGGTTTATGTGGAAAAATCTCTTTGCCTGAAGGGTGCGTTGTTTAAGTGACAAAGGGAAGTATTAAAATTGAAATAAAACAGTACTTTGAAACCAGTCCAAAGTCTTCACTGAAACACATTCCCTACTCTCAGTTAGAAAAAAGTAGCATACCGTTTCAAAATCTGTCTGTTTTCAAAGTGCAGATACATCTTGACATGAAATTAATTTACCCCATTTGTACCTTTAAAAATTCAAAAATAATATTGTTCTGCTCTTTGTAAATGAGAACTTCACTCAAATCATACAGGAAATGAAACCTAGATCTAGTAAATCCCAGTCACTGGATGATCTTTTTCTCTAATCCACCAGACTTAAAAATACAGAAGAAAAGCTTTTTTTTTTTCTTTCTTTTCCTGATATTAATTTGCGATAAAAGCACAGCCTTGCACCAGGCTCATTATGTTTTACTCTTGGAAAAGCAGTGTCATGTAAATTACCTTGAGATTGCAAGTACATAAGCAAAGTAGGAGTTACTTGCTGATTACTCATGGATGTATGGGCAAGTGAATTCAGTAAAAAGTCAATTGAATAAAAAACTAGTGCTTCTGTTTGTTTGTTTAGTATTATAGATATCAAATCCTAATTATTTTGGCTGTTAAGAAAATTGATGTATAAATGTTGTAGCCAAAGTAGGATCGTAATTTTGAAGGAGAATGCTCCATATTAAATGACCGTGGTGAATAGATTCCTAAATATTTTGCTGAACTTCCACGCTTAACTCTTTCAGGTTTCATGATTTCATCTCACCTAATCTTACCTGCATAGTTAATGTCCAACTGCTCTCCATCACTGGCGGGAGAGGGGGAGGCTCCTGCTTCCAGAGAATGGTTTCTACCCATTTGTCTTAACCAGATTCTATGATAATTGCTGCCTGGACATTCATCTCTCTCCTGCTTAAGACTAGCTTAAGTGAATAGCTTAGATGAGGTAGTTAAAACTGGTGAGATGAAGCCCATCTGTTAAAGTTATTCTGATACCAAATTGGAGCTACGGTCTTAAGGCTGAAGGCAGTGCAGAAAAGCATTTTCATAAGGCAAATGGCTAGAAGCTTTATCTCCTTACAAGCATTGAAAGTGCTCACAGTTTTGACCTGCTGTACTTTAAGTTATTTTAAGTTGAAGATTAGAGGAAAACAGACTTTTAAAAAAAATTATGCTCTTAATCTTTGCAGTGAGAACTGGGCTTGTAAAAAAAGCCGCTAAATGCCTGCTTTCTGTTCTGAAGGCATTAGCAAACTGTTTGACTAGGTGCATCTTTACAGCAAATCTAACACAAATAGCTGTGTGTTCAGCTCTATTGGACTAATAGAGCATAAAAAATACACTTGTTCCTCTCAAAGAAGGCATTCTTTAGAGGTCATGGTTAAGGTCATTGATGGAGGAAAAAGAAAAGGAGTTTGCTTTGTTAGTCTTCTCTCAGTTGTTGATAATTGGTGCATTATGTGTTCAGTGCTTGGTAGTTCCTAACATTCAAACTAGGAATATTTGCTTCAAGAAAATCATTAACAGATCTGATAAGCCTAATTTACGGTCCAGTGTTCCTTTTCAGGTGGTTGTAGAGTGCAACAAGACCCCAAGCTTGTATAGAAAAAGTCTTGGTGTTTGACGCACTGAAAAGGCAACAAAATGTCAGATCAGTACACCCATGAGTCAGGAGCAGGTAGAATCAGACCTGCCTGCCCAGCTTCCATACCCTGAATGGCACTGTAGTAATGAAGGCTTCCTGTGGGTCATCTCGCCTGTTAATGGGGAGGGTGGGCAGAGGCTGCCTTTCTCTCTCTCAGCAGCCTTTCTGTTTGCTTTTCCAATAGGAAAGATGTTCAGTCAAGCCAGCTGAACCCTGAGTGGCAGAGCTGGTATGCCTGAGCCGCTGCTCAGAACTGCCAGGACTCTTGTACTCACATGTGGGGGAGGGGTGTCAGGGATAGTCCTGAGAAACTGTGCCAGCTGGGGAGGTTTTCAGCTTAAACTCCATTTTGCATTCATCCTTCCTCCTAGTCCAGTTCCCACGCATTTTGGAGCTTGTTAGATCTTCCATCACAGAAACGAGTTTTAAGAAGACTGAGAAGAGTATTTTACTGTTGGTTTGGGGAAACTTACTGGGCATGGAAATGCTGAAAAGTAATTACCTTCAGTAATAAGGATGTGTTTTGTAAGCCATTTTCAAATATGTTTTAATATAGATGGACTATAATATACATGCCTTGTTTAAATTTTTTTCAGCGTGTAACTCGTTCCCAGGAAGAGCTCAGAGACAAAGTTTTCCAGCCAGAGAGGAATCGTTTGGAAGTTGTTATACGGAAGGATGTGGAGTACATTGATCGGAAATCGGACAGCGATCAGTGGATGAATTCATCTGTGGATTCCAGCACATCTAGCCAGGAACATCTGAACCATTCCTCCAAACCAGTCTCACCTGGTTCTTGTTTAGCTAAAAGTGGACCTGGCCGTTGGAAAACTCCAGCTACTAGCCAGCCGACTCCAGTGGCCATTTCCCAGCCCATCAGAACAGATCTTCCCCCTCCACCACCGCCTCCACCAGTGCATTATGCAGCCGAATTTGATGAACTACAAATGGATTTGCCTCTGCCTCCCCCTCCTCCTCCAAACCAGATAGGAGCACAAGCATCCTCTCAGGTAGCTGCTGCTGAGCGTAAAAAAAGAGAAGAGCATCAGAGGTGGTATGAAAAGGAAAAGGCACGTTTGGAAGAAGAACGAGAAAGGAAACGTCGTGAGCAGGAGAGAAAACTGGGCCAAATGCGTTCTCAGCCACTAATTCCTGCTCAGCCTGTGGTTCCTCCCATTCCCCTCCAGCAAGTGAAATCAGAAAAACCTTCAACTTTGCAGAGGTCTCAAGAAACAGTTATTCGAGAGTTGCAGCCCCAGCAGCAGCCTCGGACTATTGAGCGGAGAGATCTGCAGTACATTACTATCAGCAAGGAAGAACTGTCGTCTAGTGATAGCCTCTCTCCAGATCCCTGGAAACGGGATGCTAAGGAGAAACTGGAGAAGCAGCAACAGATGCACATTGTGGACATGCTGAGTAAAGAGATTCAGGAACTTCAGAACAAGCCTGATCGTACAGCGGAAGAAAATGACCGCCTCCGTAAACTCATGCTCGAGTGGCAGTTCCAAAAACGACTTCAGGAATCGAAGCAAAAGGATGAAGATGATGATGAAGAGGAGGATGATGATGTGGATACTATGCTCATCATGCAGCGACTGGAGGCAGAAAGAAGAGCAAGGGTAAAAGGGGATAATCCTTTCTAGACAAAAGTATTGTGAATATCTAGCTTGCTGGGTTTTCATGCTTTGTCTGAGTATTTAGATGTTCTTACGGGGTAAGGGAGGATGAAGCTTTCTTAAATACCTCGAATGTTAAAATTAATAACTTAGAGTGGCTTCACCAGTTAAATGATGTATTATGAAAGTATCAAAGCTACCTTTTATAGATTTAGCAATTGAATTTATTTTTCTGGTTTTGGGGAAAGAAATTTCCTTTGGGTAAAGGGATTTTGCCATGTACCTGGAGTATGATTAAAAGGTAAAATATGGTAGAAATTTGCTTACAGAAAGGTAAGCAAAAACATTTGACATTTTGAAAGTCTGTAGGAGAATGAGGAACAAAAATACTGTGACTTCTCCCTCCCCCCACCTCCAGTGTATTTACTCCCAAGAGTTTTTCTTTATAGTCTTGGACATAAGCACATGACGTGAGTGCTTCCAGGGAATTGTGAACTGAATGGAGATTCCAACTTGCTGGTCTGCTCCAAGTAAAGGAGGTTGTTACCTCTACCTTTACCACCACCTCAGTGCTGACCCCAGCAGTGGGAAGCATGGGGTTGAACCCTGTGGTTTTGAGTGTTGTAACAATTAATACACCCTGTCTAGGGCTCCAACTTATACATACCTGGATTTTGCATGGTGTCCTGTTTGACCAGCATCTGACAAGGTTTGCTTACCTTAGCTTCAGTTCTGTGGAAACTCATCTGTAATAAGATAATACAACGGAATAGTATGATGAAGTTTTTAATCACTCTGCTGGTGGCTCTTGTCTCTCAGAACCTGCTAAATCTACTGTTAATGAGAAAAAGTTTCTGTAGGAAAATCTGTTCTTTTCTGAATAATAGCATGGATACTCAGGTTACATACTAATAGCTATGCTTTGCCAGGCTTAAAAACTAGCTCTGTAATATGTTGAGTGTCTTCTGTGTGTTTGTCTTGAAAAGTTGACTTAATTCTGTGATAAGCAATGTTTAATTCTTGAGAAATGCTTGGACACGCTTGTTTTGACATTGAGAAATAGCTAGTGGCTTGAGTAGTATTTGAGTTCAGGATTGTTTTGGCAGCTTGATTTCCTAAACTTATTCTTCTCATATTCGCTGCAGTCTGCATTGCTTTCCCTTTTTTTCTTGTGGCTAACTTTATTATTGTGTAAAACAATGGATACCTTAAACTTGGAAACTGAAGAAAGGAAAAACGAAATCTATATTTGGCAAACTCCTCATGTTAAAGCCCGGCATTGCTAATGTGTAATTTGTAGCACACAGGCTATATTTTTTATACCTACGGGTATAAAAAATTCAAGTAGAACTGCCGTTTTAACAAACTGTCTTTAAAATTTACTATAGGAGGGCTAAGAAAGCCATGTGTCATTAAAAGAAAGCCAGTTGTATTGCATAATTTGTTATCAGTCCTCTCTGCAAGTGCTGGATTTAAAGCACTGTTTTTGCATAAAGTTCTTCCAGCTTTTTGGAGAATTTTGAAACTAAAAATAACAGTTGTCTTGAACTGAATTAATAGTTACATTTCACTGATAGAGGTGCAATAAGTAGCATCTCTGGAGAACTACTGAGTCAAAGCAATACTAATAAAAAATTTGGGATTATTTGTTTTCATGTCTGTGTTTCAGGATTATGTCAATTCAGTTCCTTGTTCTAGAGCAGCTGACTAAACAAATAAAAGAAAATGCTTTTGAAATAGCGCAAGTCAAACCTATCTTTATTTTCACTGTGCATCTTTCTTTTTTTTTCCCCTTTCTTACTACCTGCAGCAGACTGCAGTGCCAGCAATCTCTGTTCTAGATTTGGTATGTTTGTTTCTTTCTCTTCAATATCTCTTTGCCTTTTCAATTCCTTATATTATTAATAAACACTCTTTGTGCTTTGTATGATGATTTGGCATCTTTGGATGTTCAAAAATCATTGTGATACAGTAAGCAGTAAGTTAACTGCAAGCATGCATTTGAATGTTTTCAGATGTAGTGACTCCTTTCCCTGTGTTTCCTTACTTTTAAATGTTGTGCTCTGCTTGCAAACTTGATTTGTTTGTTGTAGCAGTGGTCTAATATAAAACTGTGTATCTGCTGCTTTGTGCAATCGTGTTTATAAAATCTAATAACTAATAACTTTGAATGAACAGGCTGTGAGGTAAGATTTCTTCCTTTCCCTTTACCACCCATGAAGGTTTTAGAGGAGCTCTAGGAACACTGTTCCTTTCCAATTTGAAGGGAAATTGTCTTGACAGCCTAATAATGCAGCATACTGTTTCAGCGCATGCTGAAATCTGCTGAAATGTTGTTTACAGTTGTTACAGTTTTGTCATTAACATAAAAATTATGTGTAAGCTCAGAAATTACTTCTGAACTAATATTTCCAAGTAGGTTGCATAAACGTGCAATTATTAAGTTATGATATAATTTCTGTTTCAGTTGGCTACTACTATTTTCTTGCATCTAAAACATGACTGGCTTTCAAACTGGAGCAGTAATTGCTATGACTCCAGCTAATTCTGTATTTTTTTGCTCTCACTGGACATGCGTACATGGAAAAGAAGTTCTGTAGTCTTCTAGAAAAGAAATACATGCCCTTCAAAGTGTATTTCTATATAATTAGTACACCAGTTTGAAAGAAAGGTGATGTGTGCAACTCTTGTTAGTATAATTACTTTGTGCTGCCTGAAAAAACTGTAAATGTGTTGGTTCAAAACACAGATTTGCATATTTGGCACTGCTTTATGAAAAACAAAATCACCTTTTAAAATGCATACTTCTGGTAACTTATAAATCTAAAGTGTTCAGTTTTGTATCTGTGAGGTTCGTGAGTGTTTTAAGCAGTTTACAGCAATGAAAAAGGTGAAATACGCCGGTTTTCTGAATTAATGGATAAGCTTGGAATCACTTTTTTTTCAGACTTAGTATCTATCAGTATTTTTTTTATTTCTACTCCTGTATTTTTTTGCCAAAACCTTGGTCCGTGGAGCTGCAACTGTATAGATGATGTATTTTGCCAAGCAGACTGTAAACTTCTGGATCTGTCTGTGACAGGAAGTTGTGAAGGCAGACAGTATCATCAGCTTTAAAAATGGATTAGACAAATTCATAGACATCACGCCTGTAAACAGCTACTCCAAGGATTACACAAGGCTGTACCAGCTGACGTCTCTGGTACTGTGCTGAATGCTGGGGAGATACTAAAAGAAATGGGCAGGCTCATGTGCAGCTCTTTTTGCTGTGGTCAGAGACAGAATACTGTGCTAGATGGCCTGAATCAGTCAATGATTTACTATGTTTATTGGATTTAGCTTTAAAAATTTAGCTTTAAAAAAGGACAGCAAGCTAATTCTGAAATAGATGATGTTAAACACTACACCCGGCAAATACTGCTTTTTCGTATTTTCACTTTTTTTCATACTATTCACATGACTTTGCGGACACAAATGATCTCAGTTTTGCCACTTCATGTACCCAAGTAATTACTACTTTATTTCTTAAAAAAAAAAAAAAGAAAAAGCTTTCCCATGCTTGATGCTTTTTATTTACATCTAACATGAGCATTGGTGTTAGCTGTTCTGCTAATTACAGGGCTGATGGAAGGTGAGGAACAGTTAACGCATGAATTGTCAGCTTGGCCTAGTGTTTGTTTTTTAAATTCCCCAGGCCACTATCAGATCTGACCCAGCTTTAGTTGTCATAAATAAATAGGTATAAATTTAAAGTTCTTCTGGAACATCTTTCAGAATGTTCTAAGGAGTGCTTGGAGACTTCCTGGATGCCAGCCAGTCCTGTGAATATCTTAACATTGCTGATAGGGATCAGCCCACTGGCCCTTTTACAAGGACCAATAGCTCAGGGGAAAAGTGGTTGTCTTTGCCTTTCTAGGTAGGAAAAGTGCTTTGAGCATGTTGGCAGTAGGGGGACAGTTGTGCAGCTGAGGGAACTGTTGGCACTTTGCAGTAGAGCTGGGACAAAGCAGGGGAAAAGAATTGGTGCTTTGTGCTCAGCTGCTCTGCTCAGTTACAGCTGGCAGAACACTCTTCTTCACTCTGGCGCTACGGATCAGTTTTTACCTGTTACAACATAAACACGTGCAGCTTTGGAGAAAATCCAAAATTAGTAAATCGCATGAAAACATGACTTTTAAATGAGAATAACTAATCAGGATAAAGAAGCATGAAATCTAAATACTCAACCTGGGAATCCAATAGTCCTCTTACTAGAAGCGGGGCACAAAGCTTCGTGTCTTGAAGATTTGGGATGAAGTTAGAATTGTGTACTGTGGTATGCACGCAATGACAGACACAAATGCCTGCAAGTGCTCTGGCATGCCTCATCATCCCACTGCTCCCTGCCTTGGTCTGAGAACGCCCCAAAGTAGAAACTAGTTACTGATCATAAAGAAATGACATGGCATCTCTTGATAGTTGCTGTATTCTCACTTGTGCCTTACATGGAGTTTTTAGTTATTTTACTGTGTTTAGAATAGCCTCCGACCTGGATACAGTTGTCTTCTCAATTATTATGACTCAGATGTTGACAACAGTTTCCAGGTGGGCAGCCTGCCCAATCTGCCTTGTTTCTTCAGTTAAAGTCACAAGACATTTAAACAAACCAGTCCTACTTTCCGTTAAATTAAGTTGGAAATATTTTCTTGTTTAAGAGCATTTGAATAGGAATATCTGCTACTAAGCAGGAAGGCACGCATGCAATAACCAGGGAGCAGTAACTGCCACGTTCAGGATATTTTCTAAATGCAGTTGGGATAGAGTCAAGGAATTTTCCTGTGTTTCTCCCCGTGCAGTTTTTACTCGCCTTTTTTCTTTTTTTTTTTTAAGAGGAAATTACTCATCTTGTATAAACTCTTGTGAATTATTAGCTGTCTTTCCTTTTGACAGCAATATTATCTCCTTTGCTAAAATAATGTCTTTTTGATAACCAAGACAAGGAGAAGTCTTAATCCAAGGAGAGAGTCAGTTAACTACTATGTTCCCCCGCTCTGCAGTATCAGTTGATCTCAGTCTCTATCTGTAGGTCCTTTTTAGTTAGGAATGACAGTTTTAGCCCTAAATAAGGGGAATTTACTTGGAGGTGGCATCCTCTAGTTATACATTCACCAAATTACTGCCTAAATGAAATTAACTCATTTTGTTCATTGGCTTTCATGCTCAAAAATGAGCAGCAGGGAGACATAATTGCAAGAAAACTAGTCAAAAAAATTTAGACCTTTTTAGAAGTGATCGGGAAATTGATTAAAAATCTATTCTGCTTTAAAGCACATTTCCCAGTAATTAATTGGGGGGAATACTTACATGAAGGTTGTCGTCACAACATCTATTAAAACTAAATTAATTTTACTTTCACTTTGTATCTTAAGGGTATTTTTAAGTGAAGCTGGACTGTAAAAATAAATCCATAGTCTAAAAGTACCCTTGTTATATGCAGGTTATAGCAAGATCCAATGATTTACTGATCTATACCAGTCAATATAAAAAAAATCTTGTGTGGAGGGAAAAAAAATCACGTTAAAACATAGCTCCAGTAAGAAATAACACAGCATGTAGTCCAGTTAATTTCTACTTGTGAGTATTGTGCCTGTGAATATTCCTGTGCATGAAGGGCTTAGATACTGTTCTCTTTAAAGAATCATGCGGAGTTTGGATTGTTGCTCAATCCAACTGTTATCCGTTATACTGTTATCAGTTCACTATCATAAGCATATATAAACTAGTATTGTCTGTTGGACATCAGTTGTCCTTGTGAGATGTTTAATCTCAGTAGTCAAAGTTTTCTTTCCCTTGTTCTCTGCTTTTTCCAAAACACGTCTGCTGCAGATACAGTGGGAGATTTTATTTATCTCCTGAGACTATTTGCAGACTTGCTGAATGAGCCTGTTACTTTAAATGGATTGACCCTCTGACTAATGAGTCATGATTTTCCGGTGCTTAAATACTAATCCAGAATGAAAAAAACAATTGACTGCTGGATCTGTGGACTACTGGTTCCAAGTATTTAATTTCACTTTGCTGTACCAATGAGACTACAGTTGCTAGAAAATGAGCCACCTCAGTCTTCTGCTAGGGGTTCATATATATAAATACCTTCCTGTGTACTTTGTGCTTTTATGTATGTACCTTTGCATACCTCTGTCTTTTTTTTTATTTTCTTTTTCCTTAGGGATTTTAGGAAAATGAATATAACAAAACATACTCTTAACAGCTGGAAATCTGTAGTATAGCATTTTCCACTGAATGAGTTATTTTTAGATGCCAGTACTCGGTTACATTTTTTTGACCTATCTTGCCCACGTGAGTGGCAAAAAGTTAAAGATGTGTCTCTGTTAGTTACAGGATGAAGAGCGCAGACGGCAGCAGCAACTGGAAGAAATGAGGAAACGAGAGGCAGAAGACAGGGCCAGGCAGGAAGAAGAGCGCCGACAGCAAGAGGAGGAGCGGACCAGGAGAGAGGCTGAAGAAAAGGTTGTGGTATTCTAAGTGCTGCAAGGGTTCTTGCAGGCCTTTTGTCTGCCCGGCCAGGGACAGCTCAGTGTTGGATCAACAGGGGTTAAACACAGTAGCCCTTGTGATAAAGGCCATGGCCCAAGGCTTCCTTTTTTCCGGTCTAAACCAAGAAGTAATTAAACAAATAGCTCACTGCTGCTGGCTGGAGTTGATTGGTATTGCAGAAATTGGCTTACCATTCAAAGGTTTTTAGCAGTGGCAAGGACTTGCCTTCAGAGCCTTTCTGACAGTTACGGAAGAAGTCAGTTACCTCCTGTTTTCCTTCAGTCCCCCAACATGACTTGTGTAGCATCTTTACTGTAATGGATGAGTTAGTGGTACTGGGTTTTGCTATGTCTCAGAGTTGGCACTTAAATATTTTTTCAGTATTTTTGAAATACAAATACAAAGAGAAATACAAAATGCAGTGGAGTGGTAATGAGTATTCCATATTGGTTTTATGTTTGAACTACTGGAGGAAAGAGAATTGATTTCTATAAAGCAAATAAATAATTTCAGCAGATAAGTCACTCTGTAATCAAACAGATTGTAAAAATTCAGGGTTGTCAGTTTCTTCAGAACATTATCCATGAGAAGCCTTATTGATCAAAACTAGAAGACAAAGTTCATTTGGCTTTTAGCATGTTTAAGGCCCTCTTGTTCCTACCAAATGAGCAATTACTTCTCTTCAGATTAGCCTTGTTTCTTCTTTCTGAAGTTAGTGTTACTATTTTGTAGTGTTGGTGTTCATCTTGGAAGATTGAGCAAATGTATTTAAAAAAAAAAATCCTGACAACCAACCTTAGACGTATTGTTTAATTTATTTTTGTTACGTTGTTTTCGTGCTTTGTTCAATTGTTTCCCTTAAGCAGCATGGGTTGATGAGTAGAAGAGAGCTAAGCTTTGGTTGGAAATAGTTGAGAAATGAGGAAGGTGTAACTGGACTGAGAAAAGTGTTTTAAAGTATACTGTAGAAAGCCTAAAGGAAAAAAAAAAAAGGCAACCAAAAAAAACAACCAAGGCTTTCTTAATTTCTGATGATAATGCAAGCAAATGACATTTGGATCACACACTTGAAAGGGTTTTCACTGACATATCTTGACTGAGATATTTGCACATCTACAAACTTGAAACTTGGTACTATCAGTACAATGGTTTTAGAAAATAGTAGAAAGGGATGAGTTTCATTCTTTGCTCTAGATGAACAAGACCAGATTTATGATCTTTTTCAGGATAACTGATTCAGTGTTGGACAGATAAGCAGATACGGTGGATTTCTTTAGACATGTAGATTAAAAATAGGGTGGTTGTTCAAAATGTCATATATTCCCAGCAGAAGCTATACTGTGCTTATACACAAGGGGTTTTGTAACATCCAGTTCCCAAAGACACGTTTTCATTTGTTACCAAACTACTGAATAAACCCTTGTATTAATTTACAGTGTGTCTTAGACAAGAGATGAATAAAGTTAAATGTTATTTAATTAAAGAAAAATCTGTTAAAGTCAAAAAACACATAGATCATATTTCACGGCCTTCTAAATGGTGAATAGCCTCTTATAAATATCATTAGCATAGTTACTGTTACAAATGTTTTTTTAAGATATTTATTTGATGTCTGTTTTGGAAAAGTCCTTTGTAATGTGATTTCTGCATGGAAGTAGTTTTCCTGGTACTTATACCAGAAGCGTTAGGAGTCATCTGTTCCAAGGCTCAGTTGATTAACTTATGTTATATAAGCATGAAGCAAAATTACAAAGTTCCTTTTTTAAGATGATAGTTAATTTTGGTTATTTTCCTCTCCCACAGATTCTTTACAGCTTTAGTAAATCTGTGCCTTATTAACTGTAGTTACATTTTTAGTAATAAATGCTGGAATTGCCTTTAGGTCACACAGGCAGTTGCCTTAGTGACCACAGGCATGAGTGCCAGTTTTTTTTCACAGTAGTAAATATTCTTTGTATGAGTCCATATAGATGTACTTCTTTGTTCCCTGCCAGAAAAGGAGACCAAAAAAAACCCACAATATTTACACGAAATGTTTGTAGCTTCAGTGATGGAAAGCTTAAATCTCTCTTAGACTGAAATGTCTGACCAGTGTGTTTCTGTTTCCTCTGGGCTTACAGAGGCGACAGGAAGAGGAATATTACAGTCGCTTAGAGGCTGAAAGGCGCAGGCAGCATGATGAAGCCGAACGAAGATTGCTGGAACCTGACGAGCCTGGTCTGTACAGACCTCCACTTCCACGGGAATATGAACTCCCATCCCCAACCCCTTCATCTAACGCTCCTCCTCCCCCACCTCAGCGAAACACCTCTTACCTCAAAACACAGGTCCTCTCCCCTGACACGATTTATACTGCCAAGTTTGTTGCATACAATGATGATGATGAGGAGGAGGAGGATTCCAATCTAGCAGGTCAGGATAAGTACTCCAGCACAAGAAAATCTTATGGTGACTTTCCTCCTGCCACCCTTAAGCAACAGCAGCCCTCCCGCCAGCCTCGCCCAGTTTCAGATGGCATCTTTCTTTCCAACTCATTCCAGTCATCTCCAGTCAATGCCAACAGTACTACTGCCAAAAAAATCCAGCCCCCGCCCCCATCAAACAAACCGAGTTTCATCCATTCCAGCAGCTCTAAAGGTAGACAAAATGAAATCAGTCATCTCTACGGAACTATCCTCGTGTTTTCAACTCTGGTGCTCTAGATTGAATCGCTTATTTTGTGATTTTCCTCCTTCCCACTTAATCACTGTTTTCACACTGGTGATCTAACTTAAATCCTGGTATTAATATGAATCCTCCAGTTTTTAATTATTTTGATCTCTCAAATTTTCTTCCTCTTTACCCAAACTTTTCAAAAGCAAAAATTCCATCTTTCACACAATGAATCAGAAATTATTTTAACTGCTACTCAACCAATTCAAAGTACTGTTGGTCTTGGCTTTCACTCTGTATCTTTCAGTGATTTGTTTTGTATGAATGACCACTCTTTACTCAGGGCATCTGGAAGTGCACCTTTCTTGAACACAGGAAACCTTTCCTAATGGGTTCATGGACAGAGCTTATCTTCTGCTTCGTTGTCGGTACCAGGGTTCTCTTTTTTAATCATGTGTGCAAATGGCTTTAAAAATTACCTTTGTAGATGTAGTTCTGAAACACACAAGCACCAAGAGACATAAAGGACATGCCATTAGTTTCACGTATTAGGCTCCATTCCTGTAGTTCTGGTTTGTTATGTGCAGTTTCCTTGCAGAGACACAAAGATCTAAGTTTCATCTTAGTACTTGTTGCTTTACTCCTTCCCATCCCCTCTTTGCCTCTGTGTTTGTCTCATCTTGTTTCTTTTGTAACTCCAAGTAGCCAACCATAATGGAGTTTAATTTCAAGAAGAGCTCTAGTTGCTAGTAACACAGCACCACATTTTATCTGCAGAGTACTAGTTTAGCTACTCAGATGAATTCAAAGCTACTGCTACTGTACAGGAGGAATCTTAATATACTTGACTCTTTGAGTATATCTCACTCTAATAAGCTTGCAGTTTATTGATACAATACTTTGTCTTAAAAAACAGCAGCATCTGTTGGTAGCTTTTCCTACATTTGTTTTCTTCTGTTCCTCTAGTTCATTCTTTTTACTTATGCTGGAAGTTAACACGTGCCTGAAGACCAACTCCAGCTGATCAAGTCATTCTTCTAAAATGAAAAAAGTACCAAGTCGCCTGAGATGGCAGGGGAAAATGTTTTAGGCTGTCTTCTAGCAGAATGGCTAAGTTGTTTGCTGGATTCAAGTCTCAGTGACACAGGTGGAAGCCTATAGTATATCCCTCATCATTTTTTTGACCACTTAATGAATTAGGAAGATCATTTACTTGCTTTATTCAGAGGTGTGCCCTGGTCGCAGGGAGAATGTGAGCCTCCGAATCGCTTCCATCTCTCAGAAGCTTTTCTAATCCAGCTGCAGGAGTAAGTGAATCTGATTTAGGATTATGTATGAAGCCACTGAGCTTCCTGTCTGCATCCTTTTCAGTTGAGGCTCAAGCCATCATTTTCCAGCAAGACATCCTTTCCTTTGTGGGGCAAATTGGTTTCTGGTACATTTGGACTGCTTCCGAAGGGAAGTGTTGAAGAGAAGCTCTGAACAGTGTAGTGTAGTTTTCGGATTGCTGAAGGGTCATTAGTTTAGCTCACTTAAAAGTACTGTCCCACTGATACACTTGATGCTTAGTAGTTTCACTGTTTGGAGTCAGTATAGCACCCAAGTTGAATAAAAAAAGGTATCCACACTGATTCTCATTTAAAGGTAGAAAGAAAAAGCTTCATATTTACCCTGGTGTTGCCTGTGAGATCTCAGGATGTAGTAGTGTCTGTGGGTCCTGCAGGCCCACCTGTCACTCCTGTCTGGCTTTGTCATAGGTTCCAAATCTTAAAGGAAATGAGGGAAGGTTTTAGTTTTTCAGTGTGTTTTCGTTAGACTGGAGTATAAGCAGATACACTGGACACTACTTGCTATGTGCTCCCATTGCAGTGCAAATAATTCCATTATGCCTACCCTGCACTTGAAGCCACTGAAAACTCCAGAGTTTTGTATCAGAAGGACTCGAGCTATGGAACACTGGATATCGCAGAGAATTAGTGAGCTACAATAAGATGAAAAACAGGAGATAGTTGAAAAAAATTATCTTTAATCACTGTATCTATGTTGTAAACTCTTACGAATATTCTCAAATGGTGGGCTTCTGACATAAAACTTTGGTACTGTATGTCTGTACTGAATTTTTGTTCTTTCAAAGGGCTTTCTTTTTTTTTACGTTTAGTAAAATGTGCCTTCCATCACAACATGTAGGCTTCCAGAGGCCCTTGCTTCCCTTCTTTATTTGGGACCTTGAAGGCTGTACATGCAATGAGTTAAGCAACCATCAGTCACTAGTTGTCACCACTACTCTCCCTGCCTCCCATCATCCACAACCCAGAGTACCATTTCATATATAATTGCATTTCCCAATCCTGCTTTCTGTTAATTTTAATTGAAAAACGAATCTCATGAAAGTGAAATGTTCAATGGTATGGTGTGTGCACATTTGTTTTTCCTGGAAAACAATCAAAAGGACAATGCACAAAGATTTGGTTAGGGTTTTGGTAACAATTAAGGAATATTGTAATACGATGCTTCGCCTTTAATAGCCTAATTCATAAACCATACAACTAATTCTGAATACTCTTATTTCATAATTTTTAAAATAGCCATGAGAACAGGTTAACTTCACCTGATTGCTCAAGCTTCTATGAAGACTGCCTGCGTAACGTACAAAGCCGTTTGCACAAAATGCAGAATTCACTGTGCAGTTTACCATCTCCCATCTTGCTGACTCTGTTACATTCCTGTCCTTTACAGCTCTTTCCTGTTCTGAGTGTTAACTCTAGTAAACCACGCTTTTGCAAATTTTGCTCTCGTGCCTTCTTCCACTGGGTTTCTTAAGTGTCCCTTAGCTAATCAAGGAAAAAGCCAACAATCAGATGAAAACTGCGATCCTAATGCAAATGAAACTCTGAACCACAGCACTTTCTAAAGCAGGGAAGGGTGGTACTTACATCATTGTAAGACTCGTGTCTAAGAGGAAAAAAAATCTTATATGCCTGACATACTTAGTGTGATTTGATCTGCTACAAATTTTTGGCGGAAAAAATTTAGCCTAGAGAACACTGACTAAATTTGCATGTATATTCCACTATCGTATGTCTCTTATTGAATATTTATGATAAGTTATATATACCGGTGGAAGAAGCAAACATTTCCTTTTGTACCAAAGAAGGTTCACAAGACATAACGTACAGTATTGAGACCAGAACTATCTAAAGACAAATCTGAGTAGTGTGCTGACACTAATTTTTACTCTTTTCTTGACAATTATTAAGAGAATATCACCTTAAATATAAATTAAATTTTTGAAAATTCTGATTGGAAATAAAAGGTTTTGTCTTGTGGCCTTTAGAAGGAATTAATATAATGTGTAAAACCTGTTGTGTTATATCAACCTAAAGGTGCAGTGCTGCAAGATGGTTGCTTGAAATTTAAGTGCAGGGAAGAAGGGGCATCTTCTGAGTGGTGCAGTTCACTTAAACTGAACTGAAACTAAAATTCTGAGTACTGAACTGCAAACATGGTATGTACTAATCTTACTTTCAGCTTTCGAAAGAGAGCAGCTGCAGCTAACTTATTTCCTGTGGAGCTTGTCACAGTGTAATAAAGTGTGTTGCTGTTTCCATCCATCTCCTTGAACAACTTCTAGTGTCTGTCTTACAGATAAGCCATAATAAGATAAAGACCATGATTTGGTGTGTGCTGGATAATCGAAACAAAATGGGTTCTGACTCAAAATTAGGAATAAAAAAATTAAGCAGTTCTGAGGGAGATGGAATTTAGTAATATTGGTTTTAAATATTTTAGAAGTCAGATGACCCTCTAAATTTAATTCTGATTCTAGTTTGAGATTATTTCTTGAGAGAAGCACTGCACCTTTGGAAGAAATGCAGTATAAAACTTTTGTGTTGTAACTGCAGTCCTTCAACGTATTTTTTCTTTTGCATAAGGAATAAATTCATACACTGGATCTACAGGAGCAGCTGCTGGAGAAGTTTATCGGGATCCAAGAGACAAAAGATCTAAAAGGTGAGGTACAGGACTCCATGAACTTTTATACACCTGACTTGGCTAAATTCTGCAATATTTTTGTTGTTGTTGTTGTGTCTCCGTGGGCTCATCATTAATTCTGCAGTTGGCTCTATCATGGATTACTATAAACCACAACTAAGTTCTCCACAAGTCCCCAGGTGATCTGAAGCACTGCTGAACAGCAGCAAATTTTGGACCCACAACAAAGTAAACAAAATGATCTATGTAAACTAACAAGGTAACTGTTCTAGGTGTATTTATGACTCTGAACAGAACTTCTCAATTGGGTTTCTTACCAAACCTGTAAGAAGTGTCAATAATGCAAGCTGGATATATATCTCATACAAGCTTTACCATACAGCATACTGAAGATATGTTTTGTCTTCTAGCACTTTTTCTTAGACCTGTGCCACCACAGAAAAGCTTGCTAATTTAGCCAGAGCAGCAATGCTGTGCTAATAGACAGAGCCTTAGTTTATACCTGCCCTTCACTTTAAAAGTTGGCAGGCATTTCCATTCGTTTTAAGATGCAAGAGGTGGTCACAAGCCTTAAATTTGTCTTAAGTGATAGCACAATTAAAGGTACGTGTGGAGAGCAAAACCTTGCAGAACACCGAGTGGAGACTCTTGCTATAGTCAAAGAAGCTATCAGTCAGTACATGTCGTTAAAAATTATTATGTTTAAGGGTATTGTAGATCAGAATTTTAAAGTTGGTTGGTTTTTTTTTTCCTTTCCAGCCAAGATGCAGATTTACCTGGAGCACCAGAAAACTTGACGTTCAGGGAACGCCAACGACTTTTTTCACAGGGTCAGGATGTATCCAATAAAGTAAAAGCTTCTAGGAAACTAATGGAACTGGAAAATGAGTTGAATACAAAATAAGATTAAAGCACCTTATCAGATGTAACAGAAGATCTCCAAATTGAGGGATTGAGATGGGGGGCACACTACTAATGAACAGAAAATGAATGTTTTCTGAAAAGAGTGACTTTGATTCCTCTATATCTAAGACTGTTAATTAAGATTTAGAGATGTTGCAATAGCAAGAAAACTGATTACTTTGCCAGGAGCTTGTGGTTTATACAATGAAAGCACTGTAAAATTTTAAAGATATGAATCACGTGAAGGTAACCTTTTCTTTTCTGTTTTGGGGGTTAAGTTCTTGTGCACCAGACCAAGTAGCACTTGTCAAAGATAAGTTCTGTTTCCTGGTGTTTTACAGACACACTTTTTTGTTCTAGCTGCTGAGCAGAGAGAGTGAGAATAGCTTGAACTGCCTAAACTAAGCTGTGCACTAGAAAATTAGTATTTTAGGTTGTTTGATAAGAAGCCAATATTTGGGCCACCCTAAATTTGAGACTTCATATGCAAGTTTGACATTCTGTATGGTGTTTATAGAATGATCATATCAATACAGGTCTTACCATTACTTAGTACTGGAATAACACACATTCTGTAGGTAGAATCTTGGAATAAAAACATTTCGAGTCCTACGTATTTGTTGGGTCTAAAATGGTTGCCTATGAGTTTATCTGTAGTTACGGAAGAGTCTGTATGTTGATGCATCCTCACTCTATGTGCTTCAGACTTTCAAAAATGTGAAGATAAAAACCTTTGGTTAACTGTTTCATTAAAAATTACATAAGCAATAGATAGTAGGCTACACTAGTAGCCCTCCATCAGCTAGAACCAAAATATTGGTAATGTGTTAAAGGTGAGGAGTAATGATTTCAGTTTCAAGGTGAGCAGAATGGATACATAATGTTTTCTGACAAAGGCAGATGAGGAGTTATTAGGTAATTAGACATGGAACAGTATTGATAAGTCTGTTACCAATTCAGCAATAGATTTTTTTGTTCTGTGGAGACGTGAAGTGGCATATTAGAGAAGACGACTGAAGTGTGAAGCATCAAATGGAATACTGCAGTCTGGGAGTGGAAATGTTAGTAACGTCACTAACAGAGCTGGTGTGCTGGCAAGGAGCCATCGCTGCTCATGCCGAGGAAGCAGTGCTAGTGAGCTCTTCTTCAGTCTAGCTGGCTTTACTGACATCCTGTTACTGTTGTACTGAAAACCTTCTTGGCAGTTCAAGCTATTTTTTCACACTGTAATAGCCTTATTTAATTTTAAATTGTTAATCTTTTTCCTCCCACTGTTTCTTCAGCTATGCTTATGTGGCTGATGATGTTGGGAATAAGGACCTCATTGAAGTTTTTCTCATTGTGTGATGTTAAGACAATATATATTGTGATTCCAAATAAATTTTCTATTTGACAAAGCCCTTTACTGGCTTTAGATGATTTTTTTTCCTGTATCATATTGTTCTCTTATAAATATATATTTAGGGAATTGTGCACACTTCCAGATACAAAGGGGTAGACTTTCACTGCCTTAGGAAAGAAATCACTTTTAATAAGAGTTGTATGATAAATAAATGCAAGTTAATGAAAATTGGAGTGTAAATATTTTTTACGTATTTCAGGTTTCTTATTTGAAAGTGTGCTTTTACCGTTTCACCTGTTAAATATGAAGTAGAAGATTAAACTGGTTTAAAGTGTTAATGAAGGATCTGCATGCTTGCTATGTCTGTTCATCAGGAAAAGCAAGCCTCTCCCAATTTATCTTGAGAACACTAGCAGCCTTACAGTGACAAGCTTTCCTTAAGGAAAAAAACTTACGCTGTTGCTGAATTTACTGTTGCTGCTGGATTCTGAAAAAGGCTTAGCAAAAAAATACCTATAACCTTCAGTTGAGTGGATTTGGCCGCTATTGGGCATTCGGGTCAAGTGTGAATATGTGTAAAAGTGCTTTTCATATTTGTCTGTGCATTATTATGAAAAACATCAAAACTGCTGTAGTTTCCCATTTCTACTGTATTTCACTTGCAACCTATTTTTAATAAAGTTTGTATTGTATTTAACTTTGCATTAAATGTTTTTTGTACTGTTTGTTATTTAATTCTGCGTTCCTAGCAACGTTATCATAAACCAGAGGGGCTCTTTGTATGTTTTGCCTTACCTGTCCTCTGAAAATAAATTTACAAGCAAAGTCGGTGTGTCTCATAGTAAGTAGATGAAAACCCCAAATTAATGTTACATGGAAAATCAATGAAGGAGGCTGATCTTCATGGAACAGAGAGGAGAATTTCTTGGCCTAGTGTTGTTTGGTACCTGTGGCACTGAGTTGAAAGAAGTGATTTCTACAGCTTAACCAACAACGTATGAAGTAAGAAATACCAGTGGGGATCAATTATGCAGGCTAGTCGTACTGTATTTGTATACTCAAGTGCAAAGTTGTTTTTCTAACAACAAAGAGGAACCTGGAACGTAGCTTCTTTTGCAAAAAGTAAACTGTATTACATGCAGTCTCCACTGCGATTGTTGTGGTTAATGGGAGCGAGCAGTTTAAGCTCTGCCTGGGAAGGGAGCCGGGCCTCAGTGAAGTGCTGTAGATGTATGTCCACTGGAGACTGGGACTGAGAGCCACCCATGCCTTCTCCCAGGTGAGTACCTTAATCTCTTGTGTAATGTGGGGCCTAAGAGTCTGGAATGTTCAAAATCGCTATTGAAGACAATCTGGATTTTAGTTGGAGATACGCGTATAAAGGCAGGGAAGGAGACAAAGGAACTTCACAAAACTGGAAGTGTTGTTTAGTATGTTGCAAGTACAATTGCCAGGACCTCAAGGCATGGCTGAGGGAAATCTTTTATCCATGTTTTGAGTCTGTAGCTTTTGACTGTAAGAACAGCCTAAGGAAAAATAACTTACTGGAATGTAGAATGTCTAGCCTAGAAGAAAAAGGAAACAATCCATTGTTCTGTATGGGAGTCTCTCAGTCTTAGCAAGAACAAGAAACTGGTACCAGCAAAAAGTGGTGTACTTGGTGAGACTACAGTTATTGCAGCTGTGAACTGAGTCATAGAAACTTTGATTTCCAAACCAAAGCAGTCCAGGGGGTGTGAAGGAGGAACTGTGTGTGATGTGCAGCAGTGGTAATGCATTACTATGAGGAAAAAGTTTTGGACTGTGCCTTGCGCAGTTCAGGTCGGGTTTGCTCAGTGAGCACACTGGTGTGACGACATTGAACAATGCAGAACAGCATCTGCTTTGCTTTAGGAACTTGAGATGTCAGCCTTGGCAGCATAGCTCTTGGCATTTTAGTTGATGGTGGCCCGTACAGTGATAACTCTGTAAAACCGTTATTTACCTCCTAATTCGGTTAGATAACAGAAGCAATCAAAAACTACAGTGGGAAATAAGCTTCATTAAGAATGGTCTTAAAACACACATAGTAATTCATGGATGTGATGATAAGAATGGAAAAACATTGGCTCTTCCTCCTGTTTTTTCAAATAATACTGTTGTCTCAGGTGGTCAGTTAGTGGCTGTGTGACCCAGAAGGCAAAGCGTCACAGATTACAAATTTGGAGTTGGGTGACTTATTTCCCAGCTATAAGGGCAGGTAAATTCCTTATGGAGACCACAGTACAGTACACCTGCTCAGAAAATCTCAGTTTATTCTTGGTAACAGATGCTCAGGACTGACCTACACTTGCCGAAGCAAACATCTTGCTAAAAATGTGGAATGAAGTATTTACAGCTTCACTGAATAACGCTTTAGGTGGTTCAAATGAACCTCCTAAAGGCTCTGTGCAATACAGCAATCTCAAGTGACTGTCTGCTGAGCGTGGTGAGTGCCACCTCGTACAGGCAATAGAAAACCCAAAGGCAGACTGTCTCCATGTTTGGCACAAGAGGGTAGCAGCCTTCTCTCTTGGTACTTTTCCCAAGTGCTTTTGTACTCATTTTGTTTCTTGTTACTGTATTTGGGAACGCTGTAATGGGCAAGTTGTTATCAGAGTGCTGAAGCTGGAACTTCATAGGTCTTGTGGGTTCCATTACTGAGGTTAAAGTGAAATCCATCAGAAGTATTGAAGACAATCTTAGTGCCTAACATTTATAATCCACTGATGGATTTTATGATCTGTGGACGGTATTTCACTGGTGCTAAAATTAGTAGTTAAATGTGGACTTAACGCAATTTCATTAAATTTCTGGCCCTCCAGTTCCACAGAAGGGTCTGTAATAAGGCAGGGGAAAGATCAAGTTGGTAAAAGTTTGGGGGGAAAAAGCAAGATTTCTTCAAAGCAGAGAATTGGTGTAGAAAGTTGTGCTGGAATACAGCCTGGCAGCATTTCCAGAGGATAGCTGGATTTTCTATTTGTTTCTTGCCTACATCTCACTGACAGACTTTTGTTCCTTGCCCATCAAGCAACTTCTCCTAAAATCTAGTAATAGAAGGAAAATCCCTAAAGATAATGGCTGCTGTTATGAGTCACAGATCATACTGTGATTTTATTTTCATTTTTTTATACAGATGGTACAATTTTCAGTATTATCCAGTCTTCCAGAAGTGCATAGAAAAATGACCAAATAAGAGTAGTCTATGGATGCTCAGTTTTAGGTTACTAGTTCAGAGTGATAATAAATTAAGTCTTGTCTGTTACAGCCTACAGAAACAAGATCCTTAGTAATAGTGGGTGAAACCCACAATAGGGAAGAGATTAATGGTTAACTTCAGAGGTGATCCTTCTGAGGTGAAGCTGAGTTTTGCTGGAAAATAACATTGTTCTGACTTGATTGCTGCTGCAGGATAAGCAGTACATATAAAAATCACAGCTCTGTCAAGAATTGTGAGTCACACCCCCCAAGCTACTAAATTATTCTCCCCAAAATAGCTGATGTTGATAAGATCCTGTCTGCCTTACTTGGTGCCAACATCTCATAATGTCCACAGCATTGCAGCACTTTTGAACTCTTTTTTTTTCTTAGCCCTTTTGTCAGTTGCCATTTTTCCCCCAACGCAGAACTAGTTGCAAGGACGAACTACTGAGTTACACTTTTTCATCCCAAACCCAACTGGAACCAGCCAGCTGGGTCTTTTTTTAAACTGAGGCTACAGATCATAGCAACTTGTTGAAATTGCACCATCGTGGAGGACAGTGGATAGATATGCAGAGGGGTGTTTGGTATGGTCTGTGATAGATGGCTTGCATCTGGGTTCCTCTGTAAGGGATTGCTATCCCTTCATGCCAAACATGGAGAGATTCACTGCTGTGTCTTTGGATTTTCTACTGCCTGTATGAGAGCACATTTGCCACATTCGGTAGACAGTAACTTGAGACCTCTAATTTGCAGAACTGGATTCTTCTGTAATTATCATGTTGGTTTTGGTTTAAAAACCCCCGAGCAATTGTAGTGCAAAAATAGTGCTATTTCCCACTTCCAAGAAGCTGACATGGCATACTCTTATATTTTATAGTCAAATGGTATTATGACTGCTTTCAAGATCATGTTAATCATTGAGTGCAATACAGTAGAGCACTAAGGAATATTACTAACATACGTCATGTATTCACCTTGGAAACCTTAGTGTAAGACCCCCAGCCACAGCCTGGATGAATAGCTCCTGTCTTGGGCAGCCTCTCAGGACTCCCACACCAGCTGAATCCGCAGGCTTTGTCCTTGTCCTGAGTCCAGCCCTAACACCGGCTGTGTTCACAAACGGACCTCTGTGGTGCATCATCCCACCCAAAGCAAGGTTAGTTACAGCTGCTTGCCCAGAGCTGGGTCTAACCGGGGTTTGAGTAGCTCCAAGGATGGAGACTCTGTAACCTCTTCGGCCAGCCTGTGCCAGTGTTTGACCACCCTCACACTACCCTTACACTCCTGCCCTGTGGTGCAGTGGTGTTCATGCTCTCCCATCAGGTTTATGTACGTATTGACTGGATCCCACTCAGCCTTCCCATCCTCCATGCTGCACAATTCCCAGCACACTCGGTGTAACAGATGTTCATATTCCTTAATCTTCTTTGGGGCCTTTGCAGCCTTAGTCCAGCACCAACTGCTCACGGCAAGAAATCCCGTAGCCAATATCGGAGCTCTCAGCCCTGTCCTCCTCCTCCTCCAGCTCGCCCTTTTTGGTGGTGTGAGGTTTGCACCCCTGGGCCCAGGAACCGGGGAGCCTCACGCCAGCCTTGGGAGCACCAGGCTTCCCTTCTGTTCCTGCGCTCCCTGTCCTAATCCTCTGCCTTGGCCTCAGAGGTCCCTTATCTCAAGAGCCGGTGCAGGCGGTGGGATCCCTGCAGCCTCTCTGGGTGACGGATATGGATCTCTGAGGTCACTTATTCCAAGCGATGAAGCAGGCGGGCAGAGGCACCCCCCCAGCCTCTGGGGATAATGGGGATAATGAGTGTCTGATGACACTCATCGCAGGGACGCTGTAGGGGAGGGATCCCCCGGTGCCCGCGGACAGCAGCCCCGCTCCCCGCTCAGCCGAGCCTCGTGCGAGGGCACCACCTCCCCCGACCTGCTGGGGGCGCCCTCCCTCACGGGCGCCCGGCGCTGCCCCGCCCCCTCCCCTCCCTGCCCGAGGATTGGTGGGCTGCCCTGCCACTCACGGGCCGGGAGGGGGCTGGGGGCGGTGCTGGCGCTCATCCAGCCAATTGCAGCGCGGGAAGGGGGCGGGCCCGTCGCCATGGCAGCCACTGTGCCGCCGCGGGCGCGTCCCGGGTTAAATCCCCGCTGGCGGCGGGGCCGGGGCAGCTGGCGCTCCGCCTGGGCGCGGGAGCGGGGAGGACGATGCGGCCGCGGCGTGGGCTCGACCCGGGCTCGGTGTGGGCGCAGCGCCTGCGGCAGCTGGAGCAGCAGTTGCGCGTGAGGAGCGGGGGCGGGGCCGGGGCGTTTTGGGGGGGCGGGGCCTGCCGTCCGGCACGTGCCGCGGGGTCGCGGCCGGCGCTCCCGGGTTCTGCCCCTTCCCGGGAATAAAGTGGGCTCCGGGCCAGGAGCCCCAGTCCGGCAGCGGGGGGTGCCTGTCGGGCCGCCCGACGAGCTGGAGAGGCTGCTCCAGCCGGGGCTGGCATAGAAACGGGGTGCCAGAGCAGTGGGCGGCTGACCCGCCTTCCCTCAAGCCCAGCGCTTGTGGGAGATGGCACCTGTGCTCGGGAATAGTCCGGCCCCCACACCATGGAAGGCTTCTAACAGTGCTGCCTTGGAAATGGAGACTTACTTGGTTATGTATAAATAAATAAAATAGCGCTTCTCTGAGAACCACCGCTCTGGAAAATGCCAGGAGGTGGCTTCATAAAGCAAGAGGGGTTTAAATTGTGTACCTGTTCATTCCCGCACAAGCAGGAGAAATGACAGAAAGGATAGAAATAAAGGTCTGTTAAGAATTTATCCTGATTTTTACAAGCTTGTATACAAATCTTACTGTGATTAGGAGATTGAGGGTAAGTAGTCCTTTGATATCAGAAGGTTGAGAAGCAGTGGAATGTAATAATGAAACCTATCATAATGAAATAATGTTAATCAGACTGAATAAGTCTGATTACTATTTAATTATAATCTCAAATTAATCTGATTAATTCTTACTTTTGTGGGGTTTTGGGTGTGTTTTCTTCCTTAGACCAAAGAAGAGAGAATAGTTGTCCTGGAAACTGAAAATGCTGCTCTTCACCTAAAACTTGCAGAGGTGACTATTGGTTATTTTTTTCATAAAGAATTCTTAGGAAATTTAAAAAAAAAAAGGCACTGAAATCTGCCTTCCCATTTTCAGGTTTTGCAGTTTTTGCCAGTTGGGAAAATCCCCTATGAAGGGATTAAGGCTCAGCATTTCTTTTCTTTTCAAAATCATAATGGTAGACCGATTAAGTGACTAGGAGTTGTCTTAAAGTTAAATATTTGCTATCATTTTAAATCTGTAGAACTGAACTGAAGGAACGACTCTGCAAGCGTTTAATGTGGAATATTACTTTCTTCTCTCAGGAAACATGTTTGAAGCACAATGGTAGATTTTTCAGGAAAACTTTTTAGATGCAATTAGGACGATGCTTTGAAAAGGACTGTTCATAGAGTGCAGGAAAGACATTTCATTATGAGTAGACTTACCAGAGATGCCAGGTTGCATGTCTTCACAGCACTAGTGTTACATTTGTCCGGAAAAGATGAGGTAGTGTTGCTCATGTACTGTGTCACGGAGCACACAGCAACAACTGGATGCCCTCATTTCCTCATATCCTTCTACAGAAGCTTAGGTTGTTTACCTAGACAATTATTGAAATAAGGAGCTGCCCGTGATGATGTTTGGGACCTTCAAGGGTAAGATTTCAGAGGTGTAAAGAATTTTGAATATAGGTCTATGCTGCTGGAGCAGAGCCAGCTGCGAGAACTAGTGGTGATACAGACTGTTGACCAAGAGTTTCTAATCTGGGCTGAAACATTAACTGGTTTTGTGACCTCAGGAAAGCCATTTACCCTCCCTGAGGGTTTGTTAACACCCATGGATAAAAGTGGGTTTAACATTTTTCAACGTCTGACTTGAAGCAGATGGCACATCTCAAATGAGATTTGCTAGGTATACAGAAGAACACTGTAATTTATTCTGAGAAAATGTTTATATTGGGTTTTTTCTGCCTTCTAATATTCACTGAAAGCCTTAAGTATTTTAGCTGATTATTTTTTACCTTCACAAGCACAAGAAATAAACTTGTCTAGTCAGTAAGGTACGTCAAATGTAGGAAGGAGTTGCCTGTGTATTAGATAATGAAACCTTGTTTTTCAAATAGAACACTGCTTAATTTTATTGAAAAATGTGGTGAAAGATATGAACACCTACAGACATATGAGGACCAGTCAGAAATAATATCAAATAATTTCTGGAAATACTTTGCAATTAACCTTGCACTGATGTTTCTATTCAGGCAGTTATTTAAATATAGTTAAAAGAGTCACTTCTTCCTGATTAATTTGTCCCAGCAGTCTGAAACCGTGAGCTAAACTGAAATCTATGATAGAGTTTTACCCTAATTGAAGACTATGTAAAACAATTCTAATTGAAATTAGTATTGTTTAAGGCTGTGCAATGTTGCACGGTATCTCCCAGTATTTCACCAGCTGTGCTGGTGAGAAAAGCCACTGCCCTTGGCTGTCAGTCCATGACACTTCAGATCTGCTGTGGGTGTAGCTGCCCAAGTGATTGAGCTGTAACAAGTTCAGTCACAGTGACCAGGGTTAACAGAGGTCTCATTCTTAACTTGTAAAAGCTAATTGGATTCGTTTTGGCTGAAGTGAGTTAGGGATCTTTGGAGACAAACTTATGAGGATTGCCATAAATTAGGATTTGCAGTGTAGATATTTTTCTGTAGCCTGTATCCGTTATCTCTTGCTATAGACCTTCCCTTATATCCTTGAGACAGTGATGAATTGCAGCACTTCCACTGAGTTCCCAGTATATTTTTATCCTAGCAGCATACTGTAAGGGTTGTTAGTGAACATAGGAAATCAGATTCTTTTTTGGTAGGCTTCCTTTTGTCTATTTGGAAATGGGTTTATCTACCTGCATGCCCCTTGCTTTTGTTAGCTGTCCTTGAGGTCCTGATCCTGCGGCCTTCCTTACATAAAGGCAGGTCTACTAGAGCAGATCCAATTGCAAAACTGAGATTTCACTTTGGAGAACACTATTAAGTAGTTCAGTTTCACTTCTGTTTATAATAAAGCTGACTATAAAAAGTTTTACAGTCGATTTTTGCTTCTAGGCACGAGCACGGATTTGCAGGTTCTGGCCTGTGAACAGCTCTGATGAATGCTAAAACTATTTTAATGGAGAAAACCTCAAAACCAAGGCAACATTTGCAATAAAGATAAACTTGATAGTGGAAGCAATGAGAGGGTGACTGCAATGACAGTCGACTATTCTGCTTTTATTGTTAGTGTTGGGAAATATGGAGGGGTCAAGGGGAATCTGTGCAGATGGTGCAGATTAGAGGTTAAAAGTAGGTTTTAACTAGCTTAAGCTTATTTAGTAATGATGCTTGAGTACTGCAATTGCTTATACATATGCTTAACTTTTCGTGTGTGATTAGAGATACTAATTCTGGTGTGCTACTTGGGTGGATGTTTGTCAAACTGTTTGTAAATATTGCATCTGAGTAACATGAGTCTTGAAAATCCTCAGAGTAAAAGAATGTATAAACACTGTATAGAATTAGCCTCAATTTCTGGGAGCTTAAAGCCTGTAACAAAAAGAAAAATATAATTTTTTTGAAATAATCTCTTCCTGCTATTTCTTGTCCATTTAAGAACTTCTTATATTAGTGCTAAGGTGGTGCATAGTTGTGCAGGGTCTCCAGTTGCTTTTGTAAATGGAACCTGCATGCTTTGTGAAGGTGAAAAAGCCACATGAAAACTTTGGTTTAGATAAGTGAAGTACTTTTTTTGAAAATATAATATTTTTTGTCCTTACAGCACCAGGACATTGTACTGTTGTTTTTGCTGATATCATCTGTTGTTAAACTGCAATTAAATGTTTAGTTTTGACATAATGTTATCAGATTATTGGAGTTAAACCCATTGTGTGAGTAGGTTTAGCTCTTTCATGTCTTTTGTTGTACTCTTCTATTCTTTGCTAATTTGAATAATGGGAAACTGCAGTCGCAGAATGTATGGTGTGAATACATTAGGAAATAAGTCTGTGCAAGAGACAAGTGCATTTCAAAAATAAAGGAAGAGGCAATTAGTACTGGGAAAAGCGGGTGAAGAAGTTGCAGCTCATTTTAAGCACCAGCACTCTCAGTAAGTGACAAAAATGCATTTTTTAATGTAATACAGATTCTTCCATACTGCAGAATTTCGCAAAAAATCTCTACAAAGTTTGTGGGGGTTTTTTTTGAGTTCGTGTCCATAAATATTTAAAGTTGTACTATTTCTATTTTCCTTTTGAATTCAACATCTCAAAAGATACCCCAAAAAAACTTGGCCATAAAAATTGCTTTTGCATAATAGGTAATCTTAGACTGCTAGGAAGCATTCTTCTCCACATGCTTTAAAAATTGCTTTGGTTGCTTTGATCTCTGAAGACCCAGCATAGGGCTTTATTGGCACAGGTTTGCACCATTACAACCCTACAGGAGGCTGGAGCAATGGACACTAAGTTGGGGGCTGTGTATTAACAGCTCCTCCAGGACTTCAGCAGTCAACACGTGTATGCGTGTCTTTGTTCTGTTTTATGCCCTTCCAGAGTGCTTTCTGCGTTAAATCTAGTTTCCAGGAGACACTTAATCCACCTCTGTAACCAGCCCTTTTCGCTAAGTGAAGACTCAATTTTAACCCTTTAGATCCACCTCAAGCGTAAGTAAGAGGGGTTAGGTACTGCAAAAGCATTTTAGTAGTCTGGTGCTCAGGTTTACCACCCTAAAAAAGTAGAACTATGCAATGTTAGCCAGTTACCATGAGGTGATTCTTCACGTGCCTCACAAAAAGGTAAAAGCAAAGAAATTATGTACTGACAATATTCCATGTAATCAGATAGAGTTACAAGTGTTTACAGAGACAAAGGGGACAGAATGCAATAGGAAACATGAGTGTTTTAAAGTGATTTTTTTTGTGATTTTTTTTTATTTAAATAGTATCAAGGGTTGGCCGGAAGAAGCACTAATGAAGTATTGCAGCTCTACGCTGCTCGTGGCGGGCAGCAGAAATTGCAGAGGAGCTTTCTTGTAACCCAGCTACACAGAGCAATAAAGGTAAAGACAGTTAGTAATAACGTAGACGTAATCTATGCCCTAAACATTTACATGCTTATTGAGTGTAGCAAAACACAGAAAATGGTCAGATATGAACCTGATCTGTGCCTTTACAGGTCACAGCAGAGTCTGCAGTGAGGTGTAGGTGTTGTTCAGTGGTTCTGCAGCAATGGGCTGCAAGGTCGCCTGAGAGGCTGCTAGAAGTGGCTGCTCCAGGATCTCACATACACGCTGCTGTCAATACCCGAGATAGATATTTTTGTAATCAAAGCCTTTCAGTTCCTGATCTGATTATCATGTAGACATCCTCTAAAAAACAATAATTGTGATATACTTTAACCAGATAGGCAGATCCTTTAGAAAAGCATTGGAGAGTTCCATTGATTACTAAGAGTTCTGATCTGTCAGACCTTATAAGAGGTCTCACAAGAGACACTCTCTCACGAGAGTTTGCTGTATGCTCACTCAGATTTTCTTAATTATACATCAAAGAGACTGAAACTGTTCTCCCAATGCCAGTGCTGTAATATTTTCCTTTACTGAAGTACTCCATAGAATAGTGAGTTCCTTTAAGGGACACAAACAAATGTCAGCTTTTCTCAGGGCAGCACTGACTGGCTGCATAAAATGACTGAAAAGTATATCAGGAAAAAATCTGATTCTTGAAAGGCAGAAGGATGCATCTTAATTGTAGCATAGTTGGATTAGATGATCATTGTAGGTCCCTTCCAACTGAACTGTTCTGTTCTATTCTAAATACAGTGATTCTGCTCAGTATATTTTGTGGTGGTGTTTTACATTTTAGGCTAGCTAGAACTGCTTGTGATGCAATACCAGTGGATTGAGATGGTTTACTATTAGACATCAATGAATGCTAGGAGAGAGCAAAGCTCTCCAAATAAAAGTCTAGATGAGTGATAATCCTATACCTGTAATAACAAAAAAATACTTCTTCCCAGTTACGTTCTGTGGCTTTTGAGAGTAAGAAATACAGTGATTTTTTTCCATTAAGATTGCCTTTTTATCATTGAAACTAATTGATTAATTTGAGGCCAGTACCATAGTTAGAAAAATAAAATGTCATAGAATACGTGACACTTTGTACCAGGCTGACTAATGAAACGCCACAGTGCTTCTGTTAGATAAGGTATTGTTAAGTGCATCTTACAAATGGTTTTACATGTTGGTTTCAAGACTTAGATGTCAATAAGTCTACTAATCCTAAAATCAGGTCAATTTGTTTTTATTTATTTGGACTTGTAAATGAATATAAGCCCATCTTATAAACATTTAAAAGTCTTATTATGTATCTTAGGCTGAGTTATGTCCATAGTACAAATAAATTTCTGAACAAAAAAGGTTTCTGATCTTTTCAAAATACACCTATTCTCATAAGAAGGTATAGAACTAGCGTAGTTAAGAAATTACTTAGATTAAATCTTAGCAAGTATATCCTGATCAAAGTGTGGAAAATAAATGCAGGAAGGGATATATGGATCACAGCTTTTCATTGCTAATTCTGAATATGACCTATAAGTGAACAGAACACACACATGCTCGCACACACATATTTTTGTCTGATGAAATAAGAAAGAGACTTGGTATACACTGAGTTACAGTCAAAATATGTAGGATAAGATGGTAAGGATCCATATAGTCTTGCTGAAATTTTTTAGGAAATTACATTGCTAAATGTGTTGCAGGATCCTTCTCTAAACATGCTGAAAGACATACTCCTGAAGACTTCCTTTCATCAAGTAGAGGGTTCTTCCTGCCCGTGATATCTCACCGTAATTATTTGTGTTGTTATATTGATTCTTCTTGACTGCTGTTTTTGTGTCTTTATAACGTATTTTTCTTCTTGCTGAGAAGAGGCTTAAGCAAGACCTGAAGAGCCTCCATTCATTTGCTCTTGAGCTTTCAAAAGAGTTTCGGCGTCAAAGCAAGACTTGTCTTTACCAAGTTTTGGCAGCAGTCCAAGGGGTACAGCTGCAAAATGAAGCAATGCAAAGTAAGACCCATTGCACTTACATTTTGAACATGTAACATCAACACTATAATTGTTAAATGTTACTAACATTAAAAGGTTGGGGCTGATCTTTTGAAAAGTGTCACTGAAATTGTAGCACTTGTTTCTCATTTGACATTAGATCGTCAGGGAGTTCTGACGAGTTAGAAGGAGTGCAAATGCTCTGCAGAGATTTAGCTTTTTTTAGGATTGCAGCTGCTATTAGGCTGTTGCTGAGTTGGCTCTGCTGTAACGTTTTTAAACTGAAGTTCTCAAGGCATGATATCTTGACTATATTAGAATAGCCAAATAAAAATGTGTTGCTTTATGAAGCTGAAATTTGTCTCCTCTTGACTGTACCAGAAAAGGACTTGGGTGGTTTCAGAGATTTCTGAAAACACTGCCTGAAATTAGGATAGACTGGATTTTTAATATTTCTGTGTATTTACAAAAAAAAAAAAAATTACTTGCAAATTAAAACCCAGTTCCATTTGCTAAACTGTAGATAACGACACCACCTGGACTACTGTTTTAGAATTCAGGTGCTTCTTTGTTCTTGGCAGAGACCCGGCAGGCACTGGTGCTCTCTGCCCTCCTCACTAAGGGCTATGTGCATTGGTTCTACCCCTGGGTCTCATGATATGGGTCTCTGCACTTGCTCTCGGTATCCTTGATTCTGGTGGAACTTCTACCAGGGCTGAGAAGCACATGACACATACAGAGCTTTTATTGAAGCGTAGCAGCCTGATGAACTAACAACAAATAAACAATATAATCAGACACCCTTTGTGATGCTCTGATATCCATGTGTTGCCATTTAAAAGATTTGGTTTTGTCCCACTTTACTTTTTGGTTGAAACATTTCGTTTTGGGACTTACTTGACTCTGATGGGACTCCTCATGTCAATAGCAACAAACAGCGTTCTTGGCGTTAGGTGTTTACAGCACTTGGCCCTGTAATGTACTAAGTTATGATTAAAATTGATTTGTTTATTTTATTTGCCATTTAGAGAAAATGCTCAACCAAGGCATCTTTAAAACAGAAAAAAAAAACCCAACAAAGTGGAAAATGAACTGTATCTAAAGGTGAATGTTTGCCTTATTGAAGCAAGGGGCTAAATGAACAGATAGGTTGGATTTGGCACTTGATCTGTTGTGGTGTAAATAACCAGTAATTCCTGTTGACTGTTCTCAATTTGCACTTCGTAATGCATTGTTCTATGAAATCATAAGCAGGAGAAGCTTCCCTGCCTGTAACAAAGTAGTGTGTTGGTAATTTGGTGGATGACTTTTGTTTTCAATTTTGCTGATTTTCAGTTCTCTGTCAAATGTTTAAGATGGAGATTCTATTGTTAAGGTTAAATATGACAGTTGGAATTGCCATCCTTAAATTACATATAATCTTCTGTAGACAGAAAGCCCTAAGTATATATTTTGGAGACAATATATATTGCCAGTTTAATCTTAAAATAGAGATTGAAAATGAGTGGGGAGAATTACAGAAGCATCTGAGTAGGTTATAGTTGATATGTAGCAAACTATAAAACTTCCCTGTAATAACTGAGTAGTCCCTTACTTAGAAATATTTATTCACAGTCTGAAAACCAGGCTACTGCCACCTTTCCCACTGAAATTCAAATAGTAGCAGTTCATAAGAGAGAGAAATGCCTATTACTTTATTGTTATAGGCCTGTTTCCCTCATAAATAAGACTGCTATCAGTTTTGCCAAAAACCCTGGCCCCCCAACTGCAAATGATACTACTGAGACAGATGCAGTAATTCAACAGATTTTTGGAACGGTAGGAATTTATAAAAATTTAAGATTACTTTTTAGATTTCTTCACCATGCAGATATTATCAGAAAGAGGAAATTACAGTATCTGTGCTGCTTCAGCCCAGTGACTTAGATGTACTTTGCAGTTCTGGGACACTTTCTCTCTGGGCTGGTGAAGAGAGAAAATTGGGTAAGGAGCTTATTTCCCACTTTACCCATATCCTAGCACCTATGTATTTTGCTCCTGTTGGAGAAAGCTGAGCTCTGCACTGTGCAGAGTGGAATGTGTTTGTGGAATGTGAACTACCACCATCTTTTATTCTCAACTCAGCACGTGAGTCTCAACAGCTCAACTGCCTGTTGAAAGCATTTCACTCTTAGTGTGAGTATCTGAGGAGGGGAGGGACCTTGGATCTAGCAACAGAAATATTGTAGAAGCCCAAAGAATAATCACAGAATCATAGAATGGTTTGGATTGGAAGGGACCTTGAAAGGTCATCTAGTTCCAGCCCCCTGCAGTAAGCAGGGACATCTTCAGCTAGACCAAGTTCTCAGAGCCCCATCCAATCTGACCTTGAAAGTTTCTAGGGATGGGGTATCCACCACCTCTCTGGGCAGCCTGTTCAAATGTTTCACCACCCTTGCTGTAAAAACTGCCTTTCTTATATCTAATCTAAATCGACCCTCTTTTAATTTTAAGACCATTACGCCTTGTTTTTGCAATAGGCCCTGCTAAAAATAATGTTATAGCCCAGGATATAAAACACAGCAGAATTCAAAAGAAGTTTTGGAATTAAATCTATTGCATCGTACCTGTTCGTCCTAGAAGACATGATCAGATTCATCTCCTTTTTAAAATGGAATCTATTATGGCAAGAAACATTAAAAACCTCAGGGGGCTATGTGGACAGCTACACATCTCCGTTATGCTGTGGCTGTGCTAAGTTATGCTGCTCCAGTTTTTCCTGCCCCTTTCATGGAACTTTCTGTTATGCTTGTGTAACTGTTTGTGTAACCACATTCAAAACAGATCAGGAAGCTGATCCAGGACAGAAACTGCTCATAAAGATGGTTTGTTTGTAGATCTCCATGTGACTGTGGAAACGAGTGTGCAACAATGGTAAAAGATCTGGTGGAGCACTGAATGGGAGGGAATGAGAAACTTCCTAATCAGGACTGTCAATTAAAGGAACATTACAATCCTGAATATGCTTGCAGGACGTCACAACTGTTAGTCTGATTATTGATGAAGATCCTAACTGTGATCAATAATGTTTAAAACAAAAGAATCAGCATTCCCAGCTCCCAGAGAATTTCCATATAGGTCAATGAGATGAGCAAAGCATGGGGGAAAGCGATATCTATATGCGCTGCAGGCGTGTAGTAACTACTTGCATAACGAAGACTGTAAAATTAGTATTTTGAAACAGATGTACCCAATGTCTGCCTTGAGGTTAAGGATGATAATGTAACTCTTAAATAGCTTGCAGCTAATGTCAAGCAGACAACTAGGAAAGTGTTAAATAAGTGTTTGTAACTATATGGCTCTACTTTCAAAAAAAAAATAAAAGTTCAGAAATAAATTATGCATTAGGAAACTTGCTCTGTGAGGCTTCAAGAAGTTTTTCAGTGCTGCACATAAAGCTTTACAGAAGATGGACATTAAAACTGATGGTTCAAGTCTTACAAATATCAAAATACCATCTGTTAAATGCAACAACTTGACTGATTTTCTGGAGACTGTTGCTCAGAAGCCCTAGTGTCAAATTAGGAAACCACAGGGTTGATTTCTGTTTTCAGTTATATTCACCGTAGAAGGGCTAGTCAGGAAAAAAAAAGGAAGAAAAAAGAGTAGTTAGGGTCTAAGTTAGCTTAAACTGGATCTATAATGTCCAGTTGGCTTCTCAAAATCCTCACAAAAAGAGACCACTTAAACTTTGAAACAAATTAGTAACTTTTTTTTCTTTCAAGACTGGAATAATGGAAGACTACCCTTAGCACCTATTGCTTTGCCTTACTGCTTAGTCAAGAGACTTAAGGAACTCAAAAGTGTGTACAAAACTTTGTTAATGAAGATACTTTTTATGGAGATTACTTAAATAATCAGTGGATTCTAATCTTGTGTTTTGAAAAATATGGTATGATTAGGGGTCAGTGACTATAAGAGGTCCTTTTAACAATTTACGGTAACATACTTGCATGGGATTCTCCAAACAAAAACATGCTAGTGTTATCACTCCACATGCAGGATGCAAGAAAAGGACTTTTCATAGTGAAACTCTCATGCTTTGTTTCCCCAACTATTAACATCATGTTTCCCCGGCATACATGCACTTGTGGAAGAACATTATGAGCTGGAGGTAAACAGCATGGGTATTAGAAAAACTGACACATATGAACTGCCTTTCACTATTTTACATTTTTGATTGTTTTTCAAGTCTTCATATGTATAGTTGTAGTAATTATCTGCAGCTTCACAAAGCAAGAGCTATGATGGCATTTTTCAGAGGCATCTAGTAAATCAAGAACTAACCCTCCTAACTGAAATTTGGTTGAAAAAGTTCATGCTTGTATTTCATGAGGTCCTGCTACAAAATTAATTTTGTAAAGTCACAGTTTATTTCTTTGAAACTGCTTTCTTCTAGTGTTTCAGATAAAAGCTTTTGATCTTGAGCAGTCTCTACAAGAAGTGACAGAGCGATATGAGAAAGAAAAGCAGAAGAGAAGGGCTCTACATAACAGCTTGGTTGTAAGTATATTTAGTGACAGAACATCTTTGCCTTTTCCTCCTCCCCCAATTGTCAATATATATGACACATTTGTCTTACAGTAAACCCCACTGCCCCTTTCTTTTTATACAAGGATCTTTCAAATGCACTCGTGCAACATACTGCTCTGAGGAGTACCATCCATTTTGAATAGTGGACAAAACTTGAGTTTCTTCATCCTCTTCTCTAAATTTGAAGCTTCTGAAATAGTTTTTAAAAATCTTAACATATTAACTTGAAATTGCAAAATAGTTGTGTTTTATTTTTTGAAATATGTCTAGATGTATCCTGCTCAGACATTACTGATAGTTCACTTGGGATTAATTTTTTCCTTTATGAACTTGAACTTTACTCTTCCTCCCCACCCCCACAAATGACTAGTTTTAGGTTGCCTGATTCAGGACCTGATTTTTAGAAACACAAGCTACCTTCGAACAAAATTCTTTAAAGACTTTCTACTTGGGAAAATGAAGCTCTTTGTTAAAAAGTACTTACCTTCCAAACTCTGCCTTATGTTGCAGTTTACTGAAAGAGTATTCCTCAGGGTAGTGGGGCATTAATGACAGTGGTCACTAGTCATCACAAGGCAAGCTGTTTTTAGTCATACAAAACAAGGAGAAATGATCACCAACAAAAAGGAAGAGATAAACTGAAGTCTACAACAACAGCAGAGAAAAATCAGCTACTGGCTTTTTAATCATGTAGGAACACAGATTGGAGAGGAAAATGTGCAACATGTTTTATATTCCACATCTTGCTCAGGACTGGAGGAAGAGAAATGGAGTGTGTAATCTTGTCTGCTGAGTTAACATAGGTATCTGAAGAAGCTCAGGTAAGGAGGAAGGAGAAAAAGGAAGGGAAGGGAAAAATGCCTTAGAGTGAAACCCTTTTTTTTTTTTTCCCCCTATAAACTGGAGAGGGCTACACAACTCCAGATCTCTGAAGTGCTCATACTTCCTCAAGCACTTTCTCCTACCTTACCAAGACAAATTATATTGATTCTGTTTTTCTTCCCACAGCGTCTAGGGCTATGATGTTGTAAACACCTGCTTTCTTAAACATATTCATGTCTGTTTGGCAAATTCCAGTGTATTTTTCCTCTCCAGTAGCTTGTGTTAAATACAGCTCGATATTCTAACCCTAGGAATTGAGAGGAAATATCAGAGTCCACTGCAGGATTCGACCATTACTACCTTTTGATGATGCTGCTGGACATTCGATATCACAAGATAGGTAATTTATTTTGGTTGGTTTAGATCTCATAATTAATATACAGCAAAAACAATACTTATAATTATGTGACACAACTGTGTCCTTGATTTTTCTGTTTTTATGTGTGTGTGTGGGCGATACAGTATCATAAAAGCTAATTGCTGTTTTCTTTCTCTTGCAAAACTGGCTTTAGCCAATCTCATCCCCCTGTCTAAAAGTATATTCACCTTGGTAGAAAGCCATAGCTGTTCTGCCAAGCCGGGATTATACCGGTCTTGACAGAAGAAACACAGCTGCAGTCAGTTTAGAGTGTATTCACTATCCTGTGCAAATTCTGGGATGCAGTAATTTAATAGCTGCCAGAAACTGTGCATAGAGAAACACACTCAGCATTACAGTTGTTTTGTTATGCTGTAGAAGATGTTGGCTGTCAGCACACACACTGGTAATTCTATTTCAGTATAATTTGGCTCTGCATCCCTCATTTGTAATATGTTTACTGTAGCCAAAGTGTCAAAACATTCCAAGATCCAAAAGGAAAAGAGAGATTAGATGTGCTTAACCAGCCAAATTCTCCATGGATGACTAACATGAAAGAAAATAGGGATTGAAATATACACAAAGAAAGAAAGAAGGGGAAACCTTGGTGGGTGGCTAGAAACCAGTAACACTGTAATTTGCTCTGTCAGTAAATAACTGATTTGGGGCTTTATTTTACTTTTACTGCCTGGTTATCTAAAAGAGTACATTCAGTGTTTTAAAGGTTATTAATTTTTGGCAAATCTTAAAAAAAATAGAATTGTTTTAATTAAAATAATGTCAAAAATTACAGACAGGATATTTTAAGGAGCCTGAAGGAGAAACTTGCATTAACTTGTGCCTGATATAGCTGGGAAGGAACCCACTCACTGTTTTTGTTGCAGAATGGTATATTGCAATCAGGTGCTGACTTGCAGTGTAAAACAGGATTTAATTGTTAAGAGTAACTTATCAAGAGTATCAAAATGTATAAAAAAGTATTTAAATAAAAATTTTTAAAATAAAACTGTAAAACTGGGAACTGATTCTCCAAACATTTACACAAATGAATAAGTTTATACACCTCAGCATTTCCAGTCAGTGTTTAGACTAGTAGTGGATACAAGATTAGGGACAAATACCCAAAAAGAGGGTATTTTTCACTTTAACGTTCTAAAGTGAAAGCCTCTTGTTACAAGCTCACGTTACAGTCTCAAAATAATAGAATGGCTTGCATGTGAATGTCTTAATTTGGTTTGTTCTGAATGTCTTTTCTAAAGCAGACTCTTTTGCTTGATTGCACTTTAATTTGTTTTTTATTCACAATTAACTGTGGTGTTAGCATGTACGTGGGGTACTTGGCAATTCTGAAAGGTACTCTTCAGGCACTTTGAACATGGGCTTTCCTCAGCTAAGTGGAACGGTATTGTTTGAACAGTAACTTTTTTTTCCCCATCGTCTTTTTTTTTCCCCCTTACAGGCAACGAAACTTTTCAGAAAAAGTGGCATATGCAGCTGATGATGTAAGTATTTGATGGTGCAATTCATAAGTACATTCACAGATACTAGAAGAAGAAAAAAGAGGGACATGTGAACCATGAGTTTAAAAAAAAACCTAGGTACTTTCTTGTCAGTTGGTGCCGAGCTTTGATCACCCATGGGTGCAACAGCAGGTGATTTGCGTGGTTCTCATCCTGACTCTTTGCAGTAGTAACAGGTTGGAGCTTCTGCTGGTGCAGCCATCTATTAAGTGGAGATTGTATGTTTGCAGTAGTCAAAACTGCTGCAGACTTCCTGCAGTCAATCCCTTTGAGCCACTTGTGTTTGCTGCAGCTATTTCTAAAATTATGTCGGGCTTTTTAAAGTTTTATTATTGCTAACACAGCTAATGCACTAGGAGAGAAATATGATCCCTCATGTAGCACAGCAGCCTACGTAGTGCTGCAGTCAAGCAAATGAGAATGAACTGACTTAGATCACTGGAGGAAGGAGAATGAGTGTTGAGGTTGCATATCTAAATGACATTCCAACATTAATTGGGGCCATTACCAAGATAAAAAATTTAAAAAGGCTCAATAGTATGAGCTAAGGTTAAAGTATTAACTTGGGGTTTAATTTGCTTAGCTGCCATAGTTCTTAGTTGGCTGCTTACTGTAACTTACGTGGTGATTAGCCAAATTCTCTTTTACAGTGTAGTGCTTAAAATACTGCTGAAGTGACCTACAGTGTGTTATGCATTTAAATCTCCCAAATTATAGCTTCATTAGGCAGATCTCACTTGCATAATGTGGATAATGATATATATATATATATATGTATCTATGCAATTAGGTAACTAATGGAGCACATGAAGAGACTAAGAAAGAGTGAATATGTCAGGAGATAAAAAGCAGGGACCAGTAATGGTAGATATAGTGTTCTGGATGCCACAACCCATTCACTGTACTATAAAATACCACAACCATCTCTGACCTGTTAAATTTTATTGCATTAAGATGAAATTAGACAATATTTAGGTTTTGGATATATAGATACCTGTTGTATTAAATATCTATACGTTTACTGGTAAAGCAATGTCTGCTTACTTTATGTGAGCTTATGAATTTTAGTTTGTATGGGAATCACCTGGTAACTTTCAATATGTTAACCTTATCGAACATTTCAGGAATTTATATATATATAAGCATGGACTTGATTGTCAAATGAAACTTGCAAGATACCAACTTTCTGGTTTTGGAAAACATAACATAGGATTTAAATGTTTCATTGGTTTGTCTTGACATTTATTTGGTTAAAATACTTTCCAATTTTGATCAAACACCTTAAGTCTTTGTGTTCGTTTCTTAACAGGAGTTTATCTTTTTAAAAAAAAAATAATTTGTTGTAAGAATCCTTCTTACAAAAATCTGTCAGTTTAGACTAATTTAACAAAAGTAAAGGAAAATAACATTTATTGTCTGTTTATTTTGCTTTCAACAACTGCAGGTGTTATGCTTGTGGCTAGGAAAAGTATGCAATTTTCAGATTAAATTATGGGGCTTTATTTGTTATAGAGCTTTTAGTTGCAACCCAGGCAAAGTTTGTATTTCTACAAACAAGTTAACCATTTTCCAGACAAGTACTTACGATTTAAAGGAGTTTTTAGATCAAGGTGAAGGAAGTTTCTCTCTGATGGAGGTACTGAGTATGTTAGTTTTGCTTTTTAGATTATGCCTGTCTTTCCAGACATTTTCCTGAAAATACTTTATGTGTCTAACATAACCAGGCAGTTAACTGCCATGATTATTTTAGAGCTAGTGTGTGTTAGAAAGCAGAGCCACATTTTAGAATCAGATTCACAAAGCAGTCCAGCATACCTATCGGAAACTATGCTTGGATCTTTTGGACAAGCTTCGACTTGGCATTGTTCCTGGACTGGACTGCAGCTCTAGTAACATGCTGATCTGTCTCATCTATGCTACAAGTTTGTCTTGTTGTAGCTAGAACAGGGAAGACCATGACAGAAGTTGCAGTGTAACTTGGCTTTGCTTCTCTTCTGCCACGACCTGTGGTAAGACTTCCTTCAAACTGTCTGTAGACGGGCAGAATTGACACTTGGACAGAATGGTTGTGTATCTATTTGTGAGACTGAGATTACATAAATTCCATTTAGTCTTTGAGTGTTTTTTCTTTTGTTTATTTAGAGATTTGTATCATTCTTTGAAAGACACATGCAGTCTTTTCTATAATCTTGCTCATCTTGTCTAGAGAATCATACATATTTTAAGTCTAAAAAAAGGCTTAGGATTTTACTGAATGAACAGAAGAATATTTCATGTCAGTTTTTAAGCTACATGAAGATTTTTTTCTTTTTGCTTCCCTGCGTGTGCCCAGCTACTCAACATAACATTAACAACTGTCTGAAGCTTGTTGTGCAATAATGAGGGAGAGTAAGTACACGCCACACATCAGGTTGAGCCCCTCCACAGAGATGAGCACACTGAGCAGTGGTGATATTGTCACTACCTGAGAAAATGAGCAGATGAGGTACTGAATGCACAGGCTCTTCTTGGTGGTGACAGCACAACGGGGAATGGGTGCAATCTGAAATATGGGAAATTCAACTTAAACATGAGAAGAAGTTGTGAGGGTAGTCAAACACTGGGACAGGTCTCCCAGAGGGGGTGCAAACTCTCCATCTTTAGAGATGCTCAAAACCTCACTGGACACAGTCCTGGGCAGCCTCTGTAGGTCACCCTGCTCTGAGCAGAGATTGGGCTCAATGATCTCTGTAAGTCCCTTCCTGTCTCAAACATTCTGTAATTCTGATCCAGGATTCCGTTTTTTCTGTAGTTCCGTCCGTCTCTGGAGGTTGTGCTGTGTGCACTAGTGAACACAGGTGCCATGTTTGAATGAGCAGCTCTGAATTCGCCTGGATTCACAGCACTAAATGTAAACACTTAAATGAGGTGCCTAATTGCTGAAGTGATGTTGGAATCCAACTTCCTTTGGCACAGAGAAAAGAAGGTGTCTGCCTCTACATTACAGAATCACAGAATCAACTAGGTTGGAAAAACCTCTGAGATCAGATCCAACCTATGGCTGAACGCCAGCAGGTTAACTAGACCACGGTTGTAAGTGCCACATCCAGTCTTTCCTTAAATGGCTCTGGTGACAGTGACTCCATCACCTTCCTGGATACCCCATTCCAGTATCCAATCATCCTAATCTCTTCCCCTGACACAGCTTAAGACTATGTCTTCTTATCCTATCACTTCTCACCTGAGAGAAAAGGCTGATGCTCACCTGGCTCCAACCTCCTTTCAGATAGTTGCAGAGATCAATAAGATCACCCTGGAGCCTGCTCCGGACTAAACACCCACAGTTCCCTCAGGTACTCCTCGCAGGACTTGTGTTCCAGACTCTTCACCAGCTCCATTGCTGCCCTTCTCTGGATCCTTGATTAATTCCTTTCAAATGGATGGCTAAGAGACTGCTCTGAATATCAAGGAAGGCACAAAATTCTGCTGTTTCTTAAAGAATTGACATGAATTAACACAGCCAAGACCCTCATTTCCTTGAGAGATAATTTTGTAATAGATCAGATGGATGTAGCAATTGAAGACATTATCACTCCCCAGTTGCTTATCACTATCCCCAGCTAGAATTTTCTTCCTTTAAGCTGTCCATGTCATCCTTAGTTGCACTGAAGTTGACACAGACACATGAGGAGCAGTCACAGTCTCCCTTACCCTGTGCTGTGGAACAGCAGTCTTGGAAAAGGGGGCACAGCATTCAGCAGATACAGAGTAACAAGCGATGAGAACTTATAATTACCTCAGCTGGATTCTGTGATCATGTCTGTATCTGGTATTCCGTATAACTCCTTTGAAATTATTTCTCTGCCTTACTTAATTTCACATACTGATCTGTTCCCCAGGCTTGGGGAGTCATGCTTGGGTGTCAAGACAGATAGTGAATCTTTATGATTGTGGATATTTCTGAAGTATCCTTTTATCATTTTCATGATCCTTATGGCACTGAAAGAACTCAGACTGGGAGTATTCTGTAACTCTGGGATGCAAAAAAGGTTCTTCAGTGTTCATGTGAGACAGCAGTATGGATTTCACAAACCCTGTTGACAGGGAAACTTGATGAGATTCTGTAGGCCAGCAGCTCTGGTGGCCATACTGAGCTCCTGAGAAAGGAAAGTCATTACAAATGCTCATATGAAACTGCTGCCTATTAACAGTTAATTCTTTTGTTTCTATGTTAACACAAATAGAGGTTTTTTCTGTCTCATTTCTCACCTTAGAGAAAGCTGGTCTGCAAGTAAATTTGACATCTGAATCAGAAATGTCTTCCATATCTCTATATGCTTTTTGTGGTGTTTTATTTTTTTTGGTGTTTTTTGTTTGGTTGCTTTTTTGTTTTGTTTTGTTTTATCTGTTTCCCTCCCCCCATAGCCTGTTGGTTGCTGATCTTATTAGAATTTCTGTGTCAGGCCATTTTGTAGCAAATTTTTGTACTGACATCTGAATTCCGCTAATTTTGGCAGTACTGGGATAGGTAACATAGCTCATTCTGTAGAGTAAGTATTCAGTCATCACTACTTTGATAATGATACATTTTCTTTCTCCAAAGAGGAAGAAATACTTGTAAATTCAAAGCAAGAAATTTGATGTTTGTAAGCCATTTGCCCGCTGGACATACTGCTATGCAATCATTATTTGCTCAGATCTTTACAACTTGAGTCTGTGTCAATACTCATTTGAAGGCCACTAGTTCAGCATTCCAAGCTACTTGTCTGAAGCACATTAGGAATTTCAGCACTCCCATCAAATGCAGTTCTGTAACCACAGGTTAGTAAGGTAGGAAACCACTTTGAATAGGATGAATTATTTTGTGTGCTAGCGGTCTTCCACCCAAATTGTTGTAAACCCCCACATAATTTTTCTTTGCCTTTCTCAGCAATTAGGCAACTCCTGCCTTGAGGAGCAGAAAGGCACAGAATTTGCTACATGAGGCATGTCAGACTGCTGTGATTGTACTTGGTAATAGTTTAAAGAGCTGCTTACATATTGGTTGGACTTATAAAGCTACTGTGTAATTCATCTGAAAAGTGGATTCCACTAAAACCCCCTGGAATTCTACCAATTGTGCTAGTGCGGCTCTTTCTCACAGTTGCGGACTAGCTTGTTATTTAACGAAAAGTGCATCTCGTGGTTAGTTCTAGACATAACTATTTATGAAATCAGTCTAAAAAGGCACTGTGAAAATTTGCCCAGTAAGAAAAAAGAGCTCTTTTTGCCATTTTTTCTGCCTGTGGTGGCAGTTAGGAAGGTTGGTTTTACTTGCCTGTGGCTTTCTAGGTACAAAAGGAGTTCATGTAAGGGTTTGTATCTTTCTGTCAAACTTAAGTGCATTTTTTGTGTTGATTGTTATTTAATAACCTGAATGGGGTTTGGAATCCTTTCTTATGGTCTTGCTAGTTCACTGCAGTGTACAGGCTCTGAAGCCTTGTGTGTTGGTGGCTGAAGGGCCTTGGACTTCCTGATCCTTACTTACTGCTATCACCTGGTGCATTAGAATTGATACATATTTCTTGTTGTGTGTGTGCCTGTCATACTAACTAGAAATATTTTGTTTTGTTTTTTTCTCTTAGGAAACCGTCCTTGTCAAGTGTAGCCGTCCTGGTCATGCATCAATAAACAAGACTTTTCAGTTTGAGAGGTGGGTAGTCCTGTGCAGCAATCTGGAAATCTGGATTGATGGGATATTTGTATAGTGAAGACTAATTTTTTTTAGTAGCCATTGGCTAGAAGGTAATGTGGGTTTTTTTTGGTTGGGTGTTTTCTGTCTGGGGTGGCTGGGGGTTTAGGAGAGAGAGGTTTTTGGGGTGTTTTTAGTGTAATATTTATATTCTTCCCAGGGCAGAATAGTGCACTTCGGGGTATAGATGACAGTGCTCCCTCTCAATAAAGACTACTGATATGCCTAAATTTGAAACCTATATAGACTTCTTTGACTCTCTTCACAACCTGAGTAGCTGTCATGATCCTTGCAATATGTTGTGAGGTAGTAAAATATTTTAAAAGTAAGGAAAGGATATTTGTCTTTCAGTACTTAAAGCGGGCTCATAATAAAATAGGGCCAAACTTTTTAGCAGGGCCTGTTGCAATAGGAAAAGGGGTAATAGTTTTAAACTAAAAGAAGGTTGGTTGAGAAATTTTTTATGATGAAGGTAGTGAAATACTGGAACAGGTTTCCCAGAGAGGGAATAGATGCCACATCCCTGGAAGCATCCAAGGGCAGGTGAGATGGGGTTCTGAGCAACCTGATCTAGTTGAAGATGTCCCTGCTCAGTGCAATGGGGTTATACTAGGTGACCTTTAAAGGTTCCCTCAAACCAAAACCATTCAGTGATTCTATGTGTTGAGGTGGATTGCATGACTTCAGCATTAGACAAGAGCTTCACTGAGCCAGAAACTGGACTGAACACTTGTAAGAGTTGATCTCCAAACGGCCTGAACACAGACAGCAGGGTAGAGTAGTGGCACGTAAATCAGTGTTCCCTGAGGGAAAGGCTGTGGTGTGACTACTTTCCATGTTAGGTGCTCAAAAATCCACATAGATGAGTGTGATTTTGAATGTGCCAGTTGTGATAAGGGTTTTGGTGGACCACCAGAGTGTCAGTCTGACACAGGAAAATTCAGGGAGTCAGGCTTGAAGGGTGCCTTCATTCTTTCGGAATGGTGCTGACCTGAACCTCTGAAAACAGGAATGAAGAGTTAAATTAATACAAATGAGATTTCTGTAAATGAAAAAGAAAATACAAAATTTTACCCCAGTGCCTTTTTTCTAATGCAAACTTTTTGTCTATATATTGCAATGACTCGGTAGGCTCTCCACCTCCAACCATGTTTCAAAACCCTCTGGAAAGAGAACATATGAGGACAATTTCATGCTTCCTTGCTTGAAGGCAAAACCTGTTTTAAAGTCAAATGTACACAACATGAATTATCTGTCCTGGTTTAAACTTAAGGTTTAGCCTGAATTGCCATCGGTTTGCTAAACATTGCTAGTCATTCACCCTTTCCTCGAGGCTCCTTCTAAAATGCTGCCTTTCTCTACTCACAGAGACTGGGGGCTGCTGCCTTGTAGGCCACCAAGCACTTGAAAATTCCTGAAATATTGCAAATCTTGGGGAAGCTTTACTGACCCCCTAGGTTATAGGATTCCTTTGATTCAAGGCATATGAGATCTCTTAGGATACATGGACCCCTCACATGTCTGCTAAGCTACTCAAAGTAAATCCTTTCACCTTTCAGCTGTACCTAACGCAGCCATGCTAGTTGAAGTAAATACAGAATAATGCTGGAATTCAACTGTGTAGAGTAATACAGTTAATGATATTGACACAGGACTCCAGAGTGCTGTGACTCTGGAAATGTGGTGTAGATCCTGATAATCAGGAAAAGGGTTAAAAAAAACGTAAATCCCCCAAAGAATGCAGTTCTTGGGGAATGTTTTTTTAATGTCCCAGCACAACTCTTTTTTATAAACAGAGGAGCATATGGTTCTTATGAACTCAAAAATGTTTATTTTTTTAGAAACATTTTATGGAACTAATAAATGTCAAAATATTTGATTTCAGCTCAGGAAGAAAATTCCAGCTTTCAGCATGTTATGCTTTTGCGATTTTATTGGCAAATCAGTTAGCAAAATAAAAAAGAAGCTCAGAATTTTCAAGGTGAAATTAACGTTAATCAATATACAGGGACAAATCTGTCATCATTCTGGTAAAAATACATGGGATTAAAGAAGGAGATTCTTTGGATTTGCAGCATCTTTCGTGGTTTCAGATAGCTAGTGAAGTGGGTGTCCATGCTTCAGCTGGTGCTGTGGTTACAGTGTAGCATAAAGTAGTTCAACATTACTATAAACCACTTTGTTTGGGTAGGGGTAGCATTTGAACATCAGCATCTAAGTAGTGGCAGTAAAACTCCTTTAGGTATTAGAGTAAATATTTGGAGTAGTTACTGTAACATGGAGCCCTGTGCCTTTCCTCTGACCGGCTACCAGAGCCTGACCCTGACATAGCTGTCTGTGGCTGCACTACTTGGAGGTAATGACCTCGAGGTGCACTGCACTCAATTTCTTCACAGAAAGGGTGGCTAAATATCGGAATTGACTTCCCAGGGAGGTGGTGGACTCATCATCCCTGGAAGTGTTCAAGAAACAACTGGATGTGGCATTTAGTGCTATGGTTTAGTTGACAAGGTGGTGGTTGGACTTGATGATCTTGGAGGTCTTTTGCAACCTTAATGATTCTGTGATTATAATTTTCAGTGCAAATGAACTGCTAAGACTGGTTGACTCTAGCCTGGGTTGTGGCCAGTAGCAGTCTTTGTTGAGTTAGTCTACAAAAATCAGCAACGGCATCTGAAGGCATGGTGAATGTTTTAGTCTTTAAAATACCTTTCCAAGTTTGTTTTTTCCCTTTTTTAATTTATGTATTAGCTCTGAGATGTTTTGATATGTTAAGAAAAAAATATTTCAGCACATACTGAGTTAGAAGCCTAGTTGGTTAAGATGGAGGACTTGATGCTAATGAATATTTCATCAAGAGCAGATAATAGATGAAGCAGAGAAAAGTGTTTGGAAGTGCTTTTGCACTCTTGTATTGGCCTTGCAGATTTGATGTGCAAAGTTTACTGAAGCATATGCTCATATGCATGCAAAGCAAGGATGGAGTATTGCTATTCAGTGCCTGTGTCTTCCTGGTACAAACTGTACCACATTTCTGCATATTTAGTGGTTTCTCTGAGTACTATGAGGGCACTATCAGTGAAATGGCAGTACAAGCGGTATGTGTCCATCAAGCCAGACAAGTGCTCCTTTCCTGATTAAAGAGAGTACATTTTCGTGGAACTTACAATTAGTTTGTGGAACACGCTGCCACAGGATGTTACTTCAGGCCAAGAATTCAGCAAGATGCAAAAAGAAACTGAATGCTAATTCTAATAATATTTTTTTTGAAACAGAGATTCAACTCGTATTTCAATTTTGAGGCCAGTTTACAGCTTTTAAGGATTAGGATGAGGCACAGAGATGAATTATTGTGTCTCCAGCCACTATAGTGTTTCTTGCTCCCTCCTCTGTCTATTGTTGTTCCTCTGTATAGTAAGTAATGGCCAGTCTTCGCGAACGAAGAACTGGGGAAGGTCTTTACACCTTCCAGCCTGCGCATTGGATTTTTTAGG
>JAWMRA010000113.1:41024789-41159040 GCA_035584735.1 Pseudotriccus pelzelni
GTGGATTGCCTTACAGGGCTAACGAGCTCCACCTGCCCGGGGAGTATCCCTGGCCGGAATCGAACCCAGGCCTCAGCAGTGAAGGTCCTGCGATCTAACCACTAGGCCACCAGGGGCAGTGCATTGGCTCCAGTTCTGTATCTGTGTACCAGTGATCCCTCTGCGCAGTCTTATGTATGGAGGACATAAATACAAAAAGTATATTTGTGGAGTCTACAGGCTGTAGCAGACAGATCATAGTCAGATATACAAAGAGGGTTGAGTAAATGCTGAAGAGCACACTTTGTCTTCATTCAGTTTAACTTGTAGTATCACACACAAGCTGTGGGATACTGCTAGGTGAAGTCTACTAGGGCACTATATACACAGGGAAGTGCTTATGTTTTGTAATGTTTGCTGCTACCAACATTCCTGTTTCTAATTAGCCGTTTTGCTGTGAGCTATAAGGAACACGTATCAACAGAGCTAAACAAAAAAATCACCACAGAAAGATACCAGAAAGGGAGCTTTTGACAAAAATAGGCATTCATACCTCAAATATTTAAGTGTGGGTAATGACATTCATGTTTTAGATTCTGTTCAACTTGTATAAACAATGCGTGCTGCAGGCTATAATCTTGGGGAGGAGACATTTTTGGTGTGCTAGAGAAGAAATGAATGAGTTAGAATGTCCACGTTTTATGATCAGAATTTCCTCTCTCTGATGATTTCCCATTTTCAGGTCTTGGGTTTGTGTTGTGACAAACTTGAAAGGGTTGGAGGAAAGATTTCTTTGAATATTCTGTGTTTGGTTCTTTTCTCCTTGCATTTGAAAAACGTATGGGATTGTTTCCAACATCATTGTTTTGGCCCAAGGATCGAACTATCATTGCTCTTTTCTAAGAGGCAGAATAACTCATTCAATTTAATTCTCTTTGAAAATTAATCTGCAATCCATATTACAATGTAATAGAAAGTTTTCTCTTGAGCGAGAAATGTTGATTTCAGAGTAGATCGTTCATGGGGGTAGGGATAGAATTACCTTAGGCTGATACTGCCCACAAAGACTGCATCTTTAAACATGACCCTCAGGCGCGTTCTGATTTCTGCTCTGCCACTGAGTCTTCTGAGGCAAATCCCTGGGCAAGTTTGCAGCCTGTGTACCCCTTACAAGTGTACACCTCTGGCTTGATCCCTCCAGCACACACAACAGCTGCTCCCGACATGTGAGTGAGAACCTTGGAGTTCTAATTTTCAGTTCCCTGACATAAAAATGTCAGCAGGCTCTATGTTTTATGGCACTGGCCTACATTTTCCATAGTTTGCATTCTTGTATTGTGTCAACGGATTTTTTTTTTTTAATTTGGTTAATCGTTGCACTTTTTTCCTCAGAGTTTACAATGATTCAGAGTCTCAAGATGCAGTGTTTGCAGATGTGGCCCCTTTGCTAACATCTCTTCTGGATGGGTAAGTTAAAAGGTGGGAGTAAGAAAGCTAAAGCACAATAATCTACTGAAATCCGTAAATTAAAAAAGAAAATTACTTAATAGTGGTGATCCAGTCAAGTTTTGTGGCTTTGCAGTTCCATTTCCTTCTTTCTACTCAACACCAAGTGAATATTGTTTCCCTGGATAAACAGTGAAAACACTTTACAAAATTTAGCAGAGCAGATAAACTTGTAAAAATGAAAAAGTTTTTTCCTCTGGTCTGCTTCTGGCAAACTGAAGCATCGTTTCTAATGGGGGATGCTGTGTTTTTTCCTTTACATTTGTGTAGGTTTCATAACCATTTTCCAGTTGCAGAAATGGTATGATACATCTTGTCCAACAGTTCACTAGTTCCGGTTATCTGCACCGCACAGGCCATTGGACATGGTATGATCGATTCCCGGTTGAACCAGAACAGAGCATCCTCAGTCACAGTTCTACTCCTTCTTCAGGAACAGGAGTAGCACAGCATTCTGGTTTGAAAACAAGACTGATCAGTAACAAGCACTAGCAAGTATATGAAATTACTTGCAGCCACTGAAGTTCATAAAGTTATTTCTCATTTATACTAGAGCCAACTTAAGCTATTCCTGCAAAGAAGTCTTGAAGTGCATGCTGTTAAAAACTTTGAGGCTTGAACTGAGTTTTGTACGTAACTTCCTTTCTGCTCCTTTTTCATCCCTGCTTCAATATCACTTAATTATATGGTAATGCTGTCATGTACCTTTCCATCCCTGTAGAGGAAAAGACAGTTCCTTTCCCTCCACAGTGGCACAGTTGAACTGTGGCAGTCCTTGTTCCTAGCAGTCTGTGCACTGAAGTTTCCAAGTCTCCATTTCTTAAAAGTGGCTTAGAAGAGGTATATCAGGATACTGCGGATATTGGGAAATCCCAAACATCCCTTTGCATATGCCACAGAGGGGCCCCCAAGGGCTACCTGGGCTGAGGGAAGTCATATATCACATTATTCTTGTTTACCAGTGATGAGTAACCACAGCTTCTGTAGCTAAGCAACCTAGGGACCGCTAGGTTGGAGAAGTTTAAAGAAGTCTTACAACTACTGTTTTCTCCCCCTGATTTTCCTTTTGCACTGAATGTAATTTTGCTTTGGCTCAGTATGTCGCTTGGGTACCCGACTTGTACCTTGATCTGCTGTACTTCCAACTTTCTGACTTTCTCATTGGAGAATCCTATTCTAACATCCAGCATTTTTGTTTTCAGTTAGGAAATGTTCTGTTATTAAAAACAAAAGATCTGTCTTGTTCTTCCAGAAGTGCTGTTTAAACAGAAGCAGATTTTCAGGGAAGGCAAGTTTGTGCATATGAGCACAACAGCCTTCCTATTGTAAATGGGAAACAGACATACTTAGTCTGAACCTTGAATCTCTTTGCTGCTCCCGATTGTTTTAGTCTGGGTTCTAAAGTGGTCTGTAACAACTTTTAGCTTAAGTGGAAAGGAGAGTTCTGCTCCTTTTCCTTATTTTTTCTTTATTTTTCTTTCTTAATGAATTGTTTCATTTTTCAGTATAAATATACAGGAAGAAAAGACTGTTCCATATGTAAAACAGACAAAGTACAGCAGGCTTCAAAGTTTACAATGAGCTATACAGGACCAGCAAGGGAGTAAAACAACATTTCTTTTCTTTACAGCATTGAAGAATCAAACTTTTTTGTTTATTTTAAAGAGGAAAATACATTTCTCCTCCTTTTAATTTTCTTTAACAGTGTTCTCTCCTAGTCATAATTTTGCTGTAGTGAACACCCACACTCTTTTCAAGAGATAAGTGCTACAAAACTACTGGTATTCTAGCTTGACAATAAGAATTTTCTAAACAAGAATATAACTGTTATCTATACTAAGAAGTAGAGTGGAGAAGGAAAAATATCTGGTGAATCATAGTAAAAAATTTTTAGACTTCTCTATTTGAAACCTTTATGCTGGAACCAGAACACCAACAAAGCAAACTTTTACTATATAGGTAAATATATAGTAATCTGGTGCTTGTTGAATCCCCCAACAATTCATTCTCTCCTGTGCCTACTTAGATATAATACTGCTTTGGCTAGTTTTAGCTCATCTGGGCTTACTGAAGTACTGCTTTGGCTTTGGCAGAGAAGTTTCCACTGATTGATACCCAATTTGCATCTCTCTCTTCAATGTTCCAATCACCTGTCTACTTCGCTTCTAATCATATCATTTGTATCCTGTCAGAAGTATTTTGTGCATGATGTTTACTGTCTTCTAAAAAGCAGCAATTAAGGAAAATTTGATTAGCTGGACTACGGGAAAGAGTGAAAGACTTCGAAGAAGACTTTAGTTCTGTTTTTCCTGAGGAAAACCACAACTTGCAAATTTTTTGTCCCCGTTTTGGTTCCAAAGATCTTTTTGATTTTTGAAGCAGGGCTAGAAGTCTCAATAAGCCATGGGTGGTCAGGCAGTGTGCATGAGGGGTGGAAATGGGAAAATTGCTCATTATTAGTCTAAGTGAAAACTATTAAAGTTAGCATGAGCGTTTCTACTGACATAAATGCCAGTAGTCCTGTCAACAGTGAATACTTCAAGAAGTCCCCATTTCAGATTTACAGCCCTAATATCCATCACATTTAATTTTGCTGCAGTGCTATTTGTTTTCAGTTACAGTTATCTCCTTTCCTTTATCAAATCTGTGATTAGACTCCTATTTTATACTCTCCATCCTAAAATCTGGAGGGACCTTACTATAGGTTTACTAACTGCACCTTTGATTTCACATCCCCAGAAAGGTCTCCCAGGTATTTGCTGTGTGGCTTATCAGCCCACATTTCTTTCTAACAAGAGAAAGCTTTCTAAATAATCCTCCCAAAACAATTGCCTCTAGGCATGTTTAATATGCAAAAAATAGCTGCAGTGGCCATGTAAGTATTTAATGACTTGAAGCCATATATTTAAAACAATTAGATGAGGGGTGTTCATTGAAATATGCTGGCATGTGCTTGAAACAACATTTTTGATATGAGGAAAAGCATCACATAACCAAAAGCAGCTGTTTCGGGTCTGCCCACAGAGGAGGTAGCTTAGGCAGTGAAATTTTACTCCCTGGCAGAACAGGAGCAAGTCCATTCTTGCAGCTCTCTAGTAGAGCAGAAATTTCAGCAAACGGCAAAGCGCTCCTTGTGTATGGAGATTCTGCTAATGTTGTGTCTCTGAACAAACAAGATAGTCCAGGGAGGGAGTGGTCCTGTCAGCATAACTGCACATCTTCCAAGGGTTTTGCTGGCACAGTTCTGTGGCCATCACCGAGGTGCTGGCAGGTGCTGCAGAGCAGATGCAGCCCAGGAGTACCCAGAGTATCGGTCCTCCCTACAAAGCAGTACTGTGGCTGGATGCATCTGTGCCCAACCACTTGTTTTGTTTAAGGTGCTGACTTTGATCTGATTGTGTTAGAAACACACTTTCTAGATAGGATTCATACCTCTAAGTTCAGATCCCTGAACGGCACAGACATACACAACTGAGCTCACAGCTGTGGACTATTTTTTTTATTATTTTCAGTGCAGTGAAAAAGGCAGTTTCAGAGCTCTGTTCATTAGATGTATTTACTGGTCTACTTCAATAGATGGTGAATTGTGTTTCATAGATGCCTGTACCTCTGCACTAACATTGTACACTTTTCATCTTCTACTTGTCCATATCAGAGCCGTTCCTGCCACCTTTATTCCAGAGTAGTCATTGTGTGCATGCTCATACTGAACTAATGCTTTTGGTTTAAAATCTGTGCCTCCTATTATTAGGGCTGTCTTTTCTGACTGAGGCTATGACTGATGAGCCTGCCTGAAAAAGGTTATGAGAGATGAAGAGTTCCCAGCTGTTAAGACACTAGGGCAGTGGTTTGCAGCACAGCAGTGTAAGGCAAATCAAACCCAGTGATGGTTTTATTTAAAATGCTGTCCTGTAAACTACAGTGGCTCACAAGCTGATTTACAAGCAGCTCAGTAGTGCACTTACTGGAAGTTGGGCAGACAAGACATCTAACCTCATCTGTCATTCCAAGCCAAGCATCCCTTAAACTTCTTAAAAGCATCCCTTCAACTCTGCTGAAAAAATAAAATCTGTTTAGGTGATGTTGTGAGCAGTACTTCAGTTACTGTCAGATTTTGAGATCTCCAGAAAGAAATCAAAGGCAATGTATTTATTTTTTGTTTCAGTTTGTGTTCCCAAATTGTTTGGAGTTTGACTGACCACCTAACAGATGCATTTGGTAACAGTAAAATAACTGAAAGCCCTTTTAATTTTCAGGTACAATGTGTGTATCATGGCTTACGGGCAAACTGGAAGTGGGAAGACATACACAATGTTGGGACCACAGGTAGAGGGGAACTTTGCATTCACTATAGAAGATGAATCAGAACTTGGAATTATTCCTCGAGCTACCCAAGAAGTGTTCAGGTAAAAATTAAGTAAAGGCTTGTTGTCAGTGGTAGTCACCTTAAATTCCATAGAAAGAATGAAATAATGTTTGTAATGTATTTATCATTACAGATTTCAGCTTTGGAATGATTAATATTTGTATCTTCTCTGACTGCCGTTTGATTTTTTAAATTTTTTTATATGGATTTTTAGTCTCTCTCCTGCTTAATCTGATTTTCTAAGACAATAAGATTATGCAGTCTTGCTGTGTGTTATCTGTCCATCTGTCTTTCAGACTCCTAATTAGCTTTTGAAAATGTTTCAACCGTAGTGGTGGAGTCCAAAAGATAATTAAGTTCTTACAAGTTTAGTGAAAATCGACAATTGAATAGATGAAGAGGATCCAAATTAGATCTAAGTCCCAAAGGATAGTAGAATTTTTAATCACAATCTGCTCCTGCTTTGAGAATTTTTTTACTTGAACCTAATACAGGATCGAACTGATGTGCTGCTGTGTTATAACAGGAGAGCCATTAGAGGGTTTAAGCCTGTTTCTTTTGGAGAAGTGTATAAACTAAATTAAAGATCCAGTTTTGTATGAGAATAACTGTCTTAACTGGAAACACTCTCCTGAATAGACAAGCCCTTAATTTATTAATTTTCCAAGGCTGTGGACAGATAACTTCTTACAGATCTAGTCTGTCATCTCTGTCTGTTCATTGCTTGCACTTTGCCAGATTTTATACCCTGAGCCCCGAATGCAATAACAACCAGCAGAGAAATGGTATAAAAAATCTCGAGGCAGGAGGCTCATAGAGAAAAACAATGTAAGCCAGTACAGCTGTTTGGAAAGGTAAATTTTATATACTGCTTCATGTAATTTAACTTATATTCGGATTCTTCAACTTAACATTATCATATGGACGAGACAAAGCCACTAGTGCAGATACTTGATAAGCACTTTTATCAGATTGTAAATAGATTAGAATTAGAGAATAAATCTTGATTTACACTTTGCTCACTTGGGGTTTGACTTGAAGATTTTTTGGCTTTTTTCTTCTTTTTTTTTTACTTTTTTCTTTTTTCTTCTTTATTTTTATTTTTCAGGCTTATTTCAGAAAAGCCACCAGGAAGTTACTGGGTTGAGGTTTCTGTCGTAGAAGTGTATAATAATGAAATTTTTGATCTTCTGGCCAAAGACAGTTATGGAAAAGTATTTAGCATCAAGCGTGATGTTGTCACAACCAGAGAAGGAAAGAGTGATGTTCCATTGCTTACACATGAGTAAGTACATGACTTGATCCTTGCCATACAAACATGATCTGGTGTTAATGCAGTGTATAGCTGTCACAAAATTGCATTATAGGCACGAGATTGCTTCTAAACAGTGAGTCCTTATCATGTGCAAAAGAACAGTTTTGTTTCTGTTGGCTCAGTCTATTAGACTACAGTGCACTGCAAATGTCAAAATACTTCCACAAATAACTGTACAATTAGCTTGAGTTATACTCCTGTGTTAAGTGCCTTCCACTCAGAATGCCTGAAGATTGCCGTGTATTTTCTTATTGCTGGGTCTGTGGCTCTTGTCGGCTGTACAGTAAGAAGGGGTAACCTAGTGACAAAGCTCTTTCCATTTAGTCTTACTAAATGATAAAATTTACACATTATAATAGAAATTTATGTATTATTTGTAAATTTTTAAGCAGCTGTAGAATGTTAGCTTTCCTTACATATGTTGGAGTTAAAAAAATTTAAAAATCATTAAATTTTAAGTGATCCTCCAATACAAATATCCATTTTACTACTGCTTGGTGTTCTGTTTTCATAACTGGAGGCGTTAAGGTTGGAACTGATACGTTGGCATGTTGGCAAACCATTGATATGGTTTGAATGCATAGTTCTTGAAAACTGAGGTTCTTCATACTAAAAGCTAAGAAGCAGCTAAGCTTCTAACTGTTCACTTTTAAGATGTATACCTTCCCACCATCTGTGTATGGTAATTTTGATTCTTATTTACACAACTTGACAGTGTAGGGAGAGCTAGGGTATTTAAGGCTACAGCTGTACTTACTTCTTCTACTTACTAAGCATTACAAAGACTTGTTCTAGTACTCATGGGAATGATTCTTGGCATTATGGATGTGTGGTATACAAAGCAAATGTATAGAACTTTCTTGTTATATATAAGACACCTTGGGCAATTAGATGTTCAAAATCATGTGTTCATAAAAATTTGTCTATTAACAAGAGGGGAATCTGTTTCAGATACTTCATTTTACTAATGTTTATTATAGAATGTCCTGAGTTGGAAGGGACCCACAAGATCATTGAGTCCAACCCCAAGCCCTGCACAGGACAGCCCTGAGAATCACTATTCCAGGGCCTGACCACCTCCTGGATGAAGAACCTTTTCCCAATATCCAATGTAAACCTTCTCTGACACAGCTTTATGCTCTTCTTTTATGTCCTGTCACTGGTCACCAGAGAGAAGAGGTTGGTTCCTGTCCCTCTCCTTCCCTTCACGAGGAAGTTGTAACTGCAATGAGGTCTCCCCTCAGTCTCCTCTTCTCAAGGCTGAACAGAACAAGTGACCTCAGCCACTCCTCACACGGCTTCCCCTAAAGGCCCTTCACCACTTCTGTGGCCCTCCTTTGGCCCTTATGGTAGTAATATCAACATGAGAAAGAAAAAAAATTAGAACAAGCAGTACTAGTGGCACCAGAGAGGCGATGGTACCCAGTGGAATTAAACTACTGGACATCTCTCTGTGGGCACCCAGCATGACAACAGTTTCCAAAAAGAAACATTTCTGCTTGTGTGTTGCAGAGATGTCTAGAAACATAAAAATATGTCCTGCTTCTTTGAAATGTTTAGAGCAGCATTATAGTTTTCTAGGTTTTTGTGGGAAACATGATGTTTTTCTTCACTTCTCTATAATAATTCTTTGTCATGGTCCGATCCTCACTTTTCCAAGGGAGGTTAGCAGTCATATTTGAAATGCATCCCTTCTCCATGCCAATTAAAATAAAACGCACCCTCAGTGGAAATAAGTTTGTCTTGTGGGACTTAGTCACATAAGCAGACCAGTAGTTTGTTTATGTGGGTTTATGCTATTGCCAGAAAACCTTGATAAAAATACAAGAATGTACTGGAGGATTGCGCAAACATGCTTTTATCCTACCTAGTGAGACACATTTATTGACTTCTGTTTTCTACCCATTTAATTCCTCATGGAAAAGTGGGACCCCAGAGAAATTGTCAGGTGGCTTTTCTTTACTATGGGAGCTATAGAACTCTTCTTTTTTCTATGAAATAATAAGCACTGTAATATCCTGGGAAGGATTAACCTTTGTATCCAGGATATGCCTGCTCTTTGGTCTTGAGGTTAAATATGATTTCCAGAGAAATTCTGCATGCTTCATTGCACTTGGCATGCTCCGTAAGAGCACGGAATGAGTTAAAAGTGACCAGAGTTTGAAGTGATGAATCCTTTTGCCCTCTCTGTCTGTATTACACTGACTGGTGGGTTTTTCTTTGTCCCTGTTCTTGGATTTCCCCAACTGTGACTCCACTCCAACCTTTAATATCTATTTAAGGCTATGCTGTTAAGGGAATGAAAACTCCAGAAGAGGCTGGGAGCAGGGCCTAACCTGTGTGTGCTGAATTTTTCTTGGAGGAGCTAACCTTTTCCTTTGACTGGAGAGGAGAGGAACCATATGACATAAGAAATGAAGATGGGTGCATGTAGTGTGGGCATGATGGGAGTTGAATTTTCCTGTTTTATCAGAACCTCTAAGTAGTTTTTAATTATGGTAGTTCAGTAACTAAGATGTTGGCCTGGCTTCAGTGCGTTCCTGAAAAATGCTTACTCCTCTTGTCAAAGGAGCTTTGCATAGTTAGTGGGTGACCCATACCTTTTCATAGGTTTTGAAGAGGGGAGAGGTGAGATGCAGGGGGACTTGTGCCAAAGAGACAAGAAGTAGAAGCTGCAATAAGGTTTCATTTGTCCTTCTAGTTAATAAAATGGCTGCTCTGTTTATTGCTGTAAATTTTAATTTATGTTAAAGGAACCTGGCGCCTTGAACTAAACCTCTTAAAAACCACTTAATCAGTTAATACTAAATTCTAATGCAAATATAAATAAAAATATGGACTTGTACTTCAATTACAATGCAAGCAGTGAAAAATTCCAATTCATAAACAGGTTATATTAATAATTACACAGAAAGGTTAATAAGAAAAAGCAAATCCAAACAAAGTAAGGGAACCATTGACTGAGGCCACCCAGCTGCCCAAAATCTAAAGTAAACAGCTGGTGCTTTGAATAAAAACACATCCTCATTTTTGATAATATTTCATCTAGAATATATTGGCCTGCTGGGTCTCACTGGCTTCTCCCTATATCCATTAAAGTACAGTAGTCTCTTTCCTGCTAACATGTTCATCTTACTGAATCACAAAAACCTCAAGTCTCTTTCTTCTTTTATAGTTTGGTTGACTTTGGAGAACATTCAGCATCAAATTCGTGACCTAACCACAACAGGGCTTCTCTTTGTAGAATCTGGTCCTGGAACGTGCGGCATACAGAGCACAATAAAGTCATAGAGATTATACTTAAATATTATTTCTGTCAGTCCTGCTGAGGAGCTACTGTGCCAAGCTCACCACACTGGGGATGCTGCTTCCCTCCAAAGCCAGCTGCAGCTGACCAGCTGGTGACCAAGTGACAGCACACCCTGAGGCCTGTCTTCTGCAAATGCTCGATAGGGCAAAGCAGCAGTTTGCAGAACCCAAAAGCCTGGTGCTGCATCCCAGCCAAGGCTCTGTCCCTTTCAGGGCGTCCAGTCCTGGCTGCCCAGACACTGGAAGATGCAGTTCAAGACTTGGGAAGGCAAGATGTGTGCCTCCTTTGACTGGAGGCGATACTCAGATCACCCCAGTAGGAGGCTCTGACTGTAGGAACAAGAGCCACTGCTTCCTTGGTGGTCCCAGGTCAAACAATGAGGGAGATGTCAAAGGCTTTGCTGAAGTCCAGAAATGCTGAGATTCTCATCTAAGTTGTCAGATTTCTCATGTAATTTGTCCTGTGAGTCAGTTAATTATCCTTCTTGTTTCTGTACTTTTCAGGACTGTTGAAAATGCATCTGAATTTTTACATCTAGTCAAGAAAGGGATACAGCTGAGAGTCAGGCACCCAACACTGGTGCATGCTCACTCCTCTCGTTCTCATCTGGTAGTGACATTGACCATAACCACAGTTGTCTTTGGAGATAACTTTGGTAAGTAGGATGTTACTAAAATGCATCTAGAGCCAGTTGTTTATAGAAAAACAGTTGGTGGACTGTGAGATTTTCATATATTGCTTTTTCTTCCTTTTTCCAATGTTTGATACATTCCCTCAGTTCTTTTCTATTTTTCTAACTTCTACATACCTTCTTAAATAACAGACCACTTGGATGTTTGAATGCTACTGAGACTTTGAGTTTCATAAAAACTTATCACTTTTCTTTACATGTCGCGACTTAACAGAGTTCTTGAAGTTTTACAGCATCAAACAACTAATGAATAAATGTTATCAGTAAGTCATAAGATAGTTAAAATCTCAGTAAGATAGATGAATAAAGTAGTTAAATCACTTAGAATGAATAATTACATGTCATACAAAGTTTGTGGTAAAAAACAGCTAACCATGAATTATAGGGATTGCATATGCTTTTGGGTGAGAAATAATCAAATTTTTTTACCTGCTACTTTGCAAAAACATCCATTAAATTCAGAGTCTCTTGAATTGTTAGTAATAGGCCACTGTATGAAAATGCAATATAGTTGTCTTATTTACTGTGGCAACATCTCTATTTCTACTTTTCATTACCACACCAAGACTTACCAGTTTATTGCCTTTGGGATTTTTGGAGTTAACCTTATTTTCTTTTGCTCATGTTATAATTAGGCTCTCTGTTTCCAGTGCTGTGGTTCATCTCCTTTATGCTCTGCAACAACAATATGATTTTAGAAAGTGGGAAATATTTAACATTTTTTCCCTTAGATTGCTATCAGAAATTAAACCAACAGTATCAGCAAAGCAGAACAAACAGTGCCCTTACTTACCTAAGGGCCTTGCCAAAAGACACAGTTACTTCAGAAGTTGCAGCTCCAGTTTCAGGTGTTAGCTCTAGGCAGCTCCAGATCCATGTCAAATCAGGCAGATGTTACCATTTTCTAAACTCAGTGTTTGCACTGTTAGTGTACCAGCCATCTTGTCCAGTCCAGAATTCCCTTTGCCACTTCTAATTGCAGTCACTCCACTGTGCCCTGTTGCCTGGCAGCAAAGCTCTTAGAAATGTGGAATTGTTGGTGAATGCAGACTCAGGCTTTCGGCTCACAGCACGTGGATGAAGATGTGCACTGTAGGGAGACAGAGCACCATTGCAAAGGGTACCTCACAGCAGCAGTGTGACAGCACATTCTGTCTTTTTAAAAGAAGATCCTGATTTAAAAGCTAAGTGCAATTGTCAAATACCTCAACACCAGCCATCTAAGTCACTAAATAAAAGGTAAAGTCTGTGGTGAGTTCAGCATCTAAAGCCAGGGTTGACAAGCCAGCACTTTTTCAGGTTTGATTAAGGTGTTTTAGCATGTATTATGTGTCTTTTGAGGAGAGCTGTTTCTTAATTTTGTCGTCTAAAACTGAAGAAGAGACCACTTAGTTGACACTGTATGACCCAAAGCCATTTATGCTGTGTAAACCAATACAGTTGCTCTGTCTACACTCTGAACAGCCAGCTTGGGTTTTCGCAGCAGCCTACTCGGAGAAGTACAGAGCTCTGCAATACAAGTCATCTGCTCTTTACTCAAGTTTTGCAGCTGGAAACTTTGTACTATTCCAGCTAAACTCTTTAGGCACCCAAGAAGGTCTGCTGTCTCTAACCTGTAGCAGAGTATGTGTCTTTAATTCTTTTATGTCTTTCAGAGAAAGAGAGAGATGGATGAAAACCAAAACACTAATTAAAAAGCAGAACTGCTTTGGGAAATCCCTTTCAAATATACTCCTGCTAAGCTAATGTGAAAGCAGCTTTCCCAGAGAATGTGTCTTTGTCTTTCTTCCCAGCAGAGAGTGAAAGCCAGATGCTTCTGCTGAGGAAGGAGAAGGATAGGAGTAGGTAACCAGCCTGGACAAATGGGAGTAATACTATGGAGGCTAATAGCTCATCATGTGGAGAACCAGCAGTGGGATAGGAGAGCTGAAGGAAGTCTAGGGGGAACAGCAGGAAAGGACAAAACAGAAAAGGCAGGATGAGGATTTTTTTTTTTTTTTGCCAGAGCACCAGCAAGTGATGTTTTAAATACACAGAACCAGACTTTAGAGCCTACTGCTCCCAAAGATCCAAAATCTCACTTTGGTTACAGGCAGTCTAAAACTTGGAAAAAATGCCTCTTTAAAGGCCTTACTGAACTCCCGTTTCTTGCTGTCCACGTTGTATACAACATAACGTACACCAAAACTTGTTACCAGCTGGTAGAGTTTGATAAGTAAAACCTTAAATAAGATAGAAAAAGTCATTCAGCCTGCCCTGCCACGGATTCTGACTTGTATATTGCTTCTGTTGGAATAGTCTTAAACAGCAGATACTGTACATCCCCTACTGATGCTGCATTTTCCCCTATCTCAATTTCCAGTGTCAGTGAGACGCTTTCCTTGTTTGCTTTTTCCAATAAACAGGTACTTCATGGGAAGATGAACAAGCCAGTCAGAGACTAAATAAAGATGTTTCCTCCACTTTTCCACAAAAAACGAGAGAGAGTATATCATCTGCCTCTTCCTCTGGAACCTCTTCGCCAGTGCAATTCGAAGCAACTGAGAAAATTAAGCAAGTCAAAACTAGACTGCAGCTGGTGGACCTCGCTGGTAGCGAGTGTGTCGGTAAGGGAATGTGCCTGCTTGTGGGCATGGATCCTCCCAAATCTAGGTTGCAATGGTTGCTTTTAGTTCTTTTATGGGGGAGTACATGCTATCCTGCTCACATACCAGGCTCTTTTAAACCCACAGATCCTGCCACAAAAAAAATGTTGAGGGTTTATTGTTCGAGTTTTACACTGGTACAGTATAACTGAAAATCTGACTGCATAAGCTCAAAATAAGCCCAGTGTGTTTACCCATATCATAGGTATATTATTTGTTCAAAGTGGTTTTATTAGGCCTGTTTTTCTGCTCTGGAAATTAGCATGGTTTTTTATAGAAATGTTTAAACTGCGTAAATTATTTAAATATTACAAATATCTGAAATAATTGATACCACCATGTGTAGGGTTTTCTGCCTTGTTGTGGAAAAAGTCTTGGAGGAAATTAGTGTTGAAAAGATAATATTGTTTTTGTTGTTTCTTCAAAGCATTTTCCTCCTCCTGCCTCCTCTATACACACAATAATTTCAAAAACTTGATTATTTCCTAAAGGACAAGCTTTCTTACCAAGAAAAACCATGCAGCCAAATGTACCATTCCAGAAATAATGTTTTGAAAACTGAACCAGTATTATGAAAGAGTCTTTTACTTTACTGCCAAGAATTCTTGCTGTTGCTCACTGTTAAACTTTTGTTCTACAGAGAAATCTAATATAATGCATTATTTTTTTCATTTGCTCTAAATGCTGAAAACATGTAATTGAGCAATAGGGTGTGTGTTTGTTCTCTCAGTTAAACCAGGACAAACATTTCCTTGGGTTGGGGCTCGGCAGGCCAGATCCTCCAGTGAAGCCAGAAGAGCTGTGCTAACATCGGTGTCAGATGTGGCCCAGCACACACAGCAGACTGACCTCTGCCATCAGCTGTGCTGGTGAACTTACCCTGGTAAAAGTGAGGGCAGCTGTTAACTCATAATTGTTTTAAAATGTCGGCAAATCTAAGCGAACAGCAGAACATCAGGCTTCTCACACACCTCAGCGCCCTGCCCTGTTAGCTCTACAGCCATGCTGGGTCTTTTACAGCATTTACAAGCCAAGTGGTCCCTCTCTGGCAAGCTAGGTTTCAGCTTGAAAACTCAGCTACATGTTTTCGTGGGAGTTCATCTAACCAAACACAGATAATTGGTGGTTAAACATGTATCCCCTCACCTGCTTGCAGTTTTCTGCTTTAGGGTGATATCCGTTATCTCAGGAGTCCACCTTTCCTTGAATAAAAGAAGCTTGGGAATACACAATGACCCCAGTAAAGTTTGCCTGAGATTCATCCTGTCTCAGATTGTTGTCCACCCTTTGGCAGGTCTTCCAAATGTTTTGCTCTGTGTCTCTCTGATAAGAGACTCTACCACTCTAACCTCATCCTCTCACACAGTCACATTTCTTCTCATTGTCCAGACTTCTGGGGTTTTTGCTATTACTGTGCCTTTTCACATTTGCCTCTTGAACTCCTCGTTTGTTCCCTGAGTTTGGAAAATGCTGGCCAAAGGGAGAGACAAGATCTCTAACTGCTCCCTGTAGCTGTCTAGAGGTGGGAAAGTAGGCAGTAGAGGAAACTGTTAGCCCTATCTGATCATCCCACTACCATGAGCTCTGCCTAACATGGATCATGTGCTCTGGGTAAGGAGAAGTGATTGCAGATCATCCACTGTACTGAACAAAGCTCGAATTTGAATAATGTGATACTAAATGCTAATAGCAAATTTCTCTTCCCCAAATGGACAGGACGAATTAATTACTCTTAACTGCACACTCATCTAGACTGATCAAAGAGTTGAGCTTGCAGGACCTCTTTGAATTGGTGCACAGTGTTGCGTAGACCGAACCCTTCCAGTGTTGCTCAGGGACAGCATAGCTACATACACCATGCTGGTTGGCTGGTAGAAGGGCATATTTTTCCTTTATCCATTTCCTTACAGCAAATCATGCCATAAACCACCACCTCACAGCCTTGGGTGAACACAGACCCCTCACGCTTGTGGCTGCCATACAGTTTTACTTCTGCAGCTTGTGTCATCACAAGTGCCTCCCCTCTTTTTCCTAAGGGATACAGATGGGGCAGTTACCTATTATAAAAAATGGTGAAACAAAACAGGGGACATTGTGGACTGGTGTTTTGTCTTGTCTGATCTTAAGGTGTTCCTATGTTCTTGGTTCCTTGTTCTTCTTAATACATATGAAGTCAAAGTGCATTGTACAGCTGAAGAGATCAACTTTAACATGAGAGGCTTCAGACCATCTGTAGACACTGAACCTTCTTTAACCGTCCTTCAAAAGAATAGAGCATTAAACAATGTATTGACAGTCCGGACTGAAAAACCACTGCATCTTGCTTTTGGCATGGGTGGGCTGGAAGCAGCGGTTCAGAACTTGTGTTTAAAAACGTTGAGTCAAAAGTAGACGATACAGCACCAGAATTTTCCCCACATTACAGTTTGAAGCAGCTTTGCTTAGTGTTGCCATTCCTTTTTCTACACTGTACCAGGTATGTCTGGAGTGACAGGGGCAGCACTGAGAGAGACATCGTTTATTAACCGCAGCTTGTCTGCCCTGGCCGACGTTCTCGGAGCAATAGCAGAGCAGCGGTCTCACGTCCCATATCGGAACAGCAAACTTACCCATCTGCTTCAGGACTCCGTAGGTGAGGGATTATTCTGACTGCTGTTTAACAATGTAGATTTCTTCTCCTAGTTTTCTTTTTCCTTTGTTGTGTAAAACTAGAGGATGATCTTGTACACCTTGCTTGTGTGTGGCCTCTGGTCAAAGACTCTGGCCCTGCAGCCAGTGTGAGTGTGAGTACACAGTGAGAGTTCTGAACTCCTCCTGAATTTGGCTAAACCTTGCTGTTTCCAAGGTTCACTTGAGGAACATCTCAGTAGGGTCATGTAAAGGTTAAAATTTGCATTTCACTGGTGTTTCATGTCAGGTACAGTTTACAAGTTAAACTTCAGTCTTTATTACTACAGGGTATAATCAAGTACTTGCACATTCCTTAATATTGTGCCCAGTAGCAGTGATAAAGGAGAAAGACAGGACGTGGTACTGTGATACAACTTCTTTCTGTGTTTGGGACACTTTCTCTTCTCTAGCTCCTCATCTATGCAGAAACAGTTTTAAAGCAAGTGGTATTCCTGCAGTAATGTCAGATTTGTGTCCATTTTTATAGTATATTAGTCCATTTTCCTTCAGCCAGGAAATATTACCCCTCATGCTTTTAATCTCTAAGGCATTGACAGTGAATGAGGTAACAGTTTTTCAGAGCTTCTGAAATACTATTAATTTTTGCTTAAACTTTGAATTTCACGTAGTGCTGGAGTCCCTACTGTGAAAAGGGAAAGACAAAAAGAGAAGTGAGTTTAGGGGCTATGTTGTGTGGGCGCTGAGCTTAGTTTTAACCACGCCTGGTATATGACTTTGGTGATACTGTTTATGTCAAGTGTTGAAAATGGCAATTACCTCCTTTGTTAGATCATTCTTGGTAAACTTCTGAGTCTGTTTTGTTTTATTGTCACACAAATAAGCCGTTTTGCCATTACCCCAAATTTACAAACATTTGGCAAAACTTACTGAAGTGCCCAGGCCCACAACATACATGCTGATTAACTGATGAAGTTATAAGAAGAAAAAAAATCTACATTACAAGCTGTGAAACACTAGGGGGTAAATATCATATTGTTAGATATAGACTCCCCTTGAAGGGGCTGTCTGTTTTCAACAGCTCTCGTCATGAGCAGTCTTCTGCTTCATAAAAGCAATGGTAACTTGTACTTACTGTTGTGTAGATCAGTACGTTACCAGGGTATAACTTACTGAAAATGAGGTAAAAAAGTATGTTTTGCCTTTTTTCCCTGCTTTTAGGAGGTGATGCTAAACTGTTGGTGATGCTGTGCATCTCTCCTGGCCAGAAGTACTTAACAGAATCAATGCAGTCTCTGGGATTTGGGACTCGTGCTCGGCAAGTTCAGAGAGGACAAGTCAAGAAAAAGAATTTCCCAATGCCAAGTAAAGCAAAATAAAACATAAGACTCCTGTGGATTAAAGTATTATTAATGAGTTCCTCAGACTGAAATGTATATTGTTGTCCTAAAGCTATTCTTTTAGATATCATCTGCCAGATAAAATAAACAATTCTCAACATGGCATTAGTAAGCAATAAACCTGCTGATAATGTTCCTTCTCCTAAGATAATAGTAAGTATTGACAACAGCTACCAACTATGGTGGAATAGCAGAGAAATAAATTGGGCTTTCAGACATGGCTTTGCCGGTGTGCTTCCTTTGAGCAAGTAAAACTAAGTCAACAGAGCTCTGATTTAGGATGGTTCACTTCTGAAAGGCCAAGGGTGCATTCTGTTTTCTCAGTAGAAGACAAAAGACTAAATATCACTCCTGTGCTTCAAAACAGCAAGTGAAATACTTCCTCCCAACTTGGATTAAAATGACACATCATTTTGGATTGCTCTTCTATCTAGCATGGATGGGGTCATTCCTAATGCACTATCAACAGGAAGGAGTGTAAAGCAGTCTGTCAGTTGTACTGAATGGAGTTCTGTTCTCTGGTTTTAGGTAGGAAATAATGGTATTAGTGAAAAGGAGAAAAGTGAGTAAGGCTCTATCTGTTATCCCTCTGGAATGTAGCTTAGGAAGCAAATGAGGGATTACACAACTTTCTGAAAACACACTTAAGTTAAATGGTTGGAACAAATCCCAGCTCTGCTGAGTTCACTGAAACCACAGCTTTGCCTAGTTTGGGGGTATTTTTGCTCCAGGAGTGCTGAGAGGCCCTGAAGTAAAGATCCTAGTAGGACCCAACTTGTACAACTGTTTTAGTAGTAGTCTGGCCTGTTGTTTCCCTTGCATTTCTTAAGCAAGTTAAACACATCAAAACCTTGAAGCTGTGCCTGCAAATTAGAAGAGGATAACTGTCCGTCACACGAATAAAACACCGAATAGCAGCTTGTCACATGCTGTTTGTCATCCACAAGTGGCTTTCACCCTCTTATACCAGTGCTGGGGCAACATCCTGCAGGGTTTGTGAATGAAGTTACACTGGGAGAAGTTTCAAGGAATTTTAAGCAGTGTTAGAGATAAGTGGTTCTGAGATGAGCAGTTGGGTTCAAATAGCATCTGATGTGTTTTACCCATTACATTATTGCTCAGCACAGGCCTCCAGATCCACCCCTAATTTTTTCCACCAGCAGTTACTGTGTCCCTAGTCTGGGAGAGAGGTCATTGTTAGGTCATTGCAAGAAGGCTTAAATTGCAGTGGCCTACCCAAAAGGCCGGAGTTTATAGTACTCCAAGTCACTTAACCTTCACAAGCATAAATATTTATCCAGAGATTATGTAGCATACTATTATTGGAATTTCACCCTTGAATATATAACAGCTGCTGTGTTGCATGCAGTGCTCTGGTGCTCAGAAATTAGTATCCAACCAAGTAATAACACTTGCTTTCCTAAATAATGTCATGAGGGTAAAAAATACCTTAACTTTACCTGATTCCAGTAGTAACAGATGGTTGCAAAAAGAATCTGGCCACTGGAATTTATGAAGCTGAGCGGTAGTAAAGCAATCTCAGGTGAGAAAGTGCCAGAGCAAGGAGTGTTAGCCTGGTAAGTGAAATGCAGGAGCAGCCAGCTTCAAGCTCATCGTAGTCTCTGGACAGCTAGGCTGCTAAGGCAGCCTGGATTACAGCTCAAAGAGAGGTTAAGTGACAAGGGCTAGCTGATTCCACCAGCATCTGTAAGTAAATTCCTCAAGTACTTTAAGGATTTGACATTTCTAAGTGTTACACAGAAATGCAACTTGTCACGAGCTGCACTTTTCTCTAGAAAAACTGCTCTTCAAAACTTTGTTTACAATCTGTATGGTAGGGCAAAAGCAATAATACTTATTGTTAGAGCAGAGAAATAAACCCTTCAAATATGAGCAAGTACCAAAAGGTTAAGTTTCTACACTGACATTAACTCTGCCAAATTGTAAGTATGCAACATTCCCTATTCCTGTTTTCCTTGTCAGCATAGCATATTGCTCAGCGTATGACCTGCACAACAGAGAGTACAGGATATGCAGAGCAGCAAGGTTAACATTTTGTTCTAAGAACTTTCAGGTTTGGAATTTCCTGTGTTATAGAGATGTGATTGCTCAATCCCAGTGTCAGTTACGACGCACTGAAGGGAAGAAGGGTAAAAGTTGTAAGGGTACACAAGCAAGAGTGAAAGCTACCTAAGTCAGGAGAAGTTACTTTCAGTGAAGTCCAGGAGTGCATGGTGCGGCATTCAGCTGGTGTCTTGATGCAACTGAAGCAAGAGCACTCTCAACCCTGCTCTACCTCCTGCCTGCTCAAGCTGGTCACTGGGTCACTGTTCCGGAGGCAGCGCTGCTCTGTATAAGGGGTGCTTCCTCCTGTCCATGATCCTTGGTGCATGGACCTTGGTGGCAGTCAGCACGTTAACCTTCCACTGATGGGCTCTCATTCTCCTCCCCCAGGCTCCAACTATCTCCTGTGGCCAGTCAGTCAGTGCTCAGCTACATCACCTTCCTCTGTACGCTAGCTGGCTGTAGGAAAGTCCACACGGTGATGCAAGGCATCACAAACCCAAGCTGCCTATGGGACTGGCCTTCAGCGCCCCTCTCGAGTTTATGCTGCTGCCTTCACTGCTCTGCAGAGCAGCTGAGCAAACCATTTTACCAACAGCAGCCAGAAGCCTCCACCTCTTCCTCAAAAAGCCTACCCATTACAGAAACCAGCAAGCACCAGAGAATTTGCTCTTGTCAATACTTCAGTATTCAGCATCCTGGTTTAGTGTCCAGCTGGTCAAGGAGTCAATGGCACGAAGCTTGACCAGCACGGCAGCTGCCTGAGAGGTCCTGCCAATGTACCCTGAACATGTTATGTAAAACTGGAGGCAGCTTCCAAACTCCAAGCACCCCTTGCCCCTGGCACCCTACTCACACATTCTCTAACCTATCAGCCAAGCACCCTCCCAGAAAGTAGAAATTTTGTATCCAGTTCAAAGACAAATGTTTGAGCTCTTGTCTCTCCCAGTATATGTGAATGCTTTGGCTTGTAAGGACATCCAGCAGAGCTAGAGATGGGTCAGGTAAAATGGGACTCTGCCAGACCAATCCCCAAGTGCAGCAAGTGCTTGTCTAAGGTAAAATACACATATACGTGTACACACAGACTACACAAAGGTAGCAGAAGTCTAGACTTAACCTAGAATAACAAAAACCTTTAAAGTACAAGTCCAAAATTTGGCCCAAAAGTACAGTTTGGCGCCCACATTTCACTGTCAGTTTATCATTACAGATGGAATTTATTAACTGTGGTTGGTGGTTCCTCTTGCAGCCAAAGGAAAGGGATTAACAGGATAGATCCACTTTCAGCAATGTCTCTGCCTCCCTAGTCTAGCAAGGGGATCCAGGCAAAGGGTTTAGAGCCCTAACTCTCAGTTTGCCACAGCCAGGGAAACTGATTGCGCAAGGACCTGATTTTGAAGAACGTACAACTGCTGTGGAGGTTCTTCACTCATTTTTTTCAACCTCAATCCCTACCACACCTGCCCAGCTGTAACCTTAAGCTTTGTGGTACTGGTCCAACACGTGTCTTTCAGCATTTGCAAATCTGTCCCCAATTCACTTGCAGCATCCAGATTTTTGAACAGGGCAAGGCAGCATGCACTGAAGCAGAGCAGATCATATGGCATAGGAGCAGCTCCCCATCAGTTCCCTGCAGAAAAGAAGCCCTCACACTGCACCATTTGCAGTGAATGAATTCAAGTGGGACTGACTTTTGTCCAGGCAGAACTCTCTTGTAACTTTATTACCCCATATCTATCTACACTGACTCCGGATCCAAGCTCTCCAGCCAGCCAGATGTTTCTTATCCACCCACATACCACACACATGCACGTGACTGCTTCCAGCCACAGACAACAATCATGCTTCAAGCAGCTTTCCAGCTTGACCTTGTGATTCTTTTCACACACACTAATCTTAGCTCTGGCTAGCTCAGGACCACAACATCCTTGCTTCAGTATTTTCTTTCTCTTCTTTTATCATCCAGGTGGCTGGTGTTGTCCATCCATCCACTCATACAGTTCCCTCTGAGGATGTTTTACTCACTGTCCACAGGGAACACCTCTGCTCTGACTGCTAACACTGCAGTTCACAGCTCTTTGCACCCCCTTCAGACAAGCCTTTAATCTTCCTCATCACTCGGGAACACTTTTATCAGCTGAGCCCAAGGAAGCCGATGGGATTCACAACTGCTTAAGAGTTAAAAAAGAGAAGTAATTAAACCACCCAGTGCCTTTTGCCCACCCTTACACAAAGCCTTGACCTATGCTGACATTTGAAAATTATATATTTAATTTCCACGTGTGGCTTCATGTCTTGGCAGCAGCCACACCACAAAGAAAGGCTGCTCTTGGTTCTAGCCAGGCTAGAAAAACCATAATCAGCATTGGAAGGTTCACAAAAATGTTTAATTTGTTATTAAATTGCTGATTCCATTTTATGAAGAACTTTTCCAAACATTTGCAAAATGCAAGGAACAGGCCGAATGAAATGGTTACTGGAAAGGGCTTTTGGTCCCTGCTATGGAGAAGCAGTTGCAAGCTGATGAGCTTGCAAGTACCTTCCAAGCAGAGGAAGAAGCAGCATCATCTGCTCATGAAGGAGCAAATATGCCCAGAGTGCAGAAATGCCAAAGGTTCTGCAGCCTTTCACAAAACCAACTTGGTATTTGAGCACTCCTCTCTGCCTGTGTTTTTACCCAAGATCTCAGATGTAAAAAAAAAAAAAAAAGTTGAATTCTCTTCTCCATACCCAAGAGTTTGAAACTGATAAAACAAAGCATTTTGAAGAGGAGTCCAAAACTCAGTACTAGATTAAGATGATGCAATGCTCAAAATTCACCTTGTTTGTTCAGTATATGACACATCTCTAACGATTTGGAGATCAGTCTTATAAAACCTGCTGAAATGGTGCTCAAGTGACCAGACACATTCAGATGTTGCAGTTCAAACACCAGGACCTACGTTCAGCAACAAAGTAGAGAATTGTGCTACTCCAGCTACCTGGACCAAATATTTAGCATCAGCTTTGATGGAAACAACATGGGGGAAAAAATCCATAGTTGTCAGACTCCAGGAGCATGAGATTGGCACATCTTATCCACAGACCTGCAGGCCTAAAGCTGTACCTCTGTTCATTTCCCCAGGGAACCACAGTTAAGTCAAATTATCACCCCCTTTTCTCCCAGCTCCTCTGGCTTCATCCTTGCAAGTATCTCCTCTAACACATGTTCTCTCTTGCCCTTCTTCTGTTACATGAAATTACTATCCTGGCTGGGATGAGTCAGTGCCCAGTAGTTTTAAAGGCAAGCACCAGAAGGAGTGGTTTCCCCTCTCATTTTCCTCTGGACTTTACTAATCAGTTCCTTCCCTCTTCTAAATAAAAAAAAATAAAAAAATAAAAAAAGCAAAACAAAATACCAGACCAAACCAAATAAACCAAAACCACCACCACCAAAAAAGAAAAAAAACCCAACCAAACCAAAAACCACCAAAAAAACCCCCCACCCCATTACTGTAAGACATTTTGGAAGCCACATCAGAAGCTTTGAAGTTCCAAGAGACAGATGATCCCTCCCCCCTCACTTCAGATGTCTGAGTTTCTGCAGCATGAGCCTACTCTACCTCCTCCTGAGCACACCCACACTCACAGACTCTGCCCACTACATGCTCTGGTCTGGCATTTGGAATTATACAAGCTCCAGGATAAACACACAACCCAATTCAAAAATGGGATCATTTTGCAGGGCAGTCAACATACTAGGGAGCAGTCCTTCTTTATGCCTTACCCATGGGCCTCCAATACTTCCAACTCTATGTGCTTTGGCCGGGCAGCACCAAAGTTCCCAGCACAAATTGCATTACACGAGTTCTGTGTTTGCACTCGAGATCAAGGTCTCCAGGCTCCTTTTCTCCCGACCCATGTCCCACACCCTCCCAGAGGGGCATGGCTCAGCATGGGTGGATGCATGCACACATTCAGGGCCTACTTCAAAAGGAGCTGGGGGAAGAGCCCATACTGCTTCAGCTGGGTCTGCTGCCAAGGCTGAATCCATAAAGAATGGCTAGCTGGTGTTTAATATGCCTCCTAACACAGCCAAGCTTATGCAGTCAGACCTGGCAAGCTGTGTCATGGTGTCTGGCTTGCACAAAGCACTTCCCAACAGAGACAGGACAAAGTTCACAGCAGGCAATTCAATACTGCAGTGTCCAAACAGGGACACCTCACAGAGATGGCACAGGGCTCAACCCAGAGGGATGACAAACTGGGTTTTGGGAAGGTGCCAGGCAGCGTGACAGCCACTGCTGGGCTACCTCCAGCGAGGGCATCCCTAAAGGGCCCAGTCCACTGCCCTCCCAGTTTCCATCCAGAAGGAAGATTTTATGCCTCTTTCTGCAAAGCTGTTGTAGATTCACCATGCGTTCATACCAGCTGGAAGTTACAGCAGTGTCTTTTGCTGCTGCTGCTGCTGTCTCCCTGATGCCATGAGACCCGAGAAAGACCTTGTGGTATCAAGCCCATTACATCAGCCAAAACACCACAGCAACATACCCCTTGAACTCTTTAATTCCCCTCTTGGTTTGGGAAGACTGAAATTGCAAGCAACAGGCCAACAGTTTCTCAGGACAGGTAGGCCTAAGTTAAACCCTTCTACCTTAGTCCCATCAAATCATCTTTTGCAATCCCAGCTGCAAGTCATTAGCTCAGCTCCTGTGGCATACAGACAAAAGGCAGAAGTGGTAAATAACAAAACTGTAGAAATGTGCAGTTGCATGAGGACATAGAGAAGAGAAAGATAAGAAAAATACTCGCACAGTCAATGTGCTGGTCCTGGGAGGGGCCCTGAAATTCAGGTAAAAACCTTCTCTGGTCAAGTTACATAGCAGGGAAATGCAACACCTGAAGAAGCTGGGAACACAGGTACTGCCTCCTGAATCTCACCAGGACTGCACCCAGCCTGGCTGTGGAGCTTGTATAAGCAGCACCAACTGCCTTCAACCAGGACACCTTTTTGGGGAAGCCAGCCAAGCACTCAGGATACTAACACCTCCAAGTGCTCTGCGAGAGCCAGAGAGGGTTACACACTACCAGGCAGGCCCCACCAGGGCCTATGTACACGGCCAAGCACGAACGCCTGCAGCCAGCCGTGCTCTGGGTCACACACAGCATCGCAGTCACAGGGCAGTGTGGTGATGGGAAGCCTGAAGGCAAGGAGACACCTCACCACAGGCACAAGAAAGCAAAAGAATCCATCCTCCAAGAAGGCCAGTGACCTTTGGACACCATCTACCTCCCAGAAGGGGTGCAAAGAAAAAAAGAGAAAAGGGCACAGAGTCTTGAGGGAGCTCTGATAAAGGTCTGACAGGCACAGAGAGATAGCAGAGATGCCGTGACACTGACTCATACAATGTTAACTCACTTGAAGCCCTGGAAACAACCTTGGGAGTTCAGATTTCATTGGCACTTTGCACGAGGCAGCTCAAGTCTCATTCTTAGTGCTAGATTTTGCCAGACCATGGCCAGAGTTTCAGTTTAGGCACCTGTTTTTGACAGAGGAGGTCTGAGAATCCCCTGGGGAAGTCCCGTGGTGTCTCCCACCTGCTCTCACCAACTGGCACTGCCACCAGGTCAGTCCCTGCAGATGTCCCACTGCCCCATCCCGAGCTGCCACCTTCACCCTGCTGCTCACACTGCCAGGCATATGGGGCCCACAGCCAGTCATGACTGCTCCCAGGAGGTCAGACTAGCAATCACAACACATGTGCCCCTGGAGAGGATACTGTTGGACAAGTGACATGTGTGAAGCCAAGATATTCTCCAGCTCGAGAGACCAGGACTGCAGAGCTGTTCTCCCAGGAGAATCCCAAGCTCCAGATAAGAGACACAGATGAAATGAAATAAGGGCAGTCAGAGGTAGAATAAGCCCTGTCCTAATGATGCAGTGAGAACAGGAGACTCAACAAGGTCCTGCCAAGTTACTGCTGCCCTTGCCCATGTCATTGCTGCCTGCAGTCCTTGCAAGTTATTCCTTACACCAGCACATTCCAAACAAAAGACAGCAGCTTCACCATTAGGATGCATCAGACAGGAGGAAGGTAGAAGCAGTTTCCATCTCAGCAACTTGTAGGTTATGGCTCCTACAGCGAATATTTGGGAAAGACTGAGAGGCAAGCAAGCCCTTCCCCATTACCCCAGCAAAGCTTTCCTTACTTCTCTCCTAGGCAGCTCATCCACAGGATGACGACACTGAAGCCTTCTGGTAACTTCTTCCAGAGCATCTGTTGAGACCTTCTCTTCTCCTCAGAAGAGAACTGATTTCCTTATTGCCCTCCTCTGTAGCACTCTCCACCTGGATCTGCTACCAGCTGCAGCTGATCCACCCTTTGTGGGCCCTGCCCTCAGGCAGAGGAGAGCAGCTTTGGGGCACCATAAACCACGTTATGCTCCTCCACACCTAAGGTGTCACCATGAAACAGCTGTCCCTGCTGTCACTGTGACTTGTGGGGCTCTCCATTTTATCCATTCATCCTCAAATGGGAAGAAATTGTACTGGAGCTTTATAGGCACTTGCCTGGAGTTAGAGAGGCAACTCTGTGCCTCAGTACTGCCTTGATGAAGCAGAGCCAGCCTGAGGCAGCAGCAGTCTGGGGCAGCAGCTTTGAGGAGTCTTTAAAGGTTGTTAACCTTAGAGATTCTGAGTTGTCTGAAAGCTCAGTTAATGCTCTGGCAGTGTCTTTAAGAAAAGCAGCCTGCAAGAGCTCCTTTCCCGCCTGTGTTCATTCTGAAAGGATAAAAACAGCATCGTGGCTGTGGCATCATGCTTGCCTTATATTTTTTCAGCAGTAATTCTGAAAATGTTAGATCTCAGTTTGGTTTGTGTGGAAGCAGATTGGAAAGCAATGGTTTGTACACTCTCTGTTATTTGCAGAGCACATGTTAAGCAAAACCATACCCAGCTGCTCCCACAGCAAACACTGCCACTCATCCTCCTGCAAGACGTGGCCAGCTGAATGCCAGTGCTGGCAATCAGGCTGGGCTGAGACTGGCCAGGGGCACAGCTGCTCCAGAGGTGGTGTCCACACTCCCAGCCTCAAGGCATTGCATAAGAATGAGTTTGGATCTAGATGCTCAAAAACTCAGCTCTACTTGGGGCTCTCTATTGCCCTTCTGGCATGGGCCCTTTGAGCACTCTTCCTGCCAAATTTTCCCTTCATCAGGTGTGCTAGGAAGTTCTATCTGTTTTTCTTATTACAAGCTGTGAGCCTTATGCAAAAGCATGACTCAGGAAGCTGGGCTTTACAAAGAACACCTAGAACACTGCAACACCTGCAAGAAATGCAGTCAAAGTTGGCAATATTAACATTATCCCCCTGCCCCCAGATGCCTCACCTGCCTTAATGCACCCACTCTGGTGACTGGCATGTCCTTCCTGACCATCCCAAGAACAGGAGCTCCCAAAAATGCATCGCATAATCCATTAGCACTTTAACACAGGAATTATGAGAGCCCTCTGTCCATGTCTGACTACAAAGACCATAGGCAGAAAGTTTGCATTAGCCACAGGAAGACCATATGGACTAAAACCCCTCCCTGATTGCGGAAGCAGTGTACTATGTGTGCCAGAGGAGAGGAGCCGGACACTGCTGGTGTTGCCAGTCCTGCAAACACAGAAAGCTAAGAAGCTGCTTCAGGGGACAATACACATAAAACGCAGGCTAGCTTCCCATGCTTCCTCCATACACACAGAGAGTCATTTAACTCAAAATATAGGAGCACAGCTTACAAGGCAGGCAAGAAAGATTTCAATACCACTGCCAGGAACAACAATATACTGTACCACAGACCTTATTTCCCATGGTGGGTACCCCAGAACAGGGCAAAAAGCCTCCTCGCTCTCATCCCCTGAAGTTACACAGAGAGCAGAGAGAAGTACCGGCTTTCTACAGCACATGATTTTGCTCAGGAATCTCCATCCCAATAACCAGAACTCTTTTGAATGCACGTTCATCTGAGAGGGTGCAGAGGGGAGGGTAAACCCAAAGCCTGCACCCAGCAGAAGAGCAGGGAGGGGCTGCCTCAGTGCAACTGTGCCAGTCTGAAAGCCCTTGATTAGAGAGCGAGCCACAGTCGAGGCTTCATTTTCTATAAGTGAAGAATGTGGATGTGGGAATCGTTCTCTGTTGCCATGATTGTCTACCAGCTCAGGGTGTTTGGTAGCTGGTTGTAGCAAAGGGGTTGAGCACTTTCTGTGGCTAATGCAAGCTAGTTTTTCCTACGCTGAATACTCTACTTTTGCTAAAGTGGTATATTCCACATGGTGGCTCGAGACTGAAGGTTTCTACCATATGCCATATTCAATTATCTCATTATATACTGAGAACAACAGTGATTGGAGAAAGAAAAATAAAGATTGGTATAGACATATTTATGAGATTTAAAATAAAAATGTGAGGTTTATATTTCCAGGAATAAAAATTGAGCAGAATTTTAAAATACCACAGCTATGCTCTTCAATGGCCCATACTCAGCAGGTCCTGTAGTCTACCAGAAAGGAAAATACAATTTTTGACCGTAACATCTCTGTGGTAGAACAACAGACTTTCCATGCAGGGTTGCTACTTCGACCTTACTCTAACAACTACAATCTCCTCCTTGCAGAGCCAAATTCAGGGTTCAGAAGGACAGATAAAGCCAGTATCTGGCTGACCAGAAGCATGAAAATGCAGCATCGCTATGGGCTGGAGCATGCCCGCAGAAAACTGGAGCAGGGCAGCGTATGAGTGAATCAAAGACGGTCAGACACCATTAAAAATTCAGCACAGAATTAAAAATTCGGTACATCACACTTCTTGGGTGCAGCTAGGGGAAACACCCAGTGATGCTGCTCTGACACCACAGAGGTTCAGAAAAGATGCTCACCCCTAGCACAGGCAGCTCGAGGAGGAAAGAAAAACTGCTTCACTGAGCAGTGCCCAATGCTCACCTACCCCCGCCCTGCCTCCAGCGGTAGCCCCACGCGTGACACTGCGGGCAGCTGCAGCCACAGAGCTGGCACGACGCACACAGAGCCGTGCTGCCTCAGCTATCGCCTCTCAGCCCGCAACTGCCCGGGCCTCTGGGACTTGCCACCCCACTGAACGAGCCTGTCTTCCATAAACCACGTTGCGTGGGGTGCGGGGTGGTTCAAAACGTTCATCACCAACCTTTCACACCTGGAGCATCCCATGCCAGGGATTACCAGAGGCTAAGAGGCAGCAGCTATCTCCCCAGCGCACTTTGGGCACGCTGCCCCGCACGCAGGAGCTGGAGGACACGCCGCCCCCGCGACCTGGCACCACGCCACGCACGTTTTGTGCGGGATTCAGGAACACCTGCTGGCCACCGCCAGCTTTGGACTCCGCTCACCCGGCTCCCGATCCCCCTGTGCCCTCCCCGTCCCACAGCCGGCCCATGCCCGTGCCCGGGGGGCGGGCGGCGGGCAGCCTGGACCCGCAGCGTGTTTGTCGGCAGGGGTGTCTCCCGAGGCGTCCCCCCCGGCTCAAGGCCGGCGTACAGCGGCGACCCTCGGCAGCCCGGCCCCGGCCGCGGCGGGCAGGCCGGCCCTGGGGCGGCCGCGCTCCTCGGGCGCCGCCCCGCGGCCCAGCCCAGCCCGACCCGGCTCGGCCCGGCCCTGCCGCCACACGGCCTGCCCGCCGCACGGCCTGCCCGCCGCACCCCGGGAGCGGCGGGGCGGGCGCCTCGTCGTGCCCCGTCTCGCACCCCGCTGCCCACGCGGGAAGCCTCGAAGGGGCCACACCGGCCTTGCCGTGTCTCAGGCCCCGCTGCCAAGAACTTCTCCCAAAACACCTGGGTTGTCTTGCCCGCCAGCTCTAGCACCGTACCCCCCCGTGCAGTTCCCACACCCGGCATTCCTCGCAGGTCCAGCGCGGTAACCACGCTGCCCCTCTCTCCCACTTTACTCCCCCTCTCCCGCTTTACTGAACCCACACAAGATTTGTCGGTGCCATCAGAAGCCCCACCTGCAGGAACAGACTCACTCCATGAATTCTGGTCAGCAGCATTCCACCTAGTGGGCAAAAAAAGCGCTATTAAACTTGCCAAGCAAAGAAACAAAGAGAAGTGACAAAGCCTTTTAAATCTAGGCGACTTAATATTTGCCTGTTATTTTTACCTCCACAGAAAGCTCCATGAGTTATGAAACCGCCTCCTTCCAGCATCCCCAAACCAAAGATGGATAACTCTCTAGTTGTTGAAAATCTATTTAGTGGAAACATAGCAGGTACTGGATAGAAATATGAAGAACAAGAAGGGATGTCATAAGAATAAGGGCAACACAAAATCAAAATATAAAAAAAGCAAATTATTTTTTCAGAATACTAGCTGTGATGGCCCATAACAGGTCCAGAGGAAAGTAAGAAAACAAACAACAAACAAGAGACCCCCAGTCACCCAGCTTCTTCATGAAGAGATCCAAATAGTCCTATGGCACTCGTTCATAGATTTACAGCCCAAGAAAAGAAAACTTTCCTTTATCCATGCCAGACTCCAGGCCAGCAGGTTTGGTGACTTTGGCAGCACTTTGCATCACCAGTGGGCTGGTGTGCCTGCCCTTGGAGGCAGCCCCCAGGTGATGCTGACAGGATCTCTCTACACCCCTGAGAGTTCACATGCTTGGTTTTCTTGAATAACCACCATAAGCAGCTTAACTTGGCTCTTCAGTTAGATTCAGCTCCCATTAGTGCCCCGCTGACTCCAACCTGCTCAACTGGGTTCTTAATACCTGACAGAGGCCCCTTTGGCATTGTGCTACTGAGAATGGCAGGGAGGAACAGGAGTTGTTCCAGTGACTACAGTGCCTCTGGGTTTGTCATCATAAGCAGAGCTCACATGGGTTACAGTCTGGAAGCAAATTAATTTCTACAACCTATCTCAAATAGAAGATATCACTGGACACAGTCCTCCTTGGACACACACCAAAAAAAAAAAAAGCTACACAATAACCGTTTTCTATCCATACTTTATTGTAGGTGTACATATAATTATTTTTACTTTATTTTAAACAAGAAATTCCTTTCATGGAAAGGAGAAACTTTTACCATTAAAATAGAGTGATTATACCACGAGTATTTTACAAATATGTACAAATATTGGCAGCTAGTTTCTAACTGATAAACGTTTACACACTAAGATCTACCAAACTATTAAACCCAAAAAATAAAAAGAGACCTAAATCCAAAGACAAACAAACAAACAATAAATCTACTACTAGCAGAAACAGGTGTGTGTGGGGTTTTAATATGAATACAAAAAGTTGCATAATAGATATTCACAGTGCTCAGAAGATATTAATTCATTCTCAGTCTATACACAAAAGTGTCTGGTCTCCCCTTCATATGCATATATCACTTATAGGACTGGAGGGATTTGCACACACCACTGAGAGAAGATGGCCAGACCTGTGGAATTTGCCTTCCCTACCAGCTATGCATACAGGTACATACAAGGCAGTGGATGCTCATGCAAATCAATTACACTGTTTTCAGGGATTGGTGTATTTTGTAACCAGTGGCAGCAGCATTACAGCACTTCACCAAATGCTTTGGAAGCCTGGTAACTGCAAAATGAGAATACCAAGCTGCCTGGTGGCAATAAACACTTCAGTGAGGCTGTGTTAAGCAGGTGTGAATGTGATTGTCTTTGAGACAAGTGTGCACATGGTGCACATGCATTTTATGACAGTTTTCCAAACAACTACATGCACTGATTTTTTGGACCTTTTTGTCTTGTTAACAACCACTGCCAGAACCACAAGTAACCATAGGTCTGCATGGGTAGGAGAGTTTAGCAGGGCTGTCGCTCCAGACCCTGCCCCCTCACCTTTTCCACAGACAGACGGGCATTGCCACAGTAAGACCCACTGCACCAGCTCTACGATGGATGCAAAAGCAAGGCTGCTCCCTGCAGCACAGCCACGGGCCTCCTGGACCCTGGCCCTGCCCATCCCTCATAGCTTACAGCCGAACAGGACCCAGGTAACAGGGAGCGATAGACAGCGGGAGGCTTGACTGGACTGTTCAAGAGCAGACAGCCAGATTTACTTTATCCATTTAGATCCATTTAGGAGAGTTTATCTTGGATGCAGTAAACCTACCTCAAGTACTTCATAAAGGCTTTTTGGTTTTGTTTGGAAGAAAGGAAAAGAGGCTACAGTGAACACACGGCTCTTAATTTTCATTACAAAAAGAAATAACAGATTGATCAAAGAGGGCACAGTCAATTAAGTCATGGCTGCAGTGAGCCTGTGCCCACCTTTCATTCCTCAAACACACAGCTAGGGTTTAGTGCTGGATTCATCTCAGAGGAAGTACAGCCCCTGATACCACTTCAGCAAATGCAGATGCAGCTGCATGCTCTGTCTCTACATCACACTCACACTTGCATAGAAATAGTGAGATGACGGACTCCATGGATTTGCTATTTTAACAGCTTATGGGAATGCAATTTACTAGACAACTACTAAGCTTGCAAGCCCACCATCAAAGCAGCAGCTCAAACCTTCCTCATCATGGTCTGGCTTTCCTTTCCCTCCTGAAATTTGTCTACCTTCAGCTTTTGAGTGATCAACACTGCACAACACACACTTCCTCAACCAGCAGAATAGCATCCCTTGCCTTTTAGAATTTGCCAAAACACACCTGCAAGGTTGTCAAAAGCTGGGTGCAGGTTACACATACCTTCAAGTACAAGCTTCCCAAATGCTGAGAACTGACGAGGAGAGTAGGTACTGGGGTAAGACAGGGGAGGAGATCTTTATTTGTATGTAACAAGGTAGCAGGATGTTTGTCACACCAAATGCCTGAATAAAACAGCATCATTATCATTATTTTCCTAGTGAGAGCCAGCACAGCCAGCTCCACCACTCTCAAGATCACCAAACAACCCTTAGTCTGGCACACAAGCAGCCTACACTTCCATCATCATCAGCCCTGCAGCACGTATTTGCATGACCTATCCATGACTAAGTGGGACACAGTCACTCTGTCTGTCCTTACAAGGCAACTTTCTCCAGTCCATACTTGCCATCTAAGCAGAGGAAAAATTTCTAAGGAACAGACTTAATAAAAACAAACAAAAATAAGGAATAACATAAACGTATGAATCAAAGTAAGGGGTGGTCATGCCTGGACAAATTCTCCAGTCACACTCCTGTCTTCAAAAGCCAGTCAATTAACACTCTTAACTTGTCTTCTGTACTCTCAGAAGCAGCCAAGTCATTTGTTTTATCCTCTCCTCATCTCCCCAAGCATATAAGCATTTATTTATCAAACTGCATCACAGCAGTAGTAGACAGAGACAGTTCCATTTGTTGCAGTAAAGAAAAAAAAAGAAAAAAAAAGGCCGCACATTGTATTTGGCTGGATGCTTAGAAAAAGACAAAATAACAACAACAATGACGACCAAAAAAAAAGAGGAACAAACTCCTGGCAGAGCAGGTCTTGCTTCCAGTGAAGCAAATAGGCAACTTGCGTTCATTATAGCAGAAACAGGCCAGACGTTTCCACACACAGCCCTCCAAATGTGCTCAGAGTATATCCTGGCCTGACAGCTGTTGGAAGTCTTGCAGCAGCACAAACTCAAGACAACCATACTATCTGTACACCAGCATTAACAGACATGGACCACAAGACACAGGCAGGAAGATAAACTGACACAGACTTTAAATTTCTTTCTGATTAATCCATTTAGACAGAGTTTGCTTTACTAGCTCAGCGTCAGTTTTGGTCCACTGTGTTTTGGTTATGTTGGTTGTGTCACTGCTAATAGTGCAGGCCATTTCCATTTTCTGCTCAGACAGACACTTCCAATGTCAACATTAAGTGCTACACTCCTTGATTTGCCCTGTAGTCAGGTCTGCAGAAGTGATGCCACTTACTGATACGGAGCTGAATAACAGAACCGCTCACAATCTCCTGCAAGAACCAGAGTGACATCACATGTATGAATGAGGTATATATTTCCATAATGAGCTGTTTCCTGGTATGGAAGAGCTCCAATCTCATTACACCACAAACTCCTCTGGGAGCTGGTCCTCTCCCAGAAGATCTAAGGAGAGGCAGTTCATGGACCTCTTCCCGTAAAGGGCAGACTTGGTTTTGCAGTCCGCTGTGGAATAAACACAGCCGTAAATAGACAGCTTATCCTCCAAGCTGCAGCCAAACGTGTAGCTGTGGGACGTGTCTGAAGACAATGTGGCACTTAGTGGCGGGTGCTGGTGCTTGTAAAGGCGGATGTCATCCAAACTCTGGCTGTGCTGGTCCATGCAGCTCCTGCTTTTGGGTGATCTGACCTGCCAGTTCAGCAAGACACACATGAATAAAAACAATGAGCTGAAATACATCCTGAGGATTCTGGCTATGCATGCTACAAATTTTCCAAAATTGTTCTTCCATTCTTTCAAAAGAGCCCCACCAGCCTTCTGAAGGATGTTGGCTTAATGAAGAAGCTGTGAACCATTAAAAAATTACAAGTGGATTAAGCTGCCTTATCATGTTGAGCCAGATTCTGATCTGTCTGCACTGCGTCCTCAGTGTCCAGCACAATAGATGAAACTCTTGACAGATACTGACACCTGAATGACTTCTTGGCAGATCCATGCAGTCCTTAGATGGAAAAACTGCACTACCCCAACTGCTTGAACACACTGAGTTAAGTCTAATGAGCTGAAAGGAAGGTTCAAAAGGCAACCATGCAAACTAATGGGTTACGGTGTCCAGTAATTGCAACATACAGTTTCACTACATAACATCATTCTGCAAACAGGAGCAACAAATCAGCAGTAACTCCTAGAGGCAGGATCTTGCTATACAAGCTGTAGTGAGTCAGCCTCTGTAAAGGAATTATTGACCATTTCAGACATTTCCAACTTCACCATTTGTTTCTTTTCTTGCTCTGCGTCTTTAATAGTCACCTCTTAAATGCTAATAATAAGGCTGATTTCAGGAATATCATTTTGAAACCAAGACACTTCTTTTGCACCACAGAAAACTTCCTCCCAGTATCGCTTCTCTCACTGCCATAGGAAGGGCATTAAAAAACCACCCCAAAGGAAACCCTGTGTCGGCTCAGCTGTACTCCCAGCGACAGGAATATGTTGCATGGTTCTGTCAGTGCTAAGGAAACCCTGCAGCATTTAGTTACGTGGCCTTGTAAGAAAGGTTTTGGTGGTTTTCTAAGGAGGCACCAAATATTTGATGCATAAAAGTGGCAGCCAGGTCTTTGCAATTGTATAGAAGTGTTGATCAGAAACATTTTTCTAAAACAGGTGCCTCCCAGTCAACTAACTGGGTAAGCATGTGTTGACAACAGCAGTAAATTTAAAAACATTACTTTAAGCAAGATGCCTACTTCCAGACTTGAGCTCTTAAGCCGTCCACTCAAATACAGGCATAAGTTCACTATGATTTGTAGTACATGGTCTTTAGCTTTGGAAAAAAACCCCAAAATTTTATTCAAATCTACTATAGCACTTAACAGACTATTTGGCTGATAAGTGAAAATTTCTTATTAATTTTGACTGGGTCCAGGGAGAAACATGAAATACTAAAAAAAAACAAAACTCTTAAGAAGTGATTGAAATACTTGTTCCAATTTTTACAATTCTTTCAGCAGATAAGGCAAATTTAGATTCAGAGAGAAAAGAAAATGTGGAGGCTTTTTTTGTTTTGTTTGTTTTTCAAAACTCCACAAAATTTCTGTCCCATTGGGTGCAGCTACACTTTGAAAAGAGGCCTTCAAAAGACATTTTAGTAAGATTTTTCCAAATAAAACTCATTAAACTATGTACTTTGCTATATATATTGCCCTTTCTCAAATGTTTGATGAAAACTTTGACAACAAAGACTTCAGCACACACAGAGTGTAATCACACAAATGATATAATAATTACAGCTTGAACATCTGGTTTTGCCCCAATGTGAGCTACTTCTGGCTTCAGAAGCAGGAAGATGATTAAGTTTGCAACCCACGCCCAAACTGCATGCATGGTCTTTGCTCTGTAATCCACTGAAAATCTGGAAGTGGTTGATTTTTCCAGAAACCTAAGGCAGACAATAATTGGCTTGCCAAGATTTCCATGCTGATTGCTCCAAACCTCTCTATACTATTCTGAACCCAAATGCTGCTCTCATCCTATTCCTGAGAGCAGTAGCAGGCCAACAGCTGGTTTTGATTACACCATTTAAAAATGAGTCGAATCCAGACCACTTCAGGTCCCCTGATCTACAACTGTCTCCATTACACTAGACCTTGGTTCAATGCCCACACACGTGCCAGACCCTCCTGCTGAGCACCCCCCCCCCCCTTACCTGGTTAAGGGATTCCACGCTTTGGCCTCTCATTTTGATTAGCGTGACTTGCACCACAGACAGCGATCCATGATTTATAGCTGAAAAGGAGAAGGAGAAAGGGAAAAAGCAATGCAGGTTTGAGGTTTTGTGGGCTGCAGAACAGGGAAGTTGTTCTCACAGGCCACATTCAACCCTGCTATCCTCTAAATATAAATATGCATCAGTAAGCACCCTCACTTCTCCAGGAATTTTGCTCACAAGTACTCCTTTTTGCCCCTAAACATCAATGTTTAAAAACTTTCAAGAAAACAGTTTCTCACTAACATGTCCCATTTTTACCCATCTTACTTTACTGTAAAGGCTGTACATCTTAAGGCCAGACAGCTCCTGCATTATCCTGTTGTCTAGCATTCCCTGTATCACAAGCCACAAAACTTTACTTATGAATTCCTGTGACTAGCCCATTTGTCTGTGGTTGAACCCCTTGGCTGTTTTGTGGTATACAAGATTTTAAAGCAAATTCCTTCACTAAAAAAGATTTACCACAGTTATCTCTTGGTCATTAAATGAATATAAACTTGGCACATTTGGAGAAGGGAGACTTAGAGGAGCACAAGGAAGAGCAGCACTGTACAACATGGAATGCTGCTCTTTAACCTCTAGATGAGCTGACTGCAAATCCTGTTGCAGAAGGGCAGTAAGTAGCACTGGGAGTTGTTTGGAAGAAGATAACAGTTTTCTTAGGTCCCTCAGATTGTGCCTGTTGCTAGAGCCTTAAAGAACAGCACCGAGCAGTACCAGAACACCATCTCACCTTGGCAGCTAGCAGCATTTAGAGGCAGAGATTCAACAGATTCTCCCACAGTGGCCTCCTCTAACTGGTCTCCCTCTAAAGGCTCATCTACGGGCATCTCCTCTGGCTCATCTACTGCCAGCTCAAGCTCTAGGAGAAAGAGAGCAGCAGGAGAATGGTTAGCATTACACTAGCGCTCCAAGCTGCTCTACAGACTCTTACTCCCCCTTCTCCTGCAGGAGAAGACAAAAGCGGGCTTAGAAGTCGCTCCGCGTCTCCAAATTCTTTACCGTCATCCCGAGTGTCGTCTTCAGCCCGCCCTTTGCTGCCACTGTCAATGCCAGAGCTACCGTAGCTGATGGTTGAGCTGCAAGATTTCTCTTTCCTGTGCACCCGGTCAATGCCGAAGGGCTCATCCACTGACATTTCCACTGACACCCGGTGCCTGGAGTCAGCCTCGATGCCCGATGTGTGAGAGCTGCCATGGCTCCCTGTTGACTGGCGTGAGAGACGGTTATCCCTCTGGCTGCCCCCACTGCTCCCGCTGCCACGGGAGTTCTTGTCACATGGGTCCAGGTCCATGTCTAGCGTGTCACTGATGTAGGACTCCCGGTAGCGCTTCTTCTCTGGGGAACAAAGAAGACAGAAACCAGTGGGAACTTTATGCAAGACCAAAGGAAGGGCAGCAAAAATATTCTGTAAGTTCTGGGACTGGCATGGCCTCACAACTAAGGAACAGCTCCTGCAGCTACTGAACAAATAGAGGGAGGACAGTTTTGTATTTTGTTTGCTCAGATACTGGGATGTCCAGCTGGTTGTAAAAGAATTAGTCATATTTGCAGTAAAACAGCATGTCCTGAATTAGAACAGGCAGGTAGAGACAGTTATGATACAGAAAACAGCAGGTTCCACAGTGAAGAAAAGGTCAACTAAAAATAAACAAACAAACAAACGAAATAGAGTGGCTTACTTAGCTAAAAGTGCTCAATCTTTAAAACCAGATGCATTGATTGATTCTTGAAATAGTCACCAAACATGTGGAGTCAGCGAAGAACAGAATCCCCATAGCTGGTGTTTATTAATGATTTATTCTCTCTCCTATGGCTTGTATGTGCTGAGGGTGGTCAAGAAATCCATGAGACTCTAAGAGACACAAAACAACCTAGGGCCTTTTGCCCACAGGCACATGATCAGTGAGCCTTTCTACAGGTGACTTGCACATACCACCGTTTCTGCCTGCACAGCTCAAGGCCAAGATGATGAGACCAAGGGCTGCCTTGCCCTGAACACTGATTCCATACAACCAGCGATCACCACTTCAGAGATTGATGTAAGCTTCTTAGAATTAGCTGAGATGAGCAAGAACCAGTAAAGTTTCTTCCTGAGATATACCTGGAAGGAGTCAGCCTACATCCTTGGACAAGAGGACCAGCTACTGCTTGACGGCTAGTGACCTTTAAAGGTAACAATACAAGTCTTACAAACTTCAAAGAAGACAAAGTATTGGTGGAGAATACAGGGAACAGCAGTCAGGAAAGAAAGACGACGGAAAAGCATTCAGGTGAAGGCTAGAGGGAAGGGGGCAAAATCGTAAGAAAGAAGAGCTATGCAATGCATTTAAAACAGTCACCAGGAGGAGAAAGGTAGGCTGCAAAGTTGTAGGAAACCCAACTTGCAGAGCTGGAAAATGAAAGAGGGTGAGCTGAGAGGTGATGAGGTGAATGAAGTTTGCCTGCAAGGATACTAGGGAGTATTGTTTCGTGTTCAAATCACCTTTCCTGCAGAGAAGGGACCCCATCAGAAAAGACAAATTCTGGGAAGCCTGATCTGCTCTCAGGCTGTTTCTGGCACCTGCAACTCCTAGCTTTTAACTGTATAACACTATAGACTAAATTGTGTGCAGTGTTTAGTAAAGGGCACTAAAAAAATTAAGGTGCAGGCTCACAATTTGTGCTTCTGCTTGAACACAAGAAGATTTCATTCCAATGGAAAGCTTTTTATTTAAAATTATTTCCACTCAGAAGCATGCGTCATATGCACAAACTGGGAGCACAGAGAGTAAGGAACTTCTCTTACTTAAAGGGAGATATTCCCCCTTTACTATTCTCATACACACACACTTTCTGATCACAGTGTGATCTACAATGTGGGAGCCATACACAAGAAACTTCAACCATGTCTAACACCTCTGTTTCTCTCACTGAGTCCCTGATAAGTCAGAAACACCTTTAATTAGATAGAGGGCAGCCACCATGAAGCAACAGCAGTGCCTAACATACTGTACTCTTCCCCTTATCAAACCCACCTGGCTGTTCTTTAACATACCTTCAGCCTCCTCCAATTTTTGGATTTGCTTCAACACTGGCTGAATATTCAGAAAGAGACGGTGACTGTTGCTGAGTAGCTGCAGCAAATGCCGTGACCTGAAGGGGCAGCCTGTGTAGTAAACCAGTTTCCTCGCAGAGGGCAAGCCATCTGGCTGGATCTCAAATTTTTTCCCCTGCATATAGAGGAGAGATGCCAGAGAAATGAGCAAGAGTGTGTTTCCAGCCACGCAGCTACCAGAGATAGCTGTGGTCTTGTTGCATGCAAGTGACAGGACTTGACATGGCAGTGTGGGCAGGCTGACAGCTTTGCCACATCCCAGGCTGACAGCAACTGCCAGATGGCCTCCATTCCATCATACTCACCAGAAAGGCCAGCTTCCCAATGTGCGACCAGGGAAAGTCATAGAGGAGCTGGCGAACGTGATTCACCTCCTGCAACACATCAAACTCAGAGTGACACAGGGACTGGCAGGTACAGGGTGGAGTCAGCGATGTGCAAAGAATTTGCAAACAACCAAGAATTTGAGATATGTGGAGCCTGGTGTTCACAGGGGAGGCAGAGGAGCCCCGGTGAGGGGGGAGGATGGGGGGAGCTGGGCAGAGTTAATGCTACACCAGAAGGCTTTCACGGCACTCTGTTACCTGATAGATGTGCATTCCTCTCAGGGTCAGGCCCAGGATAACCGTTGGTCGATCCTCCTTCTTATCCTAAAAGAATAGAAGAGCCTGGAGTCAAAGGTTAATCTACAAAGACCATGCCCTTGTTCTGGCATCTACTGCAGGAGAGGTAGCAGGACTCCTGATCAGGCAGATGCCATCAGCTCATTTAGTTTTTATTATGTTTGTAAAGAGCACCTTGCCTTGTTGACCCCTGAAATATCTACACCTAAAATCCCCTTGTGCTGGAAGACTCAGGCATTTCACTAGCACATGTCTTAGCTGCCCTGGACAGGGAATCCTGTAGCTTTAGTGATTTGAGGGCATGAACACTTACTGCTCTCAGAGGTACCTTGTTACCTCTCATACTGCCATGTGCTGTCTCGGCTGTCACCATGAACATGCACCATTCTTGCTCTTCAGGTAACAGAGAGCCCAAAACAGAAGTGACACCCATCCCCCTCTCCTTGCCCACAGCACTGCTGTTTCCATGGGGTGGGGGATGTCACTCGGCTGGGGGTGGGGGGGCTAATCAGTGCTCAGAGTTATGGGACTTTCCTTTTAACCTTTTAATCTGGGTTTTGAGAGCAGGTGGTTTTACATGTTTGCATCTGTCAGCAACTCTGCCTTGCTTTTAGCTCATGCTGCATCTTGCTATGACACACTTGGTATCTGATAGGATTCCTCTGCTTGAAGACAAAAAAAATATTATAAACTAATTCTTTCAGCCTCTCCTAGCACAGCAGAGTTAGGGAAGGGAAGACATGTTTTTGCCAGGAGAAGAAGAAAATTTTGGGGTAAAAATTTACGGGCTCACAGAGCTCAAACTTTGTATCATAACCATCTCTCCTTATCTGTCTTGTAAGATGCTAGCCTTGTGCCATCACATTGCCTAATATTAGGCACAAGCAACAATCCAGGAATCCAAAACTGATATATAACTGAAAAAACACCAACCAGTCTGACACGGTTGGAGAACAAAGGGGATAAGAAAGTTGGAATGACTGTCACCTTCAGTTATTACATGACATTTGTGTGAAAGCTGGCTGACGTCTTGCCATTATGTCAAGGAACTTCAACAAAGTTAAAAAAAAGGCTTCTCTGATTTCCCTAGTACAATTCTACCAACAGGCAGGGACAAAAATTAAGTTTTGCCATTCCTGTGGCCAGTTTCTTGGCCAAGAAACAAAACTAAATTCCAGCTATATCTGTATATTGGCAACGGATTTGTTTGTGGGCACAGGCCTCACTGGCTGAACATTTTAGATTTGTTTGGCTGCTCTGAATCAGAGGCAACCATCCCTCAAAAAAAACAGAAAGAGAAAAATGCAATGGTGCACTCAATTAATGATGGGAGAGAAGTTCAAAATAAGAAGCTCTTTGTTTAACCTTCTGCAGCCTGTAGAAGTGGACTGGCACATCTTCCAGTAGGCAGGACTCCTTAATGAACTTCAGTACCGCCTCCTTAGTGCTCAACCCTTGCTGTTCTCGGTGCATCTCTGGAGCATGTTTCAAGATGTAGTCGCTCCCCCTCTTCGCAATTATCTAAACCACAAAGAAAACAAACAGGTCAGCAACTATGATCAACAGCAAAGTAGAGACTGGAGGTGGAGGAGGCTCATATATTCCCTCAAGACGTTAGTCCATGTTCACCTCTACCTCCCTGGAGGATAAGCATTTAAACCAGCCCAGAGGACACTGATGTCTCCAAAGGGATCCTAGGTGGCAAAATTGTAACAGGCCAGGCCCACAGAGGTCAGGTCAGCTCTTCTCACTTTTAAGTACTGGAATTAGTTTTCTTAACTCTTGGCATGCATAAATGTTTATGGGCAGATAACAAATACTGCTCTGCATGCAAACACAATCAGCAGCAACATCTCCAAACAGGGCAGAAATACTACATTTTCCTTTTAAGACCTGAAACTACAGATTAGGCTTATTTAGCATTTCCGTTCTCAAAGCGATAGATAACACTATCTCAAGGTATTTTTTTTATTTATTGGGAGTGGTTGGCAGGCACGTGGCTCTACTAAGCAGTAGAACAATCTGCACTAGGCCTTTTGCTCCTGCCCTGTGTGTGCCCAGTTCCCCTGGTTGCCCACATGCTCCCTCTAGACAATCCCACAGGGTGGCCCTGACCCCTCCCATGCCTAACTGGCCCCTTTCAGGCTGTGAGCAGCGGTGACAGTTAAGAGAGACATCACCTGAATTCACTCCACAACATACCCCACCACTGGGGACATTTAAAACTAGACTGCACTAGGTACCTGAGAATATCCTGCTGGAAACAACCCATCCTGGCTCAAAACAACCAGACCCAAATGCCACCCAGTTCCTGCTTCCATTTTGTATTAAAACCCTTGTTTATTCTGTTTGGTAACACCTCTGCCCTCCTCTGCATGCCTTGACAGATTAGTTGCCCTCCCACGAGGAAGGCTGGCCTCAGTGGAGGACACCATCATTGCCGTCAGCAACTGCATAATGTCAGCAGAAAGAGACGTGCCAGCTCCACAGTTCAAAGCTGGGTGGGTCAGCCCAGGGCAGCACTGCCTCTCCTCACTTGCACGAGACTTGGGGCAGCCCTTGGCCAAATGATATGAAGCGCATGTTGGAGGAAGCGATTGCGTTGGAGGAGGAGGAGGAGGAGATCTCTCACTATCTCCCCATGGGAGCCCAGGGGCAGGGAGAGAAGCGTCCCCACGCCTGCCAGATTTCGGTGTTTATAATGATGTAATAAATCACCCACGTACTTGCTTGGGGTTGTGGCTCAGCACAGGTGAGCCAGGCTTTGCCTTGGCCTTTGCAGTGTTTGCCAAATGAGCAATAGTCTGTGATAAGCCCTTTAACTGCCTCAGAAATTGCACACACGAGACTCACCTTCTCTAGCACTTCATTAGCTACCTCCTGACAGGCAGCCCATAACAGGGAATGGCATGGGATGAGGGCCTGTTGTTTAGGACAAAGGGGCATTTCTGCACGGCAAGGCAGGCAAGCCAGGATTTGTACATAAAGGAGACCATCAGCCTTGCTTCCTCAAGCCAACCCCTGTCACTGTTCTAAACCTTCTTCCCAAAGCAGGAGACAGTGCTGGCTTTCAGGGGAGATGTAGCTTGTCTTGGACAAGCAGTGAACTAATAGAGCCTTAGCCAGTCTGCCTTCATTTGACAACTAAATCAGCTCTTGGCTTCAAGTCTTGAAGGGCAGAAGTCATGTGCACATGCTTATAAACAAACATGCAAACCCATTTCCAGGCCTTTCCTTTTCCTCTTTCTGCAGTTCAGCCAGAGATTAATGACAAAGCAAGGACAAGAGGCACTGCACAGCAGTACTACTCTATAGGGTTTGGATTTATTCATCCCTGAGGTGAGCATTACAGAGATGGGAACAAAGGACAATGGACTTGGCTTCCAGGCCCGGAGGTTTTCTGGAGAGCTTAAGTTGTGCAGATCTTGCTGATGTACCACTACAAACACACAACCCTTTAAGCCATAGAAGAATCAAACAAAGACAGCTGCACTGTCAGAGTTATTCATGTAATACCAGAATACCTCCCTCACCAAGGAAGGATGTAGCACCCATCTCACTGACGAGTGAGCCCAGGAAGAACAGGCACCTACCTCCAGTGGAAAGACAGGATATATCTCCCAAGGGAAATTCAGGATGATACTCTACCCCACTGCCTGATCATTGCAGTGGGAGTTGGGGAAGTTGCATGGCTGCATTAGGTACCACCGTGACACAGCTCTTGCTGTGTGTACAATCTGTTGACAGAAATATTTCCCCCAAACTTACCCATTGTGGGAAATAAGCCTGAGGTTCAAAATATTTGCCAGCATGGACCTTCTCTCTGTAGTTGCCCAAGTCTGCCTGTAAGCTGTAGGCAGCCAGCAAGAAGTAGATTTCTTCTTTGTGATTGCAATGAGACATAAGTACTTGCTCTTTGAGATGGCAGTAGTAGAGCTGCCGAGCCACTTTATCACTGCAAAACACAAAGGCAAATTTACCTGAAGAAGAAAGTTCAGATAAGGCCCCTCAAAAACATCATCCTGCTGAGAAGAGGGATTAAACTTTGACATGTCTGGTGTGTGCCAATGCCACCCTGATACCAGTTATGTGTGCGTAGGGAGCACCAAACCAAGATCAAGGTCTTCTCCCACTAAGTGTTGTACAAACACGGGAAATGGTAGCTTCTACCTTGAGGAGCATGAGATCTAAGAAGTTAGGGCAGAAGGTAGATGAAAGAAAAATCATGCCACACCTGTTTTAGAGACTGACTACAATCAAGCACTTCTGTTTCTCTGAAAAACCTGTAGGAGCCAAGAGAGTCAACTCCCTTGAATTCCCAGTCCTGTTTCTTGCACACCTGTCCTCCTTTCCCCTCTAAACTTGGCACTGCATTATTATTTCACCTTGCCTTAGGCTCAAGATACTTTTCAGCAGCTAATTCCCTGCAAGGTAGATCAGAAGGTACAGGAGCCTTGGGCTTGTTTTTGTCTTCTTCCTCAAGCTGCTAAATAGGGATGGTCTGAAAGGCGTAATAACTATGGTGCAGCATTGGTAACCCACACATCCCGTTCTCAGAGCTCATGGGAAGCAGGCTGCTGACATGTAGATATAGATGAGGTGCTGGACACTACAGACTGCTTGTAAAAATGTGTGCGTACAGTTTGAAGGGGCCAGGTAACTATCTCTGCACGGCTCCACACACCTCTCAAATTAAACTACTAGTGCAAGAGAAAGTTCTTGTCATGCTGAAGGACATGTACATCAGGAGCAGCAGAATGATATGTAATCTCCCTTTGTATATAAGAGCAAAATGAAATAAGAAGCACTTATCAGCCAAATAGACTCCAGAAGAAAGACTCCCCTGTATCCAAAAAAGAAAGACTATGGAGAGAGAAAACGCAGAAAACCACAAGCTTTGTTCAAGATGAGAACAAATGCCAAAAAATTTGGTAAAGATTTTAATCCACCTAAATGATCCCAGCTCTTGGCTTGCCCTGAGGTCAGAGCCACACCAGAAGTGCTGATGCAAATTAACTCTGTCAGTTGTTCATTCTTAACTACCTCATCCTTTGTTCTGTACTGTGGGTGAGGGTGGTGCTGTTTTGAGTGCAGCCCATATTTCATGTGAGTGGACTCCAAATGCAAAACTCTCTAACTTATGAAGTAATTTCTTTTGTCCAGTTACAAAAGTCCATTTCCAGGAGTAGACTGCACAGAGCACTGCTGAGACACAAAAAGCAGATCCAAAATTGTAGCAAGTGCTTTAGAGTATAAATAACTATTTTTGGTATATTCATCTGACGCTTTTCATACAACCAAAAGACACAAGCAAAAATCGTGTTTTGATAATGTTGTCATTCAACCTGCTCTCTAAACACAGATGGAAATGCAGTCACAATTTTCCTAGGGATATGGAGTATGATTCAGGCAGAAAACTTTCATAGCTGGGTGAGGAAGTCTGCAAAGGTCTTAAAAAAATAATTCTTAAACAGATTTTTTAAGCTGATTTCTGTGAGCTCACAGAGATGAGGCTAACAAAGAAACATTATTTTTCTTGCCTTTTAAGAACACAATGAATAATTCAAAACACAGTAGCTACCGCAGAAAGGAACTTACCCTATTACTCTTCCATTTTCTACGTAGTACTGTACTCTAAAGAACGCAACAAAAGGAGGGCTGAATTTCTCTGTACCCTAGAGCAAAGACAGAAGACAAGTTAAATTATGAATAGCATCCAAAATTCCTGTTCCCCTGTCTGGTAATGTTCTCTTCATCCAAGCTCACTCCCCACACTGCCTTTCATTTTCTACTCTTTGCTCTTGGCAAGTTCTAGGGAGGAATCTGACTGTCTTGGAGGCTCACAACAATAAGGCATCACAAAACATTCAGACAGGCTGAATCACAAAATATCCTATGAAGAGAAGATGATTTTTGGATAGGAGGGATGAGTCCCAGTGTAGCCTGGGGACACCCAGCCTGGCCCGGAGTTACCTAGCTCAGCACCTGGCAGCACCAGTCGCACTAGTGCTGAACACAGCAAGTCTGACACGCCTCCCTCAAAGCACCAGGCAAGGTGGCAGGGCAGCGTGCCATGCTGGCATGGCTGTGGAGTTTCCAGGGCACACCTAGGAGTAACCAGCCACCCCTGTGCTGCACCACATCACTTAGCAAGGACACACGTGCTGCCACTGCCGTGTTCAGCATTTACTGCCCGAGGCTGAGGTGCACCAGCCTGTTATCAACACTGTGCCTTTTGTTTGGCAGGGCTCGTGTTTAGTTATTCACATGTTCCTGCAGCCACAGACCAGAAGGCGATGTTGACATCTGCTTCGCACTGGGAATGTCTGTTAGAGGAAAGCCAGCAAGAGTTCTGAAGTTTTAACTACAGCCTATCTTGCAGACTTAAAACCTTGTTTAAAAAAGGAGAGGAAAAAAAAGGAAGATAAAGGGGAAAATAAAAAAGGAACATCTTACTACCTCATACTTTCATCTTTCCTACTTTGCCACTTGGCTGCTCACACAGATGACTTTGCTCCCACAGGCAGTTCCAAGGCTTTGCTGGTCAGACCCAATTCCCTGGGACAAGGTACGTGACATGCTTGGCACACCTGATGCAGACAGCTTCTTCATCATCATGAAAATGTTTCCATTTTATTACTGGAACTTGTTTATAGTCACCCTATTTTATCAGCTGGACTGGGCTTTCCACCTGAAACCTCTTCATAGGAATTAATTACTTGTCAACTAACCCCGTCTGATAGGCTAACTCCTCTCAGACTGCAGTACTGCCAATGGTAAGTCATTCAGTCTTTTATGAGTCACATCACATTCAGAGGTTCAACACTTATCCTGACTTGGAAAGTGCTGCAAGAATCCAGCCACAAAGCAATTGCAAAGCATACCCCATCGTGAGGTGACCAAAACCACCTGCCTCTGCTGGAAGGATGGCCCTCTGCACAGCTGCAGCTGTCTTTGAAGTAACTCACTCGGTTTGGGAAAAGCAGAGCACTGGGGATAAGAGAGAACCCCAATCCTCACTAGTCATCTACAAATTTCTCTAAGCAGCAAAAATGGCAAGTGTGCCTACTTTGCAAAAGAAAACCCTTATGGAAGATGGAAAAAGTCATAATGAGCCAATTAAGATATCTGAATCCATTTGCCTGCTATACTTTGTTCTAGACCATGGCTTCTCTAATAATGACATACACAAACAGGCATTATGATGTCTGAATGACCAGCACTAAACAATTACATAAGCTTGTCTTTATTTCATGCAGCTTTTCCCTCCCTTGACAGGGCTCGCTAGAGTTTTAGAACTAGGACTCTTCTCAAACAAAATATCCTTCTTCTTCCTCCACAGTCCTTTTGTATGTACTCTGGAGGAGTCACAGCTCCAGTCATCTCCCTTTTATCAGGTTCAAGTCACAAAAGGTCCTTTTAGGCTGTTTTGCTTAAGGATACCAATGAGGCCTCAAGACTAAGTTCCAGATTAAATTCAAATGGAAAACTGACCCACTGACCTTCTCCACTTCTGTAGCAGATAAGCAGCAACCATGTGGTTACTGCTGCTCAGGTAAAGTTAAGGCACTGTTTCAACTCTTTTAATTAATTTTACAGTTTTACACAAGTCACTGCGTATTGCTACTGAAAAGTATTTTGCAGACCATCTTCAAGAAATGCTTTATGGACCTTGGTTTAAGAGTTTTCATTTCACTCTGTAGTCCAATAAAAAAGCAGCAGCCTCCAAAATAAAACACCCTTCTTACTTTGGTGGTCTCTTTCTTCCACTCCTTTGAAAAGTATTTGCTAAGCTTCTGCTCCAGGTCTATAAAAACATATTCATTATCTGAAAGATAGGAGGAAAGGGATTTCATGTTAAATAATTAGAAATTTTTATTCATTAAATATTTAGATGACTCTACAAGTTATTTCCAAACAAAACATTTTAAACCATAACTGACCAGGTATTAGACAGGGCAGGAAAAAGAAAGTATGCTTAAGTACATACACTACTCCAGACATATGGAAGGAAGGTCCGTCATGCCTTGATTCAAGAGATGCTGAGCTAAAGTTTCCCAAACACCTTGCCCAGAAATACAATTTTTTTACTTTATAATCCAGAAACCATTTACAAAAGGGAAACATCATATTAGCAAGCTAATTGTGCTGTCAGTTTGGCAGATTCAGTTTTTTATTATTATTTAACAAGCATATCCTACCCAAACTTCCTATTCTGCCATCATGTAGCACCGTGGTCGAACATGGCATAAAGTAATCGAACAGAGTGGGGTTTGACATGTTTCATCTTCTACATATGAATTGGATCCTCTGAGAGGGTGAAAAATAGGAGGACCAAACGGAAATGCCCTCCTCAGAAGGTCTGGTTTCTCCTGTTCACACCCAACTTCTTTCATATGGAAAAAAGATGAATGAAAGGAAGAGAAACCTGGCCTCTCTTGAAAGACCAAAGGACCAGGGCTTGCTCTCCACCATAGTGAGGGTGAACAAGACAGCCTGAACGGCACAGCATCTTGAAAAAGCTTTGTGCTGCTTTCAAAGCTGATGTTTTGTACCACTGCTTCCCAATTATCAAATACAAACAACTCAGCCAGTGAATAATCTTTTCCTGGATCTTCAAGTCTCTTAAAAAAAAAAAAAAAAACAGAAAAAGAAAGAAAAGACCTGATGGGTGTTTCAGGCTTCAGCAGCAATGCCAGCTGAGCACATTCACCTGGCAAGACCCTCTACTCTTTGATCTTGCCCAGGACAGTGTTTTGACAGGTGACTTAAGTGCCAAGATGAAGAGCTTGTTCCTTAGACATGAAATGTGCAGGGGGAAAAGAAAAAAAGAAAAAAGAGCCCTTCACAAAACAATCTGTCCCTGAAGACCAGCCCAGACTTCCAAGCTTTGGCTTTTGCTTTCTGATGTCAAAAAAGAAAAAAAAAAAGAGAAAAAAAGACAATAGAGGGGAAAATTTTGAACGTTTTCTAATGGAGATTTACAACCGAATGAGAACCTACACTCGTGTCTGTATGGCAGATGCAGGACTGGCAGCAACCACTGTCATAGCAGATGTTGAAGGGGGCTCTGAGCTACCTTGCAGCCACCCTCCCAAAGCATTCCAGACTCTTACAGGAGCAGATATAGGAAATACATCCTTTGCTAGCTTTCAAAAAACAAGCAAGCAAAACAACCCTCTATTGCCAGCTCCTTCAGCTCCCACCTCAAATGAAAGAAACCTGGTGCTATCCCAATTGTTCCACATCCCACCCTAATAGGAAACATTGTGTAAAATACAGTAATGCTGGACATGAAGAAGACAATCTCCAAAAGAGTCCTGTTTCCATCTTTATCCTCTTTTTTGCATTGTACTAATTGCAGTTGTAATTTTAATATAATTACACTTTTGTTACAGAAACAGCACTTAACAGTATTTAACAGCACTACTGAAACTATATAGAATTTCTGAAAATGTTGGTGATGGGAATTTAAGTGCTGTAGCACACAAGGGGATATAAAAGTTGTTTGGCTATATGGACATGGAAAGGAATAGCTTTCATCATCACAGAGACCTGCCTCTTCACATATGCCTGTAAGACAGGGTGGCAGGGGGACTACGGTGGCCCCAGCCCTTGCTTCTTTAAGTCCATTAAGATCAGATAACACTGCCTTGAGGAGGCTGGTAGAAGTCCCAGTCAGTGAGAGAGAAGGGTTTGTTCATCTGTTAGCCTTGTCTCTGTCCCTTGTCAGCTGCCAAGCTGGTAAGCATCGCTCTGTAAAGCTTTTATTAAAAAGTAAGCAAAACTCATTTAGGAAGCAATTGCACAGCAAGTGACGGGAGTGGGATAACATGAGCACAGCACCCAGTCCCTGCCTGGGCTCTGGCAGTCCCAGGGCAGGGCACTTGCTCCAGTACAGTCTCCCACACCAGGTACAGCATTGCTCCTGATGGCACAGCGGTGCTAGGTAAAGCCTGTATTGGTTCTGCCAGCACCGTGGTGTTTAGCTGCCATTTGTAAAGAGGCTAGGGAACCTGCACGGCTACAACAAGCTGAGGGGTCAGTTTTTCTTTCTCGCTCAGGAATGATCCCATGCACAGAGGTGTTTAGAGAAACAGGCGCATTATTCCTCAGCCAGAAGGGAAAGGTAGCAATAGCAAGAGCAGTGGCATACCCTGAACCATCCCATCACACCTGAATACTGGGTTAGAAAGAGGAAAGGTATGACAGAACAGTTACACTGTAATAAAGTCATTTGTTACCTACACCCCACAGCCCCTATTTATCTGTCACATTACACGGGTTAGAGAGATCACTCTGTGAGGGCCCAGATGTCAAGCCTGAGGACTCCAGGTTATTACTAGGCTTACTGCGAGGTGCACACAGACCCCAAGAGTAAGCCAGGCTGCAGAAGGATACCCCAATCAATCAGCTCTCCCTGGGGGTCCCACTCCTCCCCAGCCCAGTCCAGCATCCTCCCTTCCGCACAAGAATGCAGCACTGCATTCCTGTCTTAATGAAGTTAATATTGCTGGAATGTCAACCTGCAGTGTAAGCCTCCATCTACAAAAACAAAGAGGTATTTCCCTCTGCAGCCCTACTGGTTTGTGGTTGTTTTGTTTTTGTTTTTTTTTTTCCTTAAACTGGATTAGTGATGAAATTTAAGAGATCTTTCGACAGATGCTAAAACTGTGTCTGGTTTGAAAACAAGCATTTCTAACAGATATGAGGGCACCATATTGCAGCACCTCTGAGCAGTGCTGTAAAGGACAGTATAGAAATGCACAGATGGCCACCTTTCCAGGGAAGAATATGTTTGATCTGTGGATCCAAACGGAGCTGGATACTCAGCAGGTGCAAACTGCCATTCCTTCACTGGCCTCAGCTGAAGGACAACTGAAAGGTACTAAGAAGCATCCACACATAAAGGTACTTAGAAGCATGCACACATGCAAATACACACTCACCCACCTGCATGAATTTCATCTCAGCACTGTCAGTGACCTTATGAAACACATCAGCTTCTCTTAAAAGGTTTGTTCCCTCATGTATGTGTGTACAGATATCAGACCTGGCACAACGCACCGGTGCGCTGCACTGCAACCCCAAGAAATGCCTCTAGACAGCCAGCTAGTCAGCAGTAATGCTATTTACACATTTCTCCTAATTTCAACTTTTAAGAGCTCTCAAATGAAACTGAAAGTTTATGCTGTAAAAATCACATTTCAAATTAAGAAGTTACCAGAAATGCAAACATTCACCGTTCCTACTCTGCAAAATTAGCTTAGCACATTTACATATTTAAGAAAATATAGGATGTGCAATGTTTAAAAAAAAAAAAAAAAAAAAGGGCCAGGTCTCCAGCTAGAAAAAAAAGTGACACAGTTCCAGTGAGTGATGTAGGTTTACAATATGCATTATTTACACTGCAGAAAAATGGGAATAGAAAATTATGACTGTAATACAGGGCCAAATCAGTTCTGAGTCATTGTTACTCTAAAAGCCATTACTTTGCATTAACCAGTTCCTCCTCATCTCATTTTTTATGAAAGGTAAGTTCTCTGCATAAAAGCTAAGTAATGATGAATAACAAAAACCTGTTCTCCTGTGCCTGTTTTGGCTAGAAGCACTGAGAAATTTCACAGAGGTGTCCTACCAAGAGAAGAGCTTAGGCTCCCTAGGCAGCCAGGAACATCCTATTAACTGGTTTGGTTGCATCAAGTATACTTTAGTAATAGAACTAGACAGTAATAAAGAATAGTATTCAAATAAAATATGAATGTAGTGGAAAGCTGAATTTCCACATAGCAAGAATTTTCTGTCTTACAAGCAAAGGGAAAAAATTATCCTTAACTTCTCCCAGAAAAAAGCCTCATAGTAACACCACTATGTCCCTTGAGGTGCAACATAAAAGAGAGCAGAAGCAGGACAGAAGGATGTTGGAGTTAGGGGAGAGCTAAAGCTTAAACCCTCCCCCCCACCTAAAAAAAAAAAAACAATCTCACAACACACGTTGTAGAGCTCACATAACCTGTTTAGCTTCCCTGAATACCAGCATGGATTATTTTTTTTTAATTGAAGAGCTGGCTACATGTTCCTTTTGCATGTGGAGTTCCCCAAGCTTCCAAGTGCTAGTGGTCTCAGAACATGACTATCCACATGGCATCTGCTCCCACCACGTCTACACAGCTTCTCGATGCTCCTGGTGTTACCTTTCAAGCCAACAGAAAGAAATGTCTGCTCTCCAGTACCTGGTTGATTAGTTTACAAAGGAATCTAAAAGAACATGGTTCAGATAACCTTGTGGTTTTAGCTTTAGTTGGAAAGTACATGTAAACTAAGTGAAGAAGGGAAGAATTTCAACAGAGGCTGGAAGTAATGCAAGGGAGGTCCTGGCTGAGGTCTCTTCCTCTGGGATGGACACAAGGCACATGGAGGCTATTATGGAAGGAGACAATATCAAGAAGCCCGAGTCCTGTGGCTGTTAGGAACTGTTGAGGTCTAAACAGTGAGACAAAGGCTCAGTCATTCCTGGTAATGAATAGGTACTACAGGAATTTTATGTTGACATCTTACAGTTAATAATAAGGCAAGCCCAGGCACAGATCTTCAGACTTTGGCAGTGTCACGAGTGATTCTTCTGCACAAGAAAAGCTGCAGAACCCTTTCGAACACTGCTCATCCAGGAGCAAACAAACTCCTTGCAATTCTCAGGCAGGAGGGCCCTTGGCTGGATGCTGTACTGACGCTGAAGGAGAAACAATTTACAGCAGGTACAGGCAAAAAAATGCCTTCATAGAAAGAGACTGCATAAGCACTTTAAAGAAGTACTTATATACTTTCTGAACACCTGAACCCCTGCAATTCCCTCTAGGTGGTACATTTCTGTACATATTTTTCTTATCTTGCATTGAACTCATTTGAGGTATCAAAGTCACTGTAATGGAGTTGTACCTTAGGTTAGAATACAGAAGAAATTCATAAAGGAGATGGACCTATCCAAGCAGATTTAAGGACAGGCAGAAGCAGGGATAATGAGGAAGGACTGGGGTGTAGAAATCATCAGAAGGTATTTTGGAGAATTTGTCATCTGTCTCTTAAGAGACCTTTTGTTGTAAGAGACATCCACGTAATATAAGGATGATATGGTAGCATATTCTGTGCAAGAACTTCAGTACTGGAACACATACAGATGCAGAAAAATTAACTGGAGACAGAATGGTCTTGGCAGAGTTAATCACTGAGCTCCTTGCCAAGCGTGTGCTGGGAAGCATGGGCCTGGCAAGGTGAACAGCCGTAGCTGTAATAACCAAAAGATGATCCTTAAGACAGGGGAACTGAAGCAAAGGTATTTGGTTTTGTTAGAAAGCCAGAGTGACAGACTGATAAGAGGGCATGGAGAGACAGCAGTAGGGTGGGTATAGGAGCTGCAGTCTTGCTCCTTCCCAGTTGAAGGTTTCCATCTGCTTGGGTCAAGCAAGGTTTGCTCCTAGAAAGGAAAAGCCCAAGACTCAGGATCGAGGGATCTGTGTTATAACTACAAAGGAAGCCTGGCTGTTCTTTGTCTGCTGACAATCAGTTTTGTTTTAGAAGACTGAATGTGTCGCTGCACACACTTTCTGATAACAAGAGGGAAACCTCCCGCAGGGCACTAGATAAGGTTGACCCCTCAGGAAGATTTGCCACGTAAGACACAGCTGCTGATGCCTACGGAGCCAGATTGAGCCTGGCAGGGTCGAAGGGTCTTTCACTGAGTAAACCACGAGGAAAAAATGCACTTCAGCAGCAGCGGCACACAAGGTATAGCCTGCCTGACAATCCGTGACAAAACTAGAAGAGCAACATGTCCCAGAGTTTTTGCCAGTGTGGCCTCTCATTAATGTACACTCCTGAACTTTATATTCAAAGTGATCAGCTTCTTACAGACAGAAGTCTTTTTCCCACCAAATATATTTGGTTGAAGTGGTTTTTCTCTTGAGAATAAAAAAAGTTCAAGAGCAGAAGAAGCTAAAAATTCTGTCCTGCCACCATTACTGCATCCTTTAATCCTGAACCTTGCCCTCAGCATCTGCAAGTCAGAAGACAGGGCAACAAATTTAGGCAATGAATGCTGGAAAACATGCTCCATGACCTAGAAGTCAGATCTTACAGCATTCATGGTCTGCAGTTTGCATGGTACTTTGTGGTGCTATTTTCATTTTTGCCACCTTCAGGGGTTAAACTTCTGTTCATGATTAAGGACCCCAACCTCTCCCCCTCACACACATACTTACTATGAGACCAAGTGAGCATTAGTGTATCTGTACAACGTCTGCAGGTCAAATGGGCTCCTAATCCAGATAATCCATGCAGTGTGATTGGCTACAGTGCTGTAGAAATCCTTTAATTTTCCTTCTCTTGCTACTGCTGACAGTCAGGGTTTTGTTGACAAATTAGCAGGAAAGTAATGGATGCAGGTGGATTAGAACACCTAGTTTTGCATGTGGCACCATCAGACTCCCAAAAATAAATACACATTAAGAAACCAGGAAATATATAATTATTAAAACAGGGCAGCTGTTTTTTTTTTAAAAATGGTGTCTTAGAGCTGCAGCACAGAGGTGAAATCATGACACAGAAAAGGAATACTCTGTTCTCAAATGCAGATGATTGCTCTCCACTCAGCCTTTCTTCACAGACCAGCCCCATGCCTCCCCTTCGTAGACACCGTGGGATGTACACTGACTCGCTCCCTAGCCGAGGCAGCCAACTTAAGCATCCCCAAGACAACCCTGGGCAATGCAAAACTTACACAAGGCCTTCCCACAGCCTGACCTGAGCGCTTCCCTTTCTTAAGGTGGCAGCTTGTTATGAAGCCAAAAATCCCTGAAAAGCAGGTAATGCCTTAAAGGCTACTTCCAAATGCCAGACTCAGAGTGCTACCTTTGTTATAGAAGCAAGACCTCAGCCACCACGGGCAGCAAGGGAGATGATCACCAGTCTGTAGGCCAAAACAAGATGGGGGGAAGGAAACCAAGGTGCGGAACAGAAAAAGTATTTCCTCTGCTACAGCTCTACAGTAATAAACCTGGAGCTATTTTAAAAACAAAATAAAGGAAACCTTAAACTCCACCCCCCACCAGACTCCAGGCAATAGCTTATTGGACTTTGACAGGCTAAAGTTGTGGACCAGAGAAAGCAATAAACCGAGCAGGTTTGCTCCCTCTCCCAAGAGCTTGCTGCAGCCTTCCTGATGGCTATGGCCATTCAGGCTGAGAAACTCACTGCTGACACTCGTCTGTTGTCTGGCCCCAACAATTTCTTAAACAGGGGCACAAAGAAAACCAAAATCTTCTTATCCAAAATTCTGGCGCCTGCCTGGGTGGCAGAGGGAGATGGCCATCAGGAGGATCCAGGGTGAGCATAAGAAGCCTTCAATTAAGCAGCTTTACAAACTGAGCTACAGCAAGCAGGAGTGAGAAACAGCAAGGAAAGCAAAACCAAAAAAAAAAAATAATATTCAGGCTTATGGACTCTGCAACTCTTTTCCTTTACTTTTGTGTAGTGAGAAGATATTTTCCATCTAAAGCAGTGGATAATATACTTTAAGGTCTAGCCAGCAAAGCTTTATTATGCTCCAACAGACTGAAAGGGATCTGCCACAGTAGGGTATTTTGGGGTTAGAACCCCTGTGTTTCACAGGGTGAAGGAAACTGCACCACATGACAGTTGGGATGGCAGGAAAAAGCAGGGTCCAGAAAATACGAAGTAAAAAAACATGCAAAGGGAGGAAAAAAGTGAAAGAAACACAGGAAGAACAGGAGAAGAGCACCTAATTCAAAGAAAATAGGCATGAAATTGCCCTGTCTTACAACTTACAGGAGTTCCAATTTCAGCCAAGATGTCCTCCAAGTGGTATAGGCAAAAAAATGGTGTTAAAAACATGAGGCAAAAGGGAGGACTCAGAAACACAGCTGTTTGTGAAAAAAAGTTAAAAGCATTCAGGTGTTCCTCACATTTAAGAAAAAGCTGTACTGGTTTAAAAACACAGGTTAGCTAATGGTTTAGTTATTTTGATGGAATCTCTTGGAGACTCTACAAACCTTCGGGAGATAAAAAGCTTATGTTGGTCTCAGTTTGACTGTTGTATTCAAAAAAACCCAGAAATTCTTAAGAGAACGAGAGCAGAAAGGAAATGAGACAAACTTAAAAAGACCCTATTTTATCCCACATATTTGTAAGGGGGCAAAAGAAACCTTATTTAGAAGGACTCATAAAAGACTATTCTCATTTCAATGAAATATCTAGAATTACAGTAGTAAATAACACACTTGAGAAAATTTTTGGAGGAGAGAAAAGTCTTTCAGTGCTTCTGAAAATGTGGGGAGGCAGGCTAAGCAGGACATCAGATACATTTCTAATTACTAAGAGTTGGAGGGGTGCCACCACTCACAGCATCCTAGAAATGTAATCTCTCATATCAGTTTGCTCCTTTAAGGCATCATCTTAACACAATTTCCTGGTCAATACTAAGCTGCAGGACCAAGCAGACTCGCCTTTAACCTACAGACTAAGAAGCTTTGTATTCCCTATTTGGTATTTCAAAACCCAAGGTGTCCCACATGTGCATTCAGTCCCCTAAAATCATTTGAGTTTCCTCCCCGGTGCTACATTCTTCTCATGTGGCTTCAAAAGATAAATAACACTTTCAGTCTTTAAGTCCTTTTTAAAATTCACCTCTTGTTCAATACTTATGGCATTATATATAGTGAAAAATATGTTGATTAGCAACTCCTGCTACAGGAGAGAAAGCCCCGTAAAGCGGTGGAACCTTAGAACAAAGGTGGAGAACAAAAGCCCCCCCTTCTCCCAATTTGTCTGCCCACATACCAAAGATCAAAAGAGCTCTGGGAAGCTTGTGCATAATCTACATACTTTGTGACCTTATTACAATCAAATTCCCCCTGCAGGCATGGCCGCTGTGTATATATGCACACACTGTAAATACACAAGCGAGTCTGTGGATGTTTGCCAAGTCACTTGCTCGTGCACTGAGTTTGCTTACTTTTAACAATGCTGAGGCCAAAGAAGTGAGGCTCTTTAATCTTCACTAAATCGCAAACTTGCTGAAAGAGCTCCTGTCCAGTGGCTTTGACCTGAAAGACACAACAAATCCAACATTACAGATGGCTCATGCACCTGGATAGAGCAACTCTTCTTTATGCTGGCCAACGCATTTTTGAGTACCATAGCAAAAAAACCCAAATACAACCACCCCACGGGACATGATTTGTTTTCAGTATTATTACAGAATAATAATCAGTAATAACTACAGAAATGAAAATACTGCTTTCTTGCAGATTTTGTTTTGAGAGGTTAAGTGAAAAAGAAATTTAAAACTTTCATTCAGATCTAGAAACAAAAGTACGTAAAGAAACCCAAGACTCTGTGGTTTCAGATGAAATAGCTCATAGGTTAGAGATGAGGTTGCTCTGTAACCCACACAGAAGTGCTGGTTCTGTCTCCTGCTGACTTCTGGTTACACAGACATTAACATCATCTTCTGCTGCTGTCACCAACAGCGTTTAAGCCCTTGCCCATTTCCATGCACACTGAGACTTTCCAATACCCCTGTCTCCCGTAATGCTGTGCATGCACTGAGGAAGTGCTGGGAAAGCAGAGCTGTCAGCACACGCTCCCGCAGGGGACCAGAGGCTGGGCAGTATTTGTAACCACAGCACAGGCCATGGGAGCACCACGGCACTGCAGCTTGGCTACTGAGTAAATTTGCTAGCAGGGCTGCTTGGAGCACAGGCTCCCCCAGAAACAGTGAGATTCTGGTTAACTGCATGTGCAGACCTGGATGTGTACTATGATTGGAAGGTTCCCCCACTAAACATCTCCCCATCTCTAGCCTCATTTCTCCCTGCCCCACTGCAGCAACCCAGAAGCACTGACAAACCACAGGCACAAACAGAAACCCCTCCAACCCACAGAGGCCTAGGGGAAGGAGCTCTGAGCAAGAGCAGATGAGGAGAGCAGAACAACGCTGACGGACAACCTCAGCTGAGGCCACGGTACAGCCAGATGCAAAATGGGCCGAGGCCTCAGTTTCATTACCCACTGCTGGATGATGCTGATTAGCAGCAGCAGGAGCAGCCATCCTGAGCCATACCCTCAGAGAAACAAAGATGACAGGGCAGAAGTTGACTGCTTAACTCTCCCACAAACCAATCACCACCCTAATTCTTCAAACTCTTTTAGGGTAGGTATGCCACGCTCCCCAGAAACCAGCTTGCGCTCCCCTCCCTGCCCCAAGATGTACCATGTCACTAGACACGGACAATGGGAAAGGAGGTCATTTAAGTACTCATTTTCTTCTACTTGACAAGGCATCACTAGCCAGACACTCACTACTGTTTTATCAGGAGCTTTGAAGCCTGCACTACACCAATGCAAACATGTGTGTGCTTTGTGAAGGGAGGAGGTAGGGCACAGTTCCAATACGACCCAAACCCACATCTGAGTCTTATCACAACCCTCCGCATGAGACTGCACCCTTACAGTCTCACTCCTAAATGCAGTATTTGCTCAGCCGCCTAGAACACACACTTGGAGGGGAAAGTTAGGCACAGATCAGTCTCCTTTCCCAAGGAAGCAAGCTCTGGGCATGTTCTTCTATCTGGGAAGGACTTGCTAAGAAAGACATGACCTACCTCCAGCCAGAATGCTTATGGGCATACAAGAGTCACTGGCAACACAGAACTCTCTCTCTAAATGCTGTATGATGAGATGAACTTTCTAAGTGGCATGCTTTCACACCTAAGGAAAGAAAAACCTGCTTTATGACACTTAGTTCTAGGGAATGAGCACTTCAACGTTTGTGACACTCAGCTCTAAACAGTGATTTCAGCAGATTTCTTGCACAGCAGGTATGTGACTACCACCTTGACCATTCTCCTCTTGGCACTTGCTTTCTGTATCAAGTTTTACTCCCAGCCTTCAAGGCTATGCAATACCAATTACATTTGCAATTGCTGTTCCCTCCTGCTTTTCCCTTTGCTCAAAGCAACTAAGATTTCCCTTTGCATTTTTCATCTGTATGTTTCTCTTTAGACTTTCCTCATTTGCATGCGATTCCTGTGCCAGTCTCCATCCCAGAAATACCATGAATCATTCCTTCCACTGATACTCAGCTTTGCCCCATGTCAAACTCCGGGCTTCTTTACACATAAAAATTAGTCAAAAGTGAAGTCAAGTGCAAGTTTACAGAAGGCAACTGCTACTCCAAGGTCATTCTGTGTACAAATATTCATGTGCTTTAGTTATCTATCTCTATTTTTGCTTGGTCCATATGCTTTGAAAGATCAGCTCTTCTGCTCACAGAACCACTGAGACTTCAGACCTATGCTTGCCAGTTACCAACACACAGGACTTCCTCTCCTCCAAAAATTTCTGTTCAAGCTCCCACCTTTACTCTGTCAGCTAGGCAAGTGCAGCATCTGCTGTGGCTGTTCCTGAACTACCAAAACACAAGTGGAGTGGTTGCCTGCCCTGCTCCCCTCACTGGCAGCAGAACCTTTGCTAGCATACATCTCTCCTTCCTTCAGCTGCTACTATCCCAAAACATTTTAAGAAATCTACTTGATATTTATCATAGAAACTAGTTGATATTGATCAATAGGTTCAAAAGTGTTGATGAGATAAGCCACAGTGCTGTCAGACTAACAAAACTGAAGAAATTGGACATCAGTACAAGATCTTTAGTACAACCGATACAACTTTTGGTTGCGCCATTCTCACTCACAGCCTGTTCAAGCTCCCTGGTGCTCATGTGGCATCTCCCCACTGGGGTTGCCTGGAACAAGACAGACTGCTTTGCTCTGTGCTCTGGTGTACATTCTCCTAAGCAGAAATCTCTCACTTTGTCTTGCCACCCTCAGGGCAGCTGGTCAGCTGCAGCACCCACTAGTGGGTGCCCACTAGAGGCACTGCTCTGCCTCTGCCTCCTCATGTTCACAGTTGGTCCCAGGAAGACAGTTTTCCTCCTCACCATCCCCTCAAATTCACTGCGCTTTCAGAAAGGTGGATGCCAAAGTTAATTAAGAGATACTCGATTTAGAAGGAAGAGAATTTAAAATGGCTCCTGCTCTTCTCTCTTCAACAGCACTATCTGTGAATGGCATAAGACAAATTCATTTTAAAGAGCAGGCTTCAGTCTGTATGTGACCACATAAAACACATAGGTAAACTCTTATCTGGAAGGGTGGAATTTATATGGCACAGGAGAGAGAGGCATTACCTGCATAAACACTGCGCTTATCACGGGAAGGATCTATAATTTATTCTGCTGCAAGGATAACCATTTCTACCTACCTCACTGAGCTATAACGTGTTTAGTATTTGCATTCCACACTGAAGAGGTTAAAAGGCTTTGGAAATCTTTAGTAGTGGCATTATTATTCTAATAAATGCACAGAGGATCATCTGTGGTTGTGCTAATTAAATTTGGGTTCTACCAACATCACTAGAAAATTGCCTTGATGTTTCTTTAAAAAAAGAAAGATCTCTCCAGCTGTGAAATCTTAATTTTTGTTGTTGTTTTGAAGGGGTGTTGTGGTAAAGTCAGAAGCCAAATTAAAAGCCTTTTCTGGTGACTTGCCCAGCTGTAACAGGTCATGTTTCACTCTCTATGCAATTAGGACACAACTGTGTGTTGAGGTCTCATGTTTTGGCCCAGACAGCTATTCCCTTTCACGTTCAGGCATCTCCATGTACACACTTTCCTAACTTCCCAGCCACAAAATAAAAGAGCAGAAGAAGTGATGATGGTGCATGTCTTTAAAAAGGAATACAAAGGGGTGCTGTGGTAGGGATGCTGCTGTGGGACAAAATGGTGATGCTCAAGGCACCCCAGCTCTTTGGAGAGGCAGGCGCTCAATGCAAAAAACATTTTTTATGCTTATTAAATATCTGTGGAGGGTTTACAAAAGACATGTAGATGTAGCATTTAGGGACCTGGTCTAGTGGTGAACTTGGCATGTTTACGGTTAGACTCGATCTTAAGGGCCTTTCTCACTCAAAATTGATTTGATGATAAACTGCAGATATTTGGGATTTGCCGGAGCACAACCCACTGGCGAAGGAACAGCTGCATGCTCAGTTGGGCACAGGCACAGAGAGAGTACTGACAATATCAGCCCTGCTGGCACACTGCCCTCATGCATGCCAGTCTGCACCTTCCCCACAGCACGACAGCTCCACTATCTCACATCTTTAGCCTCCCTGACAAAAGCTGTAAGAAGGTGAGATTTAGGGTCAGCTGCAACAGACCATTACCCAGGCCTGTGCAACTGCCACCAGGAACTTAATTAAATCATCGTTTTGTGGCTTGCACAAAAGCCAGCAGATTGCAGAAGCCTTCTGGGGCAGTGGATGGGCTGGATTTGAACCAGTAACCTAGAAGCAGAGTGTCCCAGATTTTGCTGTTAAAGCTTTATTACATCCAGCCCTTGAGGCTGTTTCAGTTAAGGACGCTACACTTACACACAGCAGGTAGGAAAATTCCGACATGGATTTTGAAGATTGGCACGCATAATTTCAAAAGCCGCTGTTTCAATCAAGTACTTAAAATAACAGTTCACCTCAACTGTCTTCTCCCCTTCCTCATCCCAGAGGGGAGGAAGAAAACCTAGCCGAAACAAAGCAAACTCTCCCCAGCTCACACACGAGTGCACGCACACGCTCACAGGAGAGCACTTACCTTTGAGGCTAGCTTGTCCTCTAAACGTGAAGTGCCTCTTGTCAGCTCAGTTTCTCACAAGCTCAAGGAGCAGCCAGCGGTGCACAAAGAGGCACCGAGCTGTGGCAGACACCATGCCAGCCCAGGCTGCCAGCTGAGCCGCCTCTGCTGTCACTTGTGCACACTCTGAGCCGTTCGAAGCAGCGATCAAAGAAGCGAAGCAACTTACCTCTAGTTTTTTGTGTGTACAGTACTCCAAGGAGGTGAAAAAAAAGCCCACCTTCAGTGGCTGTTTACTCTGCCTTGGAGGCTTTGAAGGGATTTGTGGGCTATCAAAACCAGTGATAGCTAAAATGCCAGAGTAAACAGTCACGTGTTGGGCACGCTCACTAAATCATCAAGGCATTTCGGGTTCAATTTCTCAAAAATTGCTGGGTTATTATGAGTGGGAAAAACACTTAGAGATAATAAAAAAGTAGACAACAAAAGAAAAAGAGCAGAGGGAAACCTCCATCCTGTAACATAGTTGTGACTTTTAAGGAGCTCTGTGAGTAAGTTGAAGCTGCCCAGTTAGAAAATGGAACACCAATTACCCTAAGCAGGCTAATAGCCTTTCGGTCAGCAGACCAGCATCAAGCTTTTGGGAGAACAATGGGAGCTAACAAAACTGAACTGTGGCCATGATGCAGTGACCTCCCAGTCTCCCTCCTGGCCACTCACCCCGACGGCTAGGCTGAGCTGCTCACGGGTGGGCAGGAAGACGCAGACACTCCGGATCTCTGGCTGCATCCTGCCTGTCAGTAGTGCCCTGCTCATGGTGGGCAGCACCACAGCGACCAGGGTCTCCTCTCCAGGCAGGTCTCAGGCTCCCTTCATCCCATGCACCTGTTGAAAAGGCGAGATCATCAGTGCCGTGCTTCTGTCGGCACTGGAAGCAGCTCACAGCATGCATGTGATGGGATGTTTTTCTTCTTGCTGTTTAAAAACAAATAAACAAAACAACAGTCATTCATTTTCCAGGGCCAGCCAACCTTTCCACCAGCATCACAGCACAGACCAGGCAGCGTCAGCCTTTAAATAGCTTGAAAGTCCCAGGAGAGTGCTATAAAGCAATGAGGCCTCTCTGGTATAACAAACCAGACTCAAGGTTTCCAGACACATGAAAATGATAAGGCAGGTGACTGCTTCCTGAAAACACCCATGACAAGGGGGAGCATGCTGTTCTTCAACCAGGTACCTCACTCTCAGCCAAAGCAGATATTTCAATGGGCTATCAGCAGGCATGTGTCAGTGCAGACGACTTCATCCGATCTGTCTTCTCCATCAGTCCATCCCTAGTCCCTGGGAAATCGCTGTCTCAAATCCTCTATACCACAGCTCAAAGGATGAGGTGGAACACAAACTCCCAAGACTGGGAGTCAAACACTTTTTGTGAGGTAAGCACTGCTAACCCCCTCTCAAGGAGGTTGTATTTAAAATCATATTTGTCCAGGTTCAGGAGGAAAATATGGCAGAATCAAATTTGTGTATGGGAGGTGGGAAAAGCAAACTGTCATGGGAAAACAAAGTACAGTACAAAAAACAGAACTTGGTTTTATCCCTCTCCCTTCAACTTCATGCTCAAACATTCTTTTTTTTTAAAAATCAAATACAAGAAAGATCTACAAGTGTCCTTTCTCAAGTATAGAAGCTGTTCCATGCATCTCCTTTCCTGAGCCAGCATATATAATGCTTCTTAATACACCAATTTTTGATTCAAGTTATGTAGAGCATTCCTTACGAGACTGAAGTACACAAAAAAATTGCAGAAGAGGAGATTATTAAAGGCTATTATTATTACTTTTTTCAAAACTGGTATTTAGTTAAACAAGGAGTTTTAACAAAATTGCTCTAAATTATAAGCAAGTGACAAAAACACATTTGACTTTCTGGGACAGGTGAAAGCTGTTATTAAATGAATTATTAAGAGAAAAACTCTGATTTATCTTCTCTTATTGATATAATTATACTGGCACACTCTCTTAGGCTCTGGACTACACATTATTAATGGCTGTATATAAATTACAGATGTCTACAGAATGACCTGAGGGCAACAAGTCACTATTATTATTGCCAACTGATGTCATACATGCCATAAACTTTATCGACAGCATAAAGACCTTGGAATATGAACTCAAGCTTTTCAACATAAGGAGGTCTTTACCTTAATTGTCAAACTGCTGCACTGGCTGGTACACATTCCCACTTGCAAAGGGAAATCACAACCAGACATTCATGGGGCGCATACCAGAACTGAAAACAGGATCAAAAAAGTGACCATGAGAAATATATGCACAGTTTCCTGTGGACAACTGAAGAAAATGAATCCCAGTCCCCCATAGACCCTATAACAAACAAAGCTTCTGGAAAACTTGTTCTCTGGTCTCATACCTGCTTTGTCCACTTCAATTTTTAAGAGGCCAGTTGTGGACCCTCAGAACAGGGAAGTGAGAAAAGCTGTAGAGAAGAGGTTTTTTCTTATGTTGTAAAAAAAATGAGGTTGTGGACCCTGCCACAACAGGTAAGAGGTTAAAAAAAAAATGTCCTTAATCTGAAGGGGGAGGTCAAACACAAGCTCAGCTCAACCTTCTCTTCCTAGAGGTATGTTAGGGTGTGATAAAACTTAATGAATCATTAACTTGCTAGCATTGCATGTTTACACCTTTTTAGAAAAAAGGAGCTGTGAGTCAAGAGAAACTGCCCAATGAAAACAATTGGCCAGAAGGAATGCTCTTACTTAAACATACACAGTTTCAGACTGCCCATATGCCTTTCTTTTGTTTACCACTGATTCCAACCTCTTAACCTCAATTAAACCCTAAAAGCTCCAGCAAATGTGTTGCAGATGAATTAATAAAAGCTGAAGTCAATCATCAGCCTCTGGGGCACCCCACAGGTGGTTTGGTTTTGTTGTGTTGGGGTTCTTTTTCAAACTAACATCACTTCATGTTTTAGCTCCTGAAGAAGTGCATTTTGAGATGTAATTGCTTAGTCAAAGGCCCAGCAAGTCTATCAATTACAACAGTCAAAGGCAGTATTTATTTGTATTCTTCTGGTATCAGACAGGGGGCTTATTACTGCCCAGAGTGGTGGCACAGCTTATTTAGCAGTGTTTATTTTACCTAAACACACATGTAGTGGAGCTTTGGAAAACATGCCTGTCATTAATTTCAAGCCTTCTCTCGCTAAGCAGTTCAAACATGGCCATAAAAACTTAATTAAATCTTCCTCTGTTCTCACCACAGACCTTCAATTTGCCTCCCAGCACAGGGCCAGAACCTCAGCATTCACTGGGTGAAAGCAGGAGTGGATGGAGTTTCCTCCAGCAGGACAGATAACAGCAGCGAAGTCCTCCATGGGAGGAAGAGGAAGAGAACGAGGAGAAAGGAACCTGTTTGCTTTGGATATCAGAGTGATGGCTCATGAAACCACTTCATACCCCCTATATACACAAAGACAGAAGGATAACCTGCCACCACTGGGGCCATCTGGGGCCACACCACAGCCAACCTGTTTGGAAGGTCTCATCCTGACAGCATGTAGGTTCATGTAACCTTATGAACATTACTGTATTTTACACATTATTTCTTGGGACCACAGCAAATTGGGTCCTAATTCTGACTGGGCCCTGATTCTGGCCTTTAGGTACTGACTGCCACAGCCACACCTCAAGGGGATGAAGTGAACAGATGAACAAGTCATCACCTACCAGCTCAGAATAGCAAACCAGAAAAAAGTCTTCCTCTATCAAGCAAAACCAACAGATAACTCTGTGCTGCTCTCACAGACACCTCGAAACATGCTTTGTAAGGTTTATTACAGTAAAATACCTGCTTTTCCTAGAGCTGATAGAGAATGAGCATTGAGCATCTTCCTGATGAAACCTTACCATAGGGGCCCTGTGGCATCCCATCAAAAACTGTACAGAAACATTAAGACACTTCTTAACATTTTCCAGCCATTATCCAGAGATGTCTTAGGCTTCTATGACAACTAGACTCCCAGGATGCAGTTTCACAATCAGCTTAGGCAGTTTTAATCAAGGCAGTCCTGCAGCAAGACAGACAGACAACTGCCTGGAAATAAATCTGCCCATGGCAGCAACCCACACATGGGCTACCTTGTGCTCATGATGAAACACAGACTTAATACCGAGAAGCCCCCTCACCTTCCAGGTATTTTGTCCTCTCAGGACTGTCATTTTATTACTGTCTGCAAAGCAGAGTAATAAAGAGCCTGAGTAAACAAAAGATGTCATGATGGCATATATTAGCCTTTCCCAGCAACTTTAAGACCCCACCCAACTCTCTTGACTATCCCCTGCAGTGATGAAAGTTTCTCTGGGAAGATGCATCAGTCAAGAGGGAAGGGGAAAAAAGCTGCTTGTCAGGGCAGAAAACAAGACTGAAGCTAAATAGCTTTATGTCAAGGCTGCAGATGATGTGAGAGGTGACCAAGAGTCAGGACAACTAAGTCACATCCTGCAGCATATTCCCAGAAACACACTGACTTTTCAAACATGTCTGTCTCAGCATCATTCTAGGACTAGCATGAGACACATCCAAGAGCAAAGATGACACAAGGAGGTAAGGTACCAAATTTGGTATCCACAAACCACTTAGGACACACACCTGCCTTCAAACACTGAGCGCTACTTAGTAGCGCTAACATGGACAGATGCAACACTGGCAGCAGGGACAACTGGCTTCAGCCTCCTAATGTGGGAGATGCCATTGCAGCAAGGCTTCTGCATCTGCTAACCACAAGTAGGTCAGATCTGAGCATGGTCCTCTTGCAGGGATGGGATATGGGCCTGGCTCCCACCTTTCCTTCAGGATTTTCAAGAGGTGCAATGCAAGATGCCTTCAAAAACTCCGGGGCTGTGAACCTAAGCAGCTGGGACAGATGGGGAAATCGGTGAGCATTGGTCTTAGGTATCAACCAACATACTTTTTTTCTTTCTTCCTGTACAAGCAACACTCCCTGGCGACACTGAGCTTTTAACAATAGCAAGGACAATGCTTTCTCATTAGTCTTCTTTGCAGGATTAGACACAGCTCTTAGTTAGGCATGACTGCTCACACTCCCCACCTTTGTGCCATGCAGTTTTCCTACTTCACATCAAGCAGCACGTGTGAGTGCTCGAACATGAAACATGCTCTTGAGCTTGTAACTCTTCTGCTCTGCATCCCCCACAATGTGGCTGGTGGAGAGAAGGGATCTCCCAAAATCCCTGGACACCTATTCCTGGGATGATGCTGCTATGCTACTCTGTAGGCTGCCCTAGTCCTTAAGTTCAAAGACAGGGACAACTCTCCTTATGTAGGGATGGTAGCATTCTCTGGTAGCCAGGTAAAAGTGACTCACATTTTTGGGCACACTAACTAGTCCTCAAGAAGAGGAAAAATGCTTACCGGAGGACAAGAGCATCAAAGGAGGTGCTCCTGCAGAGCATGGAAGTGCAAGGGCAGGGCAGCACTGGCAGGACCATGGTGGGTGGCTGCCATGCTTCCATCCAGCTCTCCCATGGGATGAAAAAAGCTCCTCAGCAGTTTGCTCCCTTTGAGGACAGCCTAGCATGACTCACCTTAATATTTTCCTGAAACCAAAACTGAATTCAGGAATCTTTTGAGAGAAATAGACAAGTGAGTATTAAAGACTCCAGGCAAAAAAGGACAAATTAGGATCTCACAGAGATTATGTTTTCCCATCACTTCCAAGTGATGGAAAGTGGCTTTGAAATTTTGTATACAAAAACAGGCAGAATTTTAAAATACATTATTTTATCAGAAGCATATGCAAAACTTAGCAATGTACATGTTTCAAAGAATGCCCAAACAGTGAAAGTCTGCAGCTGGAGCAAGCAATTCAGGTAAAAGTAGTAGTATGTATCCTATTGCATCTGACTACTACATGTAGTTTCTCATCATGATGAATCTCTTTACTTCTGCATAACCTATTAATTGACTTGTCTATTGAATACCAATCACTTATAAGACTTCCTCATACTTCATAAATCAAACACATAAATTAAAATTTAAAAGTAGCACTTTGAGGTATTGATTGGCCTAGGCAAATGCAGAAGCATAAGAAAAACCAGCAAAAATACAGGATAGGGTGTGAGTCAGCCTCAGTATCCATTACATCTAGCATGGAGCAGCTGCAGAGGAAGCCTGCTCAACAGTGCCAAGCTCCATTTTCTCAGCTGGATCACCAACAGCATCGCATGAGATCTTGCAAAGGTTAAGGGAAGTGAGTTGCTTCAATAGCCATTCTGGAACAGCAGGCTTGCCTCTCCCAGACACACAGACATGCCTCTTTTGAAATGGAACTGTAGGGAAAGCTCATTTAAGCGCACACATATGCAGAGCCAGGAGTGCTGTAAAGACAACGCCAGTCCGGCACAGTGTGAAGAACACAAACAGAAGATACTTCAGTTTAGCACTCCAGTGCTTGGCAATTCTGCCACGTAGTGCAATCTTTAGTACAGAACATTAATCTCTTCTATCTATGGGAAACAGGAGAGCCAAAGGACAAGACACAGTGCTGCTCCAAGTTCTTTAAAATAAGGAGAAGTGATGTTTCTTTCATAGCCACTGCAACTGTTGGGAAGCTTAGGAAGAGCAGCAGCAAGACCTGTCTCTCCACTGGCAACTCAGGAGAGAAGCACCTTTCTATATCATGTAAATTGCAAATGCAGGCCGTCTCCTGACCCAAAAGTCTATCAGGTTTTCCAACTGGAAACACAGTCCTTTTTTTTTTGGTTGTTTTTTTTTTTTTTTTTTTTTTAGCCTACCGAGGCTATAAACAGGGTATGTCCCAAGGGGATCTATTATATTCTTGCCCCAAGCACAACAGCTGAGAGATAATCTTCTAAAAGCCTGTCTTTGCACAGGTTATTTCACAGTGATAGTATTTTTTTATACTTGACCTAGGTTGGACTGATTTGGAATGGATCTCCAAGACTCCAGAAGTATTTTGCAGAGCTGTCCAAAAAAGTGTAAATAAACTCTTCCTTCATTTTCTATTCTTACCAAGATCTTGTAATAGTTCTACAAGTAAGTAAACTATGACACCTTCATTTAAAAAAAACCAACAAAGTCATTTAACTTCACAAGTAATACCTTGAGTTAAAGGACCAATAAGGACAGACACAATATATTTTATCACAATATATCACCTAACAAACTCTAATGAGCAGGAATAGCTTTACTACCAGTAATAACCAGTAAAAAAAAAATTTGGCTTACTTCCCCAGAGGAAGGAGAAAGTCCACTGGTGATTTCATGGCATTTGAATCACCACCTAAATATTCAGACCAACTAGGCAGCTTCTGCACCAGTTTGCTTCTAACTTTTTCCCCCTGAAGTGCACAGCTAGTCTTGAATATATTCAGAGCAGTGAGGAATACTGATTTACGTAAAGTGGACAAAAAGAATAGATAAAACTCCACCTGGAACACAGCCTGCCTCTATTACCACTGTGAAAATGCCAATCTGCCAACACCTTGATAAAATTAACACAAACATCAGGGTCTTTATGATTAGATGCAGTTTCAGAGACTGCACACAGCACTGCCAAACATCAGCTTCAGCAAAGCAATGGGGAAATGGGAAGACACAGACCAAAAAGAAACAGAACAAAACCAAAAAAAACCCTCCAGCTTTATAGAGTGCTTCATTTCTGAGGTGATACAGAAAGATATAAGTGCAAAAAGAGGAAATAGAGGGGGAAAAAAAGAAAAAGCAAGCATAAAAATTGGTTTAACAAGAAGCAAATTATCTCCTTCCTGTGATTCTCCAGGGAGCAGCTCCTCCTTGTCAGAGGATTTAGTTTGGGCCAAGCCCACCGTTTGTCCATGCTCAGGTACTAGCCATACACTACGAATTAAGGTACCACTGCTGAACACCACCAAGATAATCCAGGAGCAGTGCAGTATCACAGGGCTTTCTGCAAGAAAAGAAGTGTAACCCTGGAGCACAGTAAGCATGCAAGTCATTTACATTGTCTTGCCTTGGAGGAACAGTAGGGCAACGACTTTACTACAAAAGCTATCTGATACAGAGCTAACCACTGGATTCATCTGCTTTTTACCTGTAGTGTTGGGAAGAGCAAAGAGTGCTGTAGCCTGAAGGCATTATCAACTGTGCTGAAAAAAAACCCAAAGAACCACACCCCCCCCCCAAAAACAACTAACAAGAAAAAAACAAACCAAAAAAGAAAAAAGAGGAAAAAAATTACCTACAAACCCCCTAATGACATGGCCCTTACCTCATATCTAAAAACTTCTATTAAAAAAAACCTTAGAATGGAAAACCACACGTAAATACAAATGGTGTTCTGTGTCACTGGTGTTTATTTCAGTTTATCATGCTCATATAAACAACAACAAAAATTCTAAGGGAGAAAAACCTCCTAAAGAGCACAGACAGTATTGTTTGGTAAACCACTGAAAAGAATCACTACAACTTCTGTGCTTCAATAGCATTATGTAGACTTAATTTTGCTTATACTTGTCTCACTCTTTCTTATTTTCTTCCCTTTTTTTTTTCCTTAAGGTGATCTCTGCAAGAGAACTTCCCCCATTCCTCCTTCCCCCCGCCTTTAGATTCCTTTTTTTCTGATGTGGCATTCCTCATCTGAAGCCAAATCACTGACTACTACACAGTCTCTCAACATTACCAGTGCTGAAAAAAGAACACTTTGATAAAGGATGTATTACAATTAAATGGAAGGAACAAACAACAGCGAGGTCCAGACACTCTGTTTTCATTCCAAGTCTACCATGAACAAAATAAAAAATAAAAAAGTTAAATAAATGAATGAGACACCAATGTCCAAACAGTTGTGGTTTGTTGCTTTGGTTTGTTTGTTGTTTTTTTTTTTTTAACATTTTTGAAGTATTTATTATCAGGGCCTGGGCATCATGGCAGTACTCTGAAGAAAGGACAAGGTTCAGAAGACACCTTCGTTTCCTGGTGTGGTGGAAAACCACAGATGTGCATTTTAAATGGCACAGGGGAGTTGACCTGAGAGCCTGTCACTGTTGAACATCAGGAGAAACATCTCCCGGTGCAGATGACGATTTCTCAGCACAGGAAACCCAGAGCCTTTCCCTGTCAATCGTTACCAAAAATTCCAAGAGGTGAAAAAACAAAAAGGTACGGAGACTTTCTCACTTCTGACGCCCACTCACTTCTCCTGCGTGCACACACCTGCTGGGACACTCATCTCCTCCCCTGTCCCGCCCACGGCGGGCCGACCAAAGTCCCTCGCGGCTGTCAGACCACTCAGACCAGCCCCACGAGATGCCTCCAGCCCCTCGCCCCCGAGGCTGCCCCCGCGGAGATGCCGGCCCAGTGCTGGAGCCAGGCGGTTCACCTGCCCCAGGTGCTGCAGCACGGGGGGACCCGCGGGGCCGTGGCCCTGTCACTCTCCCGCACCTGCGAGGCAGGTGGCAGCCAACCGAGCGCCAGCTGGGACGCGTCCCACACTCGTGCCATCGTGTGGCCCACGGGAGCTCCCTGGGGCCGCAGCCGGCCCCGGGTACCTCCCGTAGCGCAGCCGGTGTACTTCTGGTCCCGCCCGAGCATCACCCCACCACCTAGCACCGGCGAGACCCACCGGCGGCGCCCAGTGCACGACACAGACGGATTGATGAGTTGTCACGACTCCAAACTCCTCCATAGCCCCGTCCCCTCCTGTCCTCAGCCTGTGCCTGCCCGTCCCCGCTGCCTCCGTCCGGGAGCCGCGGCCACCATCGCAAAGGGACACCCACGGCGGCGGCTCGGACGGGAAAATCCCCTGATAACGTGACACAACCGGAGACCACTCCGGCCGCAGCTCGCACCGCCCTTCAGCCGCAAAGTTGTAAATACACTTTCGCAGCCGCTGCCGCGCGTTGGGACCGACCGCCGCCCGGCGGAGCACGGAGCCTCTCCCGGCTCGGCGGGCAGCGCACACCCGTCCGAGCGCCCTCGCCCGCACCATCCCCTCGCCCCGGGGCGGTGGGCGCAGCCGGGCGCTCCGCGGGTCCCCCCGCCCGCAGCCGCACCGCGCCGCGCCCACGGGCTCCGCCGGGACCGCTCCTCGCACCCTGGACCTGTCTCCACCTCCTTTGTCCCCCGGCAGCTCACCGGGACCGCGCCCGCCTCCCCGCTGTCGCAGGGGCCCCGGAGGGACGCGGGCGCCCCGGGACCCCCCCGCGCCGCTGTCCCGACGGCGGAACCCGCGCACTTACCGTGGGGTGGCCGCGGAGCTCCGCCGTCCCCTCCGTTGCAGCATCCAGCGCTCGCCAGAGCCCTGGAGGAGGACCGGCGGTGGGGCGGACCCAGGCGGGGCGGGACACGGGGAGGGGAAAAGAGAGGGCGGGACGGGCGGTGTGTGTGCGTGTAGGGGTAGCCGCGGGGGCAGCCCGGGTGTGGGCTGGTGGCGGGGAGATGCTGTTGGGGCAGGCGCGGGGTTTGGAGACGATGTTGTTCTCGGCGGGTAGTCAGTGCATCGCACTGACAGCGATGAAGTCTGCGTAGAGGAAATTGTAATTAAGAGTGATCACAGCAAGTCGCTGGAACTCGGTCCGGATAGCCCAGTCGTGGGGAGGTTGGCTGGGCGGTGCTGTTAGGGGGAGATGGCACAATGCGTAAGAAGATACGGTCGAGGATGGGATCTGGGAAAGCGAGACGTGCTGAGGGGCGTGGGAGTCACCGTGCTCGGAAGGAGGTGCTTGTGCTGCACACATAGTATAAACGCTCTTGCTTCCCTCCCTCTTCTGTGATATAATTTGGTTTTTTATAATGTAGTAATTTCTTGAAAGAAGGCTGACATCATCTCAAGTTCTGTAGTGTTGCTCTTTCTTCCTCACGAATAGGCCATAGTTCAATTTCCCCACATATCCAGTTGCATCTAGGTTGCAGCTGGCATGAGAACTGGGATGGCAGGGGGCTGTAACAGGAGCAGGTGGGAAGGCTTTCACGCAATGTTCCAGTACTCTGTAGGAAAAGAGTTGAGATTTGCCCGGAAGGGACCACAAGAGCAAGCCTTACTTGCTGGTGTGATGTGGCCACCTGGCACGGTGAGGGAAGCAGGGCACCAGATCACTTGTCTTTGCTCTCAGTTTTAATTTTGGATTTTAAGTTGGACGTGAGACTGGCTAAAACCTGAGCCTTGCTGGTGTGTCTGACAGGGATGACGATTTACCTTTGCCTCTTCCCAGCTGGACTTCCAGCAGTGAGGCTGCTCTATGAGCAGAGGGGGCACCTTATAACCAAGCCTTCTGTTCCCCCAACAGTCTTCTAGGAGAAAACATCAGTGTCTTAGTCATTATCTGAGCAAACAGGTAGACACCGCCTTTCAGGAATGGTTCTAGATGTAGGTCCTAGATGAACAGAGTTTACTCCCAGTGGCCAAAGTTAAGTTTTTCATGGTTTGTCCCTTTGTTAAGCCCAGCCTGATCTATGCAGTTGCCCTCTCAGCATGCCAGCTGTTTCTAATGCTGTTCTGAGTTGCCTAACAAATGGTTTCATGGGCAGCTGCACTGGCATGACAGCTTCCCTCTGCTAATAGAAAGGTATCTCGCTATCCTCCCGGTTTTATTCCTTCCTGTCTTCTATCTCCTTCAGTCCCTTTGCTCATGGCTGTAGCACCTCCCTTGAGCCAGTGCTGGAGCTTTTCAGACTGCTAAACTAGTCAACCTCACTAAATGGACTGAAATTTGTTTTGCTTGAAGAGTGGTCTGTCATGTTGGTGAATTAGATTGTCTTATGGAGTGGTCCAACCAGTATCGGAGTTAGCATATTTTAATAGCACCTACATTTCCTCATTTACTTTCTGGCATGGATTGCAGAATTAAATGCAAGGGCATGGAATCTAGTGCCCAAGTGTAGGCTCTGCTGTTGAACATGTTCTTATTTAACCTGCCCAGTACCATTCATAAAGCCTGCAGCAGAGCCAGCCCCGTACTCTGGTCACAGCAGGACTTTCTGTCATGCCCTGACAGCTAGTGGAGAACTTGAAATATTGGCAAACAGCTCTGAACAGTTGCTGCATGCTTCTGGGTTTTGTTCATTTGAAAAAATTTCTGTGATAGGGTCCTTTAGCTGTGACAGGAGGAAAAGCACCACATCCAGGCTGCTGAGACAGGGGTGTGCTTCATGGCAAGCCACGTTTGCCTTCTGTCCTCATCATTTGCACCAGAAATCTTAGGGCTGTTGCTTTAGGGCTATTTCCTTCCCACAGAACATGAATAGGAGAGTAAGAAAAGTGTGGATCATGTGCAGGTGATGCTCCCAGGGTAGACATGATCAGAATGGAATATAGTACAGAATGTCAGGTCCGATTACCTTAATTGGAAGTATAGTAATTATCCTGCATAGCTGGTCTCATAGGATTGGCAGACCTTGTGTGACACCCTAGAGAAAACAAGCTGCATTTTGAGAAACATCAGAACTGCAGGAAAATGGAGATAATGTCAGCCTGTTTGTTTTTGAAGAAGACATCAAAGTGTTGGAGGCTGAAGATATCTGCGTTCCAGGGAAATACCACTGCAAGTTTTCAAAGCATCAGCTTCAGCTCTCCTTCTTGCAGTGCAGATAAGCAAGGTTTCATCCAGCTTGCTCTGTAAAGTGGAAGCTGGAGAGGAGGATTGTGAAATGATTCTTATAAACCAGGTGTCTTCAGAAAATAGAGCCCCTTTCCTAAACTCTCATGCAGAGTTATGCTGGAGTCAGAGGGACCCCATGCAAAAATAAAAGTTTGCATAAGCAGATGTCTTTACTTATGGTCTTGTCTGCATTGCACATAGACATAAAGATCTGCTAGTGCAAAAGGGAAAGCTGGGGTTTGCCTTCTCTGTCTTAGAAAAAATACCCCTTTTCTTTTCTTACAGTAATTATCGCAATGTGTATAGGAGATAATTTTGTGGCTACTATTTATTGTCTAGTTCACAGACAGCACCTAAGCTTGGAAAGAAATGGGTTGTTTGTAAAGTGTGGAAACAAAAGGAGTTTTCACTAATGATGTCGGGGAGCTGAAGCTGGCTTCAAGCTGTTCAAGTCATGAGAGGATGACTCAGAAGTCAGAAATTTGAGGCATTCCTATGTCTAGCTTTTAATCAACAGGCAAAGCATTGGGAGGTAAGCAGAGGAAATCAATGGCAAATCAAAGAAGAATAGGTCAGCTATTCATTAGAGAAAGGATTGATCTCAGGGATATTAACAGAAAGAAGGGCATGAAATGCATCCTAAAGAAAATTTGAACTAACTGTGGCTGCAGTAAGCTGGCAGTCAGGGAGCCTTAAAAAAATTACTTAACTGTCTTGCATAAAAGTTTATTTGCAGAATGCTGCATTCTCAGAGTCAGATTTAACCAGCTGCGCATGTTACAGAGACCTTCCAGCCATAATGTCGCTCTTGCAGGAGTAATAATTATTTGTGTATATTTGTCATTGTTTATACAGTCATCATAGGTATTACACATGAAATGATAATAATCTGCTTTCTGTTAGCATACATGCTGAAGCAAAATCTTATTTGGTGATGTTTTCAGTGCATGTTAGAGCTTGATTTTTCTGGCTCTTGCCTTGTTCCTAGAAAATCATTGATAGCCTCAGTGGGACTATTCATCATCCTAGGGCTTTCGTGTTTAGCATGTTGCAAAAGCAGGTTTAATTTTGAGCTCCGGAGTAGGGATTTTTTAATCTTTTTTAAACCCTGTAAAATATCAAACATCTAAAATAGCATGCAAACAATCAAAAATACTTATAAAGTATTTTTGCAGGGTGGCTTACGTGCTGTTAACAGTATCGGTTACATTATTGGTAATAATTAGCCATTATTATACCAAAAGCCAAGGTATAGATATAATTGGTGAGGTTTAAGACACCAGTTTACATTAAACAGAAATCAAATGTTTGTTGGGCTGATGGTTGACCACCTTACACTGCAAGTGAGGCCAAGGTACAGATCTGAAGCCATAAAGTGCTTGTAGGCCCTTGAGGGATGGCTCCTCTGCCAAGGATGTGCCATGTACTGCAAAGATGTGGGAGACTTGACTTCATACCCTGTTGTCTCTGGTGCCATATATGGCACTGTGTATTGTATCTTTCATTCCAGAGGATCCTGATATGCTTCTTTGGTAAGTTTTTTCATTTGATGTTAAAACAGAGACACCTTCAGGTAGTAAGGGAACAGCTGCATAACGCTCCATCAGCAACCTTTGGAAACAAGGTGGGGAGAATGAGTTCATAAATCAAATTTGGCCCTAGAGCACAGGGGCTGTAACTCGTACCCTTGGCAGAGTTTCTGTGGGACTGCAGTTACTAAAATGGTCACAAGCTTCATTTTAGTTGTAAAGAGAAACAGAAAAACTCTTAGTAATACTAAACCATTTAGCATCATTATAGACTCATGGTTTTATTCTGACTCTGACCAAACTCCTGGGGCCCTTGGTTTCAAAATTTCCTAGCCCAAGCTCTAGTCAAGCCCAAACCTGCATTCATTATGCAGCCTCCTAAGACCCCAGCTAGTGGTGGCACAGTGCTGGCCATGAGTTTAAGTCACGTTCTCCCTGACAGGACCCATTTGACATATGTTTGCCTATACAGGTGCTCTGGCAACTTGGTGTCTGTAGCTAAATACACAAAGTGCATAAGCTGCTGGTCTGTCCCTTTCTGGGGACAGGAGCTGTGTGCAGATTTCTCCGTACGCCGCAGTTCAAACTGTGAAGGTTTGGTTACTTTCAGACAATTTTGAAACCATGCCAGAGCTGTTAAATCCCTGCCCAGGGTTTCTCAGTGCTTATCATGTCTGTGCTAGGCTTCAATCACAATGCTAAAATAATTTCATGTCCTCTGCATGGCAAACATATTCATTCAAACATTGTAATTCACTGCTTAATAAAGAATTCTTTTCGGCTGTCTGTTCCCTGCAAGTTTTCCTCTCTCAGCCCCTAAGGACAACAGTCCTGCCAAAGCGTACCTTGCAAAGGAGTAAATGGCCTCTGCTGTCTCTGAAGATGGGTTTCACAAGGGCTTTTCACTTCATTTTATTTCCATTCAGCTCTATGGTTTTTTTTGCTTTGATTAGAATTACTGTCTGTAATATCATTTTCCTGTTTTTAACTTTTTCTCTCTAGCTGACTTAAATGTTTTTAATCTAAAATGAGGAATAACAGCACTAGGTGATGGGGAAGGGTAGGTTTTGGTTACAAAAACTAATCAATTTTGGAAATATTTGGAATAATATTCTATGGTTAAGCTTTTTTTTTTTTTTAAATATCAAATGCAGATTTTCTTTCTTTCTTTTTTTTTTTTTTTTTTTAAATCTGCATTTCTGTGTTCTTCCCTAGATCTAGCAACAGAAATGTCTGCAATTACAAAGTGCTAGATTATTTGCAAAAAGGCAGTAGAGTCAGGAAAGGTTCATCTACAAAAGCAGTAGAGCCAGGAAAGATTCTTCTACAAAACCATAATTTTTTTTTTCATGCTGAAAGCATTGTCCTTTCCTGTTTTTTTGAAAATCCTGTGTTCCCTCTGATCCCCACCCCCCAGCAAACTGGGAGTGAAAGAAATGTAATCTTGGCTGCTGGGGTCCTGCCTGCAGCCTCCTGCCTGGGGAGCACCTTGCCCCGCCACACAAAGGAGAGCTGGTGTTTCTGGTGGGGGAATGAGGAGGGGGGCTGGAGTGCATGGGGAGGGAAACGTGCCTGGGAGCAGCTCCACCAGCTCCGAAACCCTTACGTGCAGGAAACAATTGGCTGAACAGAGGCCACTGCTTGCGAATGCCCCGGCCCTTTCTCCATCTCCTGCTACCAGGCAGTGTTGCAGATTTCTCGACCTTGGGAAATCTTATGCCTGGATAAGAAAACACTGGGAAAAAGTGGGGAGAAAACCAAAATTGAGGATACAATACAAGTTTAAGGGAATAGAATAGATGCCCTTATGGGCTGTGTCATCCTGCTTATTAAATGAGAAATGGAGGATGAAAAGAGAGAAAAAAAGGCATTTTTAGGCAGAACATTTCCATGAAGTAATGGCACTAAGATGATTTGAATTACCCAGAGGATGAATTTAGCCTGATGTGTAAAATCTATTTCTACCATTATCACCACTAACCTAAGCCTATTCACAGATAATTACAGTCAAGTGCTTACCCTGCTCTTGCTCATCTGTTTTTCCCTCCTGCCCATTTTGTAAGCGCATCAGTTATGTATTAACATTGGTATGCTGTGTCAAAGCAGCAAGAGCTTTGAAATTAGGTAGCAGGAGCAGAACATAATATGTCAAGAAAGAACCACTGAAATCTGTAAACAAAGGGTTCTAAAAATAGTAATTAGAAGTAGTTATGTTCTAGCAAATCAAGATCTTAGAGTGAAATAATTTGAAATTACAACAATGTGAATGTAAATGAAGGTCAAGTGTGGTAACTTTGGCTAAAGCATGTTCCAATTTTTGCATTGCTTGGAGCAAAACTGATCTGAACATGAAGAAAAGGCATTGCCTGTACCTGACTTAAGATGCTATTGAAATTTGCAAAAAGTTACCTTTTGCTGTACTGTGTGCACCTCCTGCCCAGACACATGCCATAAATATTCTTCTCTCAAGCACGTTCTGGATAAAATTACTAATGTGTAGGTCCCATCAGCTTCCTTCTTCATCACATTACCTGGACCCTGAGCAAGGGGTTGAGAGGAATTCTCAGCTTCTTTGCAAAGCCAAGAGAGATCACTGGGAAGAATGCAATGATATCTGTCCAAATAGGAGGTGACATTAGGAAAACTGATTGAAATACGGGATTTACTCCCTCCAGAGAGTGTATTTTGAAGTACATTACTAAAAGAGGCATCTAGATCTCCCCTCATTCCAGGTAAATGTCTTCTGAGGGGCCGGGTGAGTGCCCAAGGGTGGAGTTAGTCAGGATTTGTTCTCGTCTCTGAAAATCGGGTTCAGGTTTAAAGGTGCTCCACAAGTTCCACCACAGTCTCCCTCTTTCTTACAGACGAGGCTCTGCCCCTACCCTTCATGAGCAGCACCACTCAAGTCAGAGGCTCTCTTGGCTGTCATAATAGCTCCTGCTTATTTTTGTCTTGTCTCTGGAGGGGGTGGTTGTTCTTCCAATACCTGAAAAAACCAATTTATTCAGAATTGCGTGTTTCAATCTGTCATTCTTCAGGAAGAAAAAAATTCTTGTTCCTGAAAGTAAACAGAGACAATTTGAAAGCTTATATAAAGAAATAATAATCACATTCCACCAAACTGCAGTAGTTCTAGGGGCTGCCTGGAGGTGTTAAAATGTCTGCTGTAACTCTTCTCACTGAACTGTTTCTGAACTGAAAGCTTTTTCATCACATTATAAACATTTCATCAAGTTATAAAAACAACTGAGGTATCTCATAAGTATAAAAAGTCTTGAGTACTGAAACCCCCTTGTAAATAAAGAATGTGACTTTGAAATATAATCCTTGGTGGGATTGGTTTTTGTCCTTTAGAAAGGACATTACTTCGAGACAGGCAAACACAAAGTCAAAGCTGGAGATGAAGGGTGGTAAGTGGAGAAAAGACGAAAGTAATAAAAAATGTATACACAGGGGTTACTAATCTGCGATGACTGCAAGCATGTCTCACTGACTTCAGTTCTGAATAAATCATGCTGTCTATACCAAGGTTATCTCCTTTTGTCATCAAGTAAAGATGAGAAACACAAGTCAACCTGGTTCACCTAAAGTTGCTTCCAAAATGTATTTGGAAGTGTTAGGAAGTGTTCTCTAATTCTTTGTATTTATCAGTTATGTCCCATAAAAATGTTACTGCTATTGATTTTTTAATCCTCCAATTCAAAGCTGAGGATTGAGTTTTAGGGGTTTGTATGTTTGTTTGGTTTTTCCATGGGGAAAATGTCCACAGCCTCTTGGAAATGATCCTGTAAAGAACTGAGTCCTACTTTTTAAAAATAGCTGGTTCTATTCCTTCCATTAAAATGACAGAAGAAATACTCGTCTTGTAACAGTGAAAGCAATTTTTAGAGTTATCCTTTGCCATCTCCAGTGGTAAAGCTGAGCTCTAGCAGAGGGAAGTCCTGCTAGCACAGAAGACAGTTCTTTGGGGGTGAGTCTCATACTCAGGTGAGCAGTGGGCTCTGGACACTGCCCCAAACATAGCACTTGGTCATGTAGACACAAGCAAGTAAGTAAGCTGCTGAAAGAGGTTGTTTCTGCAGAGTTCAAAGCAGGTTCAACCAGGCATCTTATGCTGCAGGCTTTTCCTTTTAGGAGCATGGAGCAATTTCATATTAAGCTACATAACACATTATAATGCCCATCCCGTATTTCTTTCAGTTGACTTGCTTTTAGATGACAAATACACTTTTTTCATCAGTTTTTGTGTTGAATTACAAGAAAATTAGAAATAGGTAGTAGTTTCCAATCACCATATATACGCCAGTTTTGTGGCCATTTATGCTCATCAGGTATTTTATTTACTTTACTGCAACTCTGAAGTTGAATAAGTAGGGTGCATACTTTTAAGTAAATAGAGGTACCTTTGTCACGCTTGCAGTCATGTGTCAGGTGTAGAAAACCAGTCCAGAGTCCCTGGACTAACAGATATAAAGTTGTTTCACATATCTACACCATTTTTATTATCTAGCTGTTTAGCCCTCCCCCCTGCAAGTTCACTTCTCTGAAACAGCAGACAGCGTTTCCAATATGGTTTGGACTTGATCACCTCATTTTACTTCATCCGTAAATATCCACGTATGTGCATCCAGGCCTATCATACATTTGAAGGAAGGGGAGCATCACCGGCACTGATGTACTGGGGATGTCCATGGTAAAGGTTGCCTTTCTGTGTGCCCACACAGAGCCTGACAGCAGGGATGTCATGACCTGCTGAAGAGGCAAACAGATAGCATGGCTCACGGCTGACTGTGTCACTGCCATGTACTCCTGGCTGGCAAGGAGAAAATTCCTGCTTTCTGTGTTTAAGTAATCTAATTTATGGTATGGTTTCAGGTTACTGCTAAAACTAGTCCAGCCGAAAGGAATGTTTTGTTCCTTTTCCTCTCTCTGCCTTCTTCTGCTGCTTCTTTGGGGTGCAGCCTAGTGATGGTACAGCTGTGGGGGGAATTGGTCCATTTGGCTGATCCCAGAAGACTAATCTAGTGGAAAAATTGATCCACGTTTATAATTCTGGGACAGCTAAATTGAACCGTCTTGCTCCAACAAGATACAGGGAGGGATGGCAGGGACATAGCACTTGGAGATGCTGCAGTGGGAAACAACCTTTTCAGCAGAAACCCACTGTTTAATAGGGTTTACTAAAATGTCAGGTGGCACTACAGAAAGAAAAGGCCTAAATCTTAACATTTCATGATTGTTTGATCTGATGGGAATCAGGAGACTGGGAGTGGATAGTCAGGGAAGTTGCAATTGTAAGATAGTCTATCTGTGTTTCTAACAGAGATACTACTTACCAGAGGGGATTCTCAAACTTCCCATACCATGCTTCTTCTCTTCTAGAAGAGTTTTGTGGCTTCAGATGTACCTGCATTTTTCAGGGTACCTTCTCTTCCCCTCTCCCCTGGGTGGTGCACATCAGCCAGTTTAAGAAAGAAAAAAAACCAGACTACCTCTGACTGGCCCTGGGAGGCCTCTCTCCCTTCTGTAACTATACAGGTTGTCTCACCTAAAATTAGGCAGCGTAAATAGCTCTCAATAGTCCATGTCTGCATGTATACAGGAACCTGACTTCAATGATTTGAATTAGTTTGGGTATATAAATAAGACCTCAGTGATCTAGGCCATAAGTGTTTGATTGCACTGCTAGGAAAGAAAATTTGGAGTTTCTCAGTTAATTGCAGGTGGAATGAGACAGAGGTTTGGATATGTCTGTGACAGCTTCAATTTGGGGAACAAGAAGCTTGCCTGAGTCCAAGAAGGTATGCTAAGCCAGGTGTACATTTGGGTAAGACTTGGGGCTGTAGGTAACACTTGTGGATCTTTGCAAGGACTTGATCTACAGAATTCCCCCCTGCTCCAGGATACAAGTCTTCATGAGGATAGATATATTTCCTTACTGAAATTGTCAGTAACTGGTTATTCATGATAATTTACAAAAGGTGAGTGTTGTACTGTCACTATAGGCGCTCAAGCAAAGTGCAACCTCTTCTTTGTTGGAACAAAAGCTAAACAGCATTATCCATCCTGTATTAACCTACCCTTAGTCTTACATGGGATAGACTGATGAATGAAGCCAAATACAATGAGATAGTGAACAAAAAACAATGTCAAAATTTTTTTGGCTTTAGTCAGTAGCCCAGGAATGAGAGCTGTGGTGGTTGTGGTGATGAGCCAGAGGAATGCTGCTGGTATTAAGAGCACTTTGCTGTGTCACACATTCCTGTATTTTGCAGGATCTGAAGGAATTAGCCTCAGGAAATCTCAGAGTTTATTTCAGGTGGGTAAACTCTGTTTTCTGGTCTTTCGGTCTATGGTGGGAAACATTCATAGCGATTGAAGGAAAGATCAATGAGCTAGATAAGAATTTGTTATCTTCCAGATGGCAGGTTATGGAAGCAGAGAAGAGGGCTGTGTCTGTCAGGTGTAGGCTAGGAATGACAAAGAAATTTAACTCCATTCCAAAAATGTTAACCATATTGTTCACGCTCAGCAGTAAGAGGGCCTATGGCTGCTGTAAGATTAACCTTGTGACCCTGACAAGAGTTTAGACCAGCCTGTCAAAAGCATTATGCTTGAAGGCAGTAATCGTTCTTTATTAGAAGAACAGTTACTTTGCCTGGTTTCTACTGCCCACCTACGAATTGCATTTTGGCTGCAGCACCACCTTTAGGAAATGGTGTGTAGTTTAATTATTAACCACAGCAGATTCCTAAAGCCTCTTCAGTATGGTTTAATTTGCCCTTAAGAAGTAGCTTGAGGTAAAAATGTCCTTATCTGGTAAAGCAGTGATTTTCCCTAGGGTTGTGATGGGGTTGGTAGTAGACTGCAAATTATTTCAGAGCATGTAAATATTTTTATTAAAAGAAACTGGGAAAGTTTTGCTCTTTATAGCTAAGTTTTTCGAATGGCTGTGCTTCTATTTATGGCCATCAATTTCAGATCAGGCTGTTGGTACATCCTGTGACAGACACCGGTTTGAAGAGCTGCAGCACTGAAACTGTTGCTGCCTTGGTGGTCCAGAGAGGGGCTATTAGGTGGCAGTAAGAGCTTATACAGCTGTAAAAAGTGAGTGAGTTTTTGGGCCTAGAGCTCTTCAGGAGGTTTGCAGAGTCAGAAGCTGCTCCAGCGTGCTCAGCTTCCATAGCTGGATGGAGCTGTGGCTTCTCTGCCAAGTCTACAGCAAAAGTTATGGTAGTAACTGTTTCCTGTTGTTGTGGGTTTTTTTCACATTCTCTGTTGACAAATTCTCTCAAAGATAAAGAGTGAAGTGATTTAGTATTTCATTCAACTGGCTGATTCACTAGAGTATCACTCTAGTAGTGCTTCAGATATTGTCTCACAATCATATTACAGCATGTACTTGTAATAAATATGCACTGAACACTGAATAAGAAAATAATTTAGGCCACAGGATATATTCATTGTGTCCATAAAAACCAATATCAAAATACATGAAAAGCATTTTTTAAGTGAGAAATACTCCTTTAATAATATAATTTCATATAGAAACTGATGCAGAAATCTTATAACCACATCAGACCACTTATATAGCTTTCTGCAAACATCTGGATCCTTATTACATCCACTTGCCTAACTTTTAATCTTTCTGACACCTCAGGCTGTGTGGATGCTGAGAGTTACATTTAGGAACATCGTGACTAAACACACCTCCTGCTTCTTTTTTTTAACCTTTGTAACATAAAGGAGAAAGACAAAGGATGTAATTTCTACTTCTCAGGAGCGCTGTGGCTGTTCATTCTTGTAAAGCAGTCTGGAACTACAACTCCTACTGCTGCTTACTACTTATACCCTAGAAGAAGCTAAAAGTTCCTCTTTCCTGGTTTCCATGCTGTCCACTTTCCACGTGATTTATCCCTGTGTTTATTTTGATGGGGATGCTATCACCTGCTTTTTGCAATCAATAGATGCTGCCAGCGTGACAGTAATAGGGCATGTTCAGCTGCAGTCTCCCTTGGGACTGGCAAGTATCTCTCTCCTAGCCTTTCAGGACAAAAAGCTGCAGCAAAGCCATTCATCTCAGGGTACGGGCATTACACCACAGGGGGAGGTGCGGAGTTTTTAATGCATGAAGTCACTGCCATTCACAACGAACTAATGAAAACACTGTCTTTAGCTATGTTTAAAATCCCTTGGATGCCTGTGTGTGTGCGTGCGCACTGAGAGACAGATAATTGATACTGTGAGGTCTTTGATACGTTTTTTCAATGAGGCTAATTGTCTCTGCATAATTTTTGGACAGGCCTGCAATAGTGATGTTTGGTTGCTGCCCAGGATTAGCATGTTTAGCAATAGGAGAAGGAGAAAAAGAGAGAGATGGCATCCAGTACCTAGGTGATGGGCCCGGCTCAGTGACATGCATCTGAATAAGACATGCCTATTTAACCCTAGAATCATTTTTCTAGCTAATCATGGAATGTGCATGACATTTGTTATTACTGACATTATAATGCATCCATTCACACTACGAGAACTGCTAAGCTGTTCCCACTGAGCTTTGTATAAGATGAAGAGGAGCAGAATTGGGTCCCACTAGAGCAGGTCAGGAAGTTTTTCTACTCAGATTCATTTTTAGAGAGCTGGATAACTGAATCAGAAGCCCTTCTGATGCAGTTTTGGTAGGGACATGTTGGGCAAACTTAAAGTTATCTGCTTTATATTCATCTCTATTTCCATATTATAATGTTGCTATAAGAGTATTTTGAATTTCTTGGCTTTCAATAATGTAGTTTCATTCGATTTTACTTTAGTTTTATTATGGAGAACACTGTAATCCAGTTTCCATTCCCATCAGAAGCACTGTGTGATCACAAAATCACCTCAAGGCATGGCAGGTAAGCTAGAAGGCTGAGGGAGCGACATTGGCCCCCACCCTCCTGGGATTAAGAGGAGTTCTTCCATCTGCATCCATAAGCTTCTTGTCCCAGCTTTTCACCAGCAGGTACCAAAGTGCTAGCCATTTTGCTTACTGATTTTGCACTGGGTAAAAAACATCATTGGTGCACTTGACTCTCCTGCCTCTCAGAAGTGCTACAGAAATGTCTGAGATATTTTGACAAGGTCCTGGTACTGAAAGACACAAATGGGAAGACACATGGTTCAAAATATTAGACACTTAACTCACTCATGCATATATGCATGTTCTGGCACCCTATGTATATTTGAAAAACTGGGCCAAAATGTGCTAGGACAAGATGTCATTATTAAAGCACTCTGTAGTTTGCAAATAGGTGTGGAACTGGGTTGCCTTTGGTTCCCAGGCAGGAGTTTTCTCAGTCCTACTTGGAGTTACATATTGGTTTGCTGTTGCACAACCAAAGAGCACTGTAAAGATTGTTGTGAACACTTCATATTTTCCACTTGCCTTTTTTTTAATATCCTTTGAAATACCTCCATCAATTTCTTGTTGAGAACAGAAACTGGGCTAACAGAACAGGCACATTTCTGTTGTTTCTCAATCAATTTGGCGCGTGAATGGTCTGATGCTGAAATTTTCGTTAAACTCAAGGTGGTGTTAAGGAATTGATTAGTCCCTGCAATGCCCTGATGAGTTCTATTTCTGCACATTATAAAACTGAATTTAGACACCCATCTAGCAAATGGATTTTAAATGTAACAATAACATTGCCTTCTCTTTTTTTTTTTTTTTTATCTGGTGGCAAACCTCCAATTCCTCTCTCAATATTTATTACCTGTAGAATGCAGCAAAGCTTTGGGGACAAGAATAATGTTTCTTAAACATTTACACAGTGTTAGGTTTACATCAAGTCATGACTCCCTGGAGCCTAAGCCTCTAATCAATATGAACCCATATCTCTTGATTCTACAGTGTGGTAAAATTAGTTGAATTACTGAATGCAGTGGGTAAGAGTTCCACTGTGTGCATAGCTGGGATATGGATCTGAGGGGAGAGTTCTTCTTTCGCAGTGTGCAGCATTCTTTTCAGCCCCATACTCAAGCACCAAGAAATAAAAATATTCTGAAACAAACCTCCTGACTGTATGCCAGAGGTCCATGTAGGGATACTTGGGTGAGTAAGGCTGACAAACTGATAGCAACACCTGAGTCCTGTCCACTGCAGAGCTCCTGGCACACTTCAGGCAGGGCTGTCATAGAATGGAATACTTTGTGTTGGAAAGAACCTTAAAGGTCATCTAGTCCAATACCCCTTCAATGAGCAGGGACATCTTCAACTAGATCAGGTTGCACAGAACCCCATCCAATCTGACCTTGGATATTTCCAGGAATGGGACACCTGCCACCTCTCTTGACAATCTGTTCCAGTTTCTCACCACCTGTACTGTAAAAAAAAAAATAAAATCTTCCTTAGATCTTACCTGAGCCTACCCTCTTTCAGCTTAAAGCCATTCCCCCTTGTCCTATCACTACATGTCCTTGTAAAAAGTCCCTCTTCAGTGTTCATATAATCCCCATTAGGTTGCTATAAGGTCTCCCTGGAGCCTTCTCTTCTCCATGCTGAACAACTCCAGCTCTTTCAGCCTGACTTCATAGGGGAGGTGCTCCAGTCCTGTCATCAACTTAGTAGCCATTCTCTGGGCTTGCATCCTTTTTGTGCTGGGGCCCCCAGAGCTGGATGCAGTATTCCACATGGGCTCTCACCAGAGTGGAGCAGACAGAGAGAATCACCTCTCTCAATCACACTTCTTTTCACAGAACCGTTAAGGATGGAAAAGATATCTGAGATCATCGAGTCCAACCTTCCACCAAATACCACCATGCCCACTAAACCTTGTCATGAAGGACATGATGCAGCCCAGGATACTGTCTCTGGGGCAGTAGCATCAGGGAAGGAGAGAAGGTGAAATACAGCAGTGGAGGTGCAGGCCAGAGTGAGGCAGCCTTCCTGGGGGCCAGGCAGCCCGCCCTTTGAAGTCATGGAACAGTTTCCAAGTGCCATTTGTGCCCCTGGCTTGGTTTGCATACACATGGCATTACCTCATCCAACAAAGCCGCCGTCAGCCAGGGCTGCACAATGGTGGGGGCTGGCTGTGCCCCATGGGGGGCTCCCAGTTGCCCTGGGAACGCCGCATTCCAGCATCAGCTGCTAATGTGCAAAGCATGCTGCTGGGGGCTGGCCCGGGCAGAGCATGGGAACATTCTTGCATACTTTATGAGACAGAAACAAACCGACTTTCAACAGAACAACAGCCAGGCATAATCCCCCCACCCCTCGCCCCACTGCCTTTGCCCACCCCTCTGAAACCAAAGCACTCTGGACCTTTGTGTGAGAGCTAGGAGGTTCATTTCCAGGGTGTTTTGCCAATAAAACAAACCAAAGGTATGTTCTGATCCAAGAGTGAATTTTCCATGTCTCCGGAGATGAATGGCCTTAGCATTGAATGTCTAAAGTGTCATTTCCTAACGTTTTTTAGGCCAGGGCACCCAGGCATCCTTGGCCAGGCCCTCCTGTGGAAAGTTAACACCTGGGACAACTGGAACACTGTCTGACCTAACTCCATGAAACAGCCTTCTGCCTTTCTCAAGCACCTTTCTATTTCTCTGCAAGGACAGCTTACCAACAGCAAAAATAGCATCAAAACATGACTCAGTTGTCCCCAGAGCTCCTATCCATGTTAAAGCAGCCTGCTTATTTACCACAAGGTAGTGGTTCTGGGTATCACCACAAGGCTTTCGTGGGGAAAAAAAAAGAGAGACCAAGGAAGGCAAAATGGCACTGAGGACAACTTCTCACTGCAGGGTTCACTAAGTGTAAGTGCATCAGTATGTGCATGTGTGGGGTTCTCACCTTCCCCCTCACTTATTGGCAGAGCTGGCTTCAGCAGAGGCAAAACTTGTTCATCTTTGTTAAAGAAGAAGCTAAACTGTTAACTTAACTGAATAAGTAATTCAAGGCACAGCCTCCATGTCTCTGTAGCACATTAATGTAACAGAAGGAACAGTGATGTGGAGATCTTGTTACCAGGATGCGTTAGAGAGCCCAGTTTTTATACTGTTCATGGACCTCTAACTATTGCAGGTGTCCACATGCAGCAGAGTTACTTGTGGTTTTTTTCTTCTACATACAGAAAAACATACAACATCACCTGTGTAAGGCAAGATGCAGGTGCCCAAGGCAGCTCACATCCTTTCACACTGAATTACTTCAGATCCCCACTGTTCTTGCTTCAAACAGCATGTTTAGGAGAAGTGATCTTCTAGTGACCCCTAGGCAGGGTCTGTACATCTGGTTTGTAGTTGATGGCCATTGGGGATGCAGGTTCAGTCCACCACTGACAGTGGTTCTCAGATGCTGCAAATCAGTGCTTGTTGATGTGACTACTGGAAATAAATTTAGTGAAAGGCTTTTGCCTGCTGGTAATCCTGTAAATAGTGTTTGTTCCTAAACCAAGATTTTAAGAGACAGCTAATTCTGCAGCAGCGCATGGCAAGCTCTCTCAGTTTCAAATCTCTCTGTCTCATCTGTGCTGTGCTGGTGCTAATAGCTGCATGCTGTACACAAGGCTCTTTTAACTAAAGATTTGAGAGAAGGTTTGCTTTTGTCTCCTCAGTTTGTTTACTTTGTAAACATGGCGTTATGCACTGTCAGTTCAGCTATTTCCACACCCCCCCCACCCCCGCAGTCTTCTTCTGGAGGTTCTTTATATCTTGCTTTCACATGGCATTTGAGGAGAGAAACTGCTGTGCCATATGTCTGTAAAACTACTGTTTCAGTAGGCTGGATAGTAGATAGAACACTTACTGCTGCTTCACTTTTTTTTAAAAAAACCCCCACCTCTGTGGTGTGAAGATGCAGCATTTTTGATCTAATAAGAGCAAATAAAGCTGGATTTACAACATCAGCAAGCTATGGCCTGGATTCTTCTTAGGGCCCTGAAGAATCTGGGGACACATGTGTAGTAAACCTCTTCCATCTCTAGTTCAGTGCTTTCAAACCATGTTGGTCACGACTGAATACTGCTATTGTTCTTTGCCTCCTGTCATGTCTTCATCCAGTTGATCCACATTTGAGTGGTTGCACATGTCTTTGCAGGCTGCCTTCCCCATGATGGAAGGATTCCTGAGCTGTGAGAGACCAAGCCTGGCCATTTGCAGCAGTAGACAGATGTCCTATAACAAGTCTGGAAGCAGTCCAGCAATGTTTACACTGAACTGAATTCGACTTGGCAGTTTCAGATGTCCCTGCATCATGTTCCCCATCATGTCTGATTCTGTTCTCACGGGTCAAGGCAGAGCCAAAGTTTATCTTGCAGTGTTCAGAGCATTCCCCCAAAAAAAGGACAAGTAGCACACAAGGTGAACCTGTCCACCAGGATGTCTGCCTCCAAACACATTCACCTCAAGAATTTATCCTGTTCAAAGTGCAGACAGTGACTAAAGTCTCCATCTGCCAGTCCCACTCCCTGACTCCGCAGGGATGCCTCCACACCCATCACCTAAGCCACAATCGGCAAAAACATGATGTCTTTCAAAGAACCAGAGTATGTTTGCATTAAGAAAAAGAAAATGCCTGGAGACATCTCCCTGATTCTTACTATCAGGGAAAAATCTGTTCCTAGGCCCAAAAGAGGGAAACATACTGAAGAAAACGTTTTCTCTACAAAGCACCTTTCTGATGAGCACCCTTCCCCACTGTGGGAAAGCACATTGGGGTTTTTAACTTGAAGCCCTTCTACTCACCATGACCTTTTTGTATGCCTGTTGCTCTAGGAACAGCTACTACTATTCACAGCTGACCAACCTGGGCAGCCCACCCCAGAGCTGGAGTTGCTGCCTGTGGCAGCTGTTGCATTTGTGGAGTCCAGCTTTGACTGAAGTGCTGCAAGGAGTAGGGATAGACAGCCCAGAGAAAGCCTATCAAAATTTAGAAGCAAAATTTAATGCAAGATTTAGAAGCTGCTTTACTTAACCGTGTGCATGAATGTCACAGCATTTCCCTACACGGAGAGGTTGGGCTGAGCCATTGCTTAGCTCTTTACTTTACGGCAAAGTTATTACTAAAGGGCTTGGCACTGGGCTGAAGGGCTCTGTAAAGGAGGCAATCCCACCAATTCTGGGAAAAGCACCACTCCACAGGTGAGGGTAAATGCATTGTTGCTGAAAGCATTGCACAAGCACATCCCTTCTTGGCAAATAAAAGTCCATCATTATCGCACTCCCTGGAATTTGGTAATATTTAAATCTCCAGTTCATGTAGCAGGGTCTCTGATATTTCTGACTAAAGTAAACCCCAAACAGATTTTGTTTGGCTTTCCCATGGTACAGTAGTCCCCAAAAGGTGTTTTTATTATTTTAAGTATTAGGCATGTGCATGGGAAAGAATTTTGTTAGTTTAGTTCGACCACTCCCTAGGAGTTTTCTTGTCTCTCTCAGCGTCTCCTTACCCTCAGGCTGCTCACATCTTTCAGCAGATCTCACTACTGGACTCAGCAGCTCTGCTCTTCGTTCCCTAGCTTTCCATGCAGATCCTGGCAGGGCTGGGCACCGACCACTCTCACCAGGCAGGGGGAACCCATTGCCTTTCACAGGGAAGGGGTTGCTCTTTTCAAGGGTGAAACTCATGGTCAAACGTAAAAGCCAGCACAAAACTGTACACTACTTGGATTTCAGAATCTATCTCAACTAGCATGTAATTAATATATAAAACTTATGCTGGCCTTCTGCACAGTAGTGAAATCCATTGCTTGTCCTTGATTCCAATCCACTGCTTCTTGCTTGTTCTGTCTCTTGTCTGAATAACAACAGTGCAGCGTACTGCTTTTCTCTGGCTAAACAGCAGGAAGACCATGCTGCACTTGACACCACGAAAAATTTTTCCCTGGTTTCTGAACAGAGTAGCAGGTGAGCTGCAATGAAAGAAGCAGGCAGACAAATTCAAATTGGAAATAAGGAGCATGTTTGAACATTCAAGCACGTTCAGGGTAAAGTTATCAAATACTTCTGCAGCAGAAGGGCCAAAATGTTGTTCAGGAGTTCCTCAGGATCTGCAGGAGTCTAATATACTGAAATTATTTATGAATAATGTAAGAAGAGATGCCATAGGCAAAAAAAATATTGCAAACTAATTCCTTCCTATTTGCATTTAATCCTGTTTGTATTACTTGAAAGTTATACCTCAGTTCAGCAGAAAGCATCATGCTGATTTTCTCCTGGACTCCTATAGCTTGTCAGTCATTACACCAGAAGCCAGAAGCTGCCCTCAGGCCCACTGTCCTTTGTTGGAGCTGGCCAGGTTCACAAGATGGGCACAAAGATGAGGCTACTGTCTTTTGTTGACTATGTCCGGGTGCTCTTTTCTCACCAGACTACTGCTGAGACTTTGTCTTCTGTTAGCTGGAAGCGCAGGGTCTCACAAGGCAGAGCTGATCAGGTCAGGCAGAACAAAGAGTAAATGTGGGTGAAGTGATGAAACGCAAGAGACGGCAGAAAAGAGGTGGATCTGTGGAAACACTGGTCCTCAGGTGTCACCAGGCAGTGTCCGCAAGATTATTTGCAAAAGGCAAAACAAAGACAATTCCATATGTATGGTGTTACTGGCAAAACAGCCCCAGATCAGGGAATTTCTACTTACTTTAGTTTATTGCCAGTTAACAGAAGTTTCTAATAATTGGTTTGGATATTGAGAATAAGAAATCAACAATTAGACAAACACTTGGGTGAGCAGCTTTCTTGACTCTTTCCCAGGCACAACTTCAGCTAATCACCTTTTCTCTCTCCTTCCTAATCTCACCTCCCCCTGTTTTTAATGTGGGTTACACTGAGTAATCCTGGAGATTGGGGCTGTACATGTTGTGGTTTTAGCCTGCTGCTTTACCATGCTTCTCACTGGTATTCCATCTGTCATTTTTACTGCTTTTCCACTCTTCATGCTTCTTACTGTTTTGCCTGATGGCCACAGTTCCTCAGATTTGCCCTTTCCCTGATGTTAATCAGCCATAGCCACAGGGGTGTCCCTGCCCACTCTGGGTTCCCCATGGTCTACAGGGTGCTTCTTTTTTAACATGGAGCTCTTTCTTCCAAGAGTGTTTCCCTAGCTCCATGTCTCCACAATTATCTCTCTCTTCATTTGTCTCCCTAAAAGTGTTCTCTGCACAGCTTGCATTGCAATGGCTGCTGGTCTTCCTGAAATACATCAGAGCTGGGATGCTGTGGAATCCCCTGCCTGCCTGGCTGCAGCTCTGGTGTGTAGTGGCCACCCATACCGGTTTCAGAAGTGGCTGGACCCAGCTGTGACTGCCATTTGGCAGCTCATGGCTTTTCTCCAAGTGGGTCCCCGCCACAGCCCTGCTGCTGAAACCCAGCCATGCGTGCTCCATGCATGGGGAAACATCTTCAGTGAGACTGAGAGATAAACTATTTTTTTTCCCAGGGAATGGACAGACAGTGGAAAAGGAATGCAGCACGCAAGGAAGACATGCAATTAGTGAAGGTGTAGTTGAAATTAATCTCCCCTTGTATATATAAACACTTACTCCTCCTTGTATAATATAGAAATATTCAGTAAAATGGAAAAGTTGCACTTTGAAAAGGCTACCCCAGAATTCCTGTTGTAAAGTATAAGGCTTATGTGGTATTAGGGAACAATAAAAGAGCAGGAAATAGATCTCTTCCTTCCAGTGGTGGTCCCTCTTTCTCCTGCCAATTTTTATTTTCCATGCATTTTCTATACCAATTCAAACACCAAAGATCCTACTGCAAGTGATTCAACTGTCATGTCCCATTTATGTTTGCCTCCTGACAGGGATGAAACGGCAAAGAACACCTTGGCCCTGCTGCAGGAATCCCAGATATCTCTGTTCTGTCTCCATCTTTTGCAGAGAGATTGCCAAGGGTTCTCATGGTTCTGAGATGAAGGAGAGGGAGGATCCATCACAGGCTTGATCTGGAGTTTTAATTCCTCACCTGAGTGAACAAGCTTGACCTGTCCTCCTAGCAAATGTCCTACATGAATGACAGTTTTTGTGGATATTGCCAAAATCCTAATTTTGCAGTGCAGAATTGCTTCCTGGGACTGAAAGACCTGTAGGGACTGTTGGCACAGGATCAGTACCCTCCTGGAATAGAAGCATCTGACCAGATTCCTCCAAATAGCTCTAAAAAGTAATTTTGTGCTTACAAATCACCATACATGCATGAAAAGCCACCTCATCAAAGCCAGTATATCGACAATGAAGTGGGTACAGCAATCCCAGCTAATGTGGTAGAGGGCTCTTGCAATAGGACTTGTAGTCATCTCTGTCACACTCCTTCGATTTCACTGCTCTCATACCAGCTTGTGATAAACAGTCCACGTCAGCTTAAAAGCATTTCCTACATCATAGGATTAGGCTTTTCCAATTCTTTTTTAAAGGATTAATGTAGGAAGTTGTCTGTGATTGCCATAAAAATAATGGAATGAGAGAAAGATGTTGTTACCTTGACTGTAAATCATCCCAGGGATTCTGATATAATTACCTACCTCTCAGACTTTCCTTCCAGGGTTTGTGATACAATCAGAGGGCCTGGACTTGCTCAGTCCCCACCTAGTACAACCTAGCTATGCTTTGATTAGGTTAGTTCACCATAGAGCAGAGCTGCAAATCATAGATCCAAACTTCCACTGCATTCTCTGTTGGGAAAATAGAACACAAAGCCCCAGAGAGTATGGAGCAACCCTGGGGTGGGCTTTCAGTGAGCTCTGCAGACCTCTCCGATGCATAGATCGGAAATGTCCAAGGAAGGTGTGTGCTTAGCTTGGTCTGCAAATTGTATTGCAAGTTGAGCTTCTCATGGAAGTCAGGGCTGCTTTTTATTCACTCTTGGCTCAGGAAGGACAGCATCAAACAAATTTATCCTTGCAATTTTGCCTTTTTTTTTTTTTTTTTAAATTATATTTCAGAGTTTTAGTCTATCCTTTTATAGGGATCCTTCTCTGCTTCTTCTCTGAGATAACAAAATATGTGATCAGGGGTAAGAATTACTTAGCTTTAGCCCTCTAAAATTCAAGCACTTAGTTTATGCTACCTATCTGCATTTTTAATCAGTGAAGACAAAAACCTCCTCCAGAGAGCAACTGATCCTATGCTAAAATAGCATGTCTAACGTGTGGGAAGAACCGTCTTTTTGAGCTGCCTTTAATGCTATATCCATTGACTATAGATGAAGCTCGGATAACTAGATTAACAACCCAGTTTTAGATGACTAAAGAACAGTTAATGCCTGGAGAATGGCAGAAGCTGCTTTTTTTTTAAATTGTGATTGGGGAAGAACATGACTGTCCATCAGCCTTTTCTGGACATGAAACTTCTCTGGGCTTTTGTGAGGATGCATGGAAGGACAAAGAAGAGATGAAAGGCTTTCCACCTCTTCCTGACCAGTACCACAGGCAGTATTAGGCATCTTCAGGCTCAGTCGATGTCATGTCTGTCAGGGCATAAGAATGGTACAACTGTCTGGGTATTCCATTGTACGTCACACTGGAGGGCTGAATGAATTTGAGAAATTATGTGCAAGATGAAGACAGTCAGGCTGTGGCTGGCCCAGCTCTATGCAATCTGCACAGGGATGCTGCTGCGCTGTAGTCCAGGAAGGAAATGTATGGAGGGTAAGATGTGTGGAGCAATTGTTACTGGCCTGAAGCTGAAGGATGCTTAGGGATATGGTAGCACTTTAAACCAAGGATTTCACCTTACATAGGACATTAAAATAAAACATTACCCGAAAAAAAGCCAGGTAGGTATTTCTTCCTGCTTCATTATGATTCATACTTTATCAGTAGAGCTGAAGAGAGTCACAACTGTTCCTGGCTGGAGAGAATAACTGTAGCTCAAAGCCCAGAGTATGATCTGTATATTATTTATGTATTCCCATACCTAAGTAGAGTTGTAAGTAAGTTCTAATGAATTAAAGAAATGCCTGTGGTTTGACCACTGGGAGCATGGCCAATGTCTATACAAACCAACCATGGCTGTCCCTAACCCTCTTTGCATTCAGTGTATAAGTCAACCTCTTCTTGTCTCACAAGGAGAGATAAGTCTTAAGCTACATATCCTGTTTAGTGGAGAAGTTTCAAGACTTTCTGTTCCCCTGTCTTTGTTTGCTCTTCAAAGCCTAAGATGAAAGCCCCCAGCACAAGCTGCCTGCTGTGCTCGCCCCAGTACCTGTTCAGTGAGGTCAGGGCTACGTGTGGTCAGGAGCTGACACTGACATCCTGCCAGCAGAAAACAGATGCATCCCAAATAAGCTGAGTATGAGAGGCTTTGTCACAGCTGTGGGATGTCCCCTGGGTGAAATCCTGCCTTGCTCAGCCTGGGAAAAATCTTGCTGATGGCAGATGGGCCAATGAGGCCTCAAGGGCTAAAGCTTTTCTTGCAAATTAAAGATGCCCAGGGCCATATTCTGCCCCTGGAACTGACTAGCACAGTCTGGAGATGCCCAAATTGCTCAGCTCCTTGCGTGCTGGACTCAGAATTTGCCTAGGAGAATGCCTATAAGCTCACAATACAGGCAGCAGAGCTACAGCTCTGAGCCCTGCATCAGTGTTGGTAGCCTGACTGAAGTTAAAATTTAAAAATAATAAGAAAGCAGACAAAAAGACATGTAATAAAAACACCCCATCAACTTTCTGATTTTCTTTGGACATGATCCGATAATAAACAAGATGACTAATTTGTGATACCGAAGTTTTGGATGCCTTTGCTGAGAATTGAACTCCTTCGTTCTCTGTAGTGCTTCAAAACAGCCTACATGATTCCCTGGCCTACATGAGTGTTGAAGCACACAATTTTCAAGCTTCTGAGTATTTAAATCTAAATCCTTGGAGCCTCACTGGATTTATGCATTTGTTAATATGACAATTATTTGGACTGGGGTTATCTCAGCTGCTTGTTATCTGAGAGGTGTGAAAGCTCCTGTTACATTGTGATAACTTTTCAGATACCAAGCATTATAAAAATACTGAGGCTGTAGTCAGAACAGTTTCTGAGCAAATTATGTTCAAGGGCTGTTGCACCACGTCCTGTGAATCCAGCATTTGAGATGGTGCAGATGCTCAAGCAGAAGGAGAAGGAGGAGGAGAGCAGAGTCTGAATGTGCTGGTCAGGAGAAGCCAAACGAGGTGTCTTATTATATTTGGGAATGGGCTGAGGCCCATGGCCAGGCAGGTCAGGACTGCAGAGAGCTGGAGACCAGTCCTGCTGCATAAACTGACAGCCCTTGAGGGGGCTGACGCGGGGTCCTGAGCCATGGACAGGATGGGGAAGCCCTGGGAGGGCTGATATGAGATCTGACGGGGTGTTGTGGTTTAACCCCAGCCAGTAACCAAGCACCATGCAGCCACTTGCTCACTCGCCCACCAGTAGGATCAGGGAGAGAATAGAAAGGGTAAAAGGTAGAGAACTCATGGGTTGAGGTAAAGGCAGTTCAATAGGGAAAGCAAAAGCCATGACACAAGCAAAGCAAAACAAGAAATTAATCCGCTGCTTCCCAAGGGCAGGCAGGTTTCTCTCTCCAGGACAGCAAGGTCCCATGATGTGTAATTGTTACTTGGGAAGTCAGATGCCACCGCTACAAACATCCCTCCCTTCCTCCTTCTTCCCCACACTTCGTATACTGAGCATGATGTCATATGGTATCCCTTTGGTCAGTTTAGTTCACCTGTCCCAGCTGTGTCTCTCCTTTGCAGCCCCCACCTCCTTGCCAGTGTGACAGTATGAAAAGCAGAAGAGGTCTTGACTCTGTGTAAGCCCTGCTCAGCAATAACAAAAACATCTCTATATTATCAGCCCTGTGTTCCTCACAAATCCAAACACAGCCTCATAGTAGCCACTACAAAGAAAGTTAACTCTACCCCAGCCAAATCCAGCACACTGGGACGAGTTGAACTGGCAGTGCCCCAGCTCTACTTCCCTGAAACCAGCACCCCCTCAATCCTGCATGACAGATTGTGAAGAAAACACTGAAAAGCCATTGCAATAGTTATTGCAGATGCTGCAGGTTACACCTCACAGCAGCTCCTTGGAATATACAGTTCTCCCACCTGGTTGTACGCTGTGCAGGTATAAATAAATTCTCTCTATATATTTAAATTTCCTGTGAATTCTCTCCTTGCTTACACATGTCCTCTTCACAGATGCAGCTGCAGGACCATAGCTGACATAAAGTAACAAAAAAAATTGTGTTTAAATATGCTAGAAAAGTCACACAATTTAGAAGCCAGAGACAGAGCTCTCTTTAATTTTTGTCTGCTGAGGAAACTGCACCACTAAATTCCTCTGGGAGTCTTAACAGGTGTAAGACATGATCACCCACAGACTCTAGTCTAAGAAGTTCAGAAAAATGTGTAAGAAGTCTGAGGAAGAAGCTCAGACCTGAATTTTCTCACATCTGTAGTCTCCTCCACCAACCTCCCCCCCTTTTTTTTTACAGCACAGCTGAAGATACAAATATTTTTCCAGTGCCTTCGCTGAAGGCTTTTCTGTTCCACGTTCCACTTCACTCCACAGATGTCTGCGATTTGTGCCTGGCACAGGGCTGATGCATTTCACAGTGAACAACACACTCTGGGGCTGCAGTGGAAGAGAAGGGGAGAGAAAAAAATAGCTTCTGCAGAATGAAGAAAGATTGCTGACAGCTGGTGAGATCTGTGTGAGCAAGGGCTGGGCTTTGTAAACCTGTGAGCCAGCCAGTCACCCTGATGTGCCTGCGCATGCTGTCAAGGAGGAGGATGTACCAACTCAGAAGTACACCCTATCTTTGGTGCCATCCCTATCTCTCACACAGCTCTCCTGTGTCTTCATTCCCATGGATGTCTACATAGGATAGCACAAATGCTTTCTCTTCAAAGGCTCACAGTGAGAGGTAGGGGAGCTGAGCATCCCATACCTTCTCCACATACCCGACCCCAGGCTTGCTGTAGGAGTCAACAGCATCATGCCAGGGGCAACACCATGCTCTGGTGGCACTGCAGTGGGGTGACAGCCTCCCAAGCTGTCCTGGCAAATCCAGTGATAAGATCAGTACTTTAAAGCACTAATGTACTAATTCAGTCAGAAACTTTGTTGTTAAAATTAGAGAGAGAGAGTGAAATTCTGTGATACAGCCATGCCTGCATAGGAGCTCTTGGCCAGCACAGCTGTGTCTGTCAGGAAAAACTGTTCTTCACACCTTTGGCAGATGTATCATTGCCAAGCAGAAGTCTGTTTTGTAGACCTGGCCTCACTCTGTCCTTCATGTTTGAAATGTGCTCTGAGAACCACAGGTATTTTTCACACAAGATAAGAAAGCAGAGGAGGAGGCTGAAACAATGGCCAGTTGTTTTCCACTCAGGACGGTATTGTTCAGCAGGTTTATCTTATTGGTATTTTTATCACATCACCTCTCAAATGTATCTGTACTACTTGCAATATCTCAGGAAAAAAGAGAAGAGGCGAACCTGAAAAAAGGAAAGTTGGAGTCAATTAACCCATTCATTTATGGGACCGGATGGCCCAGCTCCTGCTCCCGCAACCCTATTCTCAACGATAAACTTGCCAGCTTTGAATGAGCAGTGGGCAGACGAGCTGTGCTGCAGCACTGGGGTTGGCAGAGAGAGTCCCAAAGCAGTGCTACAGCCTTGGCAATGACCAGTGCACAACTGGTGTCTGTGAGGGTGAACACTGAAGCAAACTTGCCTCTCAGTGGCAGTCTGAACACTTTTCCATGTTTAAATAACTGGTGGATCAACAAGAGAAGACAAATCCCAATTATTCCGCATTGCCTTTGCTGTTTGTGCTGTACCTGATATCCATTTCAGCTATTGGAGGTGGAGGGAAGGAAGATGATAATAAGGAATAAAGAAGTGTAATAAAATGCCAGACAGGCACATTACGGAAGGAGAACAGGGAAAGCATAGCCACTTTGGGTACAATAAATCTTATCTTTAAATACTTTAAGCAGCTTTCTCACAATGATGGATCCCTTGAAGAGACTTAAACTAGAATAGATAATTAGGGAACTAAAATCCTAATTTGAAATCAGCTCTTAAAAGCAGAACTATAGCCCTGTCTGTATTAAAATTCAAACTGAACCTGGGTAAGCAATGATATATGTCTCTAGGGTGACTTGGTAGCCATTAATTTCCAACAATACTATAAGCAGCAGAAGGTTAGAATGAAGTAAACTCTAATGGTGTTGGCATGCTGGCAACAGATAGAATTATAGGAAATCTGATGCCAACGTTTGTCAGTCTTTGAGAGCAAAATATATGTATATACTTCAAGACAAAAAAAAATACAAAATAGAGACATTTAAAAGACACAGTCCCATACTTCCCTGAGGTGAATTCTGATACAGAACACATTCTCTAGCTTACATATACACACCCATAATGCTCAAATCGTCTCTATGTCTGATGGTATGTTGTGACCTTTCCTATTCCAGTAGCAAACTTAAAGGAAAACAATGAAAAACATTAAACAGGAGAACCACCAAACTGCTGTGCCAGGAGAAGCCATCTCTGCTGCAGTCATATAGAACCAAAGGTTCCCTCTGTGAGATCTGGGCTGGGTCTCACCTTGGGAGCCCAAATTCATCATTCCCGTCAGCACTGACAATGGCACCTATTACAGCCGTTCCTGACTTCAGCTGCCTGCTCCCACTTTTGAGGGGAAACATCCCTCCCTCTAGGGCAGTGGCAGGACAGATACCGTGCTGGTTCCTCATCTGGCACTGCTCAATCTCTTTTAATAATGATTGACTGAATTTTGATTGGTGAACAGGACAGTTCAGCAGAGGACAGGCTACCTGTTCTGCCAGCTCTCCTTCTATTGGAACTTTGATCACCAAGAGATTGGGACAAGCTCTGACAGCTTTTATCATCATATCTAACAACAACGTTCTGAATCAGAGGTCAAACTCTCTGATTAGGCCACTGTGAAGCACATTGAACTTTATATGTGATCACAGCAGCGGGGCAGGAAAACAGCTACAGGTGGTTACATCTTGAACTAAAGCAGCTTCATCTGACAGTGGCCGCAAACCTGAGCTCTGTCCCACATCAGGTAATGCATTTTTTGTTATAGACTTTAACTGAAATATGGGTAAGACTCATGAGGTGTGACTTTTGAATGCTTCAAAAGACTTTCCTTCTCAAAATACAAACCCCCTCAAACAAACAAGCAAACAAACAAACAAACAAAAATCCTGTGTGCTCAGGGCTACTTTTTCTATGAGATCTGCAGATCTGCATCAGATGTCACAGGTGCTGGCTTGCATGTGGGCTTTAGTGGATTCACAGTTCAAAGACGTGTTGTCTTTGAATGTTTTCTTTTACAACTGTGCAAGAAGTTTATGAAATTTCTATTTGGGGCTTGGGAGGAGGTTTTGCCACAATATGGACAACTTGTGGGCACCTTTTCCGGCACTTCTCTCCTCACACCTGTGTAGTCATTGCAAGTACATCTGAAGAACTTTTCCATCCTCAACAAAGGCGTGTTGGGGGCCAAGGGGGAATGGTTTTAAACTGCAAGAGAGAAGGTTTAGATTAGATATTACATAGAAACTCTTTACTGTGAGGGCAGTGAGGTACTGAAACAGGTTGCCCAGAGAAGTTGCGGACGCCCCATCCCTGAAAGTGTTCAAGGCTAGGTTGGATGGAGCTCTGACCAGCCTGTCTACCAGAAGGTGTCCTGCCCATGACAGGGGAGTTGGAACTCGATAATCTTTAAGGTCCCTTAAAACCCAAGCCATTCTATGATTCTGTGATTTGTGAGGAAATTCTGCCCATCAAATGTAATGTGTCCAGAGTTTAATGAATTACAGCAGCACATCCTTTGAGGCACAGAATTCCTGTTGAAATGATACTTGCACTCATGTCTCTAATTCACCTACATGGTTATTTTTGTACAACCTCTCAACATGGCACCTATATATGCAGCTATGTATTCTGCAAATGACACATCCGGCTTGGTAAAACAAATAAGGCAGCTCTTTTCTATATCTTAGTGGAGTTATAGTCTGCTAATACTTTTTACGTCTTAAGAAAAACATCTCTGATTCATTATGGAGTCAGGTTAACCAGGAACATTAAGACACTACCTCTCACCCACATGACTGAAGCTGAATGACTAAAAGTAGGTATGTTGAAAGACAAACTTTGTGAGAGAAAAAGAGAGTTGTTATTGGCTGCTAGAGCTCAAAAGCAAATGTTCTTCATTTTGTTGCAATGGCAAAATATATCGGATGTGCCTTCCAGTGCCCTGTGGCAACTGCCCAGAGGGCTCTACTGGTGGGTTCCAGCTGCATGGTGTGAAAAGTAGCTCACCCAGAATTAAAACCAGAAGATTTGTTCAAAGGTTACAACTTTGCACACAGAATGGTGTGAGGTTTTTTTCCCCAAAGAGGGCTGCAACTCAAAGTTTGAAGCAAAAAACATGCAAGGGCAGCTTAATTCGAGTATGTTTGATCTGTTTTTTGCCCTTCCTTAGGCAAGATGAGTTAGTTCAGAAGCAAACTTCATTATTATTGCAAGCTGGTGGTGAAATGTGCTAGAGGTATATTTATTTGTTAAATAAATGCAGGGAGTATGCTTCACTGCTTCACCACACCCACATGAAGCTCTGAATAATTACAGGCTTGTTGCCAGACAAGCTAGGGTTGTTGGATTTTTTGGTTGTTTTTTGCTAACAGAGTTCTTATTCATAAGTCATAAATAACTGCCTTTGATGGAGAAGATAAATTCTCTCAGAAATGCTTAATGATTGTTCTAAGTGGACTTCTGCAACCAAAAGGAGGGGTTGTATTTAGTTATTGCTAATAGTCATTCCATGTTAAACATGGAAAGATAAGTTTTCTACCAGATATAAACCAGACTGAGAGAGCAGAACATTATGGAGTAGGAATTCTCTTTCCAAGTACCAGCTGTTTCCAAGCACCAAGCACAGCAAGTTAAGAACAATTTGCTTTAGTAATTTTAAAATGGCTATTGTAGGTGAAAAGCTTATATACACTTCAGTGTGTCTACCTCCTATCTCAGAAACACTCAGAATTTTGTCTTGGAATGTGTGTTATGCCATCTAGGATTGTATTAGTCCAATATTATTTAATTGCATCACTCTGGTGGAGTTCTGGCTCTGGGTATCTTCATGTTCTGGTGGCTGTCAGCAGTCAGTGATCTATCTTGCTTATTTGCCCCATTTTGTGGGCCTGCAAAAGGCAGTGTGAATATCAGGCTTTGCTGCTGACTGCATCCATTCCTAAGCAGATGAGTGTGAGTCATTGCTCTTTAAACCTGGTCACTTTGTGGCATAGGGGAAAATATTATGGGGAGTTATATCTTCACAGCTTTCCGGCTGGCATCTTTCACCACATTTACACAAAAACTAAAGGAGAGGGAGGGATTGCTTGCTCTAGATATCCTTTTCTGATTAGCGTTCTTAGTCACATCTTAAGCTGTCCTTAATGGCTGGTCAGCAGTAAGAGACCTAACTACTAGCAGAGCTCCAAGCATCATGTGGCCATGCTGCTATGGTAATTACAGCATAGCCAGTGGCCAAGAAACTGGTTAAAGGGTATCATATACAGCTATATATACACCTTCTGCTTCCAACAAATCTGCAGGAATGTGGCCTTGAGGCAAGAGTGGGAGAAAGAGCATGTTGTACATTGTTTGGGAGGACACACTGTGGGCATCCACTGCTGATCAGAGACCCTCTGTGCTGTGGGACTGCAACTGAGAACCACAGCCGTATCTCCTCAGTTCTGCTGTCTTATGTTCTCTTTTTACCTTCCAGTGCTCTTGTTTAGAATTTAGCCAAGTAACAAAAGGCTTGGCAATTCTCTGTGAGTGCCATGGGGTCTGTGCAGGTCTGCCCACATATTAGTAGTGCTGGTGGGAATAACTATGGCTAACAGGCCTTGAGTATAGAAGCAGCTGATAAACAGAGTGGGGCAGAGTATTTGTCTCTCAGATTATTCTCCCTATGATAAATTGCCCCTTTGGGAACCAAAGGGGTCATTTACTATCTCTTAATCCTCTTTCCTCTCCCATACCACTTTTGCTTGTTCTCCTATTAATCTTTTTTCCCATTTTGATAAAAAAGGCACATAAATAAGTCAAAACATTCCAAAGTATTAATACAGTTTCTAGACAAATTTTCTACACTTTTTCATACAGCTCTGCTAAGGATGGATACACTGTGCAGTGAGTCTGAGTCTCATAAACATTCACTTCTGACTCCATGTCTGGATTCTCTTGTTTTAGAAGCTTTCCAGGCTATTTGATTGGGATTTGTTCCTCCCATAGTTTCCTTATTCTCAGTCCACTCTCTCTGACATTTCATTATGGTAAATAAGAAAAGGCTCTCACTACTGTACAATGACTATTGTTTCAAGCACCCTTTATCTCTGGCTGATTTATATTTCTAAAAGTTGGGCAGAGGAGAATGGTTGCAGCAATGTGTGAGGAACAATGACATCCTCTGTCTTACACAGAGAGGCCGTCAAGAGAGCTGGAGGTAAGCCACTCACTAGATTAGAGCTGCAAAGTCTACAGTAGGTTGAATGGGAGAGGTGGAGGGGAAGCTGTGAAGAAATCTTTTTCAAAACCTTTAATGCGTGGCATTTTTGCGGCTTTCCCTCTCCAGGAGCTGATATTGCTAATCCCTTTCTAAATGGTGTTTGAACACTGATGTCCTCAGGGGTCCACCCATCTCTCAGCTCCACCTCCTTATTCCCTGCTCTTTTTTTATGCATCCTGGTCTAAATCCTTATGGGATTGATAAGGAAAATAACTGCCTTGGCATTTCACACTGCAGCACCAGAATGCTTGCTGATTAACAGTGGTCAAAGAATATTTTAGGTTGACTACTTGCCTGGCTCTAGAAGTAATGGAGAGGAAGCTTGCATAAGAAGTGAAGGTATTACTTTTCACTCCCTTGAGAAATTAGTCCAAGGAAGCTTTATGGAGAAAGATGTTGGAAAAGAGTACAAAATACAGTGCTTGTCATAGTAGTGTTGTTAATTATTCCCAGATTAGTGAGGGCCCATCATTTTGGAGGAATGATTGGAGAAGATTGATTATAATCCATGGTTATATCTAGCTGTTGGAGATTAGTGATTTGCAGGCTGATATAACTATTCTGCTTCTGGAAGTGACCTTTTGTCCAAGGGGACAGAGGTTCTTTTCTGCTCAAGGTAGTGGAGCAGACCCCAGCTGAAGGTGTGGCTTAAAGGCTGAGGTCTCAAAATCTATCCTGACTTTTTCCTATTGCGTTTTATTTACTAGTAGAAAATCTATCCTCAATAGGATATAAACACTGATGCTGTACTGATGTAATTCATCCTGAAATTTCAGTGCGATGTGATGTTCCCCCTCTCTTTCTTGTTATCTGTCCTATTGTGCACCCTGGTTACATCTGAGAGATTATTAACCAAATACACATTGTCCATCCTCCGTAGAGAATAGTCACAAATAAATAAATGGATTACTAATTGTTGGCTTTTTATTATCATCTTGCTGCTCTTACAAGTTTTGTTTACTAAGTAGACACATGCTAAATATGTTAATATTAAGAAGATACAGATGTGTGGTGGAAATCAGACAAGTCAGACAATAAATATATTTGCTTTGCGATAACCAGTGGGAGCATATTGTGTAGGCAAGAAGAGTGCTCTTCAAAACAGGATATGGGCATCTCCAGAGATTTACAAAAGGTGTGGTCAGATGCTGGACCACTCTCTTTGGCTGCAAATATGGTTAAAGGCATACATCCGTTATAGTTTCCTTTTATTTTATAGCATCACTCCAGCAAGTGAGAAGAGAGCGAATAGCACAATGTGCATTCATCTCACTGGCAAACAACATGGGATAAACTCAGTCAATAAAGCTAATTGTAACTGGACAATCTGGTTAAAAGCATAATTAGCCAGTTGTCAGGTTTGCTCCTGCACCAGTCAACAGACAACTACTAGATATATCACACTTGGACATTTCCAAAGTTTAGGAGTAGCTCTGGCCCTTCAAACCAAAGCTGCAGATCTCTTTCAAATGGACTAAAGCATGCTGGCTTATGCTCTTTGCAGATATGTGCTCTGCAGGGATAAGCAGCCTCATTTAAACTAAAGACAGTAACAACAGTGATGTTAGTAATAACAATACTAACATATTGAAATGTGAAATAACAGGCCCCTAAGCAAGAAGTTACACTAGTCAGATAAGTGTAATGGATGTGGGTTTGTTTCCCAGATCCAGACATTGCTAACCATCTCTGAAATAGTCCTCACTGGAGGTAAGCAGCCATTTTTGTCTCATTAAGGCCTGTGTGAAATGGAGGCATTGATTATGGATAACAATATTATCGAGGGTTATAGTAATTGATAATACTACCATGAAGGAGGCACTGGAACAAATTGCAACATGGTGTGGATGTCCCATCCCTGGAAGTGTTCAAGGTCAGGTTGGATGGAACTTTGCACAACCTGGTCTAGTGGAAAGCGTGCCTGCCCATGGCAGAGGAGTTGGAACTAGAGGATCTTATAAGGTCACACTCAAACGATTCTATGATTCTATGATTCTACTATTCTGTGATTCTATGATTCTATGATAAGGAGTGTTTTAGAAGAGATATGGCAAAAGAGATATATCTTCAGGGAATGCCACTTTTTCAGCCAGAGGTTGAATGGGGAATAGAAAGCAGTGTGTCTGCCTACTGAGGTCTCCCACATGCTCCTTTGGGATGTCCTCTTCTGGGTCTTCTTTGAGGTGCCACTGAACGCTGCATCTGCAGCCTGACATAGTCAGTCAGTCCCTACTTAACAGTACTTTATTACCAGTAAATTGCTGAAGCTGTTTCCTTCAGGGTTGGCTTCAACCCCATAATCTGTTCAAAGAGTTGAAGGGAGAGATGACAGAGAAGTAGACCAGCACTAAACTGGAGATGCTATCAACAGCACCAAATAAAGTAATTGCCTACACTGGGAGGCAGCACAGCTGCATAGTTTCATACTCGGTCTGGTCTGAGGGCGATCTCCTGCTTCCACCTTTCCTTTGCAGGCAAATCCTGGCCTCTTCGCTTTCTGAGGTCTACCGAAGTACTCAGAAATGATCCAGCTGTGCGACGATGTAATGAGAGCTGCTGCCCTGGCTGTCACAGGTCCTGTGCAGTCTGCTGGCATGCTGCCAGGCAGCTGGGGCTGCTACTGGTTTTTTCTTGAAGGCCAGAGGAAATTTTAAATAAATATTCTCTTCAGGAGGGCAAATGCCAAGGCTTGGATTTAATGGAAACATTATTCCCAGAGGGAAGTGTACATCATGTGGGGCTCTCACAATGAGATGCAGACTTCTGAAGATATTTCTTAATGACATTATTTATGTTTATTTTTCAGTGCTGTGGTAGCTCCCAGGAGCTATGAACCAAGTGCCTCTTAACCTTGGGACTTTATAAACACAGGCTGAAAGGGTGATCTTGTTCTGGAAAGCTTTCTCTCTTTGGCAAGCTGACATTTGAGCTGATACTGTTTTACTTAAATCAAGCTAGGAAAATGAGTGCCTGTTTTTCCAGCTGGGTGCTTACCTGTCTCTCTCTCTCTCTCTCCCTGTCCTTTGCTTGGCCATGTCTCTCATGTTTATGCACTGTGGCATTCCTTGTGCAGCTTCATCATTTCCATTTTCAAGTATGTGCTCTGATTCAGTCATGTGTAATAGTCATTTGGGATAGTGAAAATAATTAAAAAGAAGGGAAAAAAATGCTTTTCCCCGCACAGTTTTCCTGACTTTCTTTCATTATGTTAAGAGCTTTCTGATAGGGATAATGATGATCTGTGAAGAAAGATATAAAGCATTACTCTGAGCCCTGCTCAGCACAGTCGCTGTCGTAACTTGAAATGGCGGAAAAATGAGGAGCTTATACATCATCCTGTTCTGACTGGACACATCTTGCTTTATATGATGGGCAACTGGCAGGTTCCAGTCTGCTTTCCACATTGTTTATCACTCATTTTCCCTGCTGTACATGCTAAAAGCTATGAACATTTAAGAGGCACCTTCTGCTTTGGTCAAAGTTACATCTAAGTGTAATTTAATATTCCTTAGGGAAATAAGAAGCCACACAATTCTGATGAAATTAGTTTCCTTCTCTGTATAAATGAGGTCCAAACTATTTTTTATATTTTGGCTGGAAGCACCATGGTCACTAATAGAGACAGCTCATAGAGAAAAGGTATTTAATTTGTCTCAGTTTATTATGTATGTAATTGCTATAGTGTAGTTTGGCGTGTTAAAGTTAACCTGGAATTAGTACTTTACATGTTAGGCTCTAAATTAGTGGTTTGAGACAGCTGTTCCGTGAGTGTCTGAGCAGAGCCTGTGGCCCAGCTGACGATTTTAAAAGCAGAGCTGGGCTGGAGTATTAAAGGCAGGAACTGTTTCAGCCATTCTCAGCAAGGCAGACCCTTCCGGTTGTGTAAGGGACTCCCAGCAGCAGGTCTGTAAGGACCACTGTAGTCCTGCCATGCACCTCTGTGCATCCCTGCCCTCCTGACTAGTGCTTCTCTGTCCTCTTAGTGTCTTAGCTTGGAAACCCGAACAGGCTAAAAAATAACCCACAAATAAAAGCAAATGGTCTGCAGTTGGTTAAGATCCCTGAGCAGATGGCAACAGACGGCATGGCCTCATGACGAGGAAACAGCAAAAGAAAGGCAGCGACAGAGCGAGGGATTACATCAGGGCAGGCTTGGATCAGCCGCAGGTGCTGCAGAACAGCACCCTTAGAGACCCAGGGATGAGAAATATGGGGAAGGAAGACAGTATTGCACCCACTGTGAGTTGGAAATGTGAATGATAATTTAACTACATGTGGAATGGGAGTTCACCTGAGTGTTGGCTACACTGATCAGTAATACTTATGATGCATTCAGCTCTTCACAAATCTCATGGGCTATTAAAAAAAGGTGATCAAGAAGGAAATACAAGAAAACTGTCTAACAGCATGAGGGATATACAGAAGAGAACAATTATGTACGTACTGGTTACATTAGGCATGAAGAGTCACCCACTGAAATGATCAGTGAATTAAAAAGAAGTTGAAAGAAATGCTTTTTCTCACTATGCAGAACTAAGCTAGTTGGTGAGGGGCCATGGAATTCAGATGTCCAGAGTCACAGAGTGTTGCTCCATACACTAAAATACACTGCTCAAGCCCAGAGGACACTCACCAGCAAAATTTGTAAGAAAAGTCTTTATATATCATAACATACTTTAGCTTGGAGAGTCCAAGCCTTGCTCAAAGCAGGACCAGCAGTGATGTTGTTATGTTGATACATGATCAAGTATAATCAAAATGTCCACATTGTACTGGTCTAGATGTGTATGGACTACTTTTGATCTCACCTTTCCTAACTTTTGAGTGCTTTTTGCAGTGCACTAGAGTATTTCCTGGTGCTAGACTTGGAGAGGCGGTTGGGTAGTTTGCTGTGTAAGAGTTGCAACTTGTCCTAGCAATTATAAACCCCACCTGCAATTATTTTTAGGCATAAAAGAGTAAGCTAGCTTTAAAAAGCATGTCTTTAGAGCTGTATGAATCTAGCAAAATTGCAACGTTGCCATGAAGAAATGTGCTGAGGCATGTGAGGCTTCAGCAGATTTAGTCTGCTGACAAGCTGGATCTTGAGTGACACCATCTTGGTGAACCAATTAAATAACGGGCGCTAGTTTCCTAAGGCTATGACCCAAGGGAATTTTACATTGTTCAGCTGAAAGTTGGAATTAGTGAGTCAAAGTCTTCCCTGAATTAGACTAGTTACAAAATGTGACCTCAGCTTTGTTACCCCAGATTTCTATTCGATAAGCACAGGGTCTTACACTGCGAATGTACTGCAAAAATAGAAGGCATTAAATTTCCATCCAGTTTTGGAATTAAATCTTTCTCATTTTCTTGAAATGAAGTAGCTACATTGTGTTTTCAGTATATGACAAGAAAAAAGTTTGGCTTAATTGGGAGTAAAAAGGAAAAATTATGGGAGAGGACAGTCTGCATGAAGGAACTGACCGAAATGGTGGGTGATGTCTTCACAGTCATGTGGCAGGTAGCCCACATTTATCTGGGAGCTCTGGGCGCTCCATAGCACTTCTGCCTCAACTGTCTGTGTATGCACTGGGACTCTGAGGTCTTTGCAAGGCAGCCTACCATAGCATGAAAGAAGGGTGACTTGGGGAAGGACTGAAATGAGCACATCCAATCAGTACAGAACAAATAAATGGGATCAAACTAAAGGAACCATGAGGCAGAAGAGAGGTAGGTCAACAGAAAATCACTGTAGAAAACAATGCTTGCATACAAAATATATAAGCTGTGCAAAGCAGTTCAGTAACAAAGTGTAAACAGTGAAATGAAACTTACCTTCATACAGGGCAGAATAAAACATGCTGTCTTAATGCTGTCTTACTGGCAAAACCATCATGGTTGTAGTTCATCTATAGGAAGGGGATTCTCTGATGGTCACCCACTGAAAAGCTGTGATCAGGAAGTAGAAATTCTGCTTTGTAGTATCTGGGGGAACTTATGGGCTGCATTGAGGTCACAAACCATCTATGAATTGATATGATTCAACATGAAGTCACATGAAGGAAGGATGCTTCCCCATGAGGACTCACAAAGCAATGAGGAGTGCAGGCAAGGAGGGGTTTCACAGCAAAAGCAAAGCAGGGATATTTTCCTGCCAGTGTTACTCCATTCCTGTTGGCTATATGTAATCTACTATCTCTTTGCAATATGCTAGGCTTTGATGGACTGGGTGGCCAAGACACTGCTTTCTCTCAATGAATTTGACTACTGCAGCCTTCAGGGGAATGACATCCCATGGGACACAGAAGCCAAGAGATTATCAGTCCTTGGCCAGGCAGTAAAAAGGTAAATGGGAGCAAAGAAGATGAAGAATAGAGCCTGCAGACCCATGAGGAGGTCAGAGTCCCATTGTTTAACAATCCAGTGAGGCAAGGACAAAGGCAGGAGTCCTGGCAAAGCACAGGTCATTCGAGATGGCAAAGGACTGGGAACAATGGTGACAAGATCAGTAACACAGTGGTGTCTGCTAGCCAGAAATTTGTGAAAGGTCCAGAATGTGCAGAACTTCAAGTCAGCTGCTGATGGAGAAGTGTCACAAGCAAGGTAGATAAGTAACCAAAAGGGACAGCCAGACCCTGCCCTGAAGAAGGAAAGCAGCATGAAGATAAAACAACAAAATATGAAGTGGACTCAGTGGGCATCCCAGAGCTTTGAGGTGCATCTTTCTGCAGTGGGAGTTCACTGAAAGTGAACTTGATCATGTGTCCTCAGAAAGTGTTATATACCAGGAAAATCCTGCTACAGTGAATCAGAAAATTCTTAAGTAGTATGCAGAAAACAACTCTTGGAGAAAGTCCTCCAGAGGCTGGAGAAGGAGGAATTTGGATGCAGCAGCACAATGCTTGTTTTTGCACATCAGTTCACAGGCTACAAGGATAAAATGTCTGTGGGGAGTTACTGAGCCACTCAGGTTTCGCTGCCTGGAACCCTTTGCATCGATGTGCAGCATCCAGCAGGTCAAACAGCAGCACCTTATCACTGAAGCTGATGCTGGTTTTCTAGCTGGTGCTGACCTGATCAGCGACCTTCCGTATTCCTGCTTTTGCCACAGGTAGAAAAAAAAGTGTCTAACCAGTCTAAATTATTCACCAAAACTTTTGGGTTTTACCCTGTGCCTGTGCTAGAAAAAACCCCAACCAACAGACCAACCAAAAAAACCTAGAAACAAAACAAAACCCAACAGAAAGTGTTAGCATTTTACAATGAGTTTCATTCTCTTTGACACCAGCAGTGAAAGGACTGCCCTTGTGCTGGCGTACCTCAGAACAGGGCTCCGCAAGCTTCCCGGGAATGTCAGAGCACGGCTTGGTGATCTCCCTGTCCCAGGGAAGCGGCTTCGTTCGCGTGCCCAAGGCACCGCTCCTGGGTGCTGGATCTGGGAGCGCGGAGCCGCATCGCCACCTCTCGGCAGACGGCGGATCGTGGTTTCACCTGGGATAGAGCCGATTTTCTTCCCGGTAGGTGGTAGAGTGCTGCCTTTGGTTTCAGCATGAGAATAATGTTGATAACACAGTGATGTTTTAGTTGTTGCTAAGTAGAGCTTGCCCCAAGTCAAGGACCTCTGAGTTTCCCATGCTCTGCCAACGAGCAGGTGCACAAGAAGTTGGGAGGGAGAACGGCTAGGATAGATAACTGGCCACAGGGACATTCCCCAATGAAGAACATAATGTCTGGTATATAAACGGGAGTAGCTGGCCGGGAGGAGTTAATTGCTGCTTGGGGACAGGTTGGGCATCAGTCAATGAGTGGTGAACAACTGTATTGTGCATAATTTCTCTCTCTTGTATTTTGATCATCTCTCGCTGTCCTTTTCATCATCACCATCATTGTTGTTATTACTCATTTATTTATTTATTTTTATTTCAATTATTAAACCATACTTATCTCAACACATGAGTTTTGCTTTTTTTCTGATTCTCATCCCCACCTGGGGAAAAGGGTGGAGGATGAGTGAGCAGCTGCATGATATTTAGCTGCTGTCTGGGGTTAAAATACATCATCATACTATGTACATTTTTCTCCTTGAAATGCTGTTGCTGCTGAGGTCTTGACAGCACACCTCTTTGGAGGAAATGTATTTTGGTTTCTGTGATAGAGCTCACAGAAATACCATGTGAATTTGGTTTGTAGATTAAGAGGAGATGGGCTGTGTGACAAATTTCTCCAAGACTTACCTGTTTTGATTGCTGAATTTCATCCACCTGTGGCAGTTCCCTGCTAGCCCTGGGTTTGGGCACAGTAGTTTTTCTGTCTTTCAGGTCCAATGAGATCCTACTAAGATAGAAGAAGTTTGTCACCCATAAGGTTGTAATTTCATAATCCTAATGTTCCAGAGTGTTTAATGAATTATGTTAATGTGCTGGACCCAGAATTTTTTTTAAAAATCCTGTTCTGAGTAATTTGCCCATTTCATCATTTATAGATGTAGATATCAGTCCACCTGGGAAAGACCTGCTGGGTACTACCTCATTCCCTGCTCAGACACATTCATTCCAGCCTTGCTTGTCACTGAGACAGGCCTTGTGTGGTTACAGGTTTGATCTCCTGCAGTGGCAGGCAACCGTGACAGTGTAATTGCTTTCCTTTGCCCATGTGGTCAGAGAAGTCTGGAAAATCAGTGGTTGGCTAAATGCCCCAAAGAAAGTAATATTTCAGAAAGCCTGAGTAGACCAATGAACTGGGAAATTTATTTGCCCAGGGTTGTTAGTTTTGATTTATTTGCCTCTACTGAACATACTGACCACCGCTGAATGGTTTCCTCAAATAATTTCAACAGTGCTGGATAGCTGTTGAGCAAAAGACACCCTCTCCCAGCTCGTTATAGAAATACATGATTTGAAGTCTCACCCATCCTCAGGACTTGCTCTTCATTGTTCAGATTTTACCACACTGCATGAGATGGACAGCATCATTTGTATGCTCTAAATTGCTGTAAATCGTCACGTCATCTCCTCTTTTTGATTTATGATGTATCCAAAGTGGAAGAGCACGGAGTATTAGAACTGGGCACTGATTTCTCTCATCACTGGCTCTTTCTAGGAAGCACAGTCTGGATCTCTTGGGCCTCTGGTTTGATTGCCACCTGTGTGTTTGATTGCATGTGTGTTACAATGCCTTGTGTGGGATGCTTTGATATCTGTCCTCAAGTAGGCTGAGAATTTAAACCCAAAATCTTTCAAGAGTTTCTGGATAAAAACTTCCAAAAGGGAGGTATTTAATATGAAATCAGTTTGGATGATAACTCTGCTTTGAATAACTCAGACTTTGAACTAGATTTGCAGATATTTGACTTTCTGCAAGCCTCTTGATGGGACCTGAGCCAGCCTTTACATTTTTCCAACTGCGAGTTTTAGTGGCTAATATCTTTTTAATGTCACTTTTATATGTACTATAAAGGCCTTGGCATAGACCACTCTTACTGAAACCAAATAAAAATAAAAGTCCAAGTGCTACATGGAGTTCAGGTTCTGAATACTTCACAGAAATGTCGATAGTTGCTGCTCAAGACAACACATCACTGTGTCTGAGCTCTGTCTGTGTGTGTGCTGCAGCCCTGCTGGGTGGGTGCGCAAGGGAAAACTGGACCACTTTTTTAGTATAAGTGTAGTTAGAAAAACATCAGCAATGGCCAAAAAGGGTGCATTCAGGTTCAGTAAAGTGTGCAAATAGGAAACAAAAGTCAATATTGTGCCAGAAACTGGCCACACCTTTTGCTGCCTGTGTTAGATAAATGGCCCCAGTAGTTGCTTTGTGTGTTAGGCTATCCCAGGCTGTGCTCTGCAAGGTGGATGGAGGGAGTGCTTGCACATCTTCTGCCATCTCCTTCCCATGCTGGCTGTGGAAAGCTGGATAGGAGCCTGGTCTTCTTTGCAACCAGAGTTTCCAAAAGTTAGCATGTTGGTGAGGAATTTTTGCTGAAGTTTCTGTTCAATGACTGGACTTCATGTTTTATTTGTTGGAACATGTTACTCTTTGAGAGCCTCAGTTGGGGTTTTGCTGTGTGCTTGAGGTGGTCATTGGTAAGGGGGATTTAAAAATGGATAAATGATAAAAAGCCATTTAAAATACTGTAAAGTACTCTTGGTGTACTTTCTGCCACTTTAGGCTTCAGTGCATACAGGTCAAACAAGGCAAGTGATGAAGTGTATGGATTTTACTGATGTGCACATACAACGACTCAAGTTGCTCAGTTGAGATTTCTGTGTTTGTGAGTTACGTAGACCTTTGGAGACATTATTTCTAAAGCTTTGACACTTCACAGTGATATTGCTAAGCCTAAAATGACCATCAAGAACAAGACTGAAGAAAGAAAAAAAAAATGGCTTAGGTAAAAAGGGAAGAAATGGATCCAGAGAAATTAAACAGATGAAGGGATAAGGTGAGTGGACTTTGGTGGAGGTGGGGGAGAATTGGCAGAAGTAATATTTGTTTTAAGATAAAAAGTAAAGTAGAGCTAGAAAGCTTTAGCAAATGGTTGATGTTATTGATTTAATCCACTGTGACTCACAGATCCATGTATTCATGTAGGAGTTTTATTCAATAAAAAAAACCCCTTGAGTTTAAATGCTGTGCTTTTGGTAATAAGCTGCTCTATCATATGACTGATTTAGACAAACAAATTACAGTTCTTTTAATGCCGGTTTTATAAAGTCAATTAACTGGTTGCATTGAAGACTTCTAAACTGTGACTGCTTGGCTGAGGTGACCACTCAAAATCTGTAAAGCTCAGAGCTGCTAATCTGAGTCATGGCTTGAAGTTGCCATTAGTCATCCACATTATCCAGGCTTTTTCAGGTCATTTGCCTTAGACCCACACACATTGTATGGCATGCTCATTTGTATGCAGTGGGGCAGATGTATCAAGGAAAATGCTGCAGGAAAAGGGAGCTTAAATCATATTGCATTCACAGGTCTTCCTTCTTTGCTCAGAATGAAACTCAGTCCTTCCCGTTAGGATTTAGCTTTGGATCTGAGTCAGTTCCTCAAGCATTTCCCAGGGAAGCATTGCTATGTGAAGCAGGGACAGAAGTGTCAGCTGAGCCTTTACTAACAGAAGGTGACCGCCTTCATGTGTAGTTATCCCTGCTCAAAGGACATGCTGTATAGAAAGCAAACTTTCTGTCTAGTTAAGTCTTTTCCAGACTTAATCTTGCAGGAGTGCAGCAGAAGACACTGGAAAGATGTCAAGACAGAAGGAGTTAGCTTCCTACACAGCCAACCTACAATACTACTCTTTCAGTTAGAGATGCCATCAGGTGCAGGTGGAGCTGAGAAGTTGCTAACTAGTGCTGAGGGCAGACATTCTTGCAAGTCTCGTGGAAGTCAAAAGAATCTGCACAGGGTGCGGCTACAGTGGCTGTGCTGTGTATTAAGCCACTGATCTTCCGCTGTGTGCATACTGCATCACAGATGGAATAAAGACAGTGATGCAACTCTACCACATGGGTATGCCCGCAGTAGGTAGCAAACACCAAGAGAATGGAGATGTTCCAGTTCACCAATTTTCACCAGTTTAGAGGTTTCTGATCTGCTTTTTACCACTCTCAGAGACTGAACTGTTTCAGCAAGCAGGATGTCAGCTGAGTTCAGAGAATCTAATAAAAAAAGTTATACCTGTCAAGGTCTTTTTTTATCAAAAGGCTGCTCCGAATCAATACACTAGAGATAACAGCCTTGAACAAGACTAGCTGGAGCAAGTGTTGTTTTGATATTTATGAATTCATGAACTTCTCCCTCAGAAACATGGTGACTTGAAGTTGAAATATGACTGGAACACTAAATCTCAAAAATCGGGAGGGAGGGAGTCACAGAGGGGAGGGAGCAGATGAAAGGCCATGGGTTCCAGCAGGGAGTGCACAGTGCCAGCAGGGTTAAATTTCGCTAGACTCATTGTAGCCACTTTCCATGATCCTATGGGATCCTTTTGTGGATCACATAGCACAGCACAGCTGTTATTTTTCACTGTGGCCAAGCAAGCCCCAACTGTCTCTCCCTACCAGAATGGGTCACCACACCTTTTTTTTTTCAGCTTTTCTTCCCTTCTGCTCATGTGTGTCTCAGACTGAGAACACCACTGAGTAAAAGCATGAAAAAGTCATCAGTATGAAAAAGTCGTCAGAAGAGGAGTGTGATTATTTTCTAAGCTTGGTAAGTGGAGGATGAAATGGTCTTAAAATAGCAAGTCTTGACTAGATCTTTGATCTTCCCTGTGAATTACCTTATTACTTAAAATTTATTACTGAGGAAACTGGACCATTTCTAACTAAGAAGGACTTCACTACAAAGAAAACTACATACAACAAACACATAACAGGTTGTCAAGACCTCAGCAGCTGAGAAGACAGATAACAGGCTGGATATCTTGTGTCTCCAAGGCTGCTGGTTCCAATCCAGATGTTGGCATAGCTGAATCTCCCAAATGTAGACCAGCACTTATTCCTTTTCACTTGCCTCTATTCCATGATGTGAGGATTTCGCTCCAATCTCTGGATGGTTTCCTAGATATGGAATAGAGGCTTTTTCTGCAGCTGAATTAACACAGAAAATGGCAGCTGGGACAATCAGTGACTTTCAGCCATTGTATATTTCCCATGAATCAACATAGCAGCTGAGACAGAAGTTGCCAGTACTGTTTCAAAGTGCTTTGGAAAGAGATGTGCTTATTTATTTGAAACTTTCTACAAGTCCCAAAGAAATGAAACGGGGGGAAAGCTAGAGAGGTAGCTGGTTCTTATAGCAAAGAGGTCATTCTAATGTAACAAGAATTTGGGTAGAGTTGATTTTTCAGACTGACATGACCAAAGGAAGCATGTGCATGCAACTGATGGCCCTCTCTCTGGCTGAATTATCTCCTATGAATTAATCCTGAGAGTTCTGGACAATGTCATCATTTTCACTGTTTCTCAGACAAGAAAGAAAAATGTGATAAAAAGCACAGAACTGTTCAAAGTATAGAAGAGCATTTCATGCTAGAGGGAGATCAATCTAGCTTTTCCTTTCTCCAAAAGTGCTCTGGAAGACATACAGCAGCCTTTAATTTCAGCCCTTTTATATTGGCATTTTCAAGCATTTGTATTCTAATGGTTCTTTAGCTTTCCTTTTTTTCTTTTTTTTTTTTTTTTTCTTCCTGGTTAAACTAATTATATTGCTGGTTATATATTTAATTGACCCTTCAGGGCATTAAACTGTCTGAACATTTAGGAAAAGCAGCCAAGTCTGACATTATGTCATAAAATAAGGGAGCTTGCCAGAGCCTGGACATAGAAGCCTTGTGCATGAGGGCTTGACCAAAGGACAAGCAGAAATCTGATAGCTGAAGAAATACCCTGTAGTTAACGGGCACGTAAACCAAGGAACCACTGTGAGATTAAGTATCAGGTACTATTACACTCTGGTGCACTAGGACATCTTTTTGGCTCAAAGACCTATTTATACTAGAGCCCTTTACTGGGCCTGAGCTAAATGTGTAAATGCAGACCCTCTCTATGCATAAGGAGGCCTTTATTTTCTAATAGTGAAACAGAGGTTCAGCTGTGACCCTTGCTAGCCCTGGCTCCCACCTCTTCCCAGGGCTCTCCTCAAGCAACTGCCTGACTGTTTGAAGTTCGGCAGACCAGCAACAAGGGGAAGTTGTATTTGGTTCCACTGAGTCTTAATGAGACCTTTATTATAGCTTGTCACTGCCTCTACTGATGCTGGAGCTCAGGGAGTCTTTTAAACAGATCAAGACACACTTTAAACTCTTACCCCAGGGCAAATTGGCCACTTTGTCTGATCACAGCCTCGGTGCTGATGTAAAGGTCCATCTGTGAGATTGCACAGACAGCTCTAGTAAAAGCCCCACTAACCTCGGTATATGCTTCAAATATTATGTGCTTAGTACCAGTCAATAGCTGCTCAGGGGCTAGAGTTTTCTTAGGGCTGTGTGTTTGTGTGTTTTTATCACCATAAGGGCAATACGTATTCTTTGAAACAGCTAAGTAGCTTTTAGCAAGATATTGGAAAGGTGAGGTGGTAATAATAGTTGTAGAGTGGCCTTCCTTCCTTGTTAGCCAAAGTGCTGTTGGAAGGATCTTGACATTTTACACCATACAACTGCTGTGTTTGGAATAGGAGGGCTTAGAAACCTTTAGGTGCTATGCCTGCAGTAAAGCTGTACAAATAAGTGATTTGCAGTTTACTGTCTGTGCAAAAGAAAAAAAAAAAAATCCAAACCAAGAAAACAAATAATTTAAATTGACTTGACTTTAAAAAACTTTGAAAGCAAACACATACTTTTGTACAGTTTTCAAAATTGTTTTTATCTTTGTCAAGCAAGAACGCATTTTAGATGCATTTTGTAACAAGTGGGTTTAAAATAAGAAGCAAAATAATGGTTTGAAAAGTCAGTTCACAATTACAGGAGCTAAGACTATTGGGCATTTGTAGCTGCATAACAATAAACACAATAGCATGTGTTCGTATATCCCTTCTCATCTTCCAGTGGATGAATCAGTATTTTCTAGAATCTTGTTTAGGAACATTAAATAATGTTCTGGTCATGGTTCATTGGTTTGGGAGAAATGCTTTTTGTTTTCCATTTTAAATTCTTTTTCACTAAAGTGTGTTGAAAAGTCCTTAGTACACTGAGGTTTCATGTTTCCACAGAGCTAGGCACATCACTTGCTTTTGCATACTCCACCGACTTCCGTATTCTATAGCTTGTGGTGCTTAACTAAGGTTTTAAGTCACACATTCAGAACATAGCATCTAGGAGCTTATATTTTGAATCAAATTAAGTCTCCAAGTCATTCAGAAGCTTTGATTTTTTTCCAACATATTTGATTACAGAAGAAAAAATAAAATTGTAAAACAGTTTGCACATCAAAAACTGAAATAATGGAATAAAACTTCAAATCATATGAAATACAAAAAACTACTATTCATGGAGGCACTGTGAGTTAGCAAGATAGTAGAGAATAGCTCTGATACACATCTACTGTGTATTTTAATATCATTTCTTGGTGCTTCAATTCTGTTTTCGACAATAATTTCCCACATTTGTAAAATGTTTTGAGCTTTAGCTGTAAGCGTATAATATAGGGCTATAATATCTTGTCGTTTCCACCAGCGTTACTGTAAGGAACACATTCTTTTGCTGTTTCAGAACCTAAACATCCTGTATCACTTGCCTTCACTGAGTATGGAAATTGCTTCTTCCTGCTGGAAAGACTTTGCTGTGAGGCCAACCAAATACCGGCAGAAGCTTGCGCATTGCAGGCGTGCCACACATTTTAACTTCCTGTAGATGTTGGCACTGAGCTGCCTCTCAGAGAAAAATGCATGCACCAATGTATATAAAAACAAAGGGGCAGCTGCCTTCTGTTCTTAGACAGAGTGCTGAATTTTAAAAGCTGCTGTAGCATTTTAACACTGTAAATGAAAGCAAATCACAGTCCAAGCTGCTGCTTCTTATATTCAATCTCCCGCTTGTTGCTGTAGGGTTTTTTTTTCATGAGAGGGCTCCCATTATAGTAGGACATCTGTCCAGCTAGAGAGCCTGATGCCCTTAACAGCCTGAAATGTTTTGGGGTTTGGAGCTTTCCAGATGGAATAGATTAAAACTGGATTGTGGATCAAAAACAGTTGCTGTGTTGTCCTGTGATCTCAGTGACCCTTGGCTGAGATCTTACATCCTCCAGAAGGAGCACCACTGTTGCTGTCATTTGGTGGAATCATATATTTTGTTATTTCTAAGAAGCCTGATTTCAAACGCTAAACAGCACATAAAAAAGTGGGTAAATCGATATAAAATATTCACACCTAATTTTTATTTTAAAACAAACTATTTTTTCCATTTATCTGTGGTCTAAGCAGTGCTATGTATCTGTACACAAAGTACAACAGCACAGCAGTTTTTGTCATCAGGAAGCAATTTCCCCTCTAGCCACGAGGGCAAGGTCCCTTATCCCTCCTGGGGTGATGAGCAGTCAGTGAAGGAGAGTGAATTTTTCTTTCTTTACCAAACAGGCCTAATGAATATTGTATATCTATAAAATTGCAATATAAAAATATAATTAAAATATATAAAAATTATCTATCTGTCTATCTCTCACCTAGAATTTCATCTGCATGGCTTAGTGAGCACTGTTATATGAGGCTATAGTGGGATAGGTCTTCAAAGGTTTATAAGTGTAGGAAGATGTGGGATTTGTATGAGCTTATAAGTAGATTCGGTTCTTAGCTTTCATTGCCTGCTTTAGGAGATTTTGAAAGTCTTGATGGGCACCTCTTGCAGCTTTCAGCCAGCTAAATAACTTCAAAAACCTTCTCCCTGGTGACTGGAAGAGGCTGAGAGTACATGGAAGACCAGCAGTGAGTTGTAGCCTTCAACTTTTTCTCCAATAGAGAGGCCAGCAAAATGGAGTGGGCAGACAGCTGTCAAGAGAGGAACAGATTTTTGTGCACTCTCCCCACCACGCAGGCTGAGCACTCCATCTAACCTATCTTGTATCAGTGCCTTTGTGAGGCAAATCTGACATGAGAAGTCAGAACTGATGAGAATACCAGCTTATTAGTTTTACCCTGAAAGCCTGCTGTTAAGGGATTGATGTTCTGTCCTGTCCCATGGGGTTCTCCTCTCCTGCTTGGCAGGATGTTTGCAGTTTTTGCTGGGGAACAGCTGGCTTTTCAGAATGAATGAGAACAACAGAATTAGACCTTACATTTTCCCTCAGTCCTATTTCAAGCTAAACTAAGAGCCCTCTTCCTAATGAGGGTTGTAGGGACTTCAGAGTTCGGCCTATAATTAGGTCTGCTGTAGATCAGAGGGTGCCAGAGCAGATGGTTTTATTCCCCCACAGTGGCTGATAGAAGAAGATGGTCCAGGGTGCTGCACTTATGCAGTATGGGGGAAACTGCTTTGCTGCGGCTGTCTCAAGGAAATGCGGCAAACCCCCCAGCTTATTTCCCTCCATATTTGCATGATTTTCCTGGTAATGCCTGTTTTATTATTCCAAGTATAGGGGTGTTCCACTGAGTTGCAAACAGTGAATTGAAAGTCTCTTAGGTTATCAGAAACTTGGGTACTGAGGACAGGGAAAAGACATTTGCTTCTCAGTGATGAGTGGTGTCATGGCTCATCCTGATGGTGTCTGGGTCCTCTGATGCAGCGGGACTTGCTGCAGCTGCTATGAGGGAACATTTCTTCTCAAGGCATGTGCTGCTGCTGAAGTATAACCCCCATTTCCTGCTCTGGGGCACACACGGTGGTCATCTGCATTGGCACACAGGTGCTGCAGCGGGGCAGGCACTCATGCTGCTCTGCAAAGCAGAGGAGAGCTGCCCTGCAGGGAGGCAGCAAGAGGGGAAGAGACTAACTCAGGGTCTTGCACTCAGAGCTGACATAACAGACATAGATTTCCCCATGGAAAGGTATCGAGATCTCTGCGGCTTGAGGATGGTATTAGGATACTTTCTCACTAGGCTTTCCAGTCACAGCTCGTAACTGAGGATGGCAACACCTGAGAGCGACAGGTCCATTTCCCTTTTGCAGCACAGCTCCTGGCAAGGGAATCTCTAAAGTCCTGGCTGAAATAGGATTTTGTTAAACAATCAAAAAGTCTCAGCAGTAGGTTTGGGGGTATTTTCAACAGTAACTAATGAGCATGTAGGTGGCTCAGGTGAACTTTGATGCCCCAGCTAAAAATCTGATTGAAGGCTGAAATAGTCATTAAGTTATTCTTTTATTTCTGTTCATGGTGAGACAACAAATAGATCTGGAGTTCTTCCAGTCTATTTCTGATTCAGAATTATTCATTGGATCTCTTCAAGTAATTGACTTTGCAAATCTTTGCATGCTCACAATAACACAGTTGCATATCACAATTCATGCTGTGATAGTTAATAGATATAAAGCTTTGATCCTACTGAGTATGAAATCCTGGCATTAGTGAAAGCAAATTGGAGTTTTAACATTAAATTGAGACTAGGATTGAATCCTGATGCAGTCCTACCAAAGCCTTCTTTACAGTCTCTTATTCATAGTGGAGATGAAGTTTAAATGCATGTGTTGACTGGGTAATACTTGCAGCCAGATCAGTTTGAAAGAGAAGTCAAACATCTGCGCCACATCAGTTGATTAGTGAATTTTAAGAACTCACACATGAACCAGTAAATTAGAAGATTAAACCTCCTTTCCTGCTACCAGGTCACTGCTAGCATTTTCCCTGAATTGCACATTGCTGACAAGGTTTGGCAGATGGTGGATTGTTTTGTTTTTCATGAATATTTTTCAATGGCTGATTGACAGCTGACAGGCACTTTTTCTTTAGACAGTAATAAACCAATTTTCCCTATCATTGTATATATGAAAGGATTGCTCTTCTCGTTTCCAAACGTGACGTGGGTTTGTATGGTTGCATGGGAAGCTCACAATCACCCACTTACTCATGAGAGTTTGCAGGGCTGGGGCACCGTGCCCAGCATCCCAGGACTTGGGGCTACCTGAAGCTACCGCAGCAGGAATAGCCAGCAAGGAAAATGCAGATAGCTGTTGGCAGTTTTCCTATTTACATAGGCCGGGACTGATGTTATTGGGCGTCGCACCAGGAGATGGCAGGGTCGTGCTGTCCATGCAGCCTTTACCAGCACTAGTTACTGATCCCGTGCCTTTCTAGGACGGGATTTAAAAGCTCTCCCATGAGCTACTCTATTTAGTTTAAAAAATCAAGCCTGTGACTTGCATTTATGGAATATATACTGTCTGTGGTCAGCAGTATAATTAAAGAACTATCACTCTTGAGACTGACCTGAGTTAAATGCATCAGATTTGGATAACCACAAGCTTTGTGAGAGTGCAGATGAAGGACAGAAATTTCAATTCAGGATATTTCTCCAGACACTTGTGTTTCACTAGCTGTTCTTCAGACACCTAGAATACTGTGCAATAAGTAATGCCAGCACAACTTTTATCCTGACCTTTTATGCTGCCTCCTTGCTTCCTGTCAGTTCTCTTTTATTAAGGATACTCTGAAAGTGAATTTGATTTTGGCGTTGGGGGTTTTTTCTTCCTTTTTTTTTTCCTTTTTCCTTTTTTTTAAATTTTTTTTTATTGTTATGGTCATCTTCAGCACAGTTTCTGTTTTTCAAGCTCTGAAAGCTAGAGGAATGATTGTTTCATGCATAGTGTATGGGGGGAATCCTTAACTTGTTCACTAAGCTCATCTTCTCAGTCAGCAGTCACAAAATCTTAAAGATAAATAAAATGTGACTTCCTGTTGCCGTTAAGGGAAGAGCTTATTTTGGCTTGGGGTAAAAGACAAAACAAGGTAATTTTCACTGATCTCTCTGTTAATATAATAGCTTTCCACTGCTAAATTTTATAGCCACAGATTGAGTTTGAATTTTGTGGTAGGGAATTTTTGAACTTGTTTTATGTAGTGGCTGAGGTCATGCAAGCTGTCTGGAAAGCTGCATTTTTGCTATTCTGTTACGTATGCATAAGAGGCTTGCAATAAAATTAGAATTGTATTTTGCAGATCATTAATTATAGTAATAGCAATGGCAGTGATTAATTGATCAGACAGGAAGCATGTATTTGATCCATGACAGTCAGTGGAAATGCGGTCTGACTTTTTAGTCAATGGCAATTTGTTTCTTGAAGCCTGGGAGACCACAGTCTCTGCCACCTCTGTGGACAGTGCCCAGGACGGCACAAATGCCTGCAGAGCCCATCCATCTTTCAGTGCTAACTCATTTCTGACTGCCTCCAGCTGTGTTTGTGGGGTGTTTCAGTGTGAGAAAACTCCAGTTCACCAGTTAACCCATCTCACTGCCAGACCTGATGGCTGGGGCTGTAGATGTTCTTGTTGGCTGCCTGCACTATTTCAGGCAGCCCATGAGGAAAGATCAGTGGCATCTATGCTGTCCCAAAATATGCCTGGGCATTGCTTGGAGACAGCCAAACCCACACCAGAAACTAGGCTGACTCTGTCACGTTATAGAGGGCCACGGTCAGCTCACGAAGCCATGCCTGGAGAGCCCTGTGCACCATGAGGTGGGGAAGTGCCACATACCTGTGGCTGATGGCCTGGCAGGACATGGCAAGTTTGGTATGTCTGCTGGGTGACTAGCTGAGGAGTGGGGGAGATTTGGCTAGAGGCTACTGTGCCCTCCTTGTGCCTGTCCTGCTTAGAAGGGTGCAGAGTCAAACCAAGCCAGTTGCTGCTGCATGCGGGAGAGCCAGCAAGGCTTGTGCAAGACATGATCCCTTTTTAAACCCACAAGTAGACAGGGCAGCTGGCTCACCACCCACTGACCAATGCCCAGCTTGCCCCTGAGGAGTAATCAGCCCCTCATGTTCAACTTCCTCCAGTTTATATACTGGGCATGGCATTCTGTGGTAAGATACATCCTTTTTGTCAGTTTGGATCAGCCGTCTTGGTTGTGCTCCCTCCCAGCTTTTTGTGTACCTGCTTGTTGTCAGAGCATAGGAAACTGAAAAGTTTTTGACTTGGGGTAAGCACTACTGAACAACAACTAATACATCAGTGTGTTACCAACATTATTCTCATACTGAATGCAGAACAGAGCACTCTACCAGCTACTGGGAGGAAAATTACTCTGTCACAGCTGAAACCAGGAGATCGGGCAGACTTTCTCACCTCTCCCTCCTCCATGGTGCCAGAGGGTTTTAATGGTGATGGCTGTCTCATAGTTTGGCTGTGTGGACAACATGACGCCGTCAGGACAGGAACAACAAGTAGGCAGTGTTAAGTCTCTCTTTGTCAAGCACCCTGGGTTGTTATTACAGTACACGCTCTGACTCTGCATGGGTCATCAGGCACAAGCGGGACTTTAGTCCCGAGCAGCATGCATGATTTACAGCTGTCACCTTTATATTATCCTCCTGCCACAGCCTCAGTACCCAGTGCTGTTCCATGCTGTATTATGGTAGCGGTGATTGTGGCAAATGAAACACAGGGCACAGCTGAACTTCTCTGCAGTATGACAGACACCAGCGAAAGAGATCTGTGTCAATGCTGAAAGCAAGTGGGTTTCCTAGTTTAAAGGTTGTTCTGAAAGAACCTGATCAGATAGGTTTAGTCTGGTACCACTAGAAACATCACTCAAGGGCGACAATTCACAACATGGGGGGGGGGGGGAAATTATATTCAAGCAAAGTTTCCTTTCTCAAAGATCCTTATTGAAAGCTCCCATGTAAAATAGTGCTTTGGTACTGCAGGACTCAGACAAACCAGCCACAGTTATAACCATCTTGCTTCCAAGTTACTGCCTGAGACATTTTGAAATCCCTACAATTCACTGCCATTTGTACCCAGACTACTTCAGGAAGAGGATGAGGTTGATGTCCATTGCATGAGTTATTTGTGCTGACACAAAAAGAAGGGGACCATATTCTACACCAGGTCTGGAAATCAGTTCATTAACATTATCTCTGACTTTTTTCCTCATTTGCCATTTCTTTTGTTCTGGTGTAGATCCCTTTTTGTCAGCTTGTTCCCATCTAATTCAGAGGACCAGCTGGTGTCTGCACTTCTGAAAGGGGCCTTGCAGTGTGCTCCAGTAATTGCTTTGCATGCTGTTGCATGCAGCTGTGGGAAGGCATTGCTCTGGTCATTGGTAAGATATATTTCTGTTTTTTACAAACTTAGGGGAAGTTTCAGACAGCCTGCAGAGGCAGCCCACCTTTATTCAGTTGCCTGATCATTTTAAAATTCTTTCAGCCAAATGAAAAGCAGAAGAGAGTCTTTGCATGTGGAAGTTTGAATAGGCAAAGACATCTAAACAGGGAAATGCACTACACTACATTTAACAGCCACCATTCCTGCAGCCCAGGAGTTCACAGAGGGTGGTTTATCAGTGCAGGCTCACCTGGCAATGGCCTGGGTCAGGCACACTACATGGCACTGTGTGAGAAGGAGTGTTACAGAATTGCCCTGTAGTCTTGCTTAAGCATCATAAAGTTCTTTTTTCAATCAACTTCTCAAATCTTTTTCATTTGTTTTCTCCTTTTAAAACTTTATAGGTTTCTTTTGTCTTTTTTGGTTTTTTTTTTGTTCTCTGAGATTTTAAAGAGTGAGTCTTCACTGTCCCATATATTTGTATGAAACCTGGAGTGACTGTTCTAAAAAAAATACTGCGTATTCTGGCTATGCTCCCTGTGTAGAATATAGATATGGGTCAGAAAGGCTAGGTCAGCTTGGGGACTGGCAGTGCCCAGTATCACGGCACAGTGAAAAACTGAGCATCATGAGCACTGCAGAGCATCCCTTTCATATGGGACTGGTAGTGGTGGATCAGATAGTGGCTTCAGGATGAAAAGCACACAGTCATAGCCCTATAAGGTCATGTTCAAGTGCTTCCTAAAAATTGCAGGATTTAGAAGGGCATTTATTACTGGACAAAATTTGGGTAGAAGATTTTTGGAGGAATTTCAGGTAAGGACTTTCCCTTTGCCCCTCTTGAAACTCTTGGAAACCAAAATACCTAAAAAAGTCCAGACCTAATTCCCTTTCAAAGCAGAAAGCTTATGCCAAACCCTTTTCCTTTGAATTTCTGGTGACTAACTTAAGCAACCCTTGGCAGAGCAACTACTGTGAGTTGAATTAGGTGCCTGAAGTATCCATGAGCCTAAATCCAAAACTTGCCACTTGTTTTCCTTTGTGCATTGCACCCTAAGTGCTACCCCCAGCAATTGCCAGGCTATCTCCAGAGTTGCTGCCAGGGGGTGCTTGTTCAAAGCCTGCTCTCTCATTCCTTGGGCCCAGGGTTCAGGAGAGACCTGGGGAGGAAAAAGCGAGCGTGTTCAACAAACAATTTCAGTGCCGTCATGTTCAGGTTTTGCTTTTCTTTTGGAATCCAGCCAGGATATTTGAAGTCTGCTATGTTCAGGGATGATGTCCTGGCCTTGCCAGGTGCTTGCCGGGTGATTGCCCCAGAGTTGAAGACCCCAGGGATCTCGGGGAGTAGGGACACCCCATGACAGCAGGCCACATGTGAGCCTGATATGGGGCATACCCACAGGAGGCTGAGACAGTGTGCCCCAGAGGGGCTCTGACAATGTGGGATTGTCTGCACGACACTTCTCTGCTTCAGTGTCTTTGCTGACATCCTGGTAAAGGAAGAAGAGATCTCTTTGGACTACATCTGTAAGGCAGGTCTGGAATGCTGCTGAAATCCTTCTGGCTGCATAAGGGAACTTTAGTGCTAATTTGGCAACATTTCAACATTCTAGAGGCTCTTCTCTTATAAACACCTGTCCTTCATGTCCTTCTTGGCTAATTTCCTCTGTTCCCCACTGCAGCCAAGATGTCATTTAATTTTGAAGTATTAGGAGCTGCCACTTCCAAGCAATATCTGGAAGAAATGACTTCAGCAGCAAAAGATCCTCAAACAGAGTCGCTGGAAACATTACCTCAGAGCAACCTCAGAAACAACTTGACATAGCACAGGTGCCCATAGTGCAATCTGAAGGTGGAATATACCCTGTAAGGTCCTGGGGCATGGGCCAGGGCTGCCTTCCTCTTGACTGGAGTCAGGGTAGGGTTAGGTGCGAAGTTTCTCAAATTTTTTTTCACTTAGAAATCCTCTTTTTTGCCAGATAATTATCACTTCAAAACCAGATCTTTACATTTCCTGAAATGGGACCACAGCTTGGCCCATTTGCTAGATCACTTTCCTTGGACCACTATATGGATTCAATTTTGGAAACTGCTGTTCATGACAGTATTTGAATGTGTGGGGTGAGATTTATCAGACCGCCTCCAGAACACAGGGACACAGAGATCAGGCCTCAATTACCAGTTGTCTCCTGTGTTTCACATGAAGCACATGCTGAAGTCTCATCCTATCTGCACGATGACAGCAGAGAAATGATCAGTATGGCTAATCTTTGCCAGATTCAAAAGGAGGTACTGGATCTACTTCTACCCCAGATGTTAAGCCATTAATCACAAAATGAAGCATCAAGAAGTCAGTAGATGTGAAGGACCAAGGGTACTGAGGGGACTTTCTTGACAGAGAGTACAAGATAGTTACTATTCCTAGAAGAACAGATGGAGACACCAGGAAAAGACAGAGGAATGGAAAGGAGAAACAACAAAGTTAGACTGTGAAAGGTTATGTCAAGTCCCACACAAGAAGAGAAAACACATGCTTTAGTGCTGTCTTGGATGGGGCCCAAAATGTCAAACAAACATGCAGCTAACATAGAATAGTCAAGTTCTGTTCTGCTTTAATTTTGGGATATCATGTTTAAATTAGTGTGCTAGCTCACGTCAAGTACATGCTTTGTAATTAAATTTTGAAATGACATTTTCTTTTCTGAGCAAGATTTTAAAAATGAATTGGTTATACTTCAACTTTGTTAACAAAGATGGTTTCAGTTAATGAAAGATGAAACTGGATGCATTAAGAATGAAAGAAATATAAACCATATGCTGTTATGTTTCATGCACTCAAAATGGTTCTTCTTTCTACTCAGTTCCCTGGGGCTGTTTTCAGACCAGTGGTAATATGTGTATTTCATTTTGTGCTTTAGCACTAGATAACCAAAATAGGTCCAAGTTGGAAGAATCGGCTGTTCTTGGTCCACTTGGAAGTGTCTTTCTGCTAAAAAACTGAGGGGACTAAATCTGAATGCCTCATTCTTCACAAGTCAAATCCTAAAACTAGAATAGTTTGTTTTCAAGGTTGAAGCTTGCTCTGTCTTGCTGGTTTTCTGTATTTTCTCTGAAATTTATGGAATGTATCAAGCTCAGAGTGCATCTGTTTAAAATAAAGAACATCTTGTACTTTACACGGAAGACTTTGGTATTCTTTTCACAGAAGGCTGCAAACCACTCTTTGGAAGGAGAGTTTGTATTGTTTTCAACAGTTGCCTATTAACAAGAAGTTGAAGACATTCAACAAACTGCATGAACATGTCTCTCATAACCAATTTTAATACTTTCATTTTAGGATATTTCATTTTAACAACAAATGTTGGCCTTGGCTTCAAGAACCACCAGTCCTTGAAAGCTAAATTATTATCTGCAGGGAGTACATATGGTTACAATAAAAAGAAACATGCACAAAGTTTATTGTAAGGAAAAGCATACCATTCAGTCTGATGTTATTCTTATTCTGGTTTTATGAGATCTTGGACAAGTGATGGGTAGTTGTGAATACATTTATGAATCCCAATTCTACTTTGTTAGAAAAAACTCCTTTGTTCTGTTTGTATTCAAAACGCATTATGTGTCCTCCAGTTATGGAAAGGCTTTGAGAAACTACACCGGCAAGATAGCTGTCTTCTGTTTAATACATTCTTGACTACTGTTAAAATCAACATTGAAGTTCTTGTAAAGCTTGCAATATGCACAATCCTGTTTCTGCTTGAGACAGTGGGAGTATTTTAATCAACTTCAATGAGAATTTTTATGTATGTTAATAGAACAGATGAATTCCCTTTGTCACAGATAGCTAGCATGCCCATTTCCTCCCAGTGAAATACCTTATTTAGCATCTGAGCATCCAGGCTGTCCTGGTGAGTTCTGCAGGCTCAGTCTTGCATGTTTCTAAAGAATGGTGGGACACCAAATAGGGAAATGAAAAGCCTCACCTGTATGAGAAAGCATACCTATATGAAAAGTTAATAAAGTCTGTTGCCCAGAACTGAAATTGAGAAAGTTGTTCACCTACAGCTGTACCACTGCTTTTGGATGAATCCCGTCTGCTTTGTCAAACACTGCTTGGGACACAAAAAAGTTTGCATAGTTTCAGGCAGTCACAAATGCCCTTGCTTATCCAGATCCATCCTTCCTTCCTCTTTTACCATGCCTGATGCATCTGTAGAGAGAAAGTTATTGTGTGTTGATAGGGACATCTTGAGTTTTGGATACTCTGAAATTAACTTTGAAATCCCTGCTGTTGTGTTGTCTACTAGCTTTTTGCTGCTGTTGTACTTGACGATCTTTGGAATTTCTGTTATTGTGTGATATTTTCACTCTTCTGATTTGTAGATCACTGGCTGTATCTGCAACAGGGCCATCACATGGGCACGAGTACTGGTTTCTGATGACTCTCCCAAGCAATGGCAGGTTCCTTTAGGGAGGTGTCTGTGTTTATTTCAGTGGTAAACTGGGGCACAAGGAATACCGGAGAATGCCTCTTGCAGATTAGTCTTTTGCCTGCACTTTAAAGTGAGGTATATAATGATGACTTCTCATTGCTCTTTGTTGAAGATTTGCTCTTCCCTTCTACGACTCAGTGTGAACTGTATCTTAGCTGGGTAGTTTATGGCTTCTCTGCTAGACTTTCAAATATATTCCTTAGTGCTGCAGTTCAGTGTTGTCAGCTCAGGTTTCAGGCTCTTGGCCTTACACAGGATACCTTTGTGACTCAGGGTGTTATACCTGTTTGTGTAGTGATCATCATCTGATCAATGTCTTTAATCTTCTGAAATTAATTCAATATGAAAGCACACTGTAAAAGTGGAGACTGCCTTTCGTATTCCTTAAGAAGCAAAACAAAAGCCCAGTAACATCAAATAAGTGGAGCTTGTGCTGTTCCTGCTGTGGTGTCTGCACATCCACTTTCTAAGTTTATTTGGCCTACTCAAAGTAGGTGTAATGATTGTCAACATCCATCTATGTTGATCTTGATTAACCTACCAAAGCCTTTGTGAAATTTTATGGAAAGGATAGAACACTTTTCTTCCATGCTTCCCTACTTTCTTGCTTTCTCTCTCTGTAGAAAATGACATATATCTAAGGAACATTACCCTAGAGCTTGTTGTGTATGCAAGGCACGGTCTTCATAGAAGTGAGCTGAGAACTGAGCCTAAGTTTCCACAGAAAACCTTTTTGTCAACTTTAAATCTGTTTCACTCCATCACTGACATGAAGCCAACAGCTGAACAGGGTGTTTACACCTGCCCACATCCATACACATATATATATATATGTGTGTGTGTGTGTGTATGCGTGTGTGTGTATGTACACCATATATGTTTACATCTGTGTATGGTATATGTATATAACACAAAAGCATTTATCATCTGGAGCTCACAGTAAACCCAGCACATGTTGCTTTTAGACAGAAATGGACCTTTTCATTTTTCCTTCACAAAGGTGTTTTCTTATAAGCCACAGTCGTGAAGACACAGTTCTGCAGAACAGGCAAATACATTAAATATTATCCACTCTTTTAAAATAAACTGTTGTTACTGAGAGCATTGCTCTGTTACACTTAGGAACCCCAAATATCTATGTATGAAAATATATTTTCAGGGTGGTTAACCTATCTGAGTAAAATCAGAAGGAGGCAAATTGTCATAAGAAAGTGCTTTTGTTCAGATGAGTAATTGAGTAGGATGAAAAATGTGTGGTGGTGATGTTCCCAGCTTCCAAAATGCATGGGCACCTCTCCCACGGCCAGCAACTTATAGATTGGTTAGTGCTTGAGTTTTTGCTCATTTTCTTGGTTTGAATGTAGAACAACAACTAGAAAGAAAAAGGAGAATTTTATCATTTTTCAGACTTCAAAACAGTAGTTGACCAAGACCATTTTAGCCTGAGCTAGTCTTCAGCTTCTAGGGTGGTGTTCATACATGATTTTCTGAATAATGAAGTTACTAATAGTGACATTTAGTATCACACAGAGCCATCATGATATAATTTTATATTTGAAGAAAAGTAAGTGTCAAGCAGCCTTACTCTTGAAATTATTTATTTCTATTTCAGAATAGCTGATCCTAACCCAATTAAATAATAGATAAGATGTCTCAAATAATAAATCTGATTACATTTCTGTTAAAGGTGATAATGCCTGTTCCCCTTTGGCAGCATCCCTTTTCCCTTTGGAAGTCTCTGGGTTGAAATAAACTTCTGAATCTGATGATTTAACTTTGATACATTGATGCATGGATAACCATATCTTTCCTTTTACATAATTAGCATCTTTTAGAAACTGCAAAATTACTTATGCTTTCTTGTCTAAATTGCTCTGCTATAAAACTCAACTGCTTTCGCTGCTTCAGTAATTGTGGTGTTTTTTTTAATATTTGTGTCTTTTTAGCTACATGGGCTTATACTAAAATAAAATATGGTAAATTATAGATTTGAATTGAACAAATGAAGCAGCTTGTGGCATTGATGTTCACTGGTATTCTGTCATCCAGACTAACTATCAGATTAACTTCTGTTAAAGGAGGAGGTTATATATTGCTTTATAATTTCTAGCAGAAAATCCTAATAATGTTCCAATGATGTCATATTTTGGAAGAGTTAAAGAAAACATTCTGACATGAGGAAAGCAGAAAAACAGTCATTCTATATTTTTCCAGATCTAAGGAATTTTTATTTGAGGTGCTTTACTGAAGGTCAGTTTCTGTTCTGTTTGATTTTCCTCTATAGACTTAGCCAGAAGCAGAATTTAGCCTTTAACTTGGGACCATTTGAAAGGTGAGAATCTATAGTTACAAGTATGTTGTGGGGCCTCCTGCCCTCTTTACAAGGAGCTCCCATCTATGATATCTTTCATGACCCTTGCCATACCCCTGTTTGAGGAGTTGCTATGATGCTTGATTCACAGCACACTCTAGTTCTCCCAGCACAGCTGGGGCACCACTATTGTTCTACCACCTCCAGATCCTTAATGATGCCCTGGACAAGTGGAGCAAATTGTTTGCTTAGTAGTAGATGAAGCTCAAAATATTCCTCTGATATATGTTTAACTACAGATTCTAAATTGCTTTTCCTTTGCGTGGGTAGGATTAGGAAACAACAAGGGCTGGTCTAAAAGTCTATATAGGAAAACACTGTCAAATGACAAGGTGGACAACACATTTCTTTAAAAGCAACTTTTGAGTCTTCTCAAGCCCAATGATTTCTAATTCTCTTAAGATTCAATAAGAAAAACCCAACACTCTCCAAATCATTCCCTCAGCCATTCCCTTGCCCCAGCTAAAAACATAGCTAATGATTTGAAATGTGTGAATATGTGTGTGTAAAGCTGAACTTGGAATTATAAACATTTAGATATTGACCATTTAACTATGCAACCTTTTCTGGCCGGTGTCCTTTGAGGTTCTTTGAAATTCAAAGGAACTGACAAATGTGGCATTTGCGGGTTCATTTCAGGAAAAACTGTCTCTGACATATGTGCACTTGTACACTTCTTTATTTTAACACAACGTAGGAAGATGAAAGCAAGGGTAACAGCAGATAAAGCACCCTTTCTTCTTCAGCTGTAGACTGTAAGTTTCATAACTGTTATTTCTAAAAAATGCAGAAACTCTGTGATGGCATGTCAAAAATCTCACAGAGAAACAAACTGCTCACATAACAAATAGCATTGGATGCTGAGGCAGGGGGAATCTGCCTGCATGCCTGGTGATGCCCTCACTCTCCAGGGGAGAGTTGTGGTCTTACAAAGTCAGCAGTTGTATCTCTAGACACAGGTAGAAGACCTCCAAGTAGCAGTTCGTAACTCCCAAGGTATGTGGAAGGCAACATCCTTCTCACAAGTAGCTGGAAAGAACACCTAACACATAGGGAAGGAAAAACCCATGAATCTGGGATGCTGAGAAGTGAGCAAGGAGCAAACTAGCAACCTCCTTTGGGATGAGATAGAAATGCTGAAGGTGTTGCTGGATTATTATTTTTCTTATCTTCAGTGGCAGATCATGAGGATTAGAAGAGAAATGCTCAGTGAGCATCTTCTGAGATATGTAGGCACTGGTCCTCCTGAATTTTGTAGTTCTTAAGAATTATAACCTTTTGGCCCAATCAGAGAAAAATTCAAGTAATGAATCTCTGTAGAGAATCACTAGGAGAGCAAAGTCATATTACAGACCTTGAGTTGCATGATCCACAGCAGCACATTCTCAGTGTCCTTACTCAAGGGACTAGTTAAAAAAAAAATCTGTGTATTTTCAGCAAATAATGCTACTCAATGACATTTTTAAAATTAAAATCCCTTTATGAAAACAAATGCATGTGTAAAAGGAAGCAAATTAAGTCTTGGAGAGAGTTATCCCTGAGGTTCATTAGTAAATACAACCACAAAAAAACTTTTATCCTCTTTTTTCAAGCCAATAAGATTTTTACCACTTCTTTTAAGAGCAGAGACTTCATCCTACAAAGATTTTCTGTACAAAAATAGTGATTTTTCTTTTCTTTACTCTAAATTTAATTTAATGTAAGTTTAATGTAGACCTACATCTGACCTAACTGGCTTATGTACAGAAGCCCATATCTCTTTCCTTAGTGTAGACCTCTTTCTCCCTTTGCACACCTCTTCTGTGCTATGCTTCCTCATCTCATAAGAAATATAGGAGGTTTGGGATTTCTGCTATTTGTTGGTTTTGATGTGATAAGTAATCATTAAAAGATGCTTTTACATGACTGTGTCATAAGCATTAAAACTAAACTTTTGGACAAACAACATAATTCTCCTCAATATAGTCCTTGAATTAGCTACAAAGCCAGCTTCTTGCTATGCACATTCACAGGAATACATACCTCTTCACTTCCCTGCAAAAATTTCATCAAATAGACAGCATTTGTGATGTTCTGGTGAGGTCATGACTGCTGGGATAGTCTAGAGAGACATCAAATGCATTGTTCCCTGCTGGGATTCTCCTTAGAATCATGGAATCAGATGGGTTGGAAAGGACCTCCGAGATCATCAAGTCCAACCCTTGATCCAACCCCACTGTGATTACTAGACCATGGCACTCAGTGCCACATC
>JAWMRA010000113.1:41159140-41220122 GCA_035584735.1 Pseudotriccus pelzelni
TCATAGAATCATAGAATTAACTGGGTTGGAAGAGACCTCTGAGACCATCAAGTCCAACCCTTGATCCAACCCCACTGTGATTACTAGATCATTTGTGTCTGCCTTGTGCTTCCTGGGCATACTTAATTTACTAATTTAGATGTGGCTTTTTTTTTCTGTGGGTGCCTGTCTGAACTGAGCTAAATAGTGACTGATGCTTTCCTGTGCATATTTGGGATTGGGCACAACTTCCAGATCTGTCACTGCCTCTCCAGAGACTTTGCACACCTCTTCCCCAGTGCCTCATTCCTCTTACTGCACTGAGTAGCTGGTAGACTGATTTTTCGTCTCAGGAAAGTCTAAGCCTATCCACACAGTGGATGAATCCAGATAGACAGAAGTTTCCTATTATTAAGTCAGCACGGCTGCTCTGTGAGTCCTGAGAAATGAGGGGACTACCTGCTTTTCTTGCCCAGATGGTGTCAGTAACCTCTGCTCAAGAGCCTGAGAAATCTCTGCCTATGATGGGCCATCGTAGTAGTTGGCACCTGTCACACCACTGCCCACTCTACCAATATTACTACCTTTATACTGGTTGAGGAAAGCTCTGTGAGATCCACAGATGGTACCCACACCTCCTTCCTGTCAGAGACTCAACAGTCAACTTAGCAGCAGCTTCAGGTGACAAGCGTGAGGAAGAAAAATATGTAGCCTACATTGGTGAGCCAGTTGAAAATAGTATATACTTTAGGTGGCATGCATGGGTTTCAGTGTTTGGGTCTTATAGGAGCATGCATGGCATATCTTGGACAGGATGGATCACTGTCCAAGAAAACAGTATTAAAAAATCAGGTTAATGATGAAAAAAAATGCATCTTTACACTCAATTAGTGCATAGGTTGTGTGGCAGCCGGCCAGTTCTGTAAGTTCTTGCTGTTTAGTATAGCAGTGGTGACTGAAGTCCCACACCCAGTCTTACTTGAAGTGGGCATGAACATGAGCAGGAAAGAAAAAGAGTAAAAAGAGTAGGAGGAAGGAGTGGGGACATCTCAAAACAACACAAAAATTTAAGCAGAGAGAGCTGGGTGAGCAAGGGGTGATGATACAAAAACAAAGGGGGACCTCAGAGAAGAGTCTACAGAAGATAAAATAAAAGGCATGGAAGAAACATGAGAAGTAACCAAGGGCACTTATTGATGAAGTCACACAGAGACCCAGAGGGGTGACAGAGGCAATCCGAGCACTACTCACATGAGTCCTGGCTAGAGAGAATGAAAGAGCTGGCCTTAGGAGGTGAGGGATGAGAGCGAAGTGCACAAAGGGATCAGAGAGGATAAAAGGCATATCTGGGGGGTAGGAGGAAGGTGGAGTCTCTGGAGGAGCTCTTGGAACGGTAAATAGCAATGAGATGACAAAAACTAATAAATAACTGACTGGTATTTTTCTTTAGCTATTACTGGAGACAAAAAATTAATTTTCAATATCTTATTTAATGTAATCTATTGTCTTTTATAAATTTTTAGTTGTGGTGGGAAAACATTTGGGTTCATAAAAAAATTTTTGCATTGAAACTTTGGACAGTTTTGGCCATTATTTTAATGACATACTTTGGAGGTATTGATGGTTCCCTTAAGTGTATTCATTATTTGCTCAGTACATTTTCATAGCTCTATAATCAATATTCATACTCTAGTGCCACCAGTGCCAAGATGTTATTGAGAACCTTGTTATTAAGTGATTTGCGTAACTCTACAACTGAAGAGATTAGATGATTTTTACAATCTTTATCTTTCAGTAATAACCCGCAGTTCTCCCAGTTGTGGAGCAAATTTTAAAAATTTTAAAAGAAGACATGTAAAGGGTTAGAAACAAAAATAAATTAGAGCTCCAAATACATTGCCTGATGTATTTTGAGATTTGGAAGTCATTATTCAATATTTAACCCAACATTTAGTACGTAAAACAATACAGATTTTTAAATTTGCTGTTGCATATATTTACACAGTGGTATTTGCAGTTTGCCATCAGTGAATGTTAGTAGTCATAAAATTTAAGAGAAATATCTCAAAAATAACTAAAGATCGCAAAACCAATTTGAACAAAGGTCAGAATAATGCTCATAAGTGACCAAATAATCAAAATTCTTTAAAGTGTTTGTTTAAAAGACATTTGAACTAAAATGTCATTCAAATACAGAAAAGGGGACTGAAACTGATGTAGTCAGGTCACTCAGAAGTAAGAAAACCAGATTGATATAAAAATATTCACAATCAATTAGACAGAGAAACTGAGGGACAGAGTGGATGATGTACATGAGAGTAGGAGAAGTTCTATAGAAATGAAATACTGAAAAATAAGACTGACTTTGAATCCTTGCTGCAGGCTCCACTGACATTTACAAATGCAATCTCAACTGTCAGTTTAAAACAGGAATGGATGAGTAAAATAATGCAGAGAAAAGGGCATCATCAAGTACACTCAGCCCAGCCACGTGAAGCTGGCTTCGCGGCTCTCCCAGTCCAGCTGGCTTGCTGTCTGCACGCACAGTCTGACTAATCTGCTGCCTGAGTGGGCTGCTGCTGCTTGTTAAGCCAATCTTAAAATAATGGCTGACCTAATTATGTAGCATGGATCTTTACCTTAAATATATATGATGACTGTTTACATGAAATGCATACTCGATATCTTGTAAAAATTTCTTTTCACATCTCATCCATCTTCCTTTCCTGAGTACAATTAAAGCGATGTGTATTTATGCAGCAAACTTTACAGCACAGATTTAGAAAGCAGAAAGTGTCAAACTGATCACTTTTCACTAGTGAGCACTGAGGAGGCAGATAGAAGGGGAGGAATAGTGATAGTGTCCTTATCTGACTTTAATAATTTTTCTGATATAGGGTTGAAAGTTTCTAGACAGGTTAAACTGTCAGTACAGTAATACTACCAACTAGGTACATGTTTTGATTGTTGTGTTCGTCATATAGCCTGCTAAGTTTTAGATCAGAGTCATTAATTATTCACAGAATTATTATGAAAGTGTTGAACATTGCATGGATTCTCTTGATATGGAGTCTATTTAGCATCTTCTCTACTACAGTGAAAAAGCAGCATATTTGCCAGGTGAAATCAAGGGAGCCAAACTAATTACCCACCATCTACAGATTAATAAGTTGTGGGGTAAAATTATGAAAGTGACTTTATAGGGGTCAGAAGAAATATGGAGGTGACACAACGGCAGGACATAATCACTGCCAGCAGTCATATAACACTGAGAATGTGTGTGGCTGTATTCATGTCAGCAAACGCAATGAGAATCTAAATGAGGTGTTAAATGTATATTAGCCTCTCCTGCACTTACATGCTGTAGAGGCATGTTGATAAGGAGAAGTATATTTTGCCACAACTTTCAGACTGCTTGCTATTGTGGACTCACTGTCCGCTCAGTGGCTCAGGAACTGCTGAACTCCCAACAAGTAACTTTCAGCCTTACTCCAGGCAATTAATCAAAAATAATTCGGAAAAGTTCAACAAGTTGCTCTGTACCAGTTAGAAGTGAACTAGGTTAGAGAAAACCACTACAAATGAAGAGATGTTAGTGAGGTGTTTGGGTTTTGTGGTTTTTTTGCTTTGTTTTGTGTGTGCATTCTGATGAGGCATGATTTTTTTCTCAAGTGAACACTTTTCATCACATTGTCTATATTATTTAAAATGAACAGGCAAGGGACTTCTTTTCCTCAAAAGGCAATTCCACAGTCTAATAGATCTGATCCTTCCATTTTTTAATAGCTGAACTGTTTTCTTTTTGCTACTTCAACCCAGTGCTGCTATCAGTGCCCCTCACTATCTCTTGGTTGTTTTATGCTCTGAAAAAATTAGAGTTTTATTATACTCTTTCTTTCTCATTTAGCCATGTTAAACATATTCAACCCCTATCATCACTTTTTATGAATTGTCTTCAATCATTTCAGATGTTTTAGTTTCACTTCACTGAATTTCCTCCTGAATGGTGTTTTTAAGTCATTCTGTTTCTAAACTTCCTCTCACTGTAAATGCTGCCAACATCCATAACAGAGTATATGAGCTGTGGCATAGCCCATGACCACTGCCTAAATAGGTGTCCTCATTATGCTGCCTGCTTCTGTATTATTTATTGAGTGTTGTGATAAGGAAAAAAGTCACTGTGATACATGGAGCCTAATGCACAATTGCTTAGACAGGATTCTGAACTGCTGCTCCTGGCATAGACTGTTATTAACATCTTGCACACTACAAAGACATTTTTATTTACCTCTTCCTTTTTGTGCCATGCACTAGAGTCACAAAGAAGCTTTCCTTGACAAATGCATTTAAATGTCTTAGTGGTTTGACTTTCCTCACATACACTGGTGATAGCTAGCTTTTCTTCTGTACAACTGTAAGCACTACTGTACCTGAAAACAGCTGATGTGCTTCTAATGAGAAGAGTTGCCCAAGTCTGAAGGTTCACCTCACCAAGAAGCCGGTCTCTGAAGGTGGCCTAATTTCCTGATTTCCACTCTCCCGAAGCGGGTGCTGTTCTGTGGGTGGGTGTCCACCATGGACCCAGCAGTGCTCTGGTTTTGGGAATAATTCCAAAGATTAAAAAACCTTTCAACTTCATTTACTAAGACAGCTGCTATACTTTATGCTTGTAATTGCATCCATCAAATCTTAGAACAAAAAATACTTATCTGTATCTTCAATAAGCCTACAGTCCATCAAAAGGGACCATATCTGGAGAGACAGAAGTGCTGATTCCAAGCCAAATTATCTGTTCTTCCTAGAAACATCTACTGACAAATTAGCTTGGCATCCAGAGACCTCAAAGGCTTTCAGAGTAGACTGCAGCTGAGCAGAGGTGTTGAAGGCCAACATTTTGGCCATAGGCTGTCCACACTCCCTGCTGAATACGGTGCAAAGCTGCTCAAATACTTGTGCTGCAATGGTGCAGAGAGTGATGCAGAGTAAGAAATCCACAGCTGGAGATGGCCTCTAGAGGGGTGACAGTTTCAGATACTGAAAAGTGGCAGTTTGAGGGTGAAACTTCATAGCTCTTCAGTGCAGCTCTCTCAGTCCTTCTCCTCATTTGTGTTGTGGCAGCACTTACGAGGCTCTTGGCATTTTTCACAAGCAGAAAAAGAGATAATTTAGACAATGATCAAAATCCTGACTCTGAAGGTGCTGCTGGGCTCTGCAGTCCGACTGTCTCCCAGGCAGGGCTGTATCTGGCAGCCAGGGGTGCAGCAGCATACCTTACATCCCTGTATAGGCAGGGGAGGGGTGGGAGGCACCTGCCAGCATCAATGAAGCTGATTTAAGGGCAGCATAATAATGGTGGTGTTTTGATGCAACATGATCATGAGTGCAAAGGAAGAAGGAAGGCAGCATTACTTAATGAATTTTTAGTATAAGAGGTTAACATTTAAATAAGCCCTAAATCTACACCTTGGGTATGGTCTCTGGATGTGCAGTGGAGAGGCAGGAAAGGGGAAGCTTGGACTGCTGGTAACTGTACTTTTCCCTGCCCAAGCAGAAGCTATTACCCCATTTCTACGACTTCCCAGAGACTCAGTGTAGTTAAGCATTTGTGGCTATGGGTGCTGTTGTAGCTGAGGCCCATCCCTTTCACCAGGCCTCCACAGTAGGATTGACTCTGTACAAGCACAGTCCTGCTGCTGCTTTCCTTCAGGCTGTTGTATTAGCCATCATTCCAATGCCTTAATCCTGTTTTTTCAAGCCTCCTGAAAACAGGCATCCTTAGAGGGCTGAAACAGTTCAGTAGGTCAATACAATAGCAGGGCAAATACAGAGCCTCATGGATGTTCAGAGCCTCTGACATGTGGCACTGCAACTACCAGCTGATAAAATAGCTGTATATCACTGGGGCAGGGAGCAGGGGAGGCAGCAAGCATCTTGTTACCATCCTCTTTTTGCAGCTTTTGGACTGACACTCCCCATGACAGACCCAGAGTTAGGGGGGTTGGGAAGCCCATGGGGTGTGAGAGTCCATGCCTGTGGCTGGATATTCAACCTTGCCCTTTGCAATTTGCACTGAAACCCGATTTGACTTTTTTTTTTTTTCTGAAGAGGCAGACCGAGCGATAGAGTGAAACAGGAAGCAGGAGAAGCAGCCTTCCATGACCTCTGCCACTGCTGGGGATGGTGGTCTCCTCTTGAAGAGAGGGTCAGAGGGCATCTGTCTAAACAGGACAGGCTGTGGGGAACCTGTGGGACAAAGGCGATCAGGGGTCACTGTTCAGTGCTATAAAACGTGACACACAGGGAGACACAGGGAGGCATGTCACACATTGTGTTTGTGTCCTTGCCAGCTGGTGTCTTTTGGAAGGAACAGCTTGTCTGAATTAGCCATGGTCTTCACTGACAAGGTTTGGAACAGCCGGGCACTACAACAGACCTCCACTCGTCTCAAAACACTTGGCAGGGAGAGTGCAGGTCCGCTCCATCTGGGGAGGGAAATCCCTTGCTGCAGGCTGGATGGCGAGGCAGGAGGAAGGATGGGACAGCAGCAAGACCCAGGGCTGGTGTCCCCAGTGCTGATGCTCAGGCCAACACACTCCTCACTGCACAGGTAGGGAACAACCCATCCTCCAGGCTGTGAGCAATAAGAGGAAGAGTAAGTGGATTTAGGGGAGAGAGGGGACAAAACACCTGTGAGAGCAAGAAAAGCTGTTTGATTGTAAAAGTGATGTGAGAGTAAAGCAATTCTGCTGGAGCAGCCCTATTGTGCCCTATCTTTAGAGGGAAGCGTTGAAAGGAAGTGGCTGAAACAGAGTGGTGTCGTTCATGTATTTGAACCTAAGATAAAAAGACAGAGTTTCCTCATTACCTTCAGTATGCCCTTGTTCAGCACTTCCCTGTATTTACTGTAGGAAATGCCTTCAGGATCTCAAATGGTGAGGTTATCTGACTGCAAACACTTATTTAATCATCTAAGTAACTTGCACCGAAGAAGAAAATAGGTAGAGTAAGTAATGTTGGTCACAGACTCCCTCAGGGGCTGCATTTGCTGGCAGACTGAGTCCTGTGCATGTTTGCATCACTTACCGCTTTACTCATGACCTCAAGGACCACTGGGATTCACTGAAGTCTCTGTTCTGCTGACTTCCTTTTTGTGCTGCAAAGTTTTAATGAGTCACCTACTTTCAGGAGAGACCTAACCAACATTGCTTTTGAGTATCTTCCACCTTAAGCCTTATCACACAGCCTTTGAAATACTGCCTTTTTTTTTTTCAAACCTCTTTACTACCAGGACAAAAGGGCATCAGAAGTGCAGCTGCACCCAAGTGGCTCAGACAGTTCCATCTTTAACGAAGCATTTTAGGAAGCGCAGATGGCTTTAACCTGTAGCTAACTGCTGAACACACAGATGTGGAGTGTAAAATCTCTGCAAGCTGGAGACATCTGTCAGAGGAGGACATACAGGTGGCAACTCCGCACAGTGCATGTCTCCCAGGCAAACAGCTCACTGCAGTGGTGCCTGCAATGACTGCCACAGCCATGGCCAAAGAGTCTGGTGTAAAGGCTCTGGTGAGGGATAAGTGCAGCGTTGACAGACACCATTGAGGTAGGAATGTCTCCACTTGTGCCTCAGACACAGGTTGAAAATTCCTCTCTCTGTTCTTCAAACATGAGTGTAAAACAGCAACCAGATTTTGGGAGATAGCTAAATTATTCTGAGAAATGTCATCCCAGCATGGTGCTAATTGTAGCATTTGAAGTATTCCTAATGACTCTAATAGCAACATTGTTTGATCTTCACCTTTTAGTAAGTAGGAAAGGAATCCTGCTCAGAGTTCTCTGCAGCAAGACAAGCTGTAATGTCTATTTATTACAAATGTGTACAAAATGGCAGTGGCACACCATATCCAGTAGAAAAAAGGTGATGAGTCTCTCTGGTCTTACATACAAATTGAGAACAAAGTATTAATAAAAAAATTAATGATTGAACAGTGCTGTTAAATTTCTGCCTTTTATTTTTTAAAAAAATGCACAAAGCAGTAACAGTTTACAGTTCAGAAAGGACACAGTTTTCCCCTGTGCTGACAACCACTTATGCTCTATTTAACATGTGGAATTTAAGTGGTGCAGAAAGTACACTTGGCCAGGAATTGCTGCCTAAAGCCTCTGCAAAGGAAAATGTAAAAAACTAGTTTTCAGTAGGAAATTTCTTAATATTCTGCAAAGTCATAGGCTTTACTCCTGTTTTGCAATTAGATATCAAAGGAAAACCTGTCATTTAAAATAAAGTACATCGATTGAGATCCTTTGAAACAAGCAGCATGATGAATACAAATAATTAGTCATATTTCTGTTTATTTTAATCTCATGAAACTACAGTTGAAAGCCATTGTTAAGCATGCAATCTGGCATTGGATCGACTCTTAGTAGCTTTCACAGGCTGTGGGACAGGCTCCAGCGCTTAACAGGTTGTGTAGATGAAATAGCACTCATAATCCACATTACATGCATTTGTCCACAGCTAGATCAGACAGGTTGTGTTTATTTTGCTTTATGTGTGGTGATTGGGTAAAAATGAATGGCTTTTACTATGTGGGAGGTCAGAATAGATATCTTAATTATGCCTCTCAGACTTGTGCTCAGTGCATTTACAGGGTAGTGAGGGCACACACATGGGGTGGGGTAATTAGGAGACCCTTGTCAGGGAAGAGGTGTTAGTGAAGGCTAGAGGCATGCAAAACACAGTCAGTTCTCTTCTGTTTTCTCCCCTAGCTAGGAAATCCTGAACCAGGGAGGCGTAATGATCAGCTGGGTAATTTATATCACCCAAGGCATACTTGCTTGTGTAAGAGAGAGTCTGCACAAAGCAAATGTCACTTCAGATTGAGCCGCAACAGATTGTTTCCGAAAGGAGAGGCACAACTGTAGGAGTGACACATTTGGGGATGAATCCATGTGGCTGCTGGCAAAGGCTGTCTCAGCACCTACCTGTCTGTCTTTCCTATTCCAGAGAAAGAAATAAGCTCAAGTCAGTGGTAAAGGCAGAGATGGCAATTCTGGACCTTTATAGCCTAACCATTGCTATTCTGGGGTTCAGGTTGCTTAACCTTTGTTGGTACAAGAAGATCAACAGCAAAAATAGTTGCGAACAATCAAACCAGAAGAAGGAGCGGTAATGAACTAGTAATCAGGGGTGTGGTAACTGGATGCAGATAAGGTAAAAAATGACAGGAAATGCATAAGTGCTAAACATTGTTATCCAGCCTATTTTCCTTTCAAAAAGACTGTCTAACAAAGATACAGCTTAAAGTACAATAACCTACTTTGCTATGATTGAATACATCTGTTAAAAGAATTCCAGCTGCATTACTGAAATCCTGAAGACACCAGTTGTTGCTGTTTGTATTTGGCATTGAATCAATGTCAGTCGTTCACACAGTTCAGCGCTGGGTGTTTGATGTATGTGGAAAACCAAAGAAAACAATAGAATAGTCTGTTCGTTACTGACACTCCTACTCAAAGATGATAACAGAGGTTTTTTTCCTAATACTTTGCCTTTCTTTCACCTTGTCACCTAACCAAGATCAACAGAACAAGGTGAAAATTAAAGGTAGTAAAAGGAAAATTTCTGTTATACCTAGTAAGACAATCTTAAACTCTCATGAAAAAAGTAAAACAGTATAAATATCAATGTATTTGCTCAGTCACTCGCAAGTATAGAAAGTGGTTTCTAAACACCCTTTGATATTTCTTGAAGTTCCTTTGTATTACAGTAGCAGTGGGAGACCAGAGCTCTGTTTTACTGGACTTGAAAAAAATCCAAAAAGCCCCAAAATTCCCACCAAAAAACAGGGTAAAATCTGTTTCTACTAAAATTGCTTATAATACAAACCTCATACATGTGCCAACAGATGAATGCAGCAGCAAGCTGCAGGGTATCAAAACAACTTATTTACAGAAACCGCAATCCCTTTTAAGACAGCATCCATACTCCTTACAGGCATGTTTACTGACCATTTGTCAGCAGTGCATTTTATAGGATGGTTGCTCATTTAGGGATATCTCCATTTACCATCACTTTAAAAATAAAAGGATCTGAAAACCTCACTCTGTCCTATCTTTTTAACAAATTCTTCTACTTCAGACAGATTTTCAAAAAAACTATTACACCAAGTTCCCTGTATCTGTGTACCCACAGAACATTGCAAGCTGTCTATATCAACACCAGAATCAAGTTCTCTTGGAGTGTCTTTTACTGTAAAATTAATTAATTAATTCTCTGAATGTATTTTTAAATGAAATATTAGTCTAACCAGTTTCCTACCAATCTCACAGTAGAAATCTTTGAAACGGGAATGCTGCAGGTAATATGCAGCAATTGTCCATTATTTCCACACGCCTTGTTCGTCAAAGTCCTGAGATGAAATCTGCCATGGCTGGAGTCTCTGTTTCTGAGGTTGTTAATGATGTTTTAGCCCTGTGCTGAGGATAAGGACTGCACTTATTTGCTGTGATTTACCTGAGGCAGTGTGAAGTTTCTTAACATTCTCTTGCAAGGATATGCATCCACCAGACTTACTGTGTATATGGTCAACTGTCTGGGATCCATGGGAGAGATCTCTTTAAGTTGATTCTGACCCTTACTTCCTTTCCCAAGTGAGCACCTACCAAAACACAGGCTGGAGTGCTCCAGTTAGCCTATGGGCTCTGCACTGGGATGGATATTCTGCATTGAGCTGTACTCAGCACATTCTCCGATAACCCAGCTAACTGCAAACCAGGCCACTCTGTGATGCTGCCCTGCTATATGAAACCAGTGTTTGCAATCTCTGGGTGCCTTTTCTAGATTTTTGCAACAGAACTGGGATTTGAAGGTCATGGCTTTTCCAGGCATGAAATCTGGATAAAGTTGCTGTTTTTGAAAAGCCAAGATCATTCTTGTGCTTGATGGTACGAGGTACTTGGGTAAGTGTAGAGAGAGAGTGCTTTAAATAATGTCTTTGGAACGGAATTGTTGCAGAAGTTCTTTTACTTCCTTCTCTCTACCCAAAGCACTGCACCTCGTATTAGCACCTCAGGCACCCAATGTAGATTTCTTCAGTACAAAACCCAGAAGAAGGCTGCCAAGAGCAAGGAATATGATGATTGCAACCTGGTTTCAATGTGCAATGGGAGTATATATATATATCCTTAATAGCAGGACAAAGTAGGCTTGAAGGTGCTGCTGGATGATGATTACCTACCCTGCACTGTGCACTCGAGTGGCCAGAGGTAGGAGATACCTTTGCCTCTTTTTTCATGTCAAGCTCTCAGACAGGCTGGCATTTATTCTCCTTTGGTAGCTTAGGTCATCCAGAGCCAGGATATGTTCTCCTCTGTGATGAGTTCCTCGTCCTGAACAGGCCCTTAGGCACTGTTGTAGTAAATGTAGTTTTATTCTTTTCTATGCAGCAATATGAGTAACAGGGGAGGAAATGCAGACTCCTTACTGGAGGAGGCTACATGATGACTAGCAGTGACATTCACGCCATGAACACATGCAAGAGATCAAGGGAATGATGTCTCTCTCCTATCTGGCTGAACTACTCTACATATGCATACATATATCTCATGTTAATTTTAGTATAAGCTGAAAGAAGGGTGTTGAAATACAGTAATTATACAAGTACACTTTGAGAGTTGAACTGCACTTATGCCTCCATATCCTATTCAACCCTAGGCTCAGCTTGTCAGCTGCTTACCAACCTATGGTTCAGGTTCCCATTTGTTGCCAGGATGGCTCTGCAAGAACTGAGACTTGTTTTAAATGTTGGTCCCTGCACAAAGAGAAGTGTAAAGGTACAGCACAGTAGCCCAAAAACTGAAATGGTCTTTTGTACTTTCTGAGGGAGGAATGGAAGTTGAAATGATTTACAACGAGAGGTGACTCAGTGGGATTTTCAGAACTGGTCCACATGGATAGGTGCAAACAGGTCCAAGTTCCTTTGCTCTGACTGTGTCTGGTTCAGAAACTATGGAGCTGTGCTAATGCTGTGCTTGAGTTGACTTGCCTTGTTGAGAAGCTAATAGAGTTGTGTGACATTCAAACCAAACTGGCTCATGGCCAAGCAGCCTTGAGCACAGGCAAGAGTGAGCTCATGAGCTCATGTCTGCCTGCATCCACCCATGGAGACAGGGCATAAAGGTTATGTTTAATATAACTGCAAGGATACTGTTCATAAGTATTCCAAGCCTCAGTGAGCATCACACTTGTGAACCAGGGCTTTGGGTTTGCCTTGATCAGAAAGAATAGCTGAAGTGTAGGATGTTGCAGCAAACATGAGCTGAAGGCAATGGAGAAAAAGAAGACACTTGAACTTCTGAAGCCCTTTGAAAACCTGGGGTAAATTAATTTCTAAGTATGGCTTATTGGATGACAGTGCTACCTCAACAGAAGATACAGTCTCGCTGAAGTTTTGAATGTTCTGAATTTTTCCAAAATTAACTCTAAATTAGTTACAGAATTGCTTTGTTTTCTTCCAGTATCTTCTGCTATTGTTTCTCTATTTTATGCCAATCTGAGGGTTCTAACTGGAGTTTCAGTCATTTCAAAATTTGTCACTTAAGACTTTGTACAATCAATCTGGTTAGACATAGTCTATTTATATACATTCAGAGAGCAATTTCAGTTTGTTATAGTTCTAACAAGACAAAAAAGAAATTCAAAGGAATAATTGCTTTTCATACTATATTAGCTTTAATAAAGCAGCCAAAGAACAAATTGGCATCTGTTTCCTGGCATTCTTTCCATTACTTAACCATAATCTTTTTTGAAATCATGAAGTTCCTGTCAAAATGCTAAAGTGTGATTAGGTTGGGAAATCTGAATCCAATTAAAGAAGACCTTGTGCTTGAAGCATTCACTGCTGTCATGAAGCCACCAATCAGATTTCCAAAAAAATAAATGCTTTAAAAAATGGTATGAATTTACTTGTGAATTTTCATGCCTTTAGATTGAGTACAATAACCTTGTAAATGAAAAGATACTTCTAGAACTTCTTTAAGTGGGAAAATTAAGTTGATTTCAAAGAAGAAAAACGGTAAGGTTTTAATTTCATAATGAATTCTTCCTTAAAGTTCCTAAAGCATTAATAAAGCAAAAGCACTGACTCAGTTTGGACACAGGACTGTCCTCTTATCAGTAACAAGTGTCACACTTCTTCTGTTGAGAGTGACACCAAGATGCAAAGTTGGCTTAGGAGCATGTGGCTGCTGCCTGCATGAGAGGTCTGAAACTCAGAGCAAACTGAAAAGTGTCAAGTCCTGGGTTCTAAGGGTTTCTGAGATGTTTTGTTCCAGATTAGGAGTCAATGAATTTTTATCACAAAGACTCCCCCAGACCTCCCTTGCTTTATGGTAGGTTTTCACCCTTGCTGTCATAACTTCTTTTAGTTGCTCAATATTAATATTCTTTTCTGAACTCTGTTAAATCTTTACACACACAGTGAGGCCTTGAAATAGGAAGTATCTGTAGGAAGTGTTTTCCAGACAGTCCGGTCTATTTGTATATTGCTTTTTAAAGTTCTTTCAGCCTTGATTTACATAGGAAGGGCAGGAAATGTAGCAATTGTTCTGAACAATTAATTTTTTGTTACCTCTATCATGTCCACTATACAACTCTTAAAAATAAAGACTTTCATACTTCTCAAACTCACATCTTGGCCAGGTTCTCTTAAATTCTGCCCCCCACAAAAAAACCCTCCCAGGCTTTTTTTTTTTTTTTTTTTTTTTTTAATATGCTGAATAGAACAGGATGTTCACAGGGAGTGCTTATGTTCTCAGAACAGTAGCAGGTTTTCATCATTGCATTATGGCAACCCAGTATTTTATTTATTTACCAGGCTGCAGTTGAGGGCTGATCAGGGACACTGTTCCTATGAGCACAGGAACAGGTTTCCAATCTCTTCATCCTCCCACGTTAACTAGATTTCATCAGAGCTAGTTGTGATTCTACCATGCAGTTAGTACTAAAATGAATACTTTACCCATTTATATGAGAAGAATGCAGTTCATTATAGGAATACCTTTACAACAAAGGATTCCAGTGACTTTTTGAAGTCAATGTCACACCTTTCAAAGGCTGGACTTGCCTGTGTTTATGAGGCTTGTCTGAACAATGGTTAGCAAATAGGGGGTATTCAATTGTATACAAATATATATCAATACCTCCTTCAGGCAGCTATAATGAGCGTTTTAGGTCACAACAAGCACCTTACATCTGAGATTAGACATAAGGTTCCACAGTAATAATAGCAGGTTTCCATTGTCTTTTTCTGGGTTAAGCCGGGATTTGGTCCTGGGTGTTGGAACAGGGCAAGAAAATGCCAGATCGGCAACCTTTAAGAAGGTCTATTGTTAACCACAGAGGGCATTTGGAGTTGCCTAAAAACATATGGTTGCTTGCAGAGCATTCCTGGTTAGACACTGAAGAACTAAATATATTCCACATATGTGGATAACCCCATTAGCATGGAAGAAGAGCAAACAGACATTGATATGGATGAAACAGATCCTAACTCCACTATTTCCTAGTCTTGTCAGTGAAAGGGAGGGGCTTCACTTAATATGACTAGAAAAATCATGCTTTTGTGTGTTGCTATAGTAGTCAAGCTTCCAACAGGTACCGTGAACAACCAAGAGCTAAAGGCTGACAATGTCCTTCAGGCCAGTCTCTGAAGATTAAGATTAGGCAGTGGCTGCCTTTCATGGAAGACAAACAGTGCCTCTGCAAGCATGCCACTTACATTGGCACATCTTCTGTTCTCTGCCCAGACAGCTCCTTGGATGCTCCAAGGAAGCTACCTTGGAGGCTGGCTGCTCTAGGAGCAAGAAGAAACACTGGCAGATGGCACAGCACTTCACAGAATCACAGAATAATTTAGGTCAGAAGAAGCCCCTAAAATCATTGAGTTCAACCATTAACCGGGCACTGCCATGTTCACCACTAAACCAGGTCCCCCAGTGCCCCATCTACACATCTTTAAATACCTCCAGGGATGCTGACACAACCGCTTCCCTGTACAGTCTGTTCCAATACTTGATAACCCTTTTGGTGAAGAAATTTTTCCTAATATCCAATCTAAACCTCTCCTGGAGCAACTTCAGGCCGTTCCCTCTTGTTCACTTCGCTCTGGTCTGCTCAAGTGTGCTGCTTATGAATGGAGGGCTCACTTGTCCTGCTGGTGGATTCTGTTTTGGAAAGCACTCTGACAGGTATGAAGACCTCCCCTCATGAGTTTTATCGCTCAGATATCTCCTTACTTGTTCTGGTGCCCCTTGTATTTATTGTGCAGGTCCCTGCTGGCTTAACCACTGCAGCCCTTAGGGTGGCTCTGTTGCTGGACTGAGTATCTCCCGGTCAATCTGGCAGAAACTTTATATTCTGCCATATTCTCCAGTGGCTCTGAAAATATTTGAGCATACCAAGGAAAGATGAACCATCTTTCAGCCAGTGAGGCAAGTTGGTCTAATTTAAAATTGTCTCCAGAAAATTTGTCCTTGTAATGTCTGTTTTAGCTCTAAAGGAGATGTGACTGTGCTGCTGTAGTTGTTAGCTATATTTGGGAAACAGTGGAGTCTTATTTGCCCAGAGTATAATGTCATATAGGACTATGAAAAAGGGCATTTAAATGCTGAAAGCATTTCTAGAAGAATATCTGCATGTGTCATCTGATCTCCAATCATAATTCACTCATTAGTTCAACAGGAGAACCCAAATTAATGAGTATTTGGGCTGGTGATTTTAAAAGGGATGTGGTCAGTACAGAGGACTGACAGAATGAACTCAAAGGTTTTATGAGTAACTTTATTTTCTTCCATGCTGCTGAAGAAGAGGTTGCAACTGCACTTTTGAATAGTGAACAGCTATATGGGAAGTGATGTTGTTCTTGCCTTCCTCTGTAGATGAATGAACCAACTGTTATTTTATAACTGTCACCTGTCCAACCAAATATTAATATTACATGGTAACACTTAGAGGAAAACTGTTGTCAGCTTATGGCATCATAAAAATTGAATTTTGTGCCCAATTTGTAGTTGAAAAAAAGCATGACGCGTGACTGGTAACAAAGTGGGGAGCTACCACATTACTAGTCATATGATTAAGCTCCTGAGCTTCCAAAGTTGTTTTCAGTAGGAAATCTGGAACTAAAAAAGCTGAAATGAAGAATATGTCCCAGCAATGATCGTAGAGCTGCCAAATATAAGACCATTTTAGTAATAAGTTCCCATAAATGGCTTTATGGAATGTGGTCAAAAGTGACAGCAGACAAGGAAGGCAGCAGGTGAAGAAGCATAATCTTGCAAGGAATGGTCAGAACAGTTCAGCAGACACTCAAAGGGAATAAGTAGTCTGAGGCATGCTATAGGGATGGTACTATAAAATCATACAAAAATCAATATTAGGCCAGATCAGATGTCTGGGTCTCCGAAGTGGCCAATGAGAGCCATGAAAACAGGTAAGCAGATGACAAGCTTCTGCAGTTTTCAACCAACTATCCTTCAGTCTCCAGCTATCCTCATCTCAGGGACTTACCAAGTTTGACTCCCAGCACCCTCCCAAGCTGTTCATGCCACAAACTCACAGGAACCAGGGAACTTGGTCCACTAAAGAGGCATACTCTCCTTAATTCTTCTTTGGCAATTATTTTCCTGTCTTCATTTATTATCACAGGTATTGTTTAAACTTAGGTTTAATTGATAATGTCATATTTTGCTCTGGGTTTTATGTACATAGTGTCTACACCAACTGCTTAGTTAGATATAGATATGCGTATACACTTATGGTTATGAATATATGTATGAAGTAACTAAAAATGCCATTGAATAAAGTTCTTTGAACAGCCTATTACTGAGTTAAAAGAAAAAAAAAAGCAGAAGAAATAAACTAAATAATATTCAAGTCAGGACTCAAATTAAACAGAGCCAAAGATGTCAGAATTTGAAATCTTATCCTGAACACATGCTGCTCTGAGAGTATATACAGCTGGGGAGACTCAGAGAATGCCAACTAAAATTATTCCTATTTGTATAATGCAATATTGAATGCATTTACATTACAGATGATTGCTATTGTTACAGACTGCAAGTAATCATGTTAATTTCTATAACATCCAATATCACAGTCCTGTATAAGGAAGGATTTTAATCATGTTAGGAGGGTGAATTCATTGATTTTCCAGGTTTCGTTGTCGCTATTAAGAAAACAAAGTTTTATAAGACACTCAGCATATCCTTTTTCTTACGTTGATTTGCTCTTTTCTATAAGCCAGGAAGATGTGAAACATTTTTTAAACCCTTTCTTTTCATATTCCCATTGGTGAATAAAAAATCAGCTTTTTGGCTGAAATTTGCTGGCATGAAGCAAAGGAACACAGCTCATCCCATTTTATAAGATGCGTACTTCAGTTCAAAGCATCTCTTTCCTGAGTGAATTCAACAAGTTTACAAAGTAATGAAGCGTTTGTGTTCAAAGTCTCTTCTCTGAGGAATACCATGTCTCTAGGAGTACTTGGTAGAATTTGCAAGAAGTATAATTTTAATGAGCCCGATTTAAGCACAGCTATCTGGCAGAAAGAGATCAATGTTTGCACATGAAGTGGCCAGAAAATATCATCAGGAGATAAAACCAGAATATTATCCATGGGTTCATATATACTGATGTGTCAGAAAAAAATCTCTGTTACAGTATAAAATACCTATGAATAATATGCAGTGCCCCTTTCCAGAAGGCGTGTTTAGGCAAGTGAAACCAATTAGAGGATATATTAAAAATGTGATATTCTTTATGGACAGGTTAAAATTTTGTGGCATCTCTGGTCACTGATTAAAGTTTCTTCTGAAGGGTGTTGTGTAAGCAGTAAATGGGGCCATTTGCAACCCTGGGAGAATCAATGCCAACCTCACATTAAAAAAGAAGAGCAGGCGAAGAAACAGTTGCAGAGATCAGCTGAGGAAGGCTTATTAGAACTAAAGAAAGAAAGACTCATTTATAATGCATGAAGCCCCTTGGCCCTCATTAAAGGATAAGTATGCTGTCTTGGATACTGTCTTACTCCAGCATCCAAAGTCCTTGGTTTTGGAAAATGTCCAGATGAAGGCCATAAGGATAGGTAAGAGTAAAACGGAATGTGATAATGGCTTTGAGGTCGTAATTTGCTCATCTTATGGGATGTGCAAAGAGAATCCAGTTGGGATACACAAGTACCCATGAGAAAAGTGAGAACTAAGATGTCCTGAAAGTTACATCAGGTGCTGCCACCAAAGCCCATGGTGAGGGTGTGTGTGCAGTCAGCAATGAAGGTGACTGAGGACAGAGGAATCTGTTCTGACAGGAAAACAATAACAGGAAAAGAGATGGTCTTCAGGCAGACTCTGTGCTCGGGGGTGTGCAGCAGGGATGTGTATTCAAAAACAATTGTTGGTTGCTATATGTCCCTGCAGAAGCATTTTGAGGTGAAAAACTCTGGGGAACATCTGTCTAGCCAGTTGGCTTTGCTGCCTGACTGGTCATTGCAAGGTAGAGGGTAGGGAAAAGCCAAAGAGAAAATGTGGAAGCTTGCTGTTTTGAATAAAATCTGCAAAATCTTATGCCGAAGAAGTCAAAGGATGTTAAAACTGAATCTGTCCAAGACCCAGGGAAGAATGTCATGATTCAGGGCCTGACCCAAAGCCAACTGAAGCCTGTGGGTTATGGAGTGAGTGTGCTATTGTAAGCAACAAACAGGATGTTACCATATCCCTTAGGATTGCAGAAACTTTAAATATCAGACTGGAAGAAATATCTTAGCTTGTCACTTCCCATTCCCTTTCTATAATAGTCAGCCATGAAATATAACCCCATTTATAAGTGCATCAAATGAGTTTTTATGCTGCTTCAGTGACTTCATTGCCACATACAATATGAAATCAGCTGAGCTATAATATGAAATCAGCTGAGCTATGCTGAGAGGTGGTGGTGGTGAGTTAAGCTGAATTAGACAAAAACCCACTAGATATAACCATCAGACAGTTACAGAAAACCCCTGCAGTTAAGATAGAAGGTGTGCAACAGGTTATTCAGAATAATATTTCAGCTGTGCCTGGACATAGCATTGAATGCATAGGATTGTATGGGAATTTCCATGCATCAGTGCATACATGAAAAAAGGGCATCATGAAGGATAGTGTTAAATTCTTATACTGACAAGCCGAAACTAATGAGACTAGTAATATCACCATCTAGGAATGCAGAGGATGCCTCTAAAAAACCTGAACATTAAAATCAATTGCTAAACTGCAGGCTTAGAGAGCAGTGAATTTGAAATTGAAATTTGTGGGGTAGTTGGAACAGTTATAGACTGATGAGTTTTCAGTGGGAGGCATGCTATTTTAAGTAGCTCTTATAAAATGATATAGATGAAAATTAGATGATTACAGAAATGGTGCTGATTTATGCCAAAGGAAAACCTTGCTTCCAACTATAAGGATTTGTTAAAGTGTCAATAAATTAGTGGGTAAAGAAGCACTGGCAGATACAATTATTCAGATTTTTTCAAGTCCCTCAATGATATCATTAAAGAAAGCCAGGCACCTAGAGGGTAAAAGATAATGTTCTGTTGTGCGGTGGAAATGGGCTGGGAAACAGCAAAATACAAAGGATAAAGAGCCAGGTTTCATCTCGAAATGAGGCTAATAGTGAAGTGTTTGCAATGCATCTGCTGTAACTGAGGCTGTTTATTAATAGTCTGACAGCAGGCCACAGTAGCAAAATCCGCAGATGATGCTAGGTGATTTAGATCAGTCAGGAATTGAGATATGCAGATATGACAAAATGAAGCCATCAGGCAATGTATTATTTGATGCTTGTTCTGGGTTTGTAGTTTGTTTGTTTGTTTGTTTTTTAATCAAAAGCAAAGTCATAAGCATTAAAAAAAAATGTTAAGTTCCTTGCAGCACCAGACTGTATTCTAAATGAACACAGTTTCAGTGCAAGATTTGCAAGTTATTACAGATGGTCCAGAAGAACCCTCTGCCTAATACCAATGAAAGAAAAAGGGTTTGGCTAAGAAAGGGACAATAAGAACAGAGCAGAATTCTATATGGCTGTTGTATCTCAGTCCTTACCATCCTCTGACTTCTAGTAATGTTTGCATTTGTAGTCTACCAGTCCCCGTCAAACTGTAGCCAGTGAAGGAAATCAGTTCCATCTAAAGAGCAACAGATAAGATCTCCAACAAAGAAATATTTCCAGAGACTGAAAAAGATAAATGAAGGCATTAATAAGAAGGAACAGAAGCTGAGAGGCTCATGAGAAAGAAAGGAATGCTCATCATTTTTAATACAAGATTTAATACAAGAAAGAGCAGAAATTGGTGTGAAGTCTAACAGTTCTGAAATAGGAAAATAGCTATTCATGCACAGTATGTAATAAATTTGCAGAACTTGCTGCAGGAAATGTTAAAGCAAATAGTTCATGAATGCTGTCAAACTGAAAAATAAGTGTGCCATCAAAATTCAGTATAATACTCAATGGATAAAAATTTGGAAAGAACTGCATTTTTACCACAGTGCTGACTCTGAGATATGAGTTTCCTTTGTATAGGGTTAGGAAAATTATTTCCACTGTAAATCTTTTTTATATCCTTGTACAATAATAGTTATGGCTGTAGTGGGGGACACATTTTGTTGTAGACCTTTATTGTGCTTTTATTTTCCTCCAATGAAAGACTCAGCAGCCTGTGGTGCCCTCCAGCCTTGAAGATCTATATTTTTATTTAATTATTTCAGACAAAATTCTAGGCAACAATTGACCCTCTTCAATGTTCAAAAGCTTTGCTTTAAATATGCCATATGAATGGCAGTCAAGCTGTCATCTGCTTTCTTGGCAGAGGTAATTTTGGAAAGACTGGATGGTGCTTAATATGGAAACATTAATTTTACTGTTATTAGCATCAGTAACTTAGAATTAAGCGTTAAGAAAAAGAAATATAGAGAAGCTCCAAAATGAAATAAAGGAGTGTAAGTGTTCTGAGACACAAAGTAGATATAGAGGTCAAGAGGATGATGATGAGACATTTGGAAATTAAGAAATGTCTTGTATTAGTGTATTATCACAATCCCCATTGACAATTCAGTAAGCTGTGCTTTCTGCCTTCCTTCTTCTGACCCCAAATTATTGAAAAACAGACACCTATTTCTCAGTGATTTCTCTTCCCAAATGGTCCAGGCAACCCTGCCTCCCACAAAATGTCGCAAGAGGCATCTTGTGCTGCATCTGCTGCATTTGAAGGTCATGTAATGCTTCTCCGGAAGAGGAATCTTTGTTACACCCTGTCATTATCTACTCTCCTTTATGGATGTGGAGGCTCCATGTGGAGATGGGCACTGTAATATCTATTTTGCAGGCAGAGACCTGGCAGCAAGGTTACTTTCCCAGGGTGGTACAGCCTGTGGAAGCCACGGATGCAAACCAGACACCCAGTGCCTTAGGTCAGGCTCAGCTGTTGCACGCCTGGAGAGTTACCAGGGTTTGAGTGGGAGAGAGGGGTAAGGAATGAATCCTGGGCTCATGCTGCTGAGACAGAGCTGTGTTGTTCTCCCTATCCTTCAACACTTAGAGTAGAGGAAGAAGAAGCTCCTGTATGCCAGTTACAGTATGGCTAGAGTTTGCTGAGCTCACTGTATGAAGATTATAATGCTTTGTGCTTTTTGTCATGGTGTTTAAAACAATACCATATCAGTATAATTTTATTTTATAAACTGGAGTGGGCATTTATAAACTAAATTAGGGGGATTTACAAACTGAAGTGCCTATTGAGTACTCTGCTGTGAACATAGAGTAATGAAGCCAGGGAGAGAAGCATTTCCTACAGTAAGGTAAAGAGCTCTGACTAAATAACCTGGCAAATAAGGAACCGTTCCTAGTGCTGAGATACAGGCAATTCCAGATGGACAAATTCCCTCCCTTCCTAAGGTAGGTCAGGGCACATCTCACCTCTCTGCTTTCTCTTCTCCCCAGCACGCCTTCCCCATGCTGAGGAAGCTGCCTATGCTTGGAAAGCAAGGGGACAGCAACACCCTCTGACTGCAATTCAAAAGAATCCCAAACAGGCACAACACACTTGTTTTCCATTAGTTACCATTATCCTCTTGCTTTTTGAAGTCTAAATGGAGAGCAGACTACAGAAATCCTAAGTGAAATGTGGTTTTGAGAGATTGTGCTGGGCGCACAGTTGTCCTTTTTCTCTCCCTGTTTCTGAATTTTCCACTGGAGACCTCGTTGAATCTTTCGTTTTACACAAAGATTGCTCCGAAGCTGCTTAACCTGCACAATCCTCCCAGATGTGTACCAAGGCCTGGGGAGGCTGTGTCAGAGGCCGTGTCCTTGAGGCTGGTGCAGGGGAGGGGAGAATGTGTGAGATGATTCTCTTCAAGAAGTCTCACTCTCCTGGGCTGCCTTGCACACTTCAGAGAGAATCGAGGTCTGCTCTCAGGGAGGAAGGTAAAATATAGCTCTGAGTGCCCTCCTACTGCAGTTCTGATTTATCTCCTGAGAAGTCATCAGACTCCACTCAGCTGCTTATTTATAACTAGGCTTCTAAAAATGAAAAGTTTTTCTTTAAATGACTACTACTGAACTTCAAAAGTCAGCAAGACCCTTTGAAGCTACCAAATGGCACAGAATAATATAATTGTCTAGCAGTGCTTACCTGCAGACTCACTGTGTTTTTCAGATCTGTTCATTTCTGATTACACCTATTGAGATGCAAGAGAGCCAGCCAGGTTCAGATGTCACCGACAGAGCCATTACTAGGGAATGTGGTGTGAGGAGGAGCAGGATTCCAGTCCCAGACTAAGGTTTTAAGGTTTTTATGACCATTATAGGAGGTAGGTTCATTTTCTGAACTGTGATAAATTAGGATAGTTCTGCATATTTCCAAAGAGTTAGGACAATTTATATCACCTACTTGGTTTTGTATTAGCTGAAGGTGAAAGACAGGGCTGTGATTCAGTAATTACAACATGAATTTTGCCATTGAGGTCAATGAAATCCCACCGTCAAGACTTTAAAGCAGCAAAACAGCACAGAATTGATTTCAATGTACTGTTCTCTCCTTCCTAAGGGCAAGTTGTTCCTTTGATGTTATATTTGAGGTGTTTGTAGAAACCTGTAGGTAGCAGAAAAATTAAAGCTTGAAGTTTGCTTCAATTCGACCTCGCCATGGGGACAGAAAAGTCACAGTGGGAAACATCAGTAGCATTCTGCAACACAAATGATAACTAATCACTTTTCTGAGTTACAGTCACCAGGCACATGGGTCTTGCTCTTCTGGCAGCACTTCCAAGGAAAAGACTCTCGACTGGACTACCTTCACAGAGAATCAGAGTTCTTTCCTAAAATAAGAGAGAATATAATTTCCTTTTGTGTCAGAAACTAGCTAGCACTGAGGTTCTGGAGGGAATGAAACTGAGTTTAGCTGATCAATACACAAAGCTTATGCAAACATGTTTTCTTTTGGGTGAGGGAAATTCTTCGATCCATCATTATTCAGCTTCATTCTTCAGTGAATTAACATCTCAAATAACTATTCAGGTCACATAGGTTCAAGTCGCTAAGGCAGAAGCAGCTTTGCCTCCTGAGGACTATCAGGCAGCAGGGAAGGTAAATAAAGGGGTTTGTTTAATGTTTAAAAGAGCGTACTAATGGACAATTAGCCAGAGGATTTGAGAGTAGTTTTTTAAATCCACAAAGAAGCAAAGCTTCACACACTCAGCAAACTCTGGGCTGTGTTTTGGGCTAACACCGCAGTACACATCTCAGACCCGCAGCATTGATGGTGACGGGAACCCACGATTGTCACAGCTTCTGTCGGGAAGTGGTGACAAAAGTTCGCAGATGTTTTGAAGAGAGTAGTAGATAATCTAAAGCAAAGTAAATTTGCAGAGCAAGGACACATTTAGGCTAAAGTATTTGCCCCAAGCCTCAGAAGTCAACTGAACTGCATCTTTAGACAGTCATGGCTGCGATGTCACTGTTAGTAACATAAATGATGTGGGAAGAAACACCGAGTCACCTGGTTCAATGAAATCAATATAGTCATGCAATACTTCGAGTGCTGTTAAGGTTTTCAGAGACAGTAGATCACACTTTCAACAACATGGCTCGCAGTTATTTCTTATTTAGAGAAGGCTGAGAAACAGTCCACACAAGTTGTGCTGCATGTTGGTCACAGCACCCCTGCTGCGAACAAAAAAATTGAAAAGATGGAATGTAATTTTAGAGAAACAGCATACTTTTGAGGTGTTTCAGTTTTTGAGTAAATTCTACCTCTGAAAACAAGGTGAGGCAGTACAACAGTACGGGCTTTCCACTGTGTCCATATTTAGATGGTATCCTCACTACTGAAATGAAAAGCAGAAGAAAAAATTGAAAAAGATGGCACTCGTGCTTGAAAAAAGAATCTGCTGTATTCTAAGGTATTATTTTTTAGTTTTAAGGTGCTATTGGAAGTTTGTAGTTCTGTTAACAGAAACATACTCTGCTTCTGAAGTAAAATTCAGCAATGAGCACAATTATAGATTTTGTGTCATAAGTATCAGATAATTTCTCAGTTTGGTGATCTGTAAGTGCGTTCATTGTTCTCTGATGAAACTGAGTGGCAAGATAAAAAAAAAAAAACCACAAAAAACCCCCACCAAAACCAAATTAGGATAAATATATTTTTTCATCCGGGAGACTGAAACAATCCAAACAGTCAAGATTACTGTTGTGAACCTGCTAGTGAAAAATACGATAAAAATAATAAATTCAATAAAGTACTAAATTAGCTGATCTGAGACAAAACTCCTCCCAAATTAGGTCTGCCAGGTATTTGAGACATTCATTTGACCATCAGTTTGTTAAAAGAAATCTGAAAAGAAGTCTTAAAGATCTTCTGTTGATACCATCATGTCATGAATTATTCAGCGGCAGGGCATCCAGTGTTGCCTGTCTGTGATAGTATTATTGGCTAATTAGCAATTTTACTTCCTCCCAGGTCCCATTTCCTAAATCATACTCATCAGCTTTTGATACACAGTACCCTGCTACAGTGTGGAGTGTGGTAACAAGTTAACATTTTCCAGTAACAAATTAACATTTTTGAAATATTGAGTCAATTCTTGCTTTCTGTACACAAATAGACCCAACTGAATTCTTAGCCCTCATTAGACCAGGATAAGGACAACGTCAGTTAAATAAAGCCTTCTCAGCAGCTACAAAATGCAACCACTTGACATTTCCTGAGAAGTTCAAATTTTAGAAAATTATTAAATAAGTCAGTTTCCAGGCAAGGCTAGCTCACACGCTGCATGGACATGGCATGGAGTTGTGTGTACATTTTATTCTGTACATCAAATGAGCTGCGTGTTCCCATTATGGCCATGTCAAGCCTGAAAAAAAATTAATAGTTGAGTCAAGATGAAGCCTTTACTAACCTTTGTTAAAAATCAAACAGGAAAAGTCGTAGTATGCGTTGAGGGCTTTATTTGAGCACATCATATTACATTATTTTCTCCCAGATTTATAAATTTATAACTATTTATATTTATAAATTAATAAATAAAATATTTATAAATAAAATTTCATCATTATTCCTGCACCTTCTACAGTATAGATACTACAATAGAAACATGATGTGTTCAGTCATCCCCAGACACAGCACATGTGATCTGTGAATGCTCAGGTATTTCCTATCTGTGAATATCTTTCAGATCTAAGGATAAAAAAGAGAGAATCAGAAACTAAATACTTTTATGGCTGAAAGGAATTAAATTCTCAGTGAATAGATTATTAAAAGATAATTCAGTAATATAAAACATATATGAAACTGTTTCATCTAAAACCCTCTATAGATATCTGTATTTTTATTGGACATGTGTCTGATGCTGAAATCAATTTTTTGTTTGTCAAAATTATGTGAAATCATGTTCTCTCTTGAATCTATAGCCACATTTCAAAGGAATAAAGTTTTTTAAAAATGCAAGTGTATCAATAGTATTGTGCTAGAAGTCTCTGGGACTTGATTGTCTCAGCAGATACATCCTTAGAACGGTCCAGGTGTGTTTTTGAGCACATCCAATTAATACTTGTCTCTAGGCACTATTCAGGCACTTGCAAGGGGCTGGGGATTGTGTTTGCTGGCTGAGGACAGGGGACAGCAACACCTGTACCTCAGGAGAAGCCTTTAGTCCAGTTCAAATGAAAAACTGGGAGTAGTCTGTTAGCGGCAGGAAGGCAGCAGAAGGAAGGTGCAGGTAATGCTGTAGCCCATGAAAGCACAGCAAGTGCCAGGAATGTGTGCCACCAGTAACCTCTGATTTTCTTCGCTTCATCTTCCTTTGGTGGGAGGAATGATGGGCTCATGCTGCTGTCATGAGCTTCTCAACTGCTACTGCATGTCCAGGATGCAAGGCATCCTCTTGTCTAACACTTAATTTTTTATAGTCCACTCCAGCTGCCACTTAATGAGAACAAAAGTTTGATTGTAACATAGACAGGAGCAGAACAGATGTTTGGAAACAGTCTTTTTTCCTTAATAGCTGTGGCTGTGCCTCAGACAATCTCAACACACCATTTTTCATACTCCCTGGTGTTTTTGTATGATGGTAGCGAGGTGTAAATGGATGCTTCACATCTGTAGTGCTTCTAACCCACTCTCATGGTCCATAGGAGCCTTCTCTAAGCTGAAAACTCGTTCTTGTTCCAAGGGTGACTTGAAACTCCTGAGGGAGACCAGAACACCCCTCAGCTCACTGCTGTGCCCTGGAGACAGTCAACATCTTGTAGAAAGAGGAGTCAGCCTAACTTAAAGCCAGTAGGTAAGTAACAACAGAGAAGCAAACCCGAGTAATTTCTGGTGAATTACATAAACAAAATCAGCAAGTCAGATGCTATGTTATTGCTAAGGTTTATGTAGACTTTTCAGAAAGTTAATTCAGTGTCTGATACTCAGAGAACAGCAAAAGACAGTTTAGAGCAAGGTTCTTTTTAAAGAACTAGTGTTTAAAGTATTACAAATAGTTAAAATTAAGTAGTAAGAAAGTTCAGTGCCTTTGTAGCCCTGGAAAACTAATTTCTCACTTGGAATGGTATGGGTAATAAAAACTGTTCAGAAATAAGGAATTAAAACTGAGATGATGAACTACAGTTATTAACTGGAAGTGAGGATTTCCAGCACACCTGCCTTGGGCCAAGGGCTTAGCTGGCCTGTAGGTATGCAACTCAATTAACAGCTTTATCACTCTTTTACACCTGATTTGCCTTGTTGTGTAGCTATGTACCATATACATTCAAAGAGTACTTGAGATTTAAGGAAGTTTGCCAATTTAGAGGGTTTTCAATTCCAGCATTATCTTGCTTGGTTTACACTTCCTCCCTTTATTCCTGAGCTGATCTGAGTGTCTACTTTCTATTCTGCAGGGGTACTTTCTCCAAACACATCACTAACTTCAGTTATTTTTGCCTCACAGTGCAACCTATGAGCCAACATTACCCCTATTGCATACATTCAGGATAAGGGAAAAACAGGATCAAAATAATCTGCCTGGAGTCATCTTGGAAATTTGTTTCAGACCCAGCAGCAAACTTGCAGGGGTGAGCCAAAGAGAGTTGGTATTTGTAAACCATTGCAAGAGCCTCCAACCGTAGACTCTGAAAAAGAGGAAGGATCCAGCCTAACGGGACATCAGACCAGCTTTCTGCTCTGCCTCATTCATGAAGGGATGCCTGGCTGACTAGTTAGGTCCTCTGCAGCCGCCTCTCTTGTATGATATGTAGGAGATGGTGGTGTGGGTCTGTGGCTACTGCCCATCTCGTAACTGCTGCAACACCAAAGAGTACGAAATGGCTTGAGAGTGACTGTAATTCTTGTGACCTCTCCAGCTGGTCTGCCACATCCTACCCTCTGTCTCCAGGATTAGTTCTCAAAGAACAAGGCTGCATTGTACCAGCAAGCATCTTGCAAGCCCACAGCTCATTTGAATCCACACAGGTCCCACACTTATAGGAGAGAAAAAAATAATTAAGGCTGTCAGTCTAGAATCACTCCTAAAAAAACCTCTCTACCCAACCAACCCCACCAAATCCTGAGACTGAGCCTTTTTTTAATTGAATCATTTAAAAATTAATCAAAACTGAGAATACTATGCAACCTAGAAACTCTCTGTACCTGTAACTCACAGAAGATGGCTTAGTATTTCAGTACTCACCATCAAGAACTATGGAGTAGTGTATAAAACAGGCAAAACCTCATTTTTCCAAAGGTATAGCTGCTGAGTAGCGTGGCAGAAGCAAGCTCATCCTCTACTGTTTGGACTTGTGTCAAAAAGAGGTGATCAGTAGAATCACAATTTCAGATGTTAAAACTCCCTTAAACAATTGGATTTCACAGTCTTTTTTCTTCTTCTTTTGTTTTGTTGAAGAAGCACTACTACCCAAGTGACAATTAGGATTAGGAATGAAGCTGTGGCCTGGAACAGTGGAGTCATGCCATCTGGCTGGGATGACTAGGGCAGGGACTAATTATTTGCTTCCTAACTGCAGGCTTATGTCGCTACTGGGTCAGGACTGGGCTGGGTAAACCTGTCCCGTAGGCTGGGTTTTACTTACTGTCAGTAGTACGGGGCAGGATTTGTACAGTTAGTGAGGAGGCCTGTAAGGAAGCATGTTACTTGCTATGAACATTTGCCTTCTGTTTAATATGTTTGTTTAATCTTGAGGGATACAGCCTGTCACTGAAAAATGTAATATGTGAGATTTGACTTTGAAAATACAGCACCATGCTCTGTAAATTCCAGCCAGGTGCATTTGGCTACATTTCATTCATTGTTCCCTATGAGAATTCTCTTTCATATTTTCCACAGGCAAAATTGTGAGGGATATTTTATTGTACTGCTCTAATGGTCAACTGTGGTAAAGCTTGAATGACTTTGATCATAGACCAGGAAACATTTCTCAGACGCCAGAAAAACTTCACTGCAAGAAAAATGTTATAGAAAGAAAAATAGCCAAAACACCCCACAACACGCACTGTAAACCTGCAGCTGGCCTGATGGAAGAAGGTTACTGATACATGCCTTGAACACTCTTTTCCATATGCATTGGGCATCAGTTGATGGCACTTAACAATTCATTTTGCTACCACAATATTTATTTTCTGAATAATTATCACGCATTTTTTGTGTTTTATGACTGTTTACTGTCACAGTCTGCTAAAAAATTATATACTTGTTCCTTTTTGTTCAAAGATGTGTTGATTTATAAACAATTTATTTGGCAGCTGACAGTTTTTTTCCCAGAGCTTAATATAGATGGTGTGTGAAGAATCAACTGTTGACTGCTGGATTGGCATTTACTTTCAGAGTCTACCACATAAAGATGTCCACAATTCACAATTAGGGACTTTCATAAAACTAGACTTCTAATTATGAAAAACAAGGTGAGTTAGATGTTGATGAGAGAAAACTCATTAAAACATAGTCAGGATAAGAAAACAAAAGGGGCAAACCATGTCAATTTGATAGTTGGTCTCTTGCAAGACTGAATTGCTATTACTCAGTTATTACCTAAGCAAAAACGTGGTTATCTCCCCTAGTCCACATTGACCAGACAGACAGACTTCTCCCTTGAGGAATGCTGTGTAGCCTCGGTTGTGCTACAGATATGCACCAAAACCACAGGAAGAACAGCCACAAATGTAGTGAAGGGATTTGACTTTCTGAGCACAGATGTGGATCTGTTCTGTACTTGGGGTTATAGAAGGCAACCTCTGTTGTCTTCTGTAACTATGACTGAACAATTTAAGTAGCAACACTTGGAGCAGAAAGAGGCAAGCAGGTCTTTGTCACCAGAGTTTCATTTTCAGAAAGGAAGGTACTATGGTAAGGGGGCATTGAGCACTGCTTTTGCTGCTCATTCTAGAGTACCTTCTGGGGCAGAAACTGTAATGTTCATGGTTCACAGTAACCGAGTTTAATTTTATGCCCCTAATGAGGATTTTTCACAAGTTAATTTCTGAACAAAGTGCTAAAATCAGTACTTCCATATCACACTTTTTAATCCTAAGAACTTCAGTGTACTTAGAGGACAATTAAGTATCTTTACACTGCCTAAGTACCTGGCATACTGAGAGCTCATGTGGGAACTATGAACGAATGAATGAACATTCATTCACGTGAACGCCAGTTCATCGCTCATCCTGCAAATATCAGAATGATGACAGTCCTGCATAGTGCCATTGCTGACAGAGAGAGGTGTTTTCTTCATGTGCATTAGCAGTCCTTGCATGGTGAGAGCCAAAGACCGGTAGCACTGAATGAACAATCCAATTGGCCAGGTGATTTTGCCTTGGTGCTCTGCACCTTCTCTTTGCTCAGCACTGTGTAGCCTCCTTGCTTTGTTCTAAGAAACACTGAAAATAGAGACCTATTGCTCTTCTCATTTCTCATAGAGGCCTGGGGACTGCTTTAACAATTCAACACTATGAAATATTGAATTACATTGCTTAGGAATGTTCCCTGACACTGTTTAATTTACTAGCATAGGCACAGCCCAAGTCCTCCCTTATGAAAACAGACCTTGAAAGATTGTGTAGCTGTAAGTGGTAAAGTTTGAGCAGAATGGAGTGCTGCAGTACATGTGGGTGGAGGGGGGGAGTTCTCTACCATTCCAAGGTTGATTTCCTGGGCATTTTAAGTGTTCACTGGTTGTTTCAACAGCAGAAAGGGATGGCCAAAACTTCCAACACACACACACAAGATGTCATCTCTTCTCTTCTGCTTTCATTTTCACCCTCTACGAATGAAAGCCTTTCTTGGAGCTGATAACTTTGCCTGGAAAGACTCAAAGGGATGACTGGGAGTACTGTGCCTGAGAATCCTTTTTTCTAGTTCCTGGTAATGGCAAAATTCCCACTGATGTGAATGAAATTTTACTGCTATAGATTTACTGTACATTCTTAATCCCAACTGCCCTGAGGCAAGAACATCCTCAAATACTTGCATGTTCTCCATTTCCTAACAAGCAATACTTTTTCTGATTTAAAAGTAAAAATCTGTAAGGTATGACTTTTTGACCCAACTCGGCTGAAGAGAATGTTTTTCCCAGCTTTCATGCAGATCCAAGTTCTGAATGCACTGCATTAGTTTTTTATTAATATTCTGCTCTCACCTTTATCAATCTCCTCACCAGCACAAAAGCTCATCTGCAAACTATTACTGTCCCACCTTTAGAGCTCCGATCGGCACATCTGTTGCTTATAAGTGGGGCTTGACGTCAGTGAGAGATGACTCCATCATCTATCAGATTTAGCATTTTAAGGGGGAGAAAACCTGCCCAGCTGAATATGCTGCTAGAAAGCATACCTGTCCCTTAAGTAAATAAACCTCTATTTGAATTTCTATCAGTCTGGAAACAAACAAAATAAAACCATGAACTTTAATTGCTACCGATAAATCTCCATGCACTGCTGCTGTCAAGGTAGGCAGGTAATATAATTTCAATGCTTCTGAAAAAGATACACTGGAAACAAAACACTTTTTCTTATATCTTTCAGTCACTATTTGGATCTGTTATTTAATTCATCATTAAAGCATATTATAGTTTTGTTTAGAGTTCATTTCATACTACAGAATACAGAGGTAATATTTCTAGGTAAAGTATTTAGGCATGTTCTTCTGCCATATGCCGCATTATACCAATTCTTTGTTGTAGGATTGGTTTTGGTGAGAAGATTTGGTGTTCACAAGCCAAAATCTGCCGACTGGAGAATATTTTAAGAAGTACGTGAATCTGTATTGATGATGATCACAACAATTTTTTTCCCCTCCCTTTCCTCTTACAGAAATAGGTTATTTTTGCTACAATGGTCAACAAAAAAAATATGACACTAAGTATTTCTTTGGGTGACTAGTGCCAAGATTTCATTCAGGAAAGCAAGTAGAAGCCCCAGTTTTACAGTCCTAGCAGTCTTGATAACAGATAGACAAGGACATATCTCCTCAAAAAAATGCAACCACATCCTTCTAGTCCTTCCAAGACTGTTAGAAATGTTGCAAGCACTTGTGTTGGCACACTGGACAGAATTTGACCAGCTGAATTCTTTTTTTTATAAAAGCGGTTGGTATTTTGTGGCCAACTGTCCGCTTGCCTCTTGCAGACTTCAACTTGGCACACTAGCTGAGGCTGGCTAGAGATGCCCAGTCTCACAGGAAGGCTTGCCAGTCCTGGCTCACTGTGCTACCCGTGTTTCAAAGCTTCTGCTCAGCTGGGAGCACTGGCAGCCCTCACTCACTGCTGGCTGCAGGAAACGCTGTACATGATAGCCTCAAAATTTTTTGGCAGCAAAATTGAGTCAGCTTCAACTGCAGGGCACCATTGTATGCCGGACAACAGTGAAAATCATTGAAGAGCTTGCTTGCAAAATTATTGACTGAACTTGTTCTGCATGAAAAGGTACTCTAGCAATGTTTTATGGATTTCCACACACAAACAATAATGGCTGTTTTCAGACAATTTGTAAGAGGAAGAAGCTACTATTGGTAAAGCAGTCATTGCAAACGCAGCATTAGCAGTACAATAAAGAGTCCTTAGTTCTTTCAGAACTAGCCAAGAAAGTATCAAGAGAAATGGAGGCAAAAGTGAAAAATGAGATAATTCAGGGGTATGAGAATGTATGACTTTCTTGTAGTCAAAATCTCCCTACATTTTAAGGAAGGATTACTCTCAGGTATATGAAGTATATAGCTTTTATATGCACCCATGAACTCCCAAACCCCTCCTTTTTTTCTCTGATTTAGTGATTAGAAGATAGATAAAATGGACACTCACATTCAGACTTCAGTGGCATCTGTTCCAGGGACTGACTGACTAGATACCAAAAAACGTCTGTGGCAACATATTTCTCTCATTTGTTTGCCCTCATGTGTATGTGTGTGCACTCAAGAGTTCTCTATTTTGTACAGTACGTTAAACAGCTTAAGAAAAATATAATTTTCCCTTGCCAACCTTGCCTTGCTTATGAACAAAGGTACAGAGGGAAAAAAAATTGGGAGAATTACAACAAATGTAACTGCTGAGAATGCCATAGCATAAGTACCCAGTAGAGACCTATCATGGCCTTATGCAAGCTGAGTTAGCATAAAGTCTTATTTCATTCATGAAAAGAAATAAACCTAGGTACCTCAGTTATTGCTGCTCAGTAACCGATTAGTTTGCAATATAAAATTAGTGCAGCTCCTGGGATGTTTTGTTCTGGCTGCTCCCATCATGCTTTCACTTTACTTCTATTTTCACTATAATATGTTCCTTTTACTTGCCGTTACGGATGAATGAAAGCTCAGTTATCAGCACAGGAGTTACCTCTGGTGAGGAAATGTGTACTCAGAATAGAAGTATTGTGCCACCAGCTGTGTTAAATTGCTGCCTTTAAGCTACTGCGGAACAACTCAAGCCTGTTGTAAAACAGATAGCAGGAAGTCGCGTGTGTTGCCAAGGAAACCCTTGGCTGCAAGTTTATTGTATAAATAACACCGGGGTGCGGAAGATGTGACTAACGAAGAGTAGGGGATAAAAATGAAGTGTCTGGCATGTCTCAGTGCCTGGGGGAGGGTCATAAGCAGAAGCAGTGAAATAGATTTAGCAGTACAGGTAGTTGATCTTTCTTCAGCTCGGAAAAGCAAGGAAAGCAGGTCTGTAATTCAGAAGTGATTGGGGAAGAAAATAGAGGCTGGAGGTAGAAGTATGACCATGATGAGCAAGTCCATGCCCATGGGTGGAGAAGCAAGAGTGACCCCTGCACCTTCTCATACTCACTAGAGAAAGAGTTGCTGGTACTCAGAGCTATGCAAGAGAAGAGGCAGATGAGGGTTGTAGTGGCAAGTAGAAAAGAGAGAGAAATATGAAAGACAGTAGCCACCATAGTAATGTATCTAAGCATTGGGACAGATTCAAAACAAACATCAAGACATTTATGTTCTCCAGGATTATCTGAGTATAACTTCTTTAAGGTTTTGCTGTGGACAAGATGCTACTAGAATTCAAAGAAAAGCAGCAGGCAAATCCAACTCACTGCATGTCAGATATGCGTCAAGACAATAGCAGCATGTCCTGAAAGCTTGCCTCTTCTTCTTGACCTTACAGAGAGGGTCTATAATTAATCAGCACTATCAACAGTTCTTCGTGAAGTATTCATGCTAGCTTTCGTGCATTTTAGGGGCTTTACTGCTTCACAGATAGAATCTGAGAGCTGTGGTGCTGGGAGAAGTGCAGCTTGGGTAGTGGTGTCTTTCCGAGAAGGCAAAGGGCTTGCAGCTCAGGAGAAGGGCTGATTTCCCTCACCTCCTCATAGCTTACACTCCTCCTTCAGTAAAATGGGATAACATTGCTGGATCTGTAAAGCAGTTTGAGCTACAGGTTAGAAGACAATATGATTAACTTCAGTGGAAATCTGTGAATGAACAGAAATACTTCAGAGCAGATGAGCCCAGAAGTACCCACTGGGCTATAGCACCTGGCATGTGGTGTTGCAGTGACTAGAAAGATCTTGATGACCTGGACTACTTTTTAACTGCAGATGCTTATAGACTGGGTGGGAGGTAACAAGCACTTGACACTTGGAATCACCGCTGTTCACCTTAGGCAACCGGCTTTGGCAACTGAGGGAGTTTGGTGTTGCTTCTAACTGTACTATCTGCCTAGGTCTGCCAGCTGCCATTTGCACTTAGTGAAAACCCTTTTCCACTTTGATGATCTCCCAGGTTCCCTGACATTGTGCTATCATGGCTGATGGACATTCAACAGCCTGGACTGATGAACAAAGTCTGTGTGATGTGTTGCTCTGTATGCATGGTGCAGGCTGTGCCAGTTGGGTATATCCCACTCAGCTGCCATGGGATGCAGATAAATTTCCCCTGGATTTGCTGATGCTGATGGTTACGAAAGGGAGAGAAAAAAGCTGCTGCAGGCATAAAAGCCCGCTTGGCAGGTCTCTTCTAGTGTGTCCTTTTGCCACTGAACAGAAAGGCTCAGGGTAACGGAGGAAAACACTTCAGTTTACAACCTCAGTCTTTAACAGGAATGAAGTCAAGAACAGTGGTCACAGTTCAAGTCTCAAGATATTTGTACTCATTGCAATTGAAAATTTTTTATATTAATTTATATAGGGTTATTTTTTCAACCTAGCCAATGCTTCCCATTTTCTTCTCCTGTAGTTTTTTTGTATGAAATGAGCTCACAGTTCCAATTACCTAATTAACACCCTTGTGTAAGGATTGTCGGTCTCTTTGGAAGCATTACAGAACAGGACTTTAGAACAGGAAAACCTCTTCTGACTGTGGAAGGGCTACTGAAATCTGCTCTGGACAATCTGCAGGACTGAACCTCTGGTGACCACAAATATTGTGAAACGGACATTTGGAAACATCTTCCAAATGCCTCTAACCAAGGAAGGAAACATCTGGTTTAACAAAAGTGGTTCAAAACACCATCTCCCATTCAGGAACTTCATCAGGTCTCTGCAGCGTCCATGGCAAATGGATGAGCCCTTAAGGTATTTTGCTTTTGGAAAATGCACCATCCTGTGCCATCATATTTAATGCTTATGCAACAGCATTTCCTTGAAGTGGAAATAAAAGTTGCTGGATTTATGATATAATTTCATGAACTGTGCAAACTCTGGGATATATTTTAAAGTCACTTGGGAAGAAAAATAATCTCTCATACTTGAATCATTAAATGAGTGAATTACTAATAAAACTATTCTCTTTCTATAATGAGTTGTTTTAATTTTTCAGTTAAGCTGCAAATCATTCAACCAATTTTACCTTAATGAATGAACACCTTGAGCTAGCATCCATTTAAAAAAAATATATATTTCAGAGCAAGTTATTTTTTCTAAAAGAGATGGTGGCTGTTTTCCTTTTTCCAGCATGCCATTCCTCTCAGAGGTATAAGATGGAGAATGTGAGATGAAATAGATACTGCAATGAAAAGCGTATGTCATTGCCAGAGGATCTTGGAGGATTCCTTGCCTTTCCAGACTATCTGTCCCTATTTTAACAGAATATTTATGTCTAGGTGATACTATACGGTTCCACACATTTCTCTGGAATTTTAATAAATACATACTTTGTTCCATTCCATTTCAGTCCTCAATACTGTTAGACTCTGTAAAATATTAAGTTGAACTACAGCTAGAAATCCTATATTTTTTAATGTTAGACTGATCTGTTCCTTTAATTCAGTTCCATTTTTCTGTCTCTATACAGATAATAAATACCAGTTTTACAGAAAGAGTTTTTTCATATACTTTATAGACATATGGAACCTTAAGCTTTAGTGGTTTTAGGATTCCTTGGATGAAAAAATATTAGAATAATTCTCAATGGAGAAACTGGTGGGTCATATATTTGCTGGGCACTAAAAAATCAAGGATTTTTTATCAGTTTTAGTATGATAAAACAGACTTTTCTCACAGTTTATGTGGATTCCTGCTTCATGAGAGTTTTAATATTTCAGATAAATAACCACCCCTTAGTCCTCTATAAAACACATTCCAATTTTTAGTATGAATTTTGGTAATTTCAAATACTCAATTCCAGACAACAGGAAAGCCAGATATTTCACATGTTTTCTCCCCTAAATGCATGATTTATATTTATTTCCTTTAATATCCTCAAACCTGTTAAATACTGAGCTTTCAGACTTTGATATGAATTTTGGGCCTGCTCGGATGATTGCTGAGTGGTGAAGTGCAACCTGATATATGATACAGGACTGACTGTCAGGAAAGTGGGATGCTGAGTGAAATCTGTTCTGTTGTTGATTTGAGTGGGACCAGGACTTTACCTCTGTTCTCAATCCTGAGTTTCATCTGAATTTGTGGAAAGAGTTCTGATGAATTAACATGGCTGAGGCTGAATTCAGGTACCTGGAGCCAAGAGACTTATAGCCAAAACTGCTACTCAATCCTAGAACAGTTTTGCTGCAAAAATTGTGATGGTGCAGTGTGCTTAAGGGCTTGGGGCTGCAGAATTTTCTGATAATCTGATTTATACAGTATATCTATATTGTTGTACGGGTGAAGAGCAACAGAAAGCATAGCATTTGGCCCTGATCCCTGTTGCCAGGGCATTAGCATGAACTGTGGTATATGTGAACAGGGAACCCAGGTGAAGCCTGTAATAGAACAGGGCAATTGTTGAAGAGGGCAATTGTTTCAGATTGGCTTTGTCTTGTTTTTAGAGGCTGCATGTTCTGACAGGGGTCACATATCAAATATAATGCTGCTAGTGAGCTTCATGGAGTGACATCACTTACTCATGGCATGATTTTATTTTCTCCTGACATTCTGCTTGCTGAAAAACACTGCTGAAGTTAAAAAAATTCAAATAATCCTCGTGGAAAGGCAATAGGGAAAGTAAAATGAATATATAGGCAAACAAAGCCCTAACGACTTCTTGAGGACCCTCATTATCAAAGTGCATTAAAAACACAAAGGGATCAGCGTTGTGGTGTGCCGACTGCCAGAGGTCTCCTCCACCAAAGAGGCATAGTCAAATTTCTCTTTTCTTTGTCCGGTCAATTTTTGTATCATTTCTGAAAAGCATTCTCAAGTGCATCTCTCAAAATCATTTCAGGCAGCTGCTCCAGCTTTCCTTTGCCTATCAGGAGTTGTGCTGGCACATTAGCCTCCTTGCCTTCAGAAGAAGTGAAAGGCCAAAAGTCCACAGAATAAACTGCAGATGAGGCAGACTAATTGGTCTCAAAACCGAAACATATGGCTTCTTTCAGGATCTTGACTTTTAAAATACTTGTTTAAAGTAAACATTTGCAATTCCTCATGAAAGGCACTTTCCTCCCTGAATCCTCTTGACCCTCAGTGACCTTTCTTACCAATTGCACACTGCTTTACCCTTGGGGATGATTAAATCTTGAGAGGCTTTTTTTTTTCTTTTCTTTTATTCCCCACGTTCGTCTCTGAGGACTAACTTAAGAACAGTCTTGAAAGATAACCTGGGTCAGAAGGACAGAAACATGCTAGATGCCCACCTTAGCACTCCACACGGGTGTCTGAGGCCACAGCCAGGTGGAAAGGTTCCCATACATCACCACAGCAGTTTGAATTAAAAAAAAATGGACTACAAAAGGTAATCTCTAAACACTCATTCGCCAAAGCTGAGTTTTTGAGCTAAACTTCGAACTGAATGCCAGTTCTTGTGTCCTATGTGAAGAAGGGGAGCACGGGGAGGGGGGGAGTGTGGTGGTGGTGGGAGAGGAAAGGTGGCCTGAGGCAAAGTCGTCACTGAGACAAGACATTTTAGAACTATGGCCTGTGGCTGTTGTCTCCTCCTTCAGAAAAAGGCTGACAAAAATGGTTGACTCCAGGCTGTAATGGCTGGCAAAGGCAGACAAACCCTCACAGTTTGTCTTCAGGGTGTCAGTACATGAAGGTTGATCGAAATCTCTCCAAAATCTCACTTTATTTATAATTTGTGTTCCAGGCTTGAAGGGGCTCCCAAGCCCTCCTTAGGCAGTATCAGAGCTTGTGCGAGGCCAAGCATTGTAGCCGCTCATGTCCTGGCACAAAGGGCCTGATGCTTGATAACAGGACCAGGAGGAGCTGTTCTTGTCCCAGTCTGGACAACAATTGTTCCAGCTTTTCTTTACATTCTTGTTGGCCAAGAAGCTGGAAGAAGATTAGCTCTTGTAAAGCCCTTCATTTTCAAAATCCCTTCTGCCTAACACCTCTGTCTGTCAAGTTAGATGCCAGCCTGCTCCGATCCCCAGTGCATAAACAGAAGCGTGCTGGCGGGGCAGCAGCCTGTGACAAGCAGCACCCACTGTCCAGAACCATGCAGATGCAGCAGAAGCATCCCCACATCTCTGTAAGGGATGAGTGAAAGCCGTGAAGGCAACAAAACACAGTGCTGACACAGGCAAATAGCCACGTGGAGAAGAAGGCTGGTAAACCAGCTGGACCTGGAGACATCTGCATTTGCAGGCAGTTCACGCAGCCCTGTGTGACACTGCGATGCCTCATGCCTGACACTCGGGGAAATCCCTAGCTCTGTACCTTCCTGTATGCTGTGCAGAGGGAGAACAACTGTCTACACTGCACCTGACAGCGTTACACATACGCTTACTTACCTGAGCTGGCTTCAACCTGCCTGCTGAGCAGATATGCTTTACGCAAACTGAATAGATATCTTGCCTAAATAAAGACTATTTTGCCGGATTTCATTCTCTGCTGAGAGTGGCAGCTTGACTGCTATTGTTCTCCCTGGTCTTCCAGAGACTACTGTACCAGAGCAGGAAGTCCTACTCTGAGACTCTACTCTGAGCAAGGGTGGCAAGAACCTGCAAGGCCTGGCAGGAGTATTTGTCAAGAAGGTAGTTGGTATCTAAGTATGGGCACAGACTATATGTGGGAGGCACCTGCTTTCACCAGCGATTCTTCAACACAGCTCCAGTGAAGGGCTCGAAAGGAAAAGAGACATCACTGCTACAGAGGGAGGGCTCTACTTCACAAAGACCTGAGCTGTGCAAGGATTCCCTATTCCATCCACTTTGAACTAGGACCTTGATACCAGATTTCACGTGTTGACAGAGAGTGCTGGATATTTTGTCCTCTTGGTTGAACTTGTTTCCAGTTTGTGTAACTCAAGAGTCAGGGAAGATCCTTGGCTTTTCCTGTTGCATTTCTACCAAGTGCTTTAAACACCGATCTGATTAATGTTTATTTTTCTTCAATAGTGGACTTACTTCAAAGGAAGACCTCTCCTCTGATTCCCATGGCCTAAATGCTACACATCCCTACATATCCCTAAATGCTACATATCCCATCAGATCTGGCTTTTGGTCCTTTTCTGATCAAGGTAAAATGTGGTATCCTAGGTTGCAGGAGACTGCCTTAAGTTAGGAGGGAAAAAAGTGTCAACAGTTGTTTTGTTATCAGGAGTAGATTAAGTAGATTAAGTGGAGAGTGTCTTTCAAGCAACTGACAGGGGAAAGCAAATTTGAAAATCCTTCCAGTCTTTAGGTATTTGTCTGGTCTCTGCAAAGCTTGGCAGTGTCAGAAGGCAACTCGTCCATGTCATTGGAGAAAATATTGGGAGTTTAGGGACATTCAGGAGCCAACTGATCACAAAGAATCTGAGCAAATGTCTAAAGCTGGATCCAATAGAGACAATGATTTAAGGCACAAGAGTGACCTTTTGGTAGACCTCCTCTGTCACACCTGTGACCAGGTGTGGTTTTCTGTTAGAAACATATGCTCATCTCTGTTTTCTCTCATTCTGAAATATTCTTGTATGTCAGTGCTGGATTATCAAGAGACTCAACATTAAAAATCACATTTGCACAGAAAAGGATAGTCTTGTACTGTACACCGGGAGAGTTTGCTAACACTGGGAGAGTTTAAATGCATGTGCTACTTGAAATGGATTAAGTCTCCAGGAAAAATAGTATTTGGATGCTAATTTGTTTAATCAAGAAATAATTAGGAGATAATTCAGCAAGAAATGTATGTAGAATTTAGAGCTAGAGATTTAACCCATAGTTATCAGACTCCTTTGGGACATGCTCTGGTGTCTCATTTCTCCTCCATCTGTAGAATAAAGGATTGTCTCTCAGCTGTGCCCTAGGTATGACACAACAGAGGCCTAGAAGTGATATAGTCAAGCAGGGTTTTATCTGATCTTAAAAGCAAGAATCCATGTACGAGCATGACCAAATGTGAGTGCTTGCTGAGACTTAACTGTATATATTTATAAGCTTATTTGTCAGTTTCTTTGATATGCAAAGTCTCAAATCTGCTGCATACAGACACACCAACTAGAAAATGTATTCAGAAAGTGTTCAACATAATGTCCCAGCGAGCTGCACAACCATTCTGTAGGTAATATTTCTTTGCAGAGCTGAGTGTACACATGTCTATGCTTACCAGATATCTTTTTTGATGAAGTTATTCCTTCAATTATTTTTTTTTCCTTAAAGGATCCAGCATGTTATCTCACATTAATATAAGTTCTGGAACTGGGTGGGAAAGTTCTCTCTTGCATGCTAATAATGAGGCTCCACAGCTCTCTTTTTCAGTGCAGGTGATACGGAGATATGCATAAACTTGTCTCTAACCATACTTAGTCTGCAGGTCTGTCTTAGTCTTTTATCTATATCTTGGTATGACTAGAGTGTGTTTTAACTCATTGTAGCCTGCATGCCTGGGGTTTCTACTCAGACATTTGAGAAAATTGTGTAAGCCCAAGGCCTCCAAGTCAGGCTCCGAGTCAAGAGCCTGGGTGAGGCTGGAGCATCCTCTCATAGCCTTGCAAATCACAGAGGAAGCTGATGAAGATCTACACAGCAGAAAGAGCATCCTGAGGCTCTACAGGGCAGTTACATGAAAGAGTTATTACTCTGAGGTTTTTATAGAAAATACTACAGTTTCAATCTGAATGGAGGTTGCATTACTCCTTCAAATGTCGAGACTGCCACTGTATCTGTTGTATGAAGAAGTTGTAAAAATAAATTACAAACTACCTTGGAAGTAACACGCTACAGATCTGCAAAGAGGTTTCTTCATCTAAGTTATCTCTTTAGGTGCAGATAAGAAATTCCTTCTCTGCTTCCACTCAAAACCTCATCATGAACTCTCAGTGAAAACAACTCTCTCAGTCTCCCAAGAGGTTAGGCAACTCCCTGCACTCCACTTGCTAGCGGTGACATTAACATATTTATTCACATATTCTCAACTCAGCTTGGTCATGTAGTACTGAATGAGGAGAGCATCCACCTCTGGAGCTGTCCCTGAGCCTCCAGGCTTCCCTGTGGTCATAACCCCAACCTTTAAGAGAATTCTTTTAATCTCAGAGGACCACGCTGGGAGTAGGCTGTCCCGATAGATGTCACACATACGCACAATTTCTCTGACATAATTTGGCAATGCGATATAAACAAAAGACACACTTCATGGAAAAGGCATGAGGCACACCCTGACCCAGTTGCTCTGCACACTCGCCACCTCGCATACGAAAAGGTTGCATAGCTAGACTATTTCCATTAGCTGAAGTAAACATCACTTGAGTGAAAGTGGGAGGGAGACATGCCTCCTATTGAAATATTTGAGTACTTTCTGAAATTGAGGTCTTTAAAATGTTTACTGTCTTTTTCTTAAGACTCTGTTTACAGTTACTATTAGTACCACACAGTAGCAGTGCCACCAGCACCCCTCTATTTTCTCATGAATGAGATTTTCAGATTTTCACTGGACTGGTTTAGATTCTCTTGCTGGGAGAACATACCTCACAGAGAAGACAAATAGCAGTTTTGTTTATAACCTGAGACTTTCATTTTAGTGGTAATAAAACGTCATGTTTAAAATTGATCCTGTTACAGTTTTCCCTTTGTATCAGCTTTTTTATCTCCCTTAAAAGAAAAATGAAACATATTTTGACTACTCTGATAGTCAGAGAATCAATATGACGAAGACTGCTACTTCTTCAGCCAGAGCTCAGGGGCTGATTCCTGGGCTGAGAAAGAGATGTCTAGAAGGTGCCTTCTCACCTTTCATTGCCCTTTGAAATTCCAGTCCCTGTTGTTATCTGCACCATTGACTGCAGCCTATAAACCTCTTTGCAGAATAGGATTAGCAGGAATACTCATCACTTCTAACACATTTTTTTTTTGACATTAAGGTGGGGAGCGCATGCATAGGATCCTGAGCCCGTGCAATACAATGCTAAGCAATACAGAGTCAATGATCTTGCTGCCTTTTTCAGCAGCAGCACTAACTAGGGCTCTTTTAAACTGCTGTAAAACACATTCTGCCTCACCAGAAGTGATGAGTTTTTACTCTGGTTTTCTCACTGGTAGTCTGTGAATGTATTGCATCTGTAGAAGCCATCCCAGCAGTCAGTGGAAGTCATTCCTATTAGCTGAGCTGTTGGCTCTGAATGGTGCAGAGCAGTTGAGTAGAAATTAAATGAGTAATCATGCAGGCAATTCACAGTGAGATTTTCACCATATGGAAAATCAACAGTGAGTAGTCTTGAGTATAACATCTGTATTAATAGATGTCTGCCTGAAAATTACAGTTAAATAAACAATACTCATTTTACTGATTGACTTTCAGATGGTCACTAAGGCTCGGGCTTTCTGGCATGTTACTGGCAAAGAAAGCAGCACAGTGAGCCTGGCTTTTCCACACTAGCCCTCTGTGTGGGTATGCTTTGCTCTGTGCTCCACAGGGCACTGGCTCAAGCCTTTGCACAGGCCGGGGTGGGTTTCGCTGAAGGAAGAATGGGGAGCTGAGACAAAGCGACAGTGAAGAGCACCTTCAGGTGCTTCCCAGACTCTGAGCTGTGCTCTGTTCCCAACAAGCTGAGTGATTGCCATGAGTTTCTGAGCTGAGAAACGTCACAACTTCATTCCTGGCTGGGTTTTTCTTTCAGTCAACACTACTCTGTTGTCATTTTAACTCCCAGATCTGCTCCCATGATACTCACGTGCTTTCCACTTTGTTGACATACAGGAAACATAAATTTGTGGATGACTGAATACACCAAGCTCTGCTTTGATATTCTGGCCATCTACAGCCAACATTATCCCTCGTTATGCACAAATGGAGTAGCTGCCTACTGCCACAGCCTGAGCTGACCCTTGCATCCCTCTGCATGTCTGTCTTACACTCTCAGTCCATGACAACAACACTGAGCTTAAAAAACCCACAAAAAGTGTATTTATAAGGGGTCTTTTCTGGGAGATGGAAGCCTGCCTATATGCAAAGCTGGGTGGTGTTGCCAATAGGATGCTGCTGAGGACATCCCAAATAATTCACATCCCTGTTGAATTACAGGTTATTAAACCTGGGCCTGGGGCTATATTAATGCAATTGAGCTGCATCAGTCTGTTTTGTAGTGTGGACACAGAGAAATTTCTCTCACCCAAACACTGTGAACATGCCTCAGGGCATTTTATTTCTAAAACAGGAAGGATAATCCCTCCCCAAAAACTGGGATGTTGCACAGCAACATTTGCAAGGCTTTCAGACACAGTTCTGATTGCGGGCAGATCAGCAATGAAATTTCAGATAAGTAGATTACAAGGTGATGACTGAGTTTGTGAACATCTAGCTTACCTTGACTAACCTCTATATGTAAAGTATTAAAGAACTTTACTACTGAAAGTCTGCACAAACATTCATGTCTCAAATGAAGATCTATCTTGTTACAGCAAAGGGAAAAAAACATTGGAAATGTTAGAATGACTGATTTCACTAGAACAAGCACAAGCTATTGCTGTGTGCAACTAGCAGCAAAATTCAGCAGTGTGAAGGGATCGATGGGAGAAGACGAGAACATAAAGTAGATAAAATCTATATCACTAGGGCTGTGTACTGCAAATACACGCACATGAATTATGGGATGCAATGAATGCCCAACTGAGGATTTAATCCATAATTTGATAAGCTTTGAGTAGTTCTAAATAAAGGTGAACAGAAGAGCAGAGCCAACAAACTGCAGTCATATTTCAGATTAGTTTCTCTTAATATATATACGTACTTTAAAAGAGTATGAGTGTTATTGTGTAGAAAGAGAAGAATGAAGAGTGACTTTATGCTGTCTGCAGTGATGTGAAAAATAACTTTGGCTGAGGATGTTAACAAATCACTGTTGTTTTAAGTTTGCCTCTGACCTATCTGTTAATTGTTGCACCCTTAGCACTGTAACATGGCCTGCTTTGTTTTTTTGAGGTTTACATAGCACAAAAAGGCAGCACACTCCAAAGTGACCTTTGAAAATAGCTTTGCAAATTCATGTTCCACATCTCTGCCTGAAATCAGACATTGGTAACCGCAAATTAACCTTTCAGGGCAGTTTGATACTTTACAAAACTCACATGGTTGCAAAAGTGATGTGTCCAAGCGATAAATACATTTCTGGCATTCACAAGCAGTTGCAGCTGTGGAATCAGGCAGCTGTTTTCAAAACTTTTGTCATAAATGAGAAAAGAATGACTTTCTTAGCTGATGCAAAAAATGTTGACTTAGTTGAATGTAGCAGCTATATTTCAAAGGTGAATTAAATAGCCCAGGAAAGGGGCAAATGACTTGGGGCCATATGGCTAAACTCTTCTGTCCTTACAAGGTTGTTCAGGTCTAATTTTCTGTTTGGAACAAGCTTATGGCCTATTCTGTCTCCCCAAAATATGTCCATCCCTGTTCCGGGAGAGGCTGATCACCATGACACCAAGCCTAACTGAGAAGCCTGATATGCACACATGTCACTGCCTGAGCCAGTGCCCTGGTCCTATTTGGCACACTGGTGTAAATGCAGACACCGCTGACAAGGGATGATGCAATAGTAAATCATGGCTGCATCACACGGCTCCAGCAACACGAGGCATACATTCTGTGGTGTCAGGAAACCAGAGCCTGTCTTGTAAACTGTTATAGAGCAGCATGGGGCATTTAAGGGAGATGTCTTAAAGCCCTTTCTCCTTCCCTTGGTATCGACTTGCTTTGAAAGGGAGAAAGAGAAAAAAAGGCACAGTGTAACAGCTGAAATACTGACCTTGCAAGGTTTATACACAATCTTAACTTAGTATATGGAGTATAATCTGACCTGACCTAAATGTGATATTAGAAACACTTAATTGTGCATGTAAGAGTTTATCATTGATGCAGGAAAGTCTCCTTCTGTGTATGCTTTAAAAGATAATCATGCTATTGATCCAGGTTATTTTTAACAAGACTTTCACAGTCATGTCTTTTCTTCAAAGAAAGCTGAGAGACTGACCAAATCTTAGAAATAATCCCTCCAAGCCTTTAAACAAAAGGGCAATATTGACACAAGGACATGTATGTACAAACCAGGTAAGTAGTGATAAGGTGGTACCAGGGTGGAACAGCTTTGTGTGGAAGTAGCAGGGCAAAACACTGCATGGCACTAGGGGATGATATGGTGATATGGTTGCAATAGCCAGGGACTGGACTTTGAATCTCCAGGGAGTATTACCCCCCTCCTGTGAGATCATTCTGTAAATAACTTCAAATTCCACACACAAGTTTTTACAGTCCTAAGGTGCTAGACCACCCAGTTTTTGCTCCTCTGCATCTTCTCTGTGCAAAGAGAAACAAGTAGAGAAAGAACATTCTTTTTTTAAGAGCTGTAATGTTATTATAGGAAATATAAGTTACCCAGTTTACATATTCAGTTTCTCACTGGTCTTGTAGGTTAATTTGAGATAGAGGTCTAATATTACAGTTGTTTAAATTCAGGGTAGAAGAAGGAAATTGCAATTTCTGCTCCCTAAACATTAGTAGCAGAAAAAAACCCAAACAACAGGAAAGTAAAAAAAATATTAAACATATAAATTCCCCAGAAGAATGGAGGCAGTGTCACCACAGGCCACAGCTACTGTGCTCCCTCCCAGTGAGCTCTCTGGGTGCAGTTCACAGACTATTCAAGGTCTGAGAGCATTACTGAAGGTAGCCTGAATATATCAAGAACATTTCTCATCTTTATAATCTCTTAAAGGCAGGCTACAGTCTCATAGGATATGCCAGGGACATTATTTTCTGCTATAAATTGGAGGAATTGTATCATTGTTTTCTTGTGCCCTGAGCACCTAATTACTCCCAAGGAGGAAGATGAGAGCTATCCATGGTCAGCGATGGCCAAAGTATTTGCATCTATGTGGGTCATCTTAGAAAGCATTACTAAAAATAAGCACAAAATCAGACATTTGAATTACAGGTGTTCCTAAGGGTAAAAGCCTTTCAAAAACACACAGGCAACTCCATTAATGAGATATGCAAAGGAAGCACAGTGCTGCTGTGAAATTACTGCACACTCCCTCTGAGTAACCAACCCATCTGTAAAGCAACTGAGTACTCAATTAAAGTACAGTCAAAAGAATTATTTCCAAAGACAATTAGTGCCCTAGGCAAGGCACTTTTTCTGTTCAAACCAGAGAAAAGAATTTATATGGATCCCAGGACAGCCTCGATTCTATAGTAAGGATCAAGGGACCCTACAAATGCTAAGAAAGAACAGAGAAAAGAGGTTACCTTGTGGGCTACCGCAATACTTTGGTCTATATTTGCATTTAGCAGGTTCTCTTCTCACCACAAATGACAATGGTATTTTTTTTTCCACTGGAAAATGCCAGCTTAACAAAACAGAATGTCTATGGTAGCGCACTCATGTTAGCTAAATTTCTTCATAACATTGATCACGGGAACGTACTTACAGCTCAGAGAAGGGAGCAGAAACACTCCAGTAGAGCCAAGAAGTGCTCACCTCAGCTGAGAGCAGAGGGCTCCAGTGAATTAAATTAATCAAAACAAATAATTATTGATCTTTGGCCTGGGGTTGAGTACCTTTAGGACCAGAATATGGCTGGAGAGGAGGACCCAGGAGGAGAGGCAACACACAATCACCACAGTGCATGTTTGATCAAGCAAACAAAAGAGATTAATTCATTTCAGGACTGGATTGAAAAAAGGCAGACCCCATAGGGTAGGTTCCAGGTTACAGGGAAGGGCTGAGACCCAGCAGCAACACACCTGCTCTACACCTTTCTCAGACACCACTTCTTCACGGTCAGTATTTCACTAGCAAAGGAGAGCAGCCTTGTGTAGTTTTGTCCAAAACTTTGACTCCAGGGGCAACCTTAGACAGTAGAATTTCAGAAGGAGAACTACAGGCAGGAAATGCAAAATAAATGAGGTTATTTGTTTACAGAGGAAAAGCATCTGATTGATCTGGGAGAAGAATTTCTAAAAGATGAGACATAGGCACTAGTCTCTTGTGACAGCCTATCACAGATGTTTGGCTACACTACATTAAAAAAAAAAAGAAATAAGAAAAAAAGAGAGGACTGTGAATTTAATATCATAATAATCAACTGATGTAGCTGATTCTAAATTCAGGAGCCCTATATAGCATAACAAGCACAATGATCTCTTAATAGGCCAAGTCAAACCTCATAATCTCCTTTTCTAGTCCTTACCTATTTCCTTTCAATAGCCTAATGGCTTCCCCTTGAAAGGTGTAACAACATCATCCCTTTCTATTTCAAAAACTACCTTTTGTTTATGAGTTAATAATTTACTAGGAGCTTCACGTAGTTCTTTGTAAAAAATGCATGGGCAGTCCCAGCTGCAAAGTCAGCCCTGGCACTGTTACACATCCACATCATCATTAAATCACTTTACAGCTGCTCAATACAAGGTAAAGAGCCTGGCCACTGCATCCCTTCTTCATCAGCAGTTGTTATTAAAATTATCTGCCTCTATTTGCAGGCATCCTAAGGTGGCTGAAACACTCATCTAACTTTTGTACCAGGACATGAAAGGCAGGTCTAAAATGGCTGACAGCCTCTCTGCTTTTGCAGCTTCTGCTCAGAGGATCCACACTGTTTGCAGGAAAAGTAGACCTTGGTGTATTTACTGTCTAAGCACACGGAAACACAAGTGGATGTGCCCTTGCCAGGCCATGTGAGTGAGAGGTGGGACTGTACTGTTACATCATATACCTTAAGAAAGAGAAGGGCTGAAGCCCAGGTGAGCCATCCTGCTGAGCAAGGTCTTGGGGGTCTCCAGTGCAGAGAGTAAAAGAGGCCAATTTGCAGAGCAGGTTTCCAGCAACACTTACCTGGCAGTATTGGTGTACTCCAAGGTGCTTAAATCCCATTTGGAACACATGAGAACAGTTTCTTATATAAAAATGCATGTCAGTGATGGGCCAAGGAGAAGGAATGTGAAACTTGGAGAGCTGACAAGAAATAGGTAAGGACTGGTAAGGAAATGAGTGAAGGTGGTCATAAAAATGGATTGCACATGTCAGGCCTATTTTCATGTGAGAGCTAAGGATTTGCTACTTACATTTAAGCATCAACTCTTTTGAAGGGCAAGTGCTTTGCTCCCTAAAGTTGGCATACTGATATTTATTTAGTTGGGGGGTTTTTTTGCATGTCTGTTCCTGAGGCAGATCAAGAGTTTTATTTTCAAGCTGGAAATTATTTAATGATCGAATTATTAGCTTGGGTACATTTTACTGAAGCATAATTACAAAGGATATTCTTCAGGGAGTACATTTTATAGGAAGCCTGACTATTAATATCACTTACTATGCATCACAGAAAGGCCAGTTACTAGAAATTACATTGAAAAAATCTCATTGATGTGACTTACATATTCAAATATAGAGGCAAAACATAATAAATGAAATCAAATTCACATGCAGCTTTACTGAGACAAAGATTTTTGTATGAAATATACAGTTTGAATGCTCTAAACATTTTATTTTTCTTCATAGTTACATCACATGCTTCCTCCCCTATGTCCACTACATGAGGAGAACAAATGTTGTGTAAATCAACAAAATTCAGTTTGTGACTATAAACTTGCCTTATATATCCAAATACTCTGAAAATATAAATAGTCTTATACAAATTTTGTGGGAGTCATTGAATACTAAGTATTAAAATGCAGAACCCCTGTACGTGTGCATATATATGTGCATATAACTGCTCTAAGCTAGAAATGAGTGATAGCTCTGGCCCAGGATGGGCAGTATATTACCTAGAGGAGAGTTTTAGTGTTTAATAAAAGCTTTTTCTCTGTCAAGTTGATTTAAAAACTGCAGCTGCTGCATTTCTTGAGAACTCATTATAATACCAACTGCATGCTTTATATTTGAACAAAAGCAGCGCATTCTAACACCTTTTTGCTCACTTGATTTTACATCCCACAGAATACAACAGATTTTTGCTAGAATTTGGAATTCATAAAAAGGGACAGATGTCTCAAAGAACTTGCAGGTATGCAGAACGTACATAAAAATCCTCAATAAGCTATATTTCTGTGCAATACTCCCACAAGAGCCAGTTTTTTTAATGGTCTCAATTGAGCTTTAGATGAGTCCATCAGTCTCCTAGATGATGCGTAAACCGGAACCAGATTTGCAAGGGTTCTTTTATGTAAATTAATTTTTTGTAGGTCATTATGAAAGAAAAATAATGGTGTGACTGTTTTATTTTGGCAAGTTCTACTCTGTAACATTTTCTAAATTAAACTATGTCTTTCTCCTTCTACACTGTTCTTTCCCACCTTCCTACCATGTATCTTTTTTACCAGGTGTAATGTATTAATCGATATCTTAATCAAATTTTTCCATTACTTCTCCTCAGTCATGTTGTTTATAACTTTTCCTGTTACTTACACCCCCCGGACACACACTCTACTCACATTTTTTTCATGGCACAAATATAATACATTGAGTGGACAAGAAAATGAAGCCTGCTAGTCTTTGCCAAATCCCAAGACCCAGACATCTAATACAAATTTAAGCTTTCACAAAATAAGAGGCTCTTTAAAGACAGAATTACAGTCTGTATAATTTATATTTTGCCATACACAAGATCCAATAGGTCCTGTGACCACAGCTGATAGAAATAAGAAGCCTTAATGCTACATATGAATTAGTAATGTAACTAGAACTGCCCAAACAGATGTAGCATTAAACTGCATTTTTAATGTACTCAAATAAGCTATACATAATTAGGATTAACATTTCCATCCCCTGACTGATTCATGATTAGTATGTGTGGACTCTAATATTGCTCAGGAGAAGGATCAAATGACCCTAATTGTATCCAGCTTGTCTATTTAAGTGCTCGATTTTTTTCTGAAAGAGTTGTTTATATAAATAACACAACGAAGGGAAGCTGATCTTGTTAAGTTTCTTTCAAACATGGTGTAAATTACAATTTTGGTTTTTAATGTATTTTGTAGAATTGTACTTCAAAACACTTCACATTAAAATTAATAGAGATGAGGAGGCAATGCACGAAAAAGTAGGAAATTATGTTCTGAAACCTTACTTATATTCATTCATCAGTATAATTACTCCAGCATGTAGAAGTGTTTCTTTCTCTTTGAGCTAAATATTTTCTTTTCCAGTCCACTGTTAAAGCAAACAGAATATGTATGGTTTTGATCTTATTGTTGATTAAGAAAACCCTCCTAAAACCCTGCACCAGACCTCAGAAGCATCATTGTGCAGCGACAAAAGCTTTTTATTGCTAATTGTAAAAGCAGGGCAGTCTCCAGCAGAGAGTTGCTGGGTTGCTGACTGATGCCTTGACAGATAACAGACAATCAGTGCGACACTCCAAGATTCCCGGTGGAAAAACAAAAGACGCTTAATTTGCGAACAACAACCAGGCATCCACTTAGGGATACCATTATGCACTGGAAAAGACACTGTGCCACGCAGACATACAATGAGCTTGCTACAAAGTAGGGAAAGCGTTGGGTTTGCCCGGGAAGGAATGGCCATGACACTCATTAAAAGACCCGAACCTTGCTTTCCCAGCTCGGGTGGGGCTGTCTAGTGTTTACTCAGCAGGTCTCGGCAACAGTGTAAGGGCAGACTGTGTTCGCTTGCAGATTCAGACTTATTTTAAGGGATTTTCTATCCCTCAGTTTGTCAGAATGGGACAACTGGGGATTTCGGCTCTCTACCTCACTGTACCAGGAGGGTGGCAGCAAGGAGGACTTCGTAGGTGAGGCATGAACCATCAGGATATTTGCGACATGGAACAAAGGTCCAGTGATTGATGGGGTTTCTGAAGCTTCCCAGTAGCTTATTATAGAACAGGCTGTGGTTGCATTCTTTTTTCCTGTGAGTTTAAATCTCACAGGAAATGCAGTGCAGCATATGAAATACAGAATTATATCACCAGCAAAGGACACGTTTTCCTGAAGCAGCAAGGCTGATCTAAGTTTGTTATGTTTGCTTACTCTGTTAGCAGCCCCTTTTCACCCTTCATCAGATCCCTGTTGTCGTTGTTATTACGTGGATGCTCACCAGGATGGCATGAACATGCCAGCCACAGGCAAGACAACGCTGAGGTAAACGCAGGCGCAGGCGAAGAGGCAGAGGAGGTCTCCGCCCTGCAGCACCTACCACATGTGACAGGATGCCTTGGGCAAAAGTTGGGCAAAAGTTGAGGATGCCAAAAATTCAGCAAACATCTGAGGGAGCCTGTGATCTACAGGTCTTTTAGAGCAGGAGCTGGCTCATTCATAGTGTGTGAGAAATTCTGGGTAGGGCAGAGCTATCAAGGCAACCCTGAAAATGCAGAGTCTTCTGTGCACAGCAGTTTGTTTTATTAGGTCTTTTGCTTTTAATTTCACTCCAGCCTTTCCAAATTCTGTTGTTTCAGTGAGCACTGAGCTGGGTGTGAAGACTTGTGCTTTGTGGAATTATTCGTGGCTACAGAGCATGGGAAGAGGAAGCAAGGGATAAAGCGCATCTAAGCCCTGACTGGTTACAGCAAAGACTTGCTCCCACACCTGCTGACTATGCAATTAAAGCCACACATAGTCTGCTAGTCCATTATGGAGCACTAGGATGGAGGCTGGCATATCTAACAGCTTGTAATTAAACCGAACGTAGATTTCTCCAGACATGGGAAAAGGGGTGTGTGGGCAAACAAAACAGTCAAACCCTCAGCACAGAATCACACAAGCTGAGAAATTTCTGTAGAAGAACGTGGGCTTTACTAACAGATAACAAAAAAAAAGCCACTTGAGGAATAATTATAATGCAACAATAATTTACTGACTGGGCTGAGGTTTGGTTATACCAGGCACTCTCCATCTGGTGCAATGGCAAATCTGATTAGAAAACTGCTCCTCTCCAATATGCCCATGCAACTACATGCAGCTTCTTTGTCATGTTTTAGATGCTGTGGAGGATACTTGAGAGAAATTGGAGTTTTTAAACAGTCCTTAGAGTGGAACTGAGACACAAGCAGTGACCTTTTGACCATGTTTGGTGGTTTTTAACACTGTGCTGGAATGTACACTGAACAAAGAGAGCAGTTTCTATGAAAACAGGTGCATTTGAACTGGTCAACCAAATGGTGCTGAACAAAATGGAAATGCTACTGAGATTCCTGCCAGACCCCCTGGGTTGGAGCTTTCAGTTAAGACCAGAGGAAGCTATCTCTTGCATAAGATACAGTTAATTCCTGTGGCACCCTATAGCTGAATGACCTGCCATCAAAAGCTGCCCTTCTCCTCTGGCATGCAGGAAAATTGTCCCTTCCCATTCATATGTACACTAGGAGCTCATGGAGCTTGCAGGAACTTGCTCTGAAGTTTGTTGTAATTTTTTTTTTAACTCTCAGACAATATCCAAATTACATTCCAGAGCTGAAACAAACACAGCAGTGCAACTCTCAAAACTATTCAGCAGTTTCCCTTACTGAGTTACGAAAGTGCAGCTCTTCCTAAAGGAAAAAGAATGCCTATTACCTTTATTCAGCCTACCCACTGGAGTATTCTGCTGGTAAAATCGCTGTCTCCAGGCCCATAAGCCTTTAAAACTTCTTTTCTTCCAAGTTTGCTTTTTTGGTTTTGCTGTAAATTACATCACAGGGCTTCAAAAACTGAGTATATGTGCATGTCTGAGTAGATTTTTGTATAAATTTATTTACTTACACATTTAGTACTAGTAAATGGAATGAGATGCAGTACTTTGTGCTTAGAGCCCCCTTTTCACATGGATATTTGTAATAGAAAATCTGAGTTCATTACATGAAACTGTGTTTGGGTAAATGTACAGAGATTTGATGGGAATTCAGACTACTGCAAACTGTATGGAAACAGGTCAGATATACGAAGGAATTAGAATAGCCATAGCTGTGGGGAGATCCTTGTGAAACTGGTACATTTCTCATTGATAGAGGATATATAGGACTAGTAGGCATGCAGGCTACCAAAGGCATACTCTCTGTTTCCACTGAACAGTTTTATATAAGTCCAGAACCAAGATTTGGTTGTGCCTTGGATTTTGGACCATGACAAATACAGAGAAATTTTTTTAAATTTTTTTAAAATTTCTTTTACCCAGAATTGAAGAATGTTTGGTCATTTAACTGTCATTCAGAAGGGAAGTCTGTTTTACCTTTTTTTTTTTTCATATGGAAAGAATGTAAGTTTTCATTCCTTTGCTTTTGGAACAGTGTAAAGTCATAGGAAAAATATCCATTTTAAAAATCAGCTGAGCTCTTCAAAGCCTGTGGAAAACAATTATGTGCAAATTCCCTTTGATTTGATTTAACTGACTACATAAGGTGCACAGGAATGGTAATCTGGCCTATTTGATTCTTAAACAGATTATTGAGCAGAGCAGTAACTGAAGGCTCAAAGAAAGAGGAACACAGCACTGCGTGCTAAAGTCAAAAAGGGTAGACGCTGTGACTTTCTAAACATTATTAGGTTACACTGAGTTCTTGTTCAAGCTTTAGTATCCTCTGGAGTAAAAAATAATTCATCACCTCTGTAGAAGTAGAAGAGGAACAAAAAAAAGCATGGATCCAAGGGATTTTTAATGTAACAATTTTTGATTGGTAGATTCCTGTTTAATTTCTTTATTCTTAGATTAATTTAGGATTTGGACACAATTTACAACGTTTCAACTCTATGCTGTGTATGTGCTATCGCTTGCTCTTACTTGTACCATCTCTACATTTATGTGCCGCGCCTACTACCGTGCCTACTTTCACGTGCCGTGAAACTACCAGCATTGCCAGCACTCTCTAAAACAGCTCCTTTATAAAACCCCCCAAAACATGTTAATCCTGTTCCGTTTCTTTTAACAATTCCTTAGATAGCTCAGTGACAGCCATATACAACCGAAAGCAGCTACGCACACCCTCAGAAATCACATGTGTCTAGTCTGATGTTACTGATTCAAAAGCCAGGTATTGCTGGACTGAGTAATTCTGGCTTCTTACAGTCAGTCCTTCCCGAAAACCATACAGCCCACCTATCTGCGAGACCTTGTTTGGAATGAGGTAGTTTCCTTGCTGGTGTTTGTGCTACTCACTCTCTGCTGGCAATACTAGGTGACTAAGAGACTGGTTTAGCCCAGATTCCTAAATTTTAGATGCCTTAAGACAGACGTAACAAATTCCTTCGTAAATCCATTGATATTTGCCTTTAAGGCACTGGAAGAGACTTTTCCCCCTAGCTTGCTGGGAAAGTTTTCAAACTGCTTTGTGATCTAAGCACTGCTCTCCCCTAAAAACGGAAATACTTTATGGGAAACAGAATAAAAGTTCATAGACTAAGGCTCAAAAGGATTATAGAAGGATTTAGTCTGACCTCCTGCACATTACAAGCCACAGACTACAGATGAGACAATAGAGAAAAATTTTTTTTTTCAGAATGACAACATGGCGAGTGTTACTTTCAGAGGAAAAAGGCCCTTTAATGAAATAATGGAATAATTTCCATTGAAGGCAAATTCCTGGCAGCATACAACTTCACTTTATAATCTTCTTCCTAATGTTTAGCGGGAAAAAGCAGCATATTCTTCTAGAGATTTGGTTTAATCTGTCTTGAATTCACAAATGCTTACTGAAATGCTAGAGGTGAGTTTAAAAAACAGAAATAATTTTGGCTCTGAGCCTCTTTAAAAATCAAGTTTGTTTCAGCAAAGATTTAATTATCTGTTTGCTTCTTTAAACATAGTTTTATAACTTCTCAGATGAATATTCAAAGAACACCACAATTATTATCCAGAGCTTTTTATTAAAGGAAGCCAAGTAAATCATAGATAAGAGACTTTTTATCTCAAAGACAGACCTTTCGGTTTACAGGAACAAGATGCTTTTCCTACAGGCATGTGAATAATGAGAGCAATTAAATCTGACGTGGCATTGTGCAGATACTCAGGCCAAACATACAATGACTTTATTATATATTACAATAGACACTTTATTTGTTATATTCCTGCTGTGGATTTCTTTTCGCAATACATGTCTAGTGAAGACAGTAATTATCCTAACTGCTTCCTTACAGTCTTGTATCAGTCTGTATACTTATAGTATACACAGTAAATACTTATACATACATATATATATATGTATAATATACTCTTTATAGTCTGCATACAGACTTGGCCTTCTTATACTCAAAAAGCTGATGTGATCTAAATCTGTAAGGAAACATAAACAGTGGCCCTTTATTGCAAGCCACATTATCACACTGAAATTTATTTTTAAAGGTGATTTTATTCAGGGCTATTCGGGCTCAGTTGGTCTTGGAATACACAAAAAATAGTGCTCTTTGTCAGAGAATCAGGCAGCATCAACTTCGAGTTTAGAGAGAGGCATCTAAGGAAGGAAAGTCTGCTGTCATAAAGGAAACTGCAGGTCATGTCATTGCTTCTCAGCACATGTTGGGACAGAGACAGCAAAAGATGTGGAGACTGGCTTCCACATGTTATGCTCTTACCTCAACAGGCTGGGGTGGCCATCTCAGAAAAGTCAGGGAAAGCATTGTGTAAGGGGGAAAGTGGGAGAAATTAGCTCTGTAATTACAGTATGCAATCACAGATGATGGTATAGAGAAAAGTTTGTATAAAGCAGACATATTTTATTTCTATTCTTTCTCATGGCTGCCTGTGGAGCTTTCAGCACACACCAACAACAAGCTTGGTCTTCCTCCAAAAAGGTGTCAAGGAGCTGAACTGATGTGGTGAGTGAGGACGCTGAGGGGTGCTGTGTCGAGTCCGGTCATTCTACTCTGCATAACATGGTCCCAACCTGCAACCCAAGATGTGTGGTGGCTGCTTTGCATGAAATATGTAGATACACCTCAAAAAAGGACAGTGGAGGTTCTGGTTGTTGCCTTTTTAGTTTTAATTTCTATCCTGAGCTGCATTCTTCTCTGCAGTAGCTTCCCTTGCCATCTAGGGCAGTTAACATCTGGTGTGCCCAAATTACCTACTCCAGAGTCATCCATACGAGTGAACATGAACCATGAGAGTACGTTTCTGAAGGCTGGTTGTGGTGAAATGGCCAAACATTCTCTTTTTTAAGAGTTCTCTGCATGCTCCGAGGCTAATTTTTAAAACTTGATGATTCTTCTAGAAAAAAAAAGAGAGGAATTCCTCTGAAGGAAGGTTCTTGGCTGCAGGCACAGGACACAGCAGCCAGGGAAGTGACAGAGGTTGGGTGGAGGGGATGTGATGCAGGAGAAGCCTGGAGGGAAGGTGACCCCCAAACAGCTGACGCCCGGGCTGGGCTTGGGAGGGTGCTTTGGGCTGCAGATGATGCAAATGCATTTGGGATACTTGGCTCCTAACCCCGATGAGTTTCCGTTACTTAATGTGGGAGGCTGCTCTGATTATATACCAACCACAGGGCTAGAAAATTATTAACCCTCCTATAATAACAGAGCTTTAGTGTCCCTTTTTATCACTCTGCCTGCCTGCCTTGCAGCCTGTGCCAGTCCTCTGTACTTATTTAACACCATCTGTGGACAGCTTTTCCCCTTGACTTGTATTAACATATTATCAGACTGTGAAATTCTTTTCCTCTCATCTCAGCTCTCCTGGAATTCTTCCTGTTTTTGGTTTTATAGATTCATTCTGAAGTCCTCTTCCTCTTGGGCACCTAGGAGACAACATGTGGGTTTTCAGCTTTTTTTTGATTTGTGAGCTCCTAAAAATTTGGAATGAAAGTTCGTACAGTGGTACAGTATAGTTAAGCCTGCTGGCCTTAGGCTTGCTGTTCGCAGTTACCTTTCTCTGACCTCCTAGATGCAGTCTATGCACTATAAATACTGGTTATAAAGCTGTGGTTGTAGGCATAGCAGTATTGTATCAATTTCAGTGCCCCAGTGACAACAAAGGAGACCCAGGATGAAACATAAGCAAAATCATAGAATCTAAATGTAGCGTGAAGAGCTAGAAAAACCATTATACAATCATATTAATTTTATTAGAGGTAATTTGTACATGTGCAACATAAGCCCACTTTTTTGACAGCGGGAGTAAAAGGGTCAGAAATTTCTAATAGATAGCTATGGGTATATTTCTGACGATTCAGAGTTCAGGTATAAATCAGGTAAGCACACAGGAAGCTTTCCTGAACATCTTGATTTAACAAAAAAAAAAAATCATGAAATTATTTTCAAGAAACTTAGCCTATTCTAAAGTCATATTTATTAGAACCATCCCCAAATTCATTAGCTTCAACAGATGTGATGAAAACAAAACAGGGAAATGTTCACGGTACTAATTTTAATCAGCAACATCTCATTCTCACTGCCTTTCCAGTTCTGAGATCTCGTTTTTTTTGGAAAATAGAGTCAGAGTCAGTGACAAGATAAAGAAGTCCAAAACCCTTTCTGTTTTGATTCCAATGCGGAATTCTAATTTCATTATGTCTGTGGATATACTCACACTCACTCATCCATGGAACTTTCGCTTCCCAAATATCCATATATACATCTAATGCTAAGAAGGTGTATGGCAAATTTCCATTCCAAGCAGTAACTTCATAAACCTTAGTCCTTATGAAGCATAGAGAGTTCTATGCTGAGGTGAAATTCTCAGCAGAGGCCACAGTGTAGCTGACAAGCACCCTGTTCTTTCCCCAGTGCCACAATGGAATAGAAATATTGGCAAGACAAGATATACTGATTCGGTTATGCATAGAAGGATGGTGAGCCACACAACTAGTGAGCACACTCAGTACAGAATCAGGAAGACCTCCTTCCCTTGAGGAATAATTTCTCTTCATGTACCCCTTTGCCGTAACTTGCATCTGAGACAAGGAATTTGTTTAACGCCAATGATCTGAGCATAGGAAAACTTGGGTATGCCCTAGCCATTAACTTCTTCCACTTTCTTGCCATTGGATAGGTTAAAAAGTGGTTTTCTGCACTGCATTTTCAAGATACAATCAATTTTCACCCTGACCCCACCTGTTTTTGGTCTTATCCTTTTGTGTGTTAAGTCAGATGACCCTCCTAATAAAGAGCATAAAAATGAACTTCTGCTTCCCTTATTTTCATTGTATTCTTTAAGGAAGGTTAAGTAGAAATCAGGGAAAAATAGATAAAAAGCCATATTGTTGGCATTTTCTGCAAAATTCTGTATATCCAGACAGTGGTTAAACTCTTTTCATAATTGAACTTCTTGGCTTTCATCAATGAATGAGGTAATAATCTTAGAAGATGTAAGATTTTGTTTGTGTTTTAGCATTGCAGTGGTCCAGACAAAGTCTTGAAGTTTTATATGTTGAATAGCAAAGATCTTGTTGATGCTACAATTTGTCTTGTGGGGTGCAAGTTTCATTTCTGGATTCCTGCTGAAGCATACTTGTCTTGAACATCAATGTCCATATCATTCCATCTTGTAAAGCGTGGAAGAGTTTGTTATAGTCTTAACCATAATGATGTATCGCATGAGTCAGAACCTTTAGGTTTTTTAAAGTCACTTTTGAGACTCTAGGAAAGGAGAGAAAACATTGCATGTAAATGTAGGACTGAAGGCTTGAAGTAATGCATATTTCTCAGAGCAACTTGCTAGACTGACACCTCAGTGCTGGGCTGAAGACTAGGCATCCAGAGTGATCTGACAGAGCTTTTGAGCACATCCAGTTGTTCAAGTCTGCTGAAACTTAGCTTCTTCATTTGGGGCTTGTAAGCCTACAGTGTGGGTTCAGCATTGCCTGATCAATGCTGCCTGGTCAATGTGATCCATGGCCTTTCTCCTCTCGATTTGCAGCTTTACAGAATCAGCAGACTGCTGGTACTCTTTCAGTTTGTGTTCTGAAAACAAGAATAAACATGAAATGCCATCTCTGTGCAAAGCCCTAACTAATTTCCCCTGATCCATCACTAACACAGATGTGACATGGCAGCAGCATTCTCCCCAGCCAAACCAGCCATAAACACAGCTGTTTCCACAGCCTGCAGCCCAATCAAGATGAAAGCCAGGTCTGAAATCCTCCCACTTTTCCAACTGTTATGCCAATCAACCCACTTGCTGACATCTTGAGAACAGCATGAGGGGGCATAAATGCCAGGTAGCTCCAGTGACATACCAGGAATTGTGTCATGGGTAAATTTGATGCTCTCCATCCCTAGTTACAAATGCTGAGACAGGAAAAGAAAGGAAAAACACTGGAATGCTTGAAAAAACCCAAATCAGTATTAGCTAACAATAGTCTCCAGGCTTGATTACAATGATAACACATGGAATTAGTAGCTTTTTTCAGCTGATATTCTGCTAATGTTCTACATTGCAGTATAACTAGGCATACTGGGATAGCTTCAAATCTGAAAAGTATAAACATAAAAAAATCCTTATTTTAGTTGAGCATTTTCCTGTTGGTCACTCTTCATCTCTAGCTGAAGTATTGCAATAGCTGTCCATGCAGAGTAGCAGCTAGTATTGGAATTACAGGTCTCCTTAACATCCATATAAGATATGGGAAACTGTTTAAATGCTGTATTGGTGTAATTGTATATTTGAATTCCTCAAAGGCAAGTTTCAGACATAGGACTCCTTTTATTCCAGATTAACATATGTTCTTCCCTTCGCATGGACATTCCAGCTGCTCGTCTCCGGGCAGCTTCCTGAGGTGGGTGCTCAGTGAGGAGGACTGAGTTCATGTTTAAGGAGCAATAGGTACTACAGTTCTCCATGGGAGTCAAAGGGTTTGCTTTGGTCTGCAGGGCAGAGGGGCTGCTGTAGTTGAAAGCAGAGCTACTCTCTTCCACTCAGCACAGCTGGGGTGATCTCTTCAGCCTCAGTAGGGTCGAGGAGGTCTCAAAAGGGGCTGGCAAATGAAAGCAGCCACTGTTACTGCTTCAGAATTACAGCTATAAGATAGTCCTTCCGTGGCATGCTGTTCTTCTTATTCCCTGTCACAGACAGCAGTCACACATACCTTATTTTGCTGCATACTTCTTTTGAGCAATCTTGGCCTAACTGGGGATTTTGCACTTGGTAGTCTGAAGGTAGTCGAGGAGAAGAGACAGCGCAGAAAGATTCGCGTCTTGTCGATATCACCTGGGGAGTCTTTCTGCTGTGCCTTTTGCGACCGGACTTGTCTGTCTCACATTGGCCTTTT
>JAWMRA010000113.1:41220222-41239848 GCA_035584735.1 Pseudotriccus pelzelni
CACCTGGGGAGTCTTTCTGCTGTGCCTTTTGCGACCGGACTTGTCTGTCTCACATTGGCCTTTTTAGCCATCAGCGCGCTTGTAGCAAGCGTGGGTAGAGAGCCCTTCCCAAATCTTCGTTCGTGAAGCCTAGCCATGATGAGTCTGAAGGGACTCTGGGTTGGGGCACTCCCTGATCCTGTAGTTCAGGAGGGATTGGCTTAGGGCTTTGGGTGCTGGTGGCCTGTATTTCAAATGTAGCATCCAAATTCCAGCACCGCAGTGTGGGGCTGGGTTACAGTCCTATCAGGACTGTAAAAAAGCTAGCAAAGGCTCGTGGGGCTGGAACTACCAGAGCCCTTTGGTGCAATCCTCAGCCTGCCTCGTTCTGCTGGCAGCAACTCACACTCCAAAGAGCGTTTATTATCACCTGCCTTTCAGCAGCTCCTGCAGCACCGCTCATCTTCAGCTCTCACCCCTTCAGAGCTTCAGACTAGGAGGGGGAAGAAAACACAAAACAGATTCCAGCACAGCCTTAAAGTGTCCATTGGGATCAAGTTCACCAGCATGAGAATTATTCATAGCTGGTTTTGAGATGTACCACATGATAACTGCCTTTCTTTTCACCAGTGCCCTGCTAGAGCAGAAGTCACTCCAAACAAAGCTCTGGTTTGAAGGATGGTGCCTCCAACAAAACATTAATTCTCTGACTCTATCCCATGTAATGGATGTGGACTTGAAAATTTAAGATTGTGTCATGGCCAAGAAGGCTAGCAATTATCCAGTTCCAAAATTGTTTGAGCAATAAAAGGATTAATGAAGTTTTTAAAATCATAATTATGATCTACTCTGCAAATTGCTCTTAAAGCTTCCTTAATTCCCTTTCTGTTCTCTATTTTTTAACTTTCTTTTCTTTCCTTTGTGGTTTAGGAGCAATTTGCTCCTACACTGAAGTGTAAATGTCTGCCTATGACAGAGGGAAACTGCTGATCTGGCACACAGATTTCAGCAGTGGATGATTTTGTTTCACTAGGGCTTGGAGCAATGATGACAGATGTTAGCTACTGCAACAGACACACTGCATAAAGCTGCTTTGAAGTGGCCATACACTTGCTAATCAAGTCACAGTGAAAGTGTAAAACTTTTCGCTGGGAAGTGTATCAGGTTTGGTGCTAGACTTCTAATTGAATCACCAATTGACATTTTTTGCATTCTCTCTGGCCTTTACAATACTGTGAGGTAAGAAGATTTTGTGGATTCCTTTTGGAAGGGAAAATAGACAGTTAATATTTCTATTTTGTATGGCCATGATCATGAGTAAGGCTAGGCAACCCTTATTTTCATGATGAGGCTTCATACGAAGCTGAAAGATATTTTTGTGATGTTTAGTACCTACACATGAAAGAATAGTGCAGCAGAGTATTTATTGACATTTTTTGGTTTTAAGTATGTTTCAGATATATTTGCTTAGGCTGCAGGTATTCTGGGGTGCTGTGAGCTCAATCTCTGATGGACAGAGGCATGACACTCGTACTGAGTGGTTATCAAAATTCTAAGTCTACTTGCCAACAAACTGTACTACAATGTACTGAACTATTATCATACTTTTGGTTCTAGGATATCTGGACTATCAGCCACCCAAGACTCCTGCCTTGCTTTGCATTGTTCTACTTCTTCCCTCCAGAGCTCTGATCCCAGTGTAGTTTCTGCTCCAGCAGAGGAAAGCAGTGTTTCCAAAGTGCAGTGCTAGGGAGAAGGTCCAATGCCCCAGTGTACAGAGAGGTAACACTGCCAGTTCTGCCCTTGCCAAGAAGTCATAACTCAGTTGCATCACTGCACATGGTAATGCCTTAGCACCTAAGAACAGGTTCTCTGCATTGCTGGGGTTCTCCAGCACCACAAGTTTCCCCTGGATCAAGAGTGGGCACATAATCATATTTCTGTCAAATTAGCCAAGGCACAGGATGATGTTTGTGTCAGATTTATGCTTTTATGTTGGCTTTATGCTGGCACTGGGAGGAGAGACGGTATCTGACCTGGCAGAAAGTGGGAGTTGTAGAAGCACTGATACCTCATCTGGCACAAAACCTGTCAGTACAAAATTAAGTCATCATTTTTCTTTATTTGAATTGGCAGCATGAGTTCACTCTGGATCAGCACTTTCATCATGTGTCTGGCAACATTTCTGACAGAGTATTAAGAACCCTAAAGCGGGATTTACCGAGTTGTGGGACCACAAACTTATTGTTTGAGCTTACTCTGATAAAAAGGCAGGGAGCTACTGGGCGGCAGTTTTTACCAGGTTTCAGAACGCTCCTACCCAGAGCAGTTTTCTACTTAGGAACAGTTTCCTCCTTCATGAAAAGAACACCCTCAAAATTCCTATGTAACTAATAAACCCCGCCCCAACACAGAAAAACCCATGGATTAAAGGATCATAAGTAACTTTTGACACACTGCTCCAAATGAAACCTTTTGTGTTAATGGAAAAAAGAATCCTTTTGTGGTGTAAAAAGTCAACAAAGCATAAATCACTATTTTGTTTGTTCTGTTGCTAGACATGCTGAAAAAGAAACCACCACCAGACCTGTGAAATTCTTCCATTAATCTTACTGGGGTGATTATGTCCAATACTCTTGGAACTATGAAAAAATGTTTAAGCATATTTCTCTGACTAAAACGTAATATTTTCCTAGTTACAATAAGTGCTAGCTAGAAGACTTGACTTAAATCACTTTACATAACTTTTACTGTTCTTATTTTCCAAAAATTATTTGAAAACAGAGTGGTTTAAAAACACAGGTTTCAAAGAATAGAAGACATTGGGTAAAAGTTTAGTCTTTCAATACTTCTATTTGCTAATGAATCCTTGGAGTAAACAAGCACTCTTTTACCCAGTTTCTGCAAAGCACTTGCCTTTTGTTTCAGACCCAATACAAGCAGCTGAATGAGGTAATGCCTGTATCTCCTAAGCCAGGAATGTATTCAGATTGGGCACTGAAATAGGATAGGAGGATAATACCTGCTATTTTATAAATGCAGGGTGAACTTCAGCTCAGCTTCTAGATTGCTGTGCTCAAAGGAAAGAACTAGGACTATTTATCTGAACGCAAAAAATTGACTTCTTAAATATTGACACAAAGCTTCACATTGGTGTCCTCAAATGCATTCAAAACACATTATGTATAAATAAATACATGTTTTAAATTAAGAGTGACTTGTGACAAAATTGCATCAATTTAAGTGAGTCACTTAAACACTACCCTGTCTTCAATAAAAATGCTGCTTTCAAATTCTCTCATTTAGAAGCAGGTATTTTAACCTCAGGTTTCCTGAGGTAGAGCATGAATAGACCCTGGTTCTGACTGAGCTACAGAGATCCTCTGTAAATATAAATGAACACCTCTGCACAATGATCATAAAAACACAGATCTGTTTCACCAAAAAAAGCTCTTCTGCATTCCTGACACGACATTAGAGATCAGAATAATCTCCTTTAGACATCAAAGTCAGACGAGCACAACTTTCAGAAGTACATTAAATAGTATTTATTGAGTTTGCAATTTCAGGGGAAAAGCTATAATTTCAGTCCCAGCTATTCATATACTGTGACATGGAACCCTCATGTTCTTTCATCCATTCAACAAATGAACAATAACATGGAACATAAAGAGGGGGGTCAAAAAAACCCACCCTATACTCTCAGTTTTGAAAAAAGGAAACAAACTCAGGTCCTGTTCTCATTCACAAATACACTTGTCTTCTTGATTAAACATACTATGTTTTTTTGTAAGAACAGACTCATCCTCCTGATGTTTGGGAGAAGGTATGGGATGGTCGATCTGAAAGAAAGCAGAACTAGATCAAACACAGAGATTTTCCATATGGCCACAATGACAGCTAGACGGTTAATGGAAACTTCAGACTGCAAAGAATTCCTCACAAGAGGTAAGTACACTTTCCTCTTAGGAAGCCTTTGTGTCTGGGACTGATTCAGTGGGTGCATATGGTTAACAAACCACCACGGTTTGCCTGTAAAATCTTATGGCAGAGGATGTTTTTATTTTCACCATGGTGACCCTTCTGGATAGTAAAAAAAGGCATCACATAATATACACAGAGATTCATATTTACAGAATAAATGACAAAAGAGGGAAGTGGATACAGTGACATTAACAAAATCCCTTGTGTAGATTCAGGGATTGTTCACAGTTCCTTTAAGCCAGTCCTTTTCTCTGCACATGGGTTCTCTTGTTTTGCAAATGAGACCCAGGAGGATATCCCACTATAAGAAACAGATGCTTGCTCTGCCTTAAACCATGGTCATGACTTTCAGAGATGCAGGTTGGAATCTCCTTATCTTCTTCTTTAGTGCCTTTGAAGCTTTGATACGACAGATTTTGGGCACAGGGGGAAGAGGCTTGGAACATGCCTGGACAGTTCCTGATTGTCTGACTGAACCTTCAGGCCAAATCAGTTCATTTTCATCCCCCTCATCACAGTCAAGGGCAAGACTGCTACTGTTACTGCTGCCATCCGAATCGCTTTCGCTGGACTCACTGTCCCCAAAACGGTTAGTTGTGAAATCACTGACCTCCCCTTCGCTGGTCTCTGCGATTGTGGAGTGAAAGAGGGAAGCACAGTCTGCAGAGTACTCGGAGTGGTCTGACTCACTTTTGGCATAATCTCCGTGGCGCTGATCCTTGGAGCGAGTCCTCATACTGACAGTGCGCAGGACACTGGCTCTCCTTGCTGGCTGCCTTGGCGCTCCCAGGCCAAAGCTATGAGACAGGCTGGCCAGGTTGGCCTTGGCAGAGATCTCCACTGTAGACTGCCACTTGCGCTGCTTCTTCTTGTTGGCTGCGTCTACACAAGCTGCTTCGAAGGAATGCAGTGCATTGGCAGAGGCTCCGTAGAGCTCTGGCCTGGATGACACGGTGGGGAGTCTGACCTGCACAGGGAACAGACTAGACTCCGAGCATGACCTGCCAGTCACGTCACCAGAATACGAAGGTCTCCGCACGAGATTCTTCACTCCTTGTGACCTTTGGGGCTGATTCCACTCAGCAGGCAGCCTGGTGGCTCCATGGGACCCTTTTACCTTCTCCATGCAGAAGGCTTGCTTCCCAGGCCGTAGTACCTTTTCACTGTTCCTCCTCTTTATCTTCACTGCCTTTGTTTTGGAACTGGCAAACTTTACTCGGACTTGGTGGGATTCTGCAGGGACGAACTGAGCATGAACAAACTCAGTTCCTGCCACTCGCTCATGACCCCCAGTGCTAGTCGATTTGGCATTGCCACACCTTTTGAGGGGCGGCTTTCTGGGTGGGACAGCCTTAGCATTCCAAGTGTCTGGACTGGAGTCCTCCTGGCACAGCTGTGAGTAGGATGAACTGTGCTCTATGCTGCTATCCATTGCTTCTGCCAGAGGAGAACCCCTTGCTGCTGATTTGGCAGGATAACAACTATTCACAGCTGATGGCTCTGTGTCAGGCTGAGTGGATGGCTGTTCTTCATTCACATAGCGCATGGTCTCCTGCTGCTTGGCACATTCCCCCTCTGACACCTCTCTTGACAGCTTCCCTTCAGCTTTGTTACTTTCCAGAGAACTCGCCTGTTTTTCCAGCTGGCTACTGCTGCTGTTAATTTTCACTCCACCGGCACTGGGGGTTATAATGAGTCTCTGCTGCATTGCGGCTGGCTGGCTCTTTGTTGGAACCCACTCAGTGGCATCAGCCCGACTGTTCCCTTTGCATCTCGTCAGCTGCAGTAATTTATTGATGTAACCCCCTGGCTTGGCCTCAGTGGTTGGCCTAGTCCTAATCAAGCTGGGACCTGTCACACTAGGCGTAGGTTTGCTGGGAGGAGCCTGGAAGTCCGGTTCTGGGGATGTGCCCACTAGAGAGAAAAGGGGACTTTGTAAAGCCACCGCATGAAGGGGGCTTGGGTAAGGATACACATCAATGCCATTCTTGGAGACCAAGTCATTCTGGAATTTGGGGTCCACGCTGAGCAAGTGCATGTCTCCGTTATGGCACAGAGGCAACACGGATTTGGGATCCGTCTCTTTCTGAAATCTAGCATCTGCTGGAGTGAGTCTTTCCAAGTCACCTACACAGTGGATGAAAATAAACAACCTAATTAAATCACAGACAATTACATTCAAACTGGCTCATGCTAAAAGTGCTATCTCAGAGGGATGTGATGGCTTTTATTAAAATCAGTAGCATGAATAAAGAAAGTAATTTTAGTCTTCCAAGGTCACTGAATTACTTTAAAGCTTTTATTCACCTAAGCATAACAGAGATTAGAATGCCTTTTAATGCCAATAATAAAATTCTCACCTTTGCAAGAAATTTAAACTGTGCTACTTGGATGAAAGTAAATCTGTGCATATATAAAAATGTTCTAAAATGTCACACACTAATGGGAAACCAACTAAATAAAAATAAGGGATTACTTTTATTTCTTAGCAGAGAAGCCACAGAAGAATGAACCTTTACTTTGACAGAGGAAAAAAAATCTAAGGGTAACTACTCAGGCAGGTGGAAAGAGCAGTCCCTGAAGATGACATTTATGGCCGCCAATTCAGATTTCTTCAATTTTGGAGTACTGTCAAGGTTGCTGTAAGTTACTCTTGACTTCTGCACCTTTCTCTCAGAAGCATCCCCTGTGCACAGAGAGGAAAGGCTGTGTTCTTGTGTGAAGAAATGTTATTCCATCCAGACACAACATCCAATAGAGCATTATGATGCTGTGTTACGTCTGGGACTAAGAATACTGGAATCAGTTAGCTTGGATTTTTCTGTACAACAATGCAGACTTCAGTGCCAACAAATCCTCACCTAATCACTTTTCTGGCTGCTTCATGCTAACACAAAACCCAACCATCAAACTCAACCACATAATTCCCAAACAGTGGCTATTTATGTCCTGTGACAGGAAGCTTCTGAAAGACTCCAGAATTTGGGGCTGGCTGCAGTGTCCTACCTAAGGCACTCATAGGCCTGCTACAGCAAAGATTAGGAAGATGGTTTCTCAAACAACTTAATTTCATAATGAAAATTCTTTAGGAAATTGTTGGCAGCATATAATGATGATCTCTCATGCAAACAAACCAGGAAGCTGTCAAAAGAAAGCTGTGCTTGTGGTGTCTCAGCAAGCCTTCTGCTTGCCACTGAAAGAAATGGCAGTTGGTTTGTACCTGCAGTTACCCGTGGGGACAAGCCAAGGAGTGGAAAAGAGAAATTTCTTCCCCTTTCCAAATGATGATTTTCTGAAGTAACATCTTGCTTCATTTCTTGCAATGTGGTCAACTTCGTAAGAATTGTTCCTTCAAGACTACACCCACTACTTATGTTTCCCATACAGAAGGAAGTAAGAGGTTGTAGCCAGGAAGAAGAAAGGAGGTCTGAAGGAAGTCTGTAGCCTCTCTCCTACAGCCCTCAATATCAGCCATTCCTTTTTTTTGCTGGTCTATCTCTAGATCCAAAAAACCATAAAGCCTCTGGGGTCTCAGCAAAATGTTGCAAGGCAGGAAAGTTTCTGATTGAGCAAAAGATCTGTAATCTGAACATGGAAGTCATGGATCATTAAGCTCAGCTTCATTCCCAGCCTTTGACAAGCCTTAAGACGACTTTCCTTTTATGCTATAATTTACCGCCATCTCTTCAGGTGTGTCTGCACACATAGGTATAGAAGAGGTCTTTGTTTCTGTTCCAAGCAAGCCAGAGGTGAGTTAGCTCATGTCAAGTAGTTGTGGGAATGATTCCAGAGTGACATGGTACTTGGAATGATGTTCCCTATTGCTTCTCTGTTTCTATAATGGAACTGTCACACATCTCACTGGATCACTGTAAGAATTGTACTCACAAAAGACTGCTTTGAGGCCATGGAAGAATCCATAATAAAAAGTGATATGATGTCACTTCACAGATGGTAAACATGAGATCTGGAGTGTTAATGAACTTGTACATTTTGTCTAAAGGTATGATGCAAACTCATTGGTTGATCCACTATTAGGCTTATGACTGCTTTCTAGATGGCAAATTAACTTTTGGCCTCTGTTGTCCTTAACTGTACATATGAGAAAGAGTTATTGTTTGAGTCCACATTAATTTGAATAAATAGGGAATTTTGAGTTTCCTTTATATCTTCCATACATTCCTTCACACAAGATATTTCAAATATTGAAAATTTTCTAATTTCACATGCAGCTCAATTAAAAAGGTATCTCGACATTCATTACAACTTTATCTCATACACTAAGGTATTTTTCCATTTCTAAATGCAGAGATCTCACATTTGTTATTGTTTCATCCACATACTTGTTACTGTCTCGTCTTTGTATTTGATATTGTTAAAAAATATCTGAGTACGGAGACAAGTGAAAGTTGGACAGTAAACATTTTGGCTCTGTGGTTTTGATCAATTCTCTCTTTGTGCATTGAAAAGGAGAGCTATATATTGATTAAACATTGGTATACAAGGTCCTAAAAGTAATAACCAGGAATTTGCTCTTCTCTTGAAGGAAATATCCAGTTCTGCCATCAATTACCTGTGGAAACCGGCCTTGGTCTGGACCTGGCAGGAGCTGCAGAAACATCTCTGTTAGCTGTAATACGACATCCATCGCTGACATACGTTCCCTGCTGTTGGAAGCTGGTGGTGTGCACAGTGGTTTCATCTGCAGACTTGGGTCGGTAATCAAACACACTGAGCCTTGCTTTAGGGTGTTGAGAGCTGGGCAAGAGACTGGTGTGGGAGGAGGAGATGGATTCACTGTACACAGAGGTACACGAATTGGATAGCGAGCAAGAACCACCGTCGCTCAGGTCATAGAATCCTGCAGAGTTAAAATAAATAGGATATTTCATACTTACAGCAACTAAACATGCTCTGTAGGAGAAAAATGCAGAGAATACAATAAATCTTCATTTGCTATATGTCACAAGCCTAAATTTATAATCATTTATTTAGGCAACATTAACAGAGGTATACTCTAAGTCAACCAAACTTTACTGGGCTTCTGCATATATACTTAGGCCCTGAGCCAGCTTGGCACGCACATGCCCGCTCAGTTCTGAGGGTGGGATGGGGCGAAGTGTAGCACCATCACGCCCAATTCTTCACTGGAGAATGTCTTTGGGGGCTATTATGCAACTGGTGTAAAATAGGGCCTTCTTACACTGTTGTAACTTGTGCTGTTGTAACTTGGGTGAAGAGAAACACAGACTGGATGGGAAAGTAGTGTAAAACTAGCCTGTGATCAGAGCTGCCAAGCCTATGATAGCTGGAATGTCTAAGAGCAGAGAATGGAGGCTATCTTCCCTCTCTAGGTCTTGAGATCATTCCCAAGTAATCCTGGAAGTATTAAAAAAGGCTCTGTATAAATTCAAGGCAGGAATTGTTATTATTCCTTTCTATAACAGAAAAGAAGCTGTTTCCTTTTGAACTATGTGCATGTGCCTAAGTGTACAACTCCTGAACTTAAATGCTCAACAGAATCTTGCACTTTTTATGCCCCCTCTAAATACTAGGCTGCAAATACGTATGCTGTATAAAAAGAAAATAAATCTTTCCTTGTCTTACTGAAGACTTGAGGCTTTGCAAAATTCTGTTTATAAAGAGCTACTTTAATTGTCTTAGACTAGATAACAGAGCTTTAAGAGACACCCTAGCTATAAAAGTCTGCAGTTACAACTCTCTCTATGAACCACACCAGTAACCTGATACCCAGTATTTTTCTGTCCATGAGATCTTTACTCAGCAAACTTTTGGGGTGTTTTTTCTCAGTGTTTTTTAATAGAGTGGTTTTGTTTCTACATAAACAATCAAACACTCATTTGGCTGGAGCACTGCAAAACCAGTGATCTTCGAAGACTTAGTGAGGCTCAGAACCTTCCTGGATTCAAGCAGAGCATTGATATGGATGTTGGTCTCCTCACTTCTTTTAAGTACTCTAGCCACTTTTGCCAATGGTCATTCTACACTGGATAGTTAATTTAGATAACTAATAACTAAGGTATATAATAATATAAGGTAATAAATAATTAAGGTAATTAATAAATACATGCTTCCTCCTCCTTCCATGTATGGATACAAGGTTCATTTTAAAATAAAATTAAAAACATCCAGAAAAAATACTGTTTTGAGTGAATGAACACTTTCCAACTAAATCAGCTTCTCAGCAGAATTTCTATCAGCTCTGTGAGTCTGGTCTATGCCATATGACTACTCTTCACCTCAGCCATGGGGCACTGTTTCTGACCAACAACACAGGGAGTTTTGCTTAGCAGTTGACACTCTTCAGTTCTCCCAGCACCATGCCCCGTGAAAGAAATAGACAGATGCACATTACCTGAGCTGGGCCGGCTGTCACTATCCAAGTATTCACTGGAGGTCTTACTGACATCCAATTTCAGCTCACTTATTCGCTGGTCTAGCTGATCCAGGTGGCTTTTCAAGCCGACATCCTGTCTCCTCAAACGAGACTAAATCACAAGGCAAGGGAAGAAGGAGAAAATGAAGAACAATCACAGTTAGAATATCAGCAACAATGCATGAATTCAGGCCACCTGTGCCAGCCAGATTCTGCTCTCATGAAGTGTTTTTCTTAGTTAGGGACTGTTGCAATTGGCTCTCTGTAATGACACTGACATAGGACAAGGACAAAACATTTTGTTTCTCAGTATATATTGTCTTCTGCCCAGCTGAACATGTTCTCAAATTTTAACCTTTGGGTTTATTGTTACACCTGTAGCAGGAACTGTATCTCTACAGAGAACAGCAATCTTTTAAGTAATTAACATTTTCTTATACGTACTGCACTCTGTCTCAGAGCAGAGGAGGAGATATGGATTGTCTGCCTGATGAAAGGAAACTGCTTATTTAGAGGTACCTTATTGCCACACAAAGTTAAGGCAGAATACTCAATGCAATAAAACCCTTGGCTTTGATGACTTGTTCATAGTTGAAAGGACACACTGAAAGAATTGTGACATCTATTTTGCTGCAAGTTTTCCTTGCATGTCTTGTGGCTAGATATTTCCGCCCATTTTATGCAAGAAGCAGCTAGCATTTGAACACTGATGGGAAAATTACTGTATATAAAATAAAAGGTGTCTCAAGTCTGTCAGTAATCTTTCAGAAGCCAGCAACAATGTCTGTTGTCTACTGCAAGCACCGACCAGGCTGATCTGAGGTAACAGTTCCAGCAGTTGCTCCCCCAGTATTTATGCCATCAGCTTGGAGAGGCAGATGGCCAGGCGTTAGGTACCAGCCAAAGAACCACAGTTGGTTTCTGTGACAAACTTCTCACATAGCACTTGGCAAATTATCTAAAGCCCAGTCACTATTTAGGCAGCTTCTAATTGTATCTCGCCTCACCACGCATCCTACAATAGTTTCCAGAAAAGTGGTCTCTTGAATCTGTTTGAAAAGTTGTCCTTAAAGCCCTTGAGGGTATGGGTTTCCACTCAGTAATTGTAAGAAAAACATGATTAAGATTCTTCTTTATGTGTACAGTTCACATTTAAAAATACAAGTGGCAGTTCTAGCAGCATTTCCAACCTCAAATATGAAAAACAAAACATCTAGGTCTCTTGAACCAATTAAAGTATCTGCAAAATTAAATGATGTGCAGAAAATCAAAATCAATATGTACACATTTTCTACTTCACTTTCCTTTTCAACGGATTATTCTGGTTTTAATATTTGCATTTTTAGATCTCTCCATAGCTATAAATACTAAAAGAAAAGAAAGCTCCTAAGATCCTGAAGTAATCAGTAAATGATTAGAAACTGTGATAGAAGGAAAACAGAAAAAACAGAAGACAGATGCCCCAGGTTTCACAAAACAACCGTCAGGGCTGGTGATGCTGCTGAGAAATAAAAAAAAAAAAAGGTATTCTAGCATGCTTTTACAGAGAACTGGAGGAACACATAAGACACAAGAAATAAAGTCCCTTTTTGTTAGTGTCATACTTCCAGAAAGGTTTAAGCTCAATTGGCTCATCACTGCTTTCTAGGAAAACCCATGGTGATTTTCCCTTTTCCTGTTTCATATAACCAAAAAGGGAGAGAAGAACTCGATAATAAAGGAGATTTTCTATCCCATCTGAATGATGAATGTATGACCTTGTCAGTACTTTATTTCCTGGCAAAAAAGCAAAACCATGCCATGCCTTCTTCAATCCCACCTACTCAGGAAATCACAAAGTTTTGTTTTCATGGCTGGAATTAATTGCTTAATGATTAATGTTTTGCCAGCCAGTTCCTCAGCCTGTGGTTTCTGATTAATGACAGAGAGGCCACAAGGCTCTCAGGTATTCAAACAGTATTTATTATACCTCCAGGTTCTGTCTGCGCTTTCACAGCATTTTAACCAACACACATGATTTACATCATCGTTTTTAACCCTTTTATGGTGTCTCACACCATTGGGTTTCCAGCAGACTCCATAGCTTTGATCTTTCAGTTAACTACTTCTGCACTGAGGGAGGAGAAGCACTCCTCTAACCATTTGGATAAGAATGACTTTTCCGGTGCGTTTGTTTCAGGCTGTTACTGCTCCAATACCCACGCTAAGCAGCACTCAAAAACACACTCTTTCTCAACTCACAACATGAATTTTACAAGTGACAAAACCTTGCAGGTAAAACCATCTGTTTGCTTAGGGCAATGCAGCTGTGAAGACTTTTGTACACTGCACAGCATGGGACCAAACTTTCCAAATCAACTTGTACTATGAATGGACTACAGTTTTGAGGAGCCAAATCTGGCACATCACCATACCACTCATTCTTCAGGAGAAAGAACACTTTCTGAAAAGCAGGTTCCTTTACAGCAACACAAGCTGACACCCCAAATTTAGGCACCAAAACCCACTGGTCATACTTGACTATTCTCAACTATTAATTTGTTCACTTAAAAGGGGGGGGGAGGTTGACATTTATTGGTTGTAGATTAGCACCTGATAATTCTATTAATCTCACTGTATTTCGGAATGCACAAAAGGCAGCATTCTTACCTAGTTTTGCCCACCTAAAAGACCTTTAGGTCTTTTTGTAACTAATGGTGCAAAACAGCCAGTTTCAGAAGAAAATTATTATCACCTACCCTAGCCCCTTATTCTAGAGTGAGATGAATTCCTTCTGGAAGCACCCCTTTCTCTCAAGTTGACAAAACCTGAATTTAGTTTATTAAAAAAAGATGAAATCCCTGGTTTAAAAGATGTCTTCTCCTATTTAAAATTATCTAAAGGGCGTAAAAAATTCTGTGTACAATGCAGGGTAGCAAGTGTTTGGTTTTTTTCTCTTCAGTATAATGTTTTTATAACATCTTTATAACATCATAAATCATATGAAAGCTTCGAAAGTTAAATAATTGGATTCAAATCAAATAATAAATAGATTTATAATAGGTTTATAAACATGTCCTCTGAGGAAAGAGATGAGAAAATACTGGCCTTTGATATCCACCTACTTGGACAGTGATCATAGATTTCTTTCTTTGCATTAGCCTGAATTTGCATCTCTTCTTTTTCCTCGATATAACCATGACACTGTTTGGCTAAGAGAAGTTTAGCAGGTTTGGGATCTCTGACGGTGGGCAGCATCACTTAACTCTGCTCCTCTTCTACTACAGAGTTGGCCCCGCTGGCACTGTAGTAATTTGCAGCTGCCAAAAGAGACCCTGGCCACCAAAAAGAGGCACATCTAACAAAGGATATGACTGTTAGTGGCAGCAGACTGCCTACATCAGAGTGCAGGCAGTTAGAGTATAGGCCAGCTGCTGTCTGTGTCTGGTAAATGCTGTTGAGGAAAAGATTGGGATTCTGGAATGGCATCTACAACTGGTCCCCATGGCACTTGATGGCTTTGTTCCACTCACTCCCACCACTGCGACTTGAGGGTACTGACTCTGCTATTCTACCATTATAGGAGAAGCCTGGCTTGACTTTTTATCTGCCTTCTTTCCATCACTGAGATGCCCTGAGCCAGCTGCAGCTGACACAGCTTTCCCATTTTATGTTGCAAGGACCAAACTTTGTATGAATTAAACCACGACCATGCTAAAGCCCAGAGCTACAGCCCTCCTTGAAATTTGAATCAAGATACACTGCTAGGCAAAGTTACATTTACATTGCTAATGAGTTTCTCAGTCTGAAAGCTTAAGGAGCAGCAATCACATACTATCACCCATGGGCCAACAACAACAGTGAAGACATACCACTCCTTAAGCAATTCTATGCTTTGTGTTTTCTGCTGTTTTCAGTTCGAACCTAATTTCCTGCAATCATGAACAGAATTTTCATGGGTTTTGAGTGCAATACACCGCTTATGAGTCACCAAGAAAGTTTTCAGCCTGTGGCTGCTGTGATCCTAGGATCTGTGAACTGCTTCTAATGGGACTGTGCAAAGCCTGTTTTGAACTGGGTTTACTTTGCTATTAAGCAGCTTTTGAGGTATGCACCTCTGCTCAAATATGTGTCTGCAGTTTGCAGGGGGGAAAAAACAATAAAGGTAGCAGGTACTCCTGAACAGTAATCTTGAGAAGCTTCCAGAGCCATGGGTCAATCAGACGCACTTTGTATCACTACTTTAAGCATTCACACAACTGCATTTTTGCTGAAGAACCTCTCTCTGAATTTATGTAGTCATCCCTCTCAAGCTTTATGAACACTTCCCTTCCAGGCACCCCAAGAGACACATTTACCATAATTGCACTGGCACCTACTGGTGAAATCCATCCCTCTCCGAAGGTGTACAGAGTTACTCTTGTCCACTCGACTCCTGCATTTCTAAGGGAAGCAATTAAAGGCTGTTTTTTTCCTCTATTTTAATGGCTAGTTTCTCCCACATTCTTGGAAAGCCTTGTGAGGTGGCAGTAAGGTCTTAAAAAGCCAATCTTCTGTTTTAATATTTTATTTGAAATATATATAAACAAATAAGTAATTAAAGCACGACAGCCGAAAAAATACAGTCACTACGTTCAGAGGTCATTGGGTGATTCTGTTACCCCAGTAGCCCCAGACAGGCAATAAATGCCTTCATTTCCTTTGTGTAGTTAAAAAAAAAAAAAAGGTAGAAAAAATGTAGAGCCATTACTTAAAATTATCAATGACAGGTAATCAAGTGGCTGACCGCCGACTAGTCCCGTGTCTTCTTAATCAAGATATGCCCGCTGCTGTGTTTTCACAGAGTGGGTTCCCTGAAGGTTAAAGCCAGTTTTATTCTGAGATAATGCCTGATAAAGCTGCCTATGGGGAGCGAATAACCATGGTGTTTTCACACCTGATTGATAACTGATGGCCGAGTCTTGCAGTAGTACAAGGAAGGAAAAAATTCCAAATTAAGCCAGAGTTTACTGAAGTGTGTAATTGCCCACACTAGAGATTAACGCCTTTTACCCTTTGATTGTTGGCTCACCTATGAAACTCGTTTCAGCTTCAATTCAGAGTTTATTGTCAGTTTCACAAGGAAAGCCGTGCAAGCTGCCACTGTAACCCTTTAAATACAAGGCCTGGCATTCAGTTATTTTTCCCTTTTGATCACGCAATCCGCGGAAAGAACAAAGTGCTCCTGGCCCACGAAGCCTTTCCTGGCGGATCGACTCCCACAGGCGCACACCCGCGCGGGCACACATAGGTGTGCGCGCACACGGTCACCCGAACCCCTGGGCGCTTAGTCTGTGCGTATCTCTCCTCCGTGTGCCTTTTGCTCTCCTATGCAAACGGCTGCTGCCACTGAGAGCCGAGCGCTGTACTGCTGAAGTTAATCATCGCCTACTCCTCGGCTCCGGTGAGCGAGCGGTGCCGGGTTAACAACTTCTCCCCAGCGCTCCTCCTGGCACCGAGTCCGCAAACAGCGCTGCCCTGTTTCGGGCCGCCCAGGTGAGCCCCGCCTGCTATAGCGGGGCTGTTATCCGCCATTCGCACCTGCCCGCGTGGGAGCCGTGGCCGGCGGGGGCAGCGCGAGGTCCGCGGCCGCAGCTCCTGCCTGCTCCTGGTCCCGTCGCGGCGCCGGCAGCGCTCCCCTCCGCTCGCCCCCAGCACCGCGGCTGGACTCGCGGAGCCTGGTACCGGGGCAGCGGGGGATCCCGTGCCGTACCGTCCCTTACCAGCTGCTCCTTCAGGGCGGAGAGGGTGGCCTCCAGACGGTGCTCCTTGCCGCGGGCGGACAGGGGCTGCTCTCCTCCGCCCGCCGCCGGCCGCTGCGGCATGGCCAGGGCGGCCCGCACCAGCTCCCGCTGCTTCTCCCGCAGCACCTGGAGCTCCTGGAGGCCGGCTAGGGCCGCCTGCAGCCTCTCGCCCACCCGGCCGCGATCCCAGCCGCCCGGCCGCGGGGCGCCCAGCAGCATCGTCAGCGTTGGGCCGCGGCTCCGGCCATGGCAGTGGGGCGGCGGGGAGGCGGCGGGGCTGCTCCCGCCCCGAGCCGTGCCTGCGGCGGGGTCCCACCGCCCCGCTCCGCCGCTGGCACCCCAGCGAATGAATCGGAGCTGCAGCGGCTCCTGCGGTTTTGGAGAAGAGGAGGGGATAGGGGAGGGAGAGAGGGAGGGCGGGAGCGAAGGGAAGAGGCTGCGGCTCCAGGAAGGGCCGGGACCACCTCTCGGGTGGATATGCGGGGAGAGGAGCCAGTGCCCGGCGCTCCCCCGCCCCGCGCAGGGGGCGGCTCCCGCCTGCCCCTGGGCGGGGGTCTGCTGTCCTCTCTTCCTTCTCCCTGGGGGCAAAGGGGGATGGGGTGCCTGCCCTCTCCGGGCAGAGACAGGTCCTGGGGGACTAGCGCGGAGTGCTGGGGCGAGACCACCGGTCCCGAACGGCAGCAAGCCCCGGGGATGCTGCGGAGATCGGAGCTGAGCCTAGAGTCGTGCTGCAACCGCGTGCAAGTGGAAGTGATGCGAACGTATGGTGCTGTGAGATCTCAGGTATAACAACGCTTCCCTCACAAAAACCTGGCGTTTGTAACTCCAACGCTTCCACTCCTGGCTGGTGGTGCTCACGGCTAGGCGCAGGTACAGCACTGGTACTCCTTATCTTGCTCTCCAGGAACCGACCCAAATGGGATCTCACTGCACAAGTTCTCTGTCATGTACTGAATTGTTGATTTCCACTTTGGAAGCAAGGCAGAGTCCTGTCTTGAGGTCAAGGTATGCCTCAGCCCCTTCCCTCGCCCCAAGGTAATATGAAGGTCTTAGAATTTGTTTTAAATGGGACGTGAAAACACAGCCATGGAAATTGAAGGACACGGTGCTGTTGCTAGCAAGAAATGTCAGCATTTAAAGCTCCCAAGGCAGGCAGCTGCTGCGTTTTCAGAGGTAGTTGGTTAGCAGGCAGCAAAACCAGAATGTGTAGTCTGTAGTGATGCAGTGGGGGAGAGGAAGCCCTGATATCAAGAACCTAATGAACATAGTGGAGATCATGCTACAGGAAACTTAGTTTTTCTGCTGCCTGCACTGAAATAGGAAGCGTTTGGATCCTACAGATTCCAGGATAACTGTGTGTTACACTCTTGATTTACATAATTTCAGGAAAGGTGTATGGTTCTCCATGAGGCAGTAAGCATATGCACAGCCCATGTGTCTGTGGTTATGTTCTGTTCACCCTGTGGCATGTCTTTAAAAGCTATCATACTTTAATTTGAACGTTACTTGACTTTGTACTGGGATACATGAGTTGGGTGAGTGGGAGCCAGTTGCTCTGTCATCTGTTCTTCTAGGAGCCTCTTCTTAACACCACCTGTGGGTGGCTGTGGCCACCACTGAGTACTGCAGCCAGGCTAACTTTCCCTGTAGTAGTCCCTAGCTTTAAGAATGTTAAAAGCACTAGAGTCATATCAAATCCAGCTCTTGCTGGGGAACAGAGAGGCAAATTTCTCCCGTGTTTGTTCACCAGGTGCCATGCAACACATTATTTGATAATCTCGGTAGGACCCAAGCCTTGCTTTCATAATGTCACTTTCAACAGTTTTCGTGTAGCTTGAAGATTTGAGAATGATATGTACCTTGCCAAGCTGAACTATGTCAGAAGGCATCAAGAGAGGCCCTGTTCTGACATGTTGTGCATAACTATACATGGATGTCTCCATCTACAGATGGACCAGGAATGACTGATGGTCATACAGTGCTTAGTTAAAGTGTGTGAGGTCTGACTTGTATGACATCACCTAAGACATGTTTTAGTTTTGTTTGTTTGGGTTTTTTTATTTTATTTTTTAAATGGTTATATCTCTACTCTTCTTGCTTCCCCATTCATCTCATGGAACAGAGCAATGCCTGAGTGCCAGGATGACTGAAAATTCTGCCACCTCTCAGATGGAGGGTGATGAAGAACCAAATAACCATCACTGTATGGCATGTGGTAAGAATCTTGCAAAATGCCATTGTAGGTATGAGGAGTGAAGTGTTTTTGTAAGTCACTTGGCTTGGCACTTGTTAAAACAGACATACAGCGCAATTCCTTATTTTATTCAAACCATGTCCTAACATGACCAAATACGAGTCACCAACACAACTACCATTTAGTATATACTTGGTAAGAGAATTAAATATGATAAGGTCATATATTTTTATTTTTTCCCCTCTCTTTCCCTTGCAGGGAACTGTTACCCTTGCTCTTTGTTCTTCCTCTTCTTTCATCGTTTTATCCTTTCATACATTAAATCCCAAATGGGCTATATCACAGCAGTATCATTATTCTAATCAGCTTCCTTATTATCCCCTCTGTTGTACTGATTACTTTCTTCCTCAGAACCCTTATGATGTCACTTAATCTTTTCAGATAACTCAACAAATATCTTGTGTTATCTGATTTCTGGGGGAAAGCATAAAAGGTGTGAATCACCCCCAGATTTAAAACCATGAGATTATGTGGGAGAGGGGTAGCAGTAAAAGTGAAAGTTGCATGGTAGGGATTTAGAAAACTGCTATTCTTAATGATTTACAGATAAGAATGTTCAGTATTGATACTCTGTAAAGTTTCACTAGACTTTTAGAATTGCTTTAAAAAGTGAGCAGTCTATAGGTAACACCTTACTTTGCTACCTAGCTTTAGCACACTGCATCCAAATGCTTAAACATTGCTTGCACTTTTCAGGAGCCAAAAGGTTTGACTTTTCATTTATGTTACCTTTTTTCCATTAATTTCTAAAACATTGCTCTGGATTTATGCAAGAGTTGGAATAAGATTTCTGTTTTCCTCCTGCAGATCCTGAGGTAAATGAAATTTTACGAAAAAGACGTAGCAAAGGAACAATATGGTTACAAAATCAGACAACAAAACAGTAGAAAATAAAACAATTTGTTTACATAACTTTACTTTATGTTCTCATTTGTATTATATAATTGCACAGCGTTGTTCCATGGGTCTGTTCCTCAATACAGGAACAGTGTGGCCAGCAGGACCAGGGAATTGATTCTTCCCCTGTACTCAGCACTGGTGAGGCCACACCTGGAGCACTGGGTCTGGTTCTGGGCCCCTCAGTTCAGGAAGGACATTGAGGGGCTGGAGCAGGTCCAGAGAAGAGCAACGAGGCTGGTGAAGGGGCTGGAGCACAAGTCCTACGAGGAGAGACTGAGGGAGCTGGGGTTGTTTAGCCTGGAGAAGAGAAGGCTCAGGGGAGACCTCATCACTCTCTACAACTACCTGAG
>JAWMRA010000113.1:41255433-41455796 GCA_035584735.1 Pseudotriccus pelzelni
TTCCCTTCCCACAACAGAGCTTGTGGTTTGGTGGTACCAAGTGGCCATAGCTGGTGCATTGTGCACTGACCTCAGGAGAACGAAGAGACATGTTGAGCTGGTCACTACTTCACCATCACAGTGCCATGCTTAGAGAGCTGTCTTGACTGATTTGATTAAGGGAGTGTTTTGTGTTTTTGAGAGTACTCTACACAGCTATACGTCTTCTTTCTCTGCAGTGGCCTGGGGATCCTACTTTGACTACCTGGTGGAATGGAACAAATACATCGACGATGAGAAGATCATGGCAATAAGCTATGAGGAACTCAAAGAGGTGTGACGTTTCACCTAGCTCTTCCTTAATGAGTGTACTATGCAACCCTCCTGATACATATATGGGTGTGGGGAAGTAGAAACTCTTGAGCCAAGCTGTCAGCCCATTTGGAAGGGTGTGCCTTTCCGAGCTACTCTTTTATGTTTGGGGGAGGACTATGTGGGTTAGAAGGAGTATAGCCTTATTTATTTGTGAAAGGAGTCATATCTGCCACAGGAACAGCTGCTTTGAGGAAAGGAAAAAAAGCCTTGAAGCTGAGGGCAGTGTGTGCGGGTTTCCTCTCTGCTAGACCACTTGGTGACATATGTGGCAGACAGCCTCCTTTGCTGCCCTTCCCACAGGGTTCTGGCTCCATACTACAACCACACTGTTAAATCTTTCTGTTTCACCTCTGTGCTATGTGCCTTTGGGCAGGACCAGGTACAGGGGATGAAAAAGATTGCTGCCTTCTTTGGATTCTCCCTCTCTGAGGAAGATTTTTCCATGATTGCCAAGAAGACCAGTTTCAAAGCTATGAAAGAGAAATCCAGTGAAACCCACGGAAAGTTTGGGGATGTCCTCTTCAGGAAGGGTAAGTCTCTGCAAATGGTGAATCTACCTTCTGAAGTAGAACTCTAGAAGGAGTTTTGAATATGCTTCCTCACTTAGACATGTATACAGTTCCTCACCGGAGTGTATACAAAGGATTAGTGTGGTTAAGTTCTCTCCTCTGGCATCCTGTACAAGCTTCTGTCAGGGATGGGATTTGGGGGCTGTTTGTGAGAAATTTATCAAAGTGCCAGGCTTTGTGTTCTCAGTCATTGCTTCCATGTTGCTCTTTTTCTATGTAGCAGCCCTGGTTAGTTAGGCAAGTGAGGTGCGAAGGTGCGGGTCAACACTGGTGAGGTTATGCCAACAACTTTACACCAAGTCTGCCTGGGCTCATGGTTACAGAGAGGTTGTGGTGTGGCCTTTGCCTGTTGATCAGGTAATGAGGCTGCACATGTCACTTCATGAAAGTCGCGTGTGGGAAGACGTGTGCTAATGGGACAAGAATCTCTTGAACCTCAAGGGAATGGATTGCTCACTGCTCTGCTGGCCTCATAGGCACCTTATTGATACCTACTCAGTGAGAGCTTAATATGTCTCCCCTCAATGCATGTGTCAGTGGTGACCCCAGATATTGTCCCTTATAGACCTCGGGCCAGGGTCAGAACTCTGGCAGCCCACCTGCTGCCCATGGCATCAAGATCTTTGGTTTCTGAATACTGTGGATATGGTCCTGCTTTAATTCCTTTCCTTCACCACTGCTTGGAGGAAGAGGGATTTAACCACTCTCCTCTCTACCACCGACCACAAAAAACTTCCCTCTTCAGAGGAAGCCATTCATGAATGAGCCTTCCCTGGTGAAAAAAGCAGATTCTCCTCTCTTCTGTGTAAAAGATTCATGAAGCCACCATGGAAGCCCCTCTAGAGGGGGAGGGCGGGCATGCAGGCAGCCCACCAACAGTGCTTCCTGTGGTCTGGCTACAACCTTTGATTCTGATCTCTGCTACCTTGCCTCTCCCAGGCAATAGGACTTCTCAGGGGAATAAATCAGATTCTGCCTTGTGTAGACAATGACTCTGTCCCATTGCTGTGTAGGTATTATTTTCCCTCAGGAGAATCTTCCTTCAGTTTTTGGTACTTGTTTTACACAGGAGTTGTTGGGAACTGGAAAGACGTTTTCTCTGAGGCTCAGAATGAAGAAATGTATCGGAAATTTGAAGATACCCTAGGAGGAACAAAGATGGCAGCAAAGATAAAATATGATGTGTACTGCAAGGCCTGAAAATAACAAGATGAGTAGCATAACAGCAAGTCACGTTCCAGAGATGTTTCCCCAGAAATGGATAGTCCCCATTTTTCCTCCCCATAAGAGAAGAGAAAAACCCCTTTAAGGACTACCTGGTGTCTCCAAAAATTTGGGTGGTAATTCTTAGGTGGGTCCTGGGTCTAGGGCATGTGCTTGGCTTGATGTAACCAAATAAAATGTGTGTATACCTCGAGGGAATGCCTGATGTCCTTCCAGGGGGCAGATGGTGCACAGACATCATAGCACCAGTCTAGTGGCCTCCCTGTGTCTGCTTCATGGCCTGAAATGGTGAACAAGGCCCCTGCAGGGCTCAGTGGTGAGGCAGAGAGACCAACACAGAGCCTCTTCTTCCGACACACAGTGGACTTTACATTGGTATCTGGTGTGGATCTAAACCCACAAATGTCTGTGTACAAGGAGAACGTGATAGTCTGGGTAGAACAAAATAGATAGATCTGTCACAGCTACCATGGTGTTGACAGGTCAGAAAAGTCTTTGGTACTTTGGCAAACTCCACACATTGGTGAAGGGTGGGACTTCTTGAACTCTCACAGTCATGAACTAATAAACAAGGAACAGCTATATGTTTTCTGAAGTGTTTTGCTCCAATTGGCCTCTCTGGGAAAGCAAGTGGCAAGCAGGAAGGACCATGACATTCAAATGAGATGATCATGGGAAAGAAACTCCTCGATAATCCTGTAGCTAAATTAGCACAAAATGTCTTTATTCAACAATAAATGCATTTATACTACATAGGTATGTTTTCCACACCCTCCTTGCTCATGTCAATGTCCTTGCTTACAGCTATGCAAAAGTTGCTGCGTCACCTCTTGTCGTAACCATTCTTTTGCAAAACAAGAAAAATTAAGGAAATGTTTGTCTGGCAAAGGGATTTCAGTTCCTTGGAAGAGGGATTCCTCTGACATATTCCCAGGCAGATCTATCTACCGGACACTTGCACTGACCTAAGATTAAAAATGGAGCAACCAGCAACCAAAAAAGTAATAAAAAAAATTGGAAAATTGTTAAGTCCCTGTCAAAGTGCTGACTGTCCCTGCACAGCTCCTCAGGACTGCCTCCACCATGCCCATGGCCCAGGATCCCATATCAGACCCTGGGGCTGTCATCCCCTGCTCCAGTGGTGCCTCAACATAATCACACCTTAGCTCCTCGCAGTCTGCACTATCTGGCTACCAGCCCTACCAAGCTGAACCCATCCACGGACCCACATCCTGGCCAATCCTCAGCCCATCAGCTTTCCCAGAAAAGTGTCCAATGCCTGCAGCTGAGGCTCGCTGGCCTGGTGCTCCCGGCTGCCCTTCACCTGGCTGGAGGATGGGATGGGTCCTAAGGGCCAGGCCCTGCCTCATGCCTCCCTGGCAGGAATACTGAGCAGTGCTGCAGATTCAGCTTTGACGGGCCACTCACAGTCTGCTTCCCAGTCAGATTTTCCAAATGTCTGTGTAAGAGCTGCCCATGTGAAATTGCTTTGCATGGAGAGGTATGTTTGTCTGAACCTGACGATTCTGGGTTTGTAGGTTTTCATTTCCAGAAGAGAAGGACTTTATCTTACTGTGGGCTTCCATGGATAAAAAGAGACAAGACATCACGACATATAATTTTGGAATTAGTAACATTTTGACCTATTACTTAGTACAGGTCCTTTGCTATTTACTACATGGTGATATCAAAAGCTATCTAGATAACAGAAAACAGTGTGTAATCTCAGTGTCTGCAAGGAATTGGACAAGGAGTTGAACAAATTAACCAGACTGACCAAAAATGGGAAATCATCACTGAAATATTCAAAAGACTTTTACTAAGATGAAAAGGTGACCTCTCAAGATCTGCTGGGGTTTTTTTTCCCTGCAAAGACATTTTGCTGCCTAAGGGCCCTTAGCAGCCCAGAAACTTTGGAAGCTCTGAAATGCTTTTAAACCAGGAGCGATGATGCGATTCTCACTAGCTTTCCTAAAATGGATCTGTCTTGCTTGATGAAATGTCCACTGCTGCAGTCCAGAAGTGTGACTGCACACTACAGAGCATTAATACCCATGACAGGTTAATGGTGACTTCAGACTGCTGTGAAGGCACAGGATCAGGGGTTGTTCCATGGAGGAGGGCAGAAGGACTTGCGTTTTCACAGACTTCCTCTTGAAGGATGTAGGTCTTTCCTGAGTGCTGTCTGGAGGTACAGGCACACCTGCCATTCAGACTCTTGGACCCTTTTCCTTTCCCGTCTGATGCCTTTCAGTTCCAGCATTTGGGATTACTGGTTACCTTTATGTTTTCTCCCAGTCACTTAGAGAAAAAATGTAACAGATCATTTGAAGAAAAAATAAAAAAGAGGGGTTGATGTTTGATCTGCATTACATGCTCACCTTGATTTTTTTTTTCTCACAGAGGAAAGGTATAGAATTGTGAGGTCTTATGTAAATATCAAAAGTGTTTTAGAGATAATTTGATGTTTGAGTTGTAATATCTCAAAGTTTCAACCAATCTTAAAAGAACTGTGTTAGAAAATGCTTTATGTGACCCATTTTAAATGTTACGTGGAAGACATTCGACTCACTTAATTAGATGATGTGATGGTGAATGATGACTAAGCTTAGAGAGATGCAGTCTAACTTTTAGCTCAACAGAGGGAAAGAGTTTTTGGCTTCTAACACAACATTTTTCATGGGAATTATTGCAATATGACTTGGAGAGATGAGCTCAGCCTCTCCTGATGGTTAAAAGGCCCAAACTAGTTTTGGTTATTAAGAGATAATTTTTGCACAGAAATACCTCTGAAAAGCAGTAAAAGCTTTGGATGGGACTTGAATTCTTTTACTTCATGAAGACTGTCACTTTTAACTTATTCCTCCAATTTTTAAAACATTTTCTTTTCAGAAACTGATAAATTGTACTTCCTTTTGACTAAGTTGTCGTTCCAGGTTGTTTTGCATTTGTTTTTAGGGATATAGTAATCACTTTTTTCTGATTTATGAGACCTTCTGGTTTCTCAGCTGATGTTATCCAATCCTACCTAAAGGATTTCCTTCTTCTGACCTCTCAGCCTGTGTGTGCTTCTGGGTGTACATGCTGGAAATCTTGACTATAATGGAAGTCCCTTCCTAAGACACACAGTTCTTAATATTTTTCCTTTCTTGGTTTTTCAGTTTCACTTATAGTTCATGGAACTATCTGTTTCTAGTAAAATGTCTATTTTATGTTTGCTTCCAATCCCGTTAAAGAGAAGGAAATAATTATCTTCCAGAAGATTGATATCAACCTTATGTCCTGCCCCATTGATACCTTTTCAAACCAAGTCTAAGGGGAAATCTTTTTGATTTTATCTGAAACTAGTTATTTATAATATTTTCATACAGATTAGTTTTAAATTTCCTGAGTGTCTTTTCTGAGATTGTATGTAAGCTTTAGAGTGCCAATTATACATTTCTGAATGTGAAGCCATAAGTGCTGTTTATAAGGACTAGGGACACACATTCTCTGTAGCTATGGCACCACAGGTTATTGTTGCCTTCAGTCATCTCTGCCAAAGACAAATGTTCCCTCAAATTTCCTTGGAGAGCTGCTTCCTGGCCTCTTTCATCCCAAATAATCCAGACTATGATATCTTCAACTGTGAAAGGATCTTGAGTTGCCCATAGCTTAGAGGTAAGCCTAAATAGACTTTTTCTTTACAGTATACATGCCATAATCACCCAGAGGGCTATAAACCTCTAAAGGCTACCTTTACATTCAGCTAAACCAGGGCAATCAACATTTAAGATACAGAAACTCAGTTTCATCTGAGTGAGAACATAATAATATAACAGACCTTTCTACTCACAGTTCTTTGTCTCAGGCCAGAAATATTTTGTGGCATTTTGGGTTGCATCAGGCCCCACACAGGCTGAATATTCCTGAGAAATTTGAGCTCATGCTGCCCCAAAGGCTAGGCTTACTTCCCTCTTCTGACTGCAGCTATCTGCTCTTTCTTCTGCATGAGCTCTTGTGTTTGTTTGACACCCCCTGCTTTTTGAAGCAGCACAAAATACACACTTTCAATTGCAGCAAGCTGTCAGATTGTCCCAGATGTCTTGCACAACCTCACCCTTGGTGCCTCCAGGTCACTAAGAAAGAATTTTTCTATTGCTTCAGAGACTCAGATCTGTCATTTTTTTGCTTTTTTCAGGCATCTCTTAATATCTGCCTTCGCCACAGGATTCCTTCCCATGCGGTCATGCCCCCATGTTCCAGAAGATTCAGAAGACTTTCCCAGTTCATGGCTCTTCTTCTCCCAGAGCAGGGCAGGCACAGCAAGGCAAACAGGCAACCCCCTGGCTGGCCACTGAACAGGAACAGGGTAGACACAGCACTCTGTGCATGCACTGACGTACAACATTCCTTTCCCTCATGCCTGGACAGGAGCAGCAGCGGTTGTAGATATGCTGGAAGTTATAGACTTTTTGGCTGGAAGGGAAACTGGACTTGTTTCTGTAAGAGGAACTTTGGACCCAAAATCCAGTGGTGATCATATCATGTTTATTGCATTCCCTTTGGTTGTTTTATCAAGAAACTCAATCAATAATTGAAAAATAAAGAATTTATATCTTTGCTGTCAAGACACAGCTTACTAGCAAAGGTGCACATTAATTATTTTTAAGTATTGACAATTTAAAAAAATGTTAAAAATATATATTTTCTGAGTATTTAACATCTTTTTTCTATCCAGTTAGTTGCATAATTTTTTTCCACATTAGATCCAGAACGTCAAAGATAAAGCCATTTTTACTTCTACTTTTACTTGTGCTGCTAGGATGAGTACTTCACATTCTTTGTGAGAGGGTTCTTTGTGGGAGAGGTACTTCCCATTGTCTAGAAAGATATTCTGATTATTAGTTGTAGCTAAAGTGAGCCTAGATTTTTGGTGATTAACAGAAAATTAGAATTTGACACCATGTTTGGAAGAAACTCCATTTTTTGACATGGTGTTATTTATGACTTTCCCACAGAAAAGTATGCAAACACTTCATGCATTATTTTTAAGGTTCCAAAGACACAGATGTGATGAGCTTCTGCAGTGAACCTCTCCTAGCAAGTGACTGAGCCAGTGTTTAATGACAGGGGCTAGTTTTGTCATTTGGCTTCTTCACTCCTGCTAATGCAGTCAGCACATGTTGGCTGCTGCAGCTGGAACCTGATCAAGTGAACTGTGGGGAGGAGGCCACTGTACCCTCTTCAGTGATTTCTGTGTGCCTCACTACCTCTTTCCAACATTTTGATGGCTGATAAGAAGCAAATCTGGGCTGCTTGAGCAATGTTCATTTTTCAGAGAACTCCTCTGCCTGGGATCCAAGGAAAAAGGGAAGGATGGACTGAAACAGGTTGGACGTAGTCCTCAGACATCTTGTTGGACAGTTGATGAATAGGACTTATTTTTTTCAGACATGTAACTCTTTACAACCTGTGTAAAGCACAACATCACAGCAATCAGACTGGTGTAATTGCCTGAACACTTGCTTATATTAATAGAAATAAAACCCAACCAAACAAACCTCATAAAAATTTTAGTTATGCATGATTCAGTAAAAGTTTATTAAAGTCTAGGGGTCAAAAGAAAAATTTTCACCATCTAAGACTGGTTTATGGTATGGACAGTTTCATTCATTCATTTCCATTGCTTGCAATAAAATATCAACTACCTATTTTTGAGACTTTGTTGTTACTATTGGCAAAAATTCCAAAAACAAGATGTGTTGAGTACTATATCCTGCATAAAATGGAGCAGTAAAATTCCTGAGTGGCAATTTTTTTGAGAGGAATACGGTGTAACATGACAGCGAGAAAGACTGTTATCATGAAAAAACTCACACTACATTAAAAAATACAGAGATGAAAGGTTCTGAGAGAAAATGTTCTTACAGACATAGATGATGCTAATTATACCACAGACATATATGCTGAAATATTTATAGTATTCTTTTAGAAGGTTCTTCCCAAATTGAAATCTAATAAAGCACCTCCTGAGTATCCTTTTGCTGGAGGAAGAGGAGAAGAAGAAGAAGAAGGACAAGAAGGAAAAGGAAAAGGAGAAGCAAAAGGAGAAAGACAAGAAGGAGAAGGAGAAGGAGAAGGAGAAGGAGAAGGAGAAGGAGAGGAAGAAGAAGGAACCTTTTCTTTACATGAGGCATCTATGCTTTCCCTGTTGCTTAATACTTTTTTCTCTTCAATAGTGGCTTTGGATTTGATTTCGCTGTGCACTTGAGTGAAACTGGCATTTCAGTGATGAATATCTAAAGTTAATAAGCTATGAGGAATCAAAGGTAGTGGGGTTAATTATTTGAAGTAAAACATATTTCAACTTGTAATCAGAATATTACTAAAATCATGTACAGCAGGATCATAATTACCCATTAAGATCAGTTCAATGATCCTTCAAAATAAAAATAGTCAGGTAATTGCTGTTCCTGCAAGCGACATTAAAAGATTGTATATTTATGCAGTACCTACATATATTTATGCTGGCTTTTATTGAAACTTGAAATAACACATTTTTTGAGAAAAAAATGGAAAACTTTTGCATTAAAAAAGCCTTTTTCTTCTTGGAAAACATTTTGGCAGGAGGTCTTACCATATACATTGAAATGCATTTTGAAACACTAAAAATTAGGTTTGGATATGACATAACTCTAATGAAATCCTTTGGAAAATGAAGAATTTTGCCAACAAAAATGTATTAAAGAAGTTAGGCTTCGCAAACAAAAGCACTTTGTATTACAAGCCATATGTCCAGTGCCCTCTCTGATGATTCTTGGCACCCAAAGTATGCATACCTACACATAGATGTAAATCCCCAGTCTTTTGACAGAATCAGAACCACACTTAAAGGTTCACTTTTATTCCTAAATTGTCTGGAATATGTTAGCCATGTATGAATACAGTCAATGACCTCATTTTAAAAATTACAGAGCATTTATTTTTCATAGGTATCAGTAGATGGTGATAGCATGGAATAGCTCTTAAAATCAGACCGGATAACATCATCATAAAGATACATAAAGATACTTTAGACAGAAATTTTGCCCAATATAACATTACTTTTTTTAAAGGTCCAATATGTTGTCATGGAATTTAAATTACAGGACTGAATTGAAGAGTAAACTATAAAATACGTATCCTATAGGTGGAGTTGAAAACTGCATTGCAGCAACATGAAATATTATGCATTTGGCAAAAGTGCTTAACTACTACTTACATATGTCGTCTCCTATTGGTCTTACTCCAGAAATGTCTTCTAAGTGCCTTCTTCAAAAAGTCTGAAATAGATAGACATATAGGGGATGCTACCCTGCCATTAGATAGCCTGCTTCCTTAGTTCAGTATCTCCCCATCCACTGGGGTCAGTTCCCTGGGAAGTGTGTTTTTGGCTCATACCCTGTATCTTCCCAGAAAACTCATTATTACAAATATGGAGTCATAAGCTGTGTCAATGAGTTTACCAGTTTCCTGGACATTAGTGGTAGTACAGTGTTTCCCACTTGCATCATTTGGTACGGACAATATAGCCTTGCATGAGGAGAAACCTCTGCCCACTGCTTCACTCTCTGTTCTGCCTCTTAGATTTCCTCAGTGGAGCTGGGACCCAAACCCTGTTCACAGAAAGCCCACTCAGGGAAAACAGTGAAGCCTACAGTAACACTGCTCAAATGCTGTCAAAGGTAAAGCTAAAATATATTTCTGTATAAATTCTGTATCAGAATCAAATGCTGGGAATCAGAAGGGTAGCTGAATTACCTGGGTTTCCTTGACTAGTGGAGATTGAAGCAGCTACAAAGAAGACCAGTTTCAAAGCTACGAAAGAGAAACCCTCAGAAATCCAAAAGCATTTGGAAATATTTTTTTCAGAAAGAGTGAGCTGACAATTCTCTGTAAGCAGCTGTAAAAAAAATCTGTTCTATTTCTTAGTACTAATATATCTCACAATTGTGCTTATATAACTCATGTTACACAGAAAAATTTGTGGATTCATTTACAAAATTATACCAAGTACCATTGAGGTTACCTAGGTTCAGCTACTTAAAAGTTAGATATCTATGCTATGTATTTATGTATCTTCCTAATGGAGAAAGGGAAATGCTTGCAGCAGAAAGTTCATTACTCTATTGTTAGACATCAGTGTTGGTATATTACCTCATGGGGATACCCACTCTTCCCTGAGACTGTTTTGCTCTCTGAGGAATTCTAATCCAAAATTACAACAATTTGTTTATCACTTATTTAAGAGCAATCTATTGAAGGGTTATGTTACCCAAAAATGGGCCCTATTTAAAAAAAAAAAAAAAAAGTGAATCATAGCTTGTCAGCTGAGCAATACAGATCAGTTACTGCAGACTCCTAATGATATTTATTCTAGGTTTTCCTCACCAAGGCTAAGCGCAAGTGACCTGCTCCGTTTGACCTTAGTGGAATGAGCTGGAGTCTTACAATTTTGTCTGATGGTAAATATGACATGAAAAAAAAATCACTTGGGTTTTTATATACTGTTGAGAAATTCTGTTTACTCCATAAATGTGATGTTTGCTTTTAGGTGAAGCTCAGGCACATGGTGAAACTGTTGGGGATGGTCCTGTGCAAGGCTAAGGGTTGGACTCAATGATCCTTGTGGGTCCCTTCCAACTCAGCATATTCTCTGATTCTGTATGTGCCTTATTGGCTGAGAAGAAGTATTTAATATCTTGAATGGAGTTTAAGCAAGCATTAAAGTACACAAGTGTAATATTTTTCATCCTGTAAACCACAGCTCAGCTGCTGCTTAACCCCAGAGGAGAAACAACTCCGTTTTTGTCTTAAAGGTCTCTAGACACCCAAACTCTTCTTCAAGATGTGTCCAAGAACTCTTCTGTCTTAGCACGCTCTGAGCCTTGGGGCTTCTTGAAATCATATACAGCTCATTTGAAACTTCACAGTTAGATTTCATCTTTCCCTCATACTCAGCACTTTTGAAATATGAAATATGATATGAGTGCTCTTTATGAGCACCCATCTGGACCTCTCCAGATGGAAACAGCAGAAAATGCTAACAATTTTTACAAACCTTTTGCAAAGCAGGTAGTGTTGATTCTCCAGAGCAGCATTCAGTACAATAAAATGCTTGCTAATTCTGGTCTGCCTACACAAGCCCAGAAGAACAGTCTTTATTTTGCTAAAATTGTATATTTAGCCTGTCACTTTTAAAATGCTTTCTTCACCTTGGAATTACTTGGAGGCTGAAAGGCTCACAACAGCTCTTCTAGTAATTGCAACCTGGCTCAAAGTTCTTGGCATTGGGCTGAGGAGAAATGTGCCAACCTGGGAAGCAGGGTCTTCTGGTGGCCTGAAGGGAAACATTGGCAGGAGGCTAAGGCACTGTGGTGAGGACATTTGAAAGCTAATGACATGTGAAACAGTGCATATGTGTTGGTTATTATAGCACAGCATAATTATCGGTTTTCTCTGCAAAAATATTCAAGGGAAAAAAAAAAAAAAAAAGAAATCCCCATTTTCTTCCCCGAACCTAAGTTTACAGACTTCCCATGGAAACTTAATTTAAAGGCTAGTTATGAAAGCCAGCCTATGTTTTCCACAAAGTTGTGTCTGAGCACAATTTTTCAGCTGCTACTTGTCTGGCATGCTGAGAAGGGCTCGGCAGTTCCACACAGGAGTTGCAGTTTCATCTCATTTAAAGATTGTTTGAGTAACATGCACTTGGGGTAGCATCTTAAGACCTCTGTATATTTAATGTAAAGCAATAAATGCCCCTGAGTCGCAAAGGGTGAGTCTGAATTTGGATGCATCGAATCAACTTCTGGTCTCCACTGGCATTACAGCAACTATGTGTCTGCTTGACATCCTGCAGATTCAGATGAAGATGGGAATGAATTGTGTCCAACTGTGCCCAGTACCAGCACTGGGCTCACCATACCATCATCCCACTAGGAATGATTGATTCTGAAGTGAGTGGGTTTAAACTGCTAGGATAAAAGAGAAAGCACTCAGGCTCCACATGTATGAGAAAGCAGACCATTAGGGATTTTGTTGTCAGGAGACCAGAAGTCCAAGGTATATCTAGTTGTAAAGGCTACACCCCCCATACGTTTTTTTTCCTCATCTTCCTGTGTGCCTTTTAATGCCACTTATCTCCAAGAACACATCACTTAGAGTAAACCTTATCATTCATGTGCTTATTTTCAACTTTTTGGGCAGTATAAACCTTCCTCCGTCAGCACAGACTCATTCTTTCCCCAAGGTATTTTCAGCTTACCATTAGAAATGTTCTTGCCTAGTTTTCTGCTAGTTTGGAAGGAAGAAAGGAGCAGGTGAAACATCCTTCAGCCTTCAGCAGATGAACAACAATGGCTTCCAGCTGCATGAGGAGTCACAGTTCAGTCTGTGTGATATACATATACACATATGTGGAGCAAAAAGACTGTCAGACAAGTAAACTTAACCGAAGAATCAGCTGGAACATATTACTTCAAGACCTTTTCTTTTGAAATGCACAGTTTGTGCACCAGTGCAAAGCCACCCCAGTAAATCATCTTTGAAAACATGTAGGGTACCTCCAGATGTGTGTGTATTGTCAGATTTTACAGTTTGTCTGTGCTTCATTCTACTTTAGGGGCATTTAATCTGTACAGTCTCTGAAAGTCTTCTTGTTGTGCATGCCCACACCTCTAGCTAACAGGGGGCATGAGGACCTTAGAGACAGTGTATTCTGAGAGGAAGGGCTTGCTCCCTATCTTAGAAACAGAAAATATCTGCTGCTATAACATCACTACACCATGGGCAAGATAACTTACCCCATGATATAGATCTCCCTGGATATCACTGAACAATGTTTGGCAAGGGGTTAAATTGTGCTGGAGTTTATGCTGGAAGCAGTTTGGTGACTTTATGCAGCTGAAGACATCACCTGGGACTCCCAGCAGGAATCAAAAGCTTGGGAAGGCTCTCCTAGCCCCACATGACTGCTGTAACCTGTTCTGGAATCCCACGTATGCGCAGATAGGATAATGGTACTATATAGTCTCTATCCAAAAGAACTGTGATATTAACATTTTTAAACCAGTTTTAAAAATACCTTTGATATTGTATCTCTTCTATTTTTCTGTGGGTGGTTTTTTTGTTTTGTTTTTGTTTGTTTGTTTGTTTGCTGTTGGTGCTATAACAAATTTTATCAGAGTTTTCATGGTATTAATAAATCCATTTTTAGCAAGTATGGATAGAATATTTAGGCAATGCAGCTTTCATTTTATCCCTGTTTTAAAAGATGATAGTACTCACTGAATATAGAAAGTGTTCTTAGAATTTTATGGGGATGAAAATAAAAAGGTTCCATAACGTAAACAGGAGAGTCATATAAGTTACTGTAGAAACAGAAGGAAATGTATCTTCTACCAAGTCTTTGCCTGTTTTTTAAAAAGTCTGCCCTGTTGAATTCTGTAATGAGAACAAATATTTCTTGTTAAATATTTGCAGGAAAAAAATATTTAGGACTTAAGTTAGACAAAACACAGAAAAATAGAAGAATTTTCAGCTGTGCTGTGAGTACACAACTTCCAACAGCACTGATGGTATTGAGGGCACTAGCACAGTGGGAAAACGAGCCCACTGAAATAGCTATCCAAGCTTCCAGTCGGGCAATAGTGAATCTAGCGGGTAAGGCTCTTGTTGCTACTCTACCAATAGGCAACACCCGTTTGCGTCTCAGGGATCTGCATTAGTTTCAAAAGGGAGGGGCAGAGGGCCCTAGTGTCACTTCCAGGTCCTTTGATAACCTGCTGGCATTTTGATTTCAATAAAGGCTTGCCTTCTCTGTGCTCTAGCAAAATAACCTGCACATTTGTCGATGCTTTTAAGGGGTATCCTGTGCTCCTAAATTGTTCCCTGCAATGTCTCAAAAAGGACACGAGAGGGCAGAAATGATTGACTGCTTTCCAGAGCCAAACTGGTTGGGATGCGGAGACAACGTGCCCCTTTGTCCAGGCATGAGTTGTGTTTGGATGAGGCTGATGGGGTCTGTGGGGTGGCTTTGCACAGACAGACCTCTTCCAGCCTGGTACTCTGAGCTGCTTTTCTACTGTTGCACTGGAGACAGGTCCTCCCTCAACTCCTCATGACTAAACTCAAACCAGATGGTACCTCCCAAAGTGAACAGAAACTTCTTTTTTCATTTATTGCAAGAGTAATAGATATAAAATCTTAAAAAATGCAAAATACAAAAAGTGGCATGATAAATGTTGTTCTGTGTCAAGGAGTAACTCAGGTATGAAAAGGCTTGTTAGATGCATCTTGATAAACAATCAGGCAGCTTTAAATAGCCTTACAAGTTAAAAAGAAATTAGTACATTTTCCCTTTGAAATTTTGACAAGGGTAGCAATCACAGATTGTACTATTTTTTACTAACCTCACTAGACATTTACATGCCTTTTTTTCGAATGTTTATGTTGTTTTTTTTTTCTTTATCCAAGACAGCTATAAGTAGACACTGAGTTACTCGTGCTTTTGGGTACTCTGCAAAAAGAAATGTTGGAGAGCCTTTTGGATATGTTCTTCCATTGTCTACTGCATTGCAGTTCAACATGTGGGCAGGCTTTGCTGTGCCAAAAGGACCAAAAAGATTCTTCTGTGCTATTATTGTCACCAAGAATAACTGATTCTGTTGGCAATGGAAAATGTAAAATTTCAGCCATGGTAGGTCTGAGTTTTTTAATCTCATACTTATACATGTATGTACCAGTATGGATGTACAGAGAGTACATGTGAGAAAAAATTATGGCCACATCTGATTATCTTATGTACCATTAGATAACAGAAAATACAGTGCTTTATAAATCCAAAATACCTAAACCAGAGTTTATGTAGGGCAAAATGAGTTTTCTCCAAGCCAGACTTTTACTGTTGGCAGCTGGTGGCTCTCACCCCTTAGATGGAGCTTGCCATTTGTACAGCCTGTTCAGCCAAGAGCTGAGAAAGTACATCATGGGTGTTGTTTCATCTCCAGATGTTCTGTGTGACAAGTCCTTGCTGCAGCTCAACTGAAGCCCTTTGAGGCCAAAGCAAGACAATCTAAAAGAGTGCTGCCAATTGTATGAAAAATACTCAACGTATTTTACACAAATTTGAACATCTGTGATGCTCAAGGAAGATTTCATGGGGTTCTCTAAATCATAGAACTGTAAAATCATTTAGGCTGGAACATGTAATTAGCTACATAACATTAATGCACGTTATCCATGGTTTATGTCTAAGGAGGTTGGCACAGAAAAGATAAGCAATTAGCCCTTGGGAAACAAAAATATTTTATGTCCCAGAGGGAAGTAGAGCCCAAGCAAGTCAAGTAGTAAATCTGCCCATATCTTATTTTCCATAACATCATTTTATGGAACTACTGTTTCTGATTTGGAGGAGATGATAAACAACAGTTCAGGCTTACAGAGGTATTGTGCTTTACAGCAATAAAATCAGAAGGGAAATGCATTTCTTCTCAGATCTCCTTCTTATAGGTATCTAATAGCAACTGACAATTCCAATAACACAAAGCATAATTTCATGTAATTAATTTTTCAGGCTTAAAAAAAAAAGGAGATTGTTTTAAAGGCTATGTTCTTCTTTTTTAAAGGGTATTTGTGTCTTTTACCTTCCAGTTTTTGATCCTGTATGATACACTTAAAATACATTTTTACTTTTTCTCCAAAACCACGGGAATTAGAAGCATCACTATTGTTGAGAGTGACAGCTGAAATCCCTTTCAGAAAGGAATTAGGGTTTTCTGGAATAGGCAATTTCTGTGAGGATAGTCATAGCCACCTGTCTCACTATCATTTTTATTTCCCTAGGTTGGTAGAATAAAGTTTTAAAATATCCCTATCTCTTTATGGGCAACATGGAAAGTAAACAGGATCTTCCTGCTGCTTTCAGATCACACAGCTGTTAAGGCATCCAGCTCGGATGTTTGATGTAGGTGTCTGGGTTCTAGTCTGCTGACTGACCAGGCTGGAGACATCTTCCATGCACATCGCAGTCCCTCCCAGCTCCGGCAGACACTGTAATGCTCAAGGGCAGTGTCAACTGGAAGAAAAGCTTCACTCTGATATGGCTTGGGGATCCCATTCAGGATGTTCTAAGTTTTGCAGCACCACAATTTAGGTGTTGTTTACATGACTTTGATGAAGCAATTGGTGCTGTTCCTTATTAGAAGTTGTCTCTTATCACACCTGTGCAATCCTTGCTGTTGCCTGGAAATGTACAGAAGCAATCGGGCTCTGAGCAGTAGAGATTAACACAAAAGCAGCAAGTACCCTGCCAAACATTAAGACAGTTGTCCCAAGCTCAGGAGAATGCAGCTTGGTTTCCAGATCCTAGGCTGAGCTTTGAGGCTGTTAAAAAGAAACAGATTTGTTTAGAAGTGTCATATCATGACAGTGCCGGATGGGCTCCAGGACCCTTCTGAAACTTCAGAATTGCCATGATGGGTCAACAGCCTCCCCATGTCATTCTCAGTCTCACCAATGGCAAATGGCACCATTTCAAACTAGCTGAGAGAATAAGGTGATTACAAACCCAGCCCAACTTTCTGGAGCCAGTGGTCAAGGAGTGTGGGACAGAAGAATCCCTCTTGAAGGGCTGAGCCCCATTTTGGATGGGAGGCAGCAAGTGCTCTTCTCAGACTGTTTGGGGTGTGAGCAAATGGTCTGAGCACAGGTGAGTTTTACAAAAAATGTCAGGCAACAGGCAAGCATGGTTGCTTCTGTGAAGTTTGTTCAGGTAATGCAAGAGCCCATACTAGGTTCACACTCTATTTGAAGGCATAATACCCAGTTTCACTATATTACTCTGTTACCAAAAATTACTAATGAACTAACAATACTTTGGGGGAATTTTGTGGGAAGGAAGTCATTGTAATTCAAAAACCCCGAAAGAATCAGAAGAAATGGCACCTAACCATTGCAGATAACATGTAACACTGGGATTTTGTTTCTATGGAAGGAAAAGAAGCAGAGCTTGGTGAAGTAAATTCATGCAGTCTCACCAAGAGTTCCTCTGCAGGGTGACTTTCCAGCTCTGTCAGATGGAAGATGCTTTCTATGGGACATCTGTAGTTACATGATTTTTTATACAGGATACACTTCTGCCTTCCTCACCTTTAGGATGCCAGCCACCTATTAATAGCAGGAAAAAAGGTTGAAAAGGTAGGGGTCCTGATTTTGTTTGTGATGTTTTTGAACAAGAGTAGAAACCCTGCTGATTTTTGCCTACTCTGGGCAGATTCCTGGTAACTTACACAGCATTGCATGGTGGGGACGGACAGAAAGGAAATTGCAGAAATCTATGCTTTGGTCTGGAGAGGTGAAAACATTGGTTTTACTGCACTGAAGACAGTGGTTGCAAACATACAGAGATGCAAGATAGAAGAGATCAGCTGGTTAGTGGTGTCCTGCTTTTTCAGGCTCGTTCTGACTAGCCAGTGCCTGACATATACAGTGGCAGCAAAGTCATGACCAAGAACATAGTGAATCCCACTGGAGCTACTACTTTGTAAACTGCGTGATAAATTGAATTAGAGATACTACAAATATTTCATTTTTTGCTATTAAAGATTGGATACTCCTTCAGGTGTGGCAGCCTTTGGACATTGTAAGCTCTGCATTCAGGGCTGAATTCATAGCCATTTGGAAGGCCAGACCTTGGCAATGCTGTTTGAAAAGCCTCCCTAAGCCAGGAACCCAAATGTTGCTTTCATGTTCAGATGAGATGTGGGCACATCCCAGCTGTGTGATAAAGGTGCTGTTGACCCTGTCCTGCCTTTGGCCAGTACTGTCTCAACAGAGGTTATCATACAAATGTGCACATTAGAGGAACTTCCCAACCCCCCCGCAGATATAAACCACTATAAATAAAGTGGTGTGACCGCATTAAGAATCTTGACACTGTCGTTTGGCAGTGTAGAATATTGAGAAAATATTCGAAACCTGACAAGCCAAGAGCACAGGATGTTCCCGCCTTAACGGTGTGAGCACTAGGTGTCACTGTAGCCCAAGGAAAGGGTAGCATCCCGGGGTCCCAGAAACTGCCAAGGAAGAAGCAATTTCTTTACATTTCAGAAAAAATTGATTTTGATGATGGCAAAGAAATAAAGGCAAAAGAAAACTATGTTATAAATACTAATTTAAGTATAAATATGTGATTTTCAGGTGAATAGCATCTTTTACTCAGAAGGGAAAGAGATTATTTGTATAGTAAATTGTTGTCTCTTCCATGATCATATTTTTTAGCATGCAGTGATAGACCCCTCATCCTGTTTCATCTGAAGACTCCCATCTTGAAAAGGTCTGCTGTACTGAAACTGGTCAATATTATTTCCCTAATTACAGCAGTTTTGGATAACTGATATTGCACAACTGATACAACTTAAGACAAGTGGGGCACAAGAAATTAAGAAACACTATTATGTAAGTACAGGGCATACTAAACCATAAATAAGCCTATGGCAAACCAGCCATACAACTCCAACACCTCAAATTTCCCTGTTCACTCATCTTTCTTAAACTTTTTAACCTTTCCCCCCCATTACTTTCCCTCTGTATCTTAAATATCCTTATTTCTTCTGCTGTTACAATCGAAATATGTTTTGAAATAATTGCAGACATTGTGACTTGCAAAATTGAGAGTGACAAGTAAGAAACACAAATTTGTACTCACAACCAGTGAATCCTCGTATTTCTTTATGGCTGGATTTTATTCTTTGCTGATTTGTAATGTAGAAGAACAGTGTGAATGAGAAACAAAGTTCTGGCAATGGGTTTGGGTTTTTTCTGTCTTTGGCAAATGTTGGCTTCTGTCAAAAGAACTCCCCATAAAACCTTACATATCTCCCTTTTGAATTCTTCCTATGCCAATTAAGTTCAAATGAAATGTAGTGGCTTTTTATTTACTTTTTTTTTTTTTTTAATTTATTAAATGTGTCCAGACTGCCTCTGGCTACTACTAGAAATTTGCAAATAAAACAGAAAACTTATTGGTCTGTGTCAACTCAGCTCAGAGTCCCCTCCAGGATAAACTAGACATGTTCACTACCATGTCCTTAGGCAAGGGCCTGAGCTAACAGAGGAACCATGCATCCTGCCCAAAAAATCAACAGTCTGGGATACTGGCAGAGCCATGGAGGAAATGATATTCAGAGGTAGACAGATCTCCTACTGCTGAGTAGGTAGTAGGCATTTCCATGCTCAAATGTTCCTGCTAAAAATGACAGGTAAAAGACTGTCTCTGCTGATCTTCTGCAAAGAAAGGGAGGCCAACTGAGAGGTAGTTTGATATCTGTCATGCTTTTTCGCAGCAGTCAGTTCAAAGCTGAGTTCTGCAATCACCCACTGATAGGAGTGCTTTCCACTGGAATAGGTGGGTAATTATGCATCCACAAAGGCTCCTTGCGGAGGTGAATCACAAAGACTGGGCTGCCGATTTTGCAGTTGCAAGGAAAGGATTCAGATCTGAGGTGCTGGGTGAGTTGCTCTTGACCCTGCTTTGAGCAGAGGAGCTGAACTAGAGACATCAGGAACTCCCCTTCCCATCTCAGATATGCTGTAATCTGGAAAGTTTTTCCATTTCTAATTCCTAGGTTCATAGGTTATATTACAGAGAAAAGACAGAAAAGTTGGGATTCTGGTTTAAACCTTTGCAGAGGAGGAAAAAAAATGAGTTCAAAGATGTTGTAGTAGGATCAAAGCACTCTAAGAAAAGAATGTGACCTCATGGTGGTCTACCAAATTTGCTCTAGTTTAGTTTAGAAACTTTGTCTTTTTTCACCCAGTTACTTCAAGTGTAAAATTATCCTCTTAAGAATGGGTGTTAGCAGGTTGAAGAGCTGCAGACTGATAAATGCAGATGTCCTCAGTCAAGCCTGATGAGAGGCACTTACATGCCACATGGGCTGCCAACAGGACAATCTATCAACTCTGTAGGTGTCCAGACCATAACTGAAGTAAGCTGGCAGATGAAAAGCAACTTTTCATAAGCTGTGAATAAAAAGATCTGTGACACACAGCTAATATTAGATGATGCATTTTCCTTATTGATGTTGTAAACAAAGAAATAAAAATTTAAAGGTGAATGGAGGCAAACCGGAAAGTTTTAGGTAGCTGGAATTTTTCCATGTTTAACAACTGTGTGCATAATTGCTGAGAGAGAAGTTCACATAGTTAACATGAATTTAGCTTAAACCAATGTTTTTCATAATAGGTTGTGGTCTTTTATGTCAAGACCTACAATCAGGGTCCAGTTCCCCAAGTAAGATAAATGTTTCACAGACAACTTGAAACATATTGATACTTCTTCTGAAATTATTACTATAGAGTAGGGTATAGAGCAGTGTGTTTGGTGCCATCCCATCATTCTTCTTTCTTCTCGTTTCTGTCCTGTACTTCCTCTCTTCTCAGCTTATTTTCTTTCCTCTGGTCATGTTCATGTCTTTTCTATAAATTTCATGTTCTTTCCTCATTTTTCTTCACTCCTTAAACATAAGCTCTCCTTCACCAGGCCCAATTCTGTAAGAGTCTGAGTCTTGCTGAATCACTCATTAATATCATCCCCACAGACTTCTCTTGAACAATCATTTCCAACAGCACATCAGCACATCCTGACTGCCAAAGAAGCCGCTTGAATGGAAACAAACTTCGACTTAACATGCCCAGCATGACACCAAACACATGTGATGTCATTCCACAACCACAGGATTTAGTGTTATTTAGTTTTGATTTTCCCCAACCACTGGTACTGGACTAGCAACTTCACAAAGAACAGTTATTTAATGGCAGCTATGTCAGCCAGAGTGTCTGAACTAGTAGCTTGAGAAAGCTGTGATTTGATTTCACCCTGGCCAGCCTTAAAGTCAGTGTCAAAGCATCTGACATTACACAGGCCCAGACAAACAGAAGACATAAGACAGTGGTTTCATAAGAAGCACTGAACTGTTACAATAAGCTTAGGGACCAAAAGATGAACAGCAAAGGTTAAAGAGAGCATGTGGAAAGACACTGTCTACTTCTCTTCCAGGATAAGAGGGGAAAATATTTGTCTTTCCTCTAGCTTGGAGCAAAACAAAGTTCTCTCCTTAGTAGGTGGGAGGATCATATAATGATTCAAAATATGGAGCTTGATTTTGGCTATAAAGTAGCAATGCAGATGTATAGTCTCTTTCTAGCCCTTGGCCAGCAGTCACTTGAGCATGTACTGTGTATCATAGAGTATTTAACCTACCCCTTTTCAATAACATACAGCACAGCAGCTGAGAAGATATAGATCAAAGTGCAATGAGACAGACATGGTTCTGTCTTCTAATGCCTGCATATCTGAAGGAAGGAATGAACAGACCCTGCCATGCTAACTTTCCCAAGAAACATAGACACTGTCACTGGGAATAAGTGCATGAGCTAAGGTTAAGGAAAATAAAATTGTTATCTCAGCATATTCTTCTCTGTGAAGAAAACTCAAAAAGAGCAGGCACAAGCACATACATGTACCATGTTTCCATTGATTCCCTTTCAGGACACACCTCCTTCCAGAGTCATCCCTGTTTCTTTTTTGTCTATCCATCAGGTCACTAGGTGTATATATTTGTCTTGTTTGCTTAGATCCATTTTAAATAATGGATCCATTTTAAATAATGGAAGGTTTCTTCTGAGGTTCTTAGGTCAATAAGACATCTAATGAAAATATGACAGGAAATGTTTAGCTTCTCTTATTCAGCAAATCCTAGTCCTCCCTAATAGAAGCGCAAAAGCTTTATTTTTTGTAAATTCTGTTCCATAAGGCTTCCTCTCCTTTTAGTCACAGAAATTCTATCTGCTGCCTTGTTTTGCTGTGAAAACCCCATGCCTGTGCCATAGCTAAACATGATATTCCCAGTATTTATGGCAGATAGAAACTATAGTGACAGTAAGTTCAGACATGTGTTCCAGGCATGCCTGTACAAGCATCAGGGAAAGGCTTTGAGAAAAATTCCTTTTAAATGTCTCCTCTGTCACTCTGTGTTTTTAGACCATGGCTAAAAATTCAGGATATAAAGTATTTATTGTTCTAGACATGTTCTCTAATTGTCAGGCAATCCACAGAAATATTGAAGTTTTCACACTGATAATTCCCTCTGATTATACTTGCTTCAAAATTTGTATTCCATAAATTGCCTGTCTGCAAAGTTTGAGCCTGATTGTGATAGTCTTCTGGCATCATATGATATCATTGCTGTTATCTGAGTTTGATAAACAGGAAAGCATTTCTTGCAAAAACTGTTGCACAGGCATTTTTCAGAATAGTCTCATGGGAGACTATCCAACCAGATTTACTAATTCCTTTTCTCTGCTATTCACGCCAGTGAAATGCAATCACTTCAATGTTTAAGAAAAGATTGCAACGTCAAAGGGAAATAGAAAATGGCATAAGCATATATATTTCATTTCAGTTATAAAAAGTTCTTGGATTGTTTTTTCAGTTCTGATTTTCTGGAATTTGAAATAGATTAATGAATTGGTACATGCCCACAAAGAATAAAATCTCATTTTAGTTGCTCACAGAACTGTAATATACCCTCACAGATTTAATTGGAGTTTCATATTTCATCTCAGGTTATCAACACTAAAATCTGTAAGACAGAAATAGGTATGCCATGAGCTTTTTTAAAGACTGATAGGATTTCTGCTGAGTTCACTAGATGTACAAAGAAATATGTCAACAATCTCTGTATTTCAACCACAAATTTGCATTTTATCATTATCTCATTCCAATTTGCTTGTTTCCCTTCCTTTCTAGAGGCCAAATGAAAATTTTCTCTTACAAAGAAAACATACTTCTCATCAGAACCTTTTAAAAGCCATCAAAAGAAAGCATTATAATGACAATTAAAAAACACCTGCTTTGGTTAGAGAACGGACTATAATCTGTAAAAAGAATATGCATTGAATTATGAACCAAAATAAATAGTGAATAAAAATATATTTTAAAGGTTCACATGAATTTGACAGCAATTTTCTATCCAGGTCAACATACAGGACACTTGCAGTGTTGCCAGTTCACATAAATTAAGATTTAAAGTTTCAAAAGTTGGTGTTCTGCTATGAAGCTTGAAACTGGTCTAGTTGCAAGCCTTAAGCTGAAATATCACCAATGTATTGAGAAGAGTCCACTACGTGTGCAAGCACAAATTGTACAATTTCTTCAGAGACTGAAATCATGCAATTGAGAATAGAAATAGTATCAGATGACTCAGTTTCAAACAAAAGTAACCCAACAGCACGTATTTACAAATTCCTAAGTGGAGAATATATAACATGCTAACACTGAAAGCAGGAGTGTTAAAATCATTGGGCACAGCACTTCCCCCAAACAATATGAAAGACTGGTGCATAAAAGAGTTAAAAAAGCTCAGAAAAGTGTGTGTAAACTATGTCTTTCCGATCTAAAAGTCAGAGTGAAGGGAAGAGGGAAGTTAATACAGGGCTATTACTATCTTAAAGACACTGATCTCTCTGTCCTATAGAAGGTCCATCACTAGAGCATGACAACAGTTAATGCACCTATACATTGGAAGTTGTGTTATTAATGGCCCTGCTAATAGCTGGTGACAGTAAGAGAGTGAATTTCCACAGTTCACAGCCCTTTGTACGTCTTCTTCTGGAACATTTCTCTCCACTATCATCACCCAGACTCCCCCTCTGACCTCTTTATCAGTCAGTGAGTGGTACCAGAGGCTTTAGACACATAATCACTGCAGTGTGCCATGTGTGCTCTGCAGAGCAGCACAACATAGAGGGAAAAACATGAGGAAAAAAACCACCAAACCAAAGCCCATTGCTTTTAAAAATGCAAGTTCCTGTTAATATTTTATGAGGTAATGATAATGTCGTTTAGTTTTACCTTCTCCCTTTATGCTTTCTTACTTCACGTGAATTTTCATATTTCATCTTCAAGTGAATCTTGTTATTTACAGCTATGCAACCTGATCTGAAAATCACCATGAGCAGTGGAAACGCTGCCATTGACTTCAGTGAACTTTGGACCAAGCCCTTATCTACCTTGGAACTTTGTCTCCCTGGACTCATAGCCATGAAATCAAAGTCCAAGCCTGGCTTATCAATACAGAAGGAGTACAAAAGTAACATTAAAAGAAAACATTGTTAAGTTTGCTTCCATTTTTCCCTTCAAGAGGAAGAGAAGTAGTTGCTCATTTCAGCACATCTGCAATGAAAAGCAATACCACCAGCTACAAGCTACAGTTTATTTCAAGCATGTGTTGTGTTCAGCAAACTTTAGAAAACAAGGTTTCTGCCCCTGCTTTTTGCTTCACAGACCAAGTGGCTGAATGAATCCCCATTTTTGGCACAGATAATGTTACACAGATGTTGCTAAAGACTTTACTGGCTCTTGGACTCCACTTGGTGTCTGAAAGAGCACCTGGAGCCTTCCAGGGACTTTGGAGCCTTACACTTGGCCTCTCACAGAAATGCATCTAAATACAGTGATGCTGCTGGTGTCTGTAACTGGAAGGGTGGTTGTAATGTTATAATGTCCTGCTCCATGTGAGACATCAGAGGCATTACCTCTCACTACTCCAACTCTTGAGATTGCCAGAACTTCTTTGAAAGATTTTGTTTACCATTTCCACGGTTAAGAGTCTCTGTACTTCCACGGAAGCCTTAGTAGTTATGAGGTTCACAAAACCATCCTGAGTATCTGCTCTCTAACAGAAGACAATGTGAGAACAACGTAAGTGCTTGACTATCAATTCCTCAAGTAACAGACTTTGAGTTTGCATTTGATCTGTTCAAAGAGGTTTAAAACACCTCTCTTTTTTTATTTTCTTTCTTTTTTTTTTCTTTTCTTCAGCATCAAGGAATTTGTATTGATAGAAATTTCCATATTTAAAAGTGAAGCTATTTTCAGGACTACTTTACTGTAGAAGTAACTTCAATCTTTCTGATACTCCTCTTTGTGTTTTTGAGCCTCCTAGAAGAGCTCTTGAATTAAATGCTTAGGGTATGTTAAATCTTTTAGTTGGTTTGTTTCTTTAACACAAAATTTATATATAATCCTTACTCAAATTCAGAAAAGTTGTTCAATTAGCACTATGCAAAGAACTGTCTGCAGAATATTGCTGAGTAGTTGTCAAAAAAGGAAGAATTTATATACTTTCCCCCTCTTTGTTTTGCTTTGATTATTAACATTAGTGGTTTCTTTCAGCTTTGTTGGAGGCCCTGGGGAATCAAGGAGGCATCTTTTCCTTAGTTTTTTTTTTCCCCAGGAGTCCCAACTTTAAGTGTCAAGTCAATATATAATGCACTCCAAGTAAAGGCACACAGTACCTAGAAGTTGTTCTGGAAGAACTGAGACTGGCCGGCCTCCCAAGAACATGTCATATCATTGAAGATGATTTCAACATTTCAGCAGTTGGAGTATCCCTTGGCTCTTTCTCCATCTTAGCATATATTTCTGGTCATCTACTTTAATGAAATTTGGAAGATCTTATTTTTTCAGTGATTACTTTTACTCTATCAATTTGATCAATGGATTCAAAGGAGATAGGGCAGGAGGAGAGGTGAGATGCAACCAGAGATATGCAGATCATGACAAATGTCTCATTTCCCTAAGATATCACAGAGAAAATCATCTATCATGTTATATTTTAAAGGAGTTTAAATTTGTGCAGATTCTGCATGGGTAGCATACAGCTCCTTGGACGGGGCTGGCGGCAAGAAGCCCAGGGTAAATGGTGGTTTTCAAGCCCAGCTTCTCAGCAGCTTCATGGGGAGACACAGGCAGCTGCTCTGAGCCAGCCCCTCCTTTGCCCAGGACTAGACCTTTCCAGGTGCTGCACATGCTGGCCCCACTCCAGCAGAGCACTTAAGCACATGCTTAACTTTCAACACATCAATTACTCATGGAGAAGTCAAGCCCAGAGAAGCTGCTGCAGAGATAGTGGTGAAAAGGAAATGGGGAGGTGGTGACCTTATTGCCTCTCTTTCCCAATGGACCTGTCTGCAGGCATCATTCAGGGCCTGGGGTAAAATGATCGCAGAGGCTAATAGGTCAATGACCTGCTACTCTGTTGTTAGCCTAGCCCCAGCCTTTACAAAAGAGAGGGGAAGGGTGAGGGGAAGATCTGTACAGTTTGTCAGATGTTATCACACTTGATAAGACAAAGATTTCCTTTCAGGAATTTTTTCTTCTCTAGTTTGCTATGAAAAAAGATGGCAACCCAGAGACCTGTGGTGGCAAAGAGGAAATTCACAGACTTTTGTTCTTGCTCTGCCACTCACATCTGTGACAGGTTTCCTTTCTCCCTTAAGCTATTCCAATTTCTGGCTCTGCATGTGTCAAAATAAGTTTCCAAAACAAATCACAAATGTATGGGGTAATTAAAGCTGTCATTTTGTGTCAGGGGAAGACACTCCCCTTCCCCAAGAAGGGGAGTACAGCTCCTTGACAACAGCATATTGTAGTGAGAATGAAGAATTTCCCATTTGTTTCTTTGATTAATTACTTTTTTTTCTTTTCACTTAAGGATGGGATAAGGAAAAAGGAGAATTGCCTTATGCTGCTGCCATATGAGCCCTTCTCTGTTTAAAAGACTCTTGGAAAATGCTGTTGAGAGGTAGACAACTATGCATAAGCACTAAAATACACATAAGTGACCTGAGATTCACCTCTTCAGATATGTGGAGATCTACCTGAATTTAAAGAAAATTTAAAAAAATAAATATTCAAAAGTAACTTTTGAAAATACAGAAAATTGAAAGGTAAGATTTGTATCTTAAGATCTCTAACAAGATGAAAAAGTTTTTCTAAAAGTTTGGAGCAGTGTCTTTAAGCAGGCACACAGACCAGATCCTCACTCCTTCAGAGAGTCCCTCAGGGACACATATGAAGCTGCCTTCACAAGACTGGCACAGTAATGACATGCTCACCGTGTTCTCAGCTGTTCTCAACGGCAACATATATGGAGATAAGTATTTCAAAGACTCCTTCTTTTCATTGTCAGAGTTTAAGCACACTCAAAAAGAAATTATTTTTCAATCGAATGGCCCATCCTTTGTTTCATACTCCTGTGCCATACATGACTCACCAACCTTTGTAAGTCAGTTTTCTCCAGGGTACCTGCAGCACTTCACTCATGGGAAATTTCAATTAAAATGGAGTCAAAGCTGTGTTTTAGATGCAAAAACTAAAATATTTGGATAGGTATCCAAAATATGTATTGCAGTATGGGACAAAAAATGACCTTTCTAATCAAGATGCAGGACACTTGTGGTTGGATTTGCTCCGTTACTGCTGTCCAATCCACTTCTGGTGAGTGACTTACTTCTAGTGCCTCTAAGTTCCCAGCTTCACTGTGGGAATCACTCTGACTCCATTCTCCATCTTTCCTGCATATTTTGCAATGTGACATTTTATTATTGTGCTGGGAGTAACTACTGTGGAGCACTGAGCACGGAGGGAGGGCCTCTCTGAAGTGCAGTTCAGTGGAGGGGTTTGCTGGTGAAATCAGTTTAAGGACTTCTGCCCATTTCACCTGCTTGTCCCTGCCCATGTGCTGCATTTCACTGCTCTGCCAGTTGCTCCACTCTGAATTTTTCTAGAAGATGTTGAAAGCAGATCAGAAAACTTATATAGTTACAAATAAGTCTCTCCTCACCAACATACTTTCTCATTCAGGTCAATATACTGATAAGGGCAAGTAAGTGGACTGTGAAGTGTAGCATAGGGGTGGCAAAAAAGACTTGGAGATATCTTAAATTAGTTTAGCCATCATTTCATTTCACTGAAGCCTGAGTAAAACTTTTTAGACTGGAGAAACATAAAGTGTGGTTTTATGAGTCTCTGCTGCAACTCCATTGTGAAACTTTGCCCTTCTGCAGGATTTCAATTCAAGTACCGCAGTAGCTCTTTGCAAAAAGTTAGTACTGTGTCCCTACAACGCACCTGGCAGGCAAATACAGTATCCTCTTATCAGATGGGCAAAATGAGCTGCACAATGATCGTGACTGGCTCAGACATGTAGCATGAGCCAACATGAGAGGCAGCAAGGAGCAGAAAGTCCTAATTGGCTGGACTGATTTTTTTAACTACTGGGCTTCTTCTGGAAACCAATGGTCACTCATAGTAACTGCCAATACAAAGAAGTTTCAAGCAGCAATAGGAATGGGGTGAGGAGTAAGAATGATACAATTTGCAGATGGCTTTCATTAAATGAGTTTTTATTGGATTAAAGACACAATTTAGAGTCTACAGTAAAACTGCTTGAAATAGTTTAATCTAATCTTGAAGAGGCTTTTTGACCAAATCAAACATTTTGCTGTGAATTTTTCGACTCCACTGAAATTTCCTGGGGGATTCTGGGTTTGAGAAGAACAATAAGAAATGTAATTTCAAAACAGTCATGTTTCTTAGTTTCACCGCTAAAAATGAGATATATTTTATAGAAAATATGTTTATGCTTCTAAGAATAACTGTTATTTTTGCTAGTTCTTATCAGCAGAAGCTTTGTCATTGATTATCATGAGTGACTGACTGAACTACAAATACTGTAAGAAGCAAAACAGTTTTTTATATTACAGTAGTAACAAGAAAATACTTATTCCAGTGATGAAACTAGTGATGATCAACTTTTACTGAAAGAAAGCTCTTTCCATGCTGTATTTGCTCTCTCTCTTCAACCTTTAAAAATATTTCTGATTTCATAGTAAGAATTATTATGCACAATCCAAATAAGGTAATATACAAAATTACCTTTCCATTTCCTGCTATATTCTTAAATGTTCACATAAGTTTTCTGAAGCTTTTCTCTTTGGGGATAAATCCACATAGGTAATCTCATGAATAGACACTGAAGCTATGAGTCAACAAGGTATTAAAAGTTTGCCTTCTTAGAATAGTCAAAAGAAGGTTTTGGGAAGGCCTTACTAGGTTTTTGAGCTTGTCTGTGATTGCTTCAAAACCCAAACCAACTGAAACTTTAGTTGCACTTTCCTTCTAAATTTCAACTGTTCAAAATTAGCTGTGTACCTCAGGCTTCAAAACCCACCTAGGCTGACTCCCCAAAAGCCAGAGAAATACTTTCTGATTACGGTTCATAAAAATAAATAATAATTGTTTATAAGCAGGGAAAATAATATTCATATTTTCATAAATGATGAGAACTAGTGGTGAGGAAGGTTAATGGAAGGGATGGAGCTTGCAATTCTAATGCAAAGAACAAAAAGCAAACCAACAGCCCTACAAAAGATTCAGAAGTCCCATCAGACCAAAACCAAATGTTTTCAAAATCTGCAAAAACCTTCTGGTGTAAAATAATTTCAAGTTTCAATGACAGTGTGGTTGGCAATAAACTGTAAATCATTGCACACAGAGGTTTCTAACTGGCAAGCGGCTGTTTTCTGCATGCTTTTGGCTTGTTTGAATACAATTTTTGAAGTTACTCATAAGAAAACAAGATTTATATAATATTACTGTATTTCTCAGCCCTTTCAATCTCTCTGTTTTCCACTGGATAACTCCAGCCCAAGCTAACAGAGCGCTAGAGGCTTGGACTGACTGTGGTCCTAAATGGCCTGTGAATGTCACTACTGAGGTACTGGAGAGAGGCTCAAACAGAGGCACAGAAGAGCTGTGGTGGGACATTGACTGTGTCACTTGCCACTAGGAACACTGGAGAGGTGAGACCTGTGGTGCATGCAGGGAAAGCTGTGTCTGGAGCTCACAGATCACCAGACGTGGGGTGTTTCAGCTGCAAAATTGAGGCCAGAGGCAGAGTCTGCTGCTTGCTGAACAAAATCAGTCACTTATTTGGGGAAAGAGTGTCTGCTCGCTATCATGTGTCCTTCTACTTTGTTGGTTTATTTTTTTCACTTTTGTCACCATTAGCTTCATCTTGAAAGAAAAGTTAAAGAACAGGAGCTAAGCAAATGTACCTATGGGCACAAGAATGTCGGCGGTCAGAGGGTTTTGAAACAGCTGCTGTATTGCTTTCTCCTTCACCTTCCAGGAATTCTTTATTCCACAGTATTTCTACCAATAAAGTAAAAACGTAAAGCATATTCCCTCTGTCTGCAGCAGTAACTCCTCCAATGTAAGCCCCTAGTGGGGCAGAACCCTCCTAGAGATTCCTCCTGGAGACAAGAAGATGCTTGACAAAATGTTCTTCATAATCTTCCTCTCTCTTAATCTCCTGTGATAACATTTCAGTCACAGGCAGGAAAAGACTTGTCTTCCAGCAGTGGATCCATACCTGATAGGGACAGGAATGGAGAAAGGTGAATACGTGAAGGGCAGTAATTACCTGCATTACATAGGCCTCTAAGGACTCTTCCGTAAGGGCGCATGAAAGTCAGAGTTCCCCATGATACCTGGTGAATCAATTTTCAGACACAACCTGTATATCTATGTCAATATAAATCTGTTCTGGTTGCTACCTGCTGTACGGTGCAGAACCAGGTGCAGGCAGGACAACATTCAGCACTGGCAAGTCATCTGAGTGTTTAACAGCTTTGCAGCAGATTTTGAAAAAATCTGATTCAGGTTCAGCCTCCAGCCAGCAATATTTCTCCTAACTCTTGACTCCAGCTGGTCAGCAGTCTGGAACTCCCTGCAATGTCACTGCCACGTGCAATGGATGTGACTGTACGGTCAGGTCTGACTTCGAGGTGCTGGTAGTCATGGGCAGGCATGGCAAATACCAGGAGCCTGAACCCTGCCTCAACCCACAGTGACTCTAACAGTCTGTTCAGAAAGTGTATTTATTGTTTTGGAGTGGGAATAATTATCACAGAGAAAAAAAAGATGACTGTGTATACTGATGCAGAATTAAATGCTGCAAAGAGACAAGCAAGAGAGAAGGGATACTCCCCAGGAGCATTTGACTGAAGCTCTACATTAGGGGACAAAAAGAAAGTAGCCAGCTGAGATTGATGTTGGAGAACGAATGTGGTTCGTATTTTATTAATAAAAGAGGTCTCCCCACAAAGGAAATTCCCAACTTGGCCTGGTGATGTAGCACTAAGTGGTAATTGATACATGAAATGACAAAACCCATAGAGCTCTAGTTACACCAGAGTAGACACTCTTTGGGGCTTGTAATTACAGGGAGCTGGCAGACATTCAGATTTCATCTTTGAGAGAGAAAAGGACTTTCTGCTCTCCTGCCAACTGGGTTGACTAAGCTCAGTGCCAAGCTGGACATACCTTCTAGAGTATTTGCAAAGTAGCGTTCAGCTCTACCTCAGATTCTTTCACTCTCCAGTATTCCAGAAATGAACAAATAAAATATTTGTAATGGCACCTGCAGCAGTGAAGCATCTTGGACAGAAAAGCCAAGTCTTGCCTCCCAACCAGAAGAAGGCACAGTTGAGAAAAAGCAATACCCCAGAGTTGTGTAGGAGGGAAACGTGAAAAGTTTTGTGATGACTGGGGAACAAACTATGTCTCAAGGACAGGATATATTTTTCTGGACACAAGTTTGCTCTCTGGACCCATCCTAATGGTGTGGATTAGTCACTGATATACCGAACCATGGGGCAAACTTAGTTTCTCAGACTGAAAGCAAATGGACCACGCTGTCAGGGGACATCTATATAGTCAAGACCTGTCATTGCAAGACCTGGAAAGCCAGACCTGCCCCCTGTTGCTCTCTTCAGATTATCCCTGTACATTTTGCCTCTGATTTGTTATATCAGCAATACTGGGTCTGGCCTTGGAGATCTGTGCTGACTGCCAAGGTAGCAGATGATGAGCTATATGATATTAAGTTAGACGTCTCCACATGAAATATGTAAAACCTGTGGGCGAATGAGCAGTACCAATGCTTCTTAGCCAAATTCTGGTCTCGGTTACACCAGAGGAATGTAAATCATGTCAATATGATTTACAGAAATTAAGGACAGTATATTGCTTGAGGGTTTTTTTTTGTTTGTTTTTGTTTTTTTTTTCCGAGATGATATTTAGATTTTAGTTGTATCTAAAAGGACCGGCCATAGACAAATCTCAAAGAAAAGTAATACTGTTGTTTGTTTTTCTTCCCTAACTTCAGTGTCAGCCCCAGTCTAACAAAGCACCCTATAATATTTGCTTAGGCACTGAATTTGTTAGACTAACTTATTTTTACTGTTTATCCCACATTTCTGTAAAAATGTGCTAAAAAAAAAAAATCTGTTAATGCCAAAAGTTCTCAAATACTCTTTTTCACAGGCATAGTGTGTACTAGAAGGAGCTTGCAAGTATAGCTGTGCTGGAATTTTTATATCAATAAACCCTGAAGGGGTGGTGCAACTCCTGACAGTGCACTGGTTCCAGGGATGAAATAACACATCCTGGCAAACTGAGAGGTTTTCGCCAGTAGAGCTGCAAGGCTTTTTTTTTTTTTTTTCCTGAGACAGAATACCAGCAAAAACTTCTCCTGAGAAACCAAGCAGGGACTCTACGTTAGCCAGCTTCTTGGGATGGTCAGTTGGCACACAAGAGACAAAGGTGTGCATCCCCACTCTGCTCAAATCAGCTACATCAAATCTTAATCCCTCTCCTGGTGAAACATCTCCCCAGCCCTGGTCCTGATGACTGCCAAAAGATTCTACTGTCCCTCTGTGCTTGTCTGTCAGAGCTGCTCCAGGACAGGTTGATCAGCTTGTGGTTAGGATGGGAGGTGGGAGACATGGGTGTCATTCAGGAGAGACAGGAGCTCGAAGTGGGGTGTCCTGTATCTCTGGACATCTCAAGCAGCAGGACTTTGGCTGGCCTTAGGATCAGAGCTCTCTGGTTTTCAGCCAAAGTGCTTGCTGGGGGCCCAAGGAATCTTTCCTGACAAGGATATTGTTGTGACTGATGTGCCCCTTTTAAAAGCACAGCTTTTTAAAAGTTCATGTATACTGACACAAACACATTCACGTTGAGCTTCACTGAAGAACTTCTGACTGACTCTTGTTGCGAGCTCAGGAAAGGCCAAATGACCTAAGGGTTATAAGGTGCCAGTTACAGATACTATTTCACATTCTTTCTTAGAAAAATAGTTATGAAACTACTGGATTTTCTTTCCCTACTCTTTTTCTGTATCTTTTCCAATGCAAAATACTTTGCTCTTCTAGTGGAAACCAATCATTTGCTAAATATTTAGTGTAATTCCTATCTCTGGCTCTCACATAGGCCAGTGTTTACACTTCAAAAGCAAGAATTTTTTTTCTCATGCCATAGTCATTCCACAGAAATAAATATAAGCCACAGAACCTGCACAAATCTTTGCTGAGACACAGAAGTTTAAACACCTTATGGATTAATGTTTATGGAGCCTGTCAGAGACTTAAAACCACAAAGAGAAAGAAGGGTTTTTTTCAGCTCTAAGAAATTAACTTTTTGTCTAACGTCAGCCCTACACTGAATACGCCTTGGTAGGTTGTTTGTCTAAGCAGACAGGTCCTTATTTAATTGTTCATGATGTCTTTCCGCTTAATTCTTGCCATAAATTTGCCTCTTTGCCACACTCTTTACACTTTAGCTCGGTGTGCCCCAGAGACTTGCAGAGCCAGCAGCTTACCACTAACTCAGCCTAAGGGGATATACTAGCAACAAAGACCAGCCTGCCAAAACCCATAAAACTTGCTGCTTTTTGCCTCACTTTAAAACAAAAAAATAATATTGTCTTTTCTCTAAAGTGGTAAAGCAACACACGCCCAAATGGGTTCTTGACATTACTCTACAGGATTTTTTAAGGGTTTTGAAGAGACCTTGGCACTTTCCAGCATGTTCTCCAAAATGTATGGTTGTTAATTAGTTGAGTAGTCAGCATAAGGAAAAACAAACAAACTGATGGCAGGAGGTGCAACTGGTGGCTTTTGGTAAGGCTATGGGAAGTCTGTGAAAGTCACAGCTTCTGAAATACTGAATAAAGACTGAAAGAAAGAACTGATTATAAGCTCAGAGGTAGTCATGTCTATTGCCATGGTAACCTACTATTTTGCTGCTGTCATCATGACTATGAGAATGTACCTGTACTTACCAGCTGGGCAAAAACAGTTAATGAAAATCAAAAACATGAAGAGAAATGGCCATTTTCCCAAAATGCAGTGGGTTTTTTTCTCTCTTTAAGGTTTAACTGAGCTTCTTGCATTATTTGTCAATTTTTTACTCTTTCCAAAGGGAGTTTGGTAAGAAATAATGACTATCAATAGACTAAAGGCCATTTCTACCCACTGTAAAGCAGAATTTGGCTAGGGCAAGCATAGCAACTTCTGCACAGCCTGCTGATAATATCACTTTCCCACCAGAAATGGTTGCTCTTCTGCATACCCTCAGGAGCACTCAAAAACTGACTGCAGGAATCTGCTGCAAACTTGCACCCTCCTTAAGGCCTGTTGGGTAACTGTTCCTGCTTTCTGCCAATTGTGAGGTCCTTCCCACCCTTCTGCTTATATTTCCAGTATTTTACCTCTGCAGGTGGGACTGTTCTTTGCAGTCATGAGTTATGTTTTCCCACCTAGAACAGAAGATTTGTTCTGATTTTCCTCGGACAGTCTTTAAAGGCAGAAAGGAGAAAATGCACTTTTCTTCCCTATGTGCCCATTATAAGGAGGCAGCAGGAGGCAAGGGAAGGCGTAAAGGAACAACTAGGCTATGCTGTTTGCCTTCTACTTCTTCATTTCTTCGAAGGTATTAATGTCACTGCAAGGTTCCACGGTAACACGCCTAGAGATGGAAGCCCTCTGTTTATGTAGGAAGCAGGAATGGTGTGGGAAAGGACAAGGATGGCTGACCTGCATGCTCAGGCAGCTCCGCCTCCATCCTGTCCTGGGTCGATCTCTGCCAGTGGTGATGGTGTGCCTCTGGCCCATTCGGGCCTTTGCATCTTGGGCTGAGATTGCTCGGTGTGGTGAAGGCTTCGCAAACACCTCATGCCCTCAGATGGCTGGCTTGAGACCATGGAGCTCTCTCTACATAGGTCTGAGGAAGAGGAATGAGAATGTAATGGGGTTTGGGTTACAACAGCTTACAAATCTGAAATAGCAAGCTGGTATACAATACAAATATCAATGCTGAGGACTTGAAATAAAAAAATATTTATGAACTTTTTACCTAGCTTTTTATTCCACATTTACGACTGTATGAAGTTTCCACTGGTAAAATACCACACTTTTCCTGTGAAAACATTTCCATTTAACCTCTTAGGATTAGGAGAATAGGACCTCTTCCTATTCTTCTGAGAAGCAGTGCATATGAGATGCTGAAGTAACACATCTCTGAGAGTTGCTCAGGATCTTCCCAGTAAGAAGATGTCATACATCTTCACATTAAAACCGCTTGCTGCTTCTTTTATTTGCATATATAAAAAAATGTTTCCAAAAGATGATAAGCCATATATCAAACAAGTAATGATAGCAAAATAAATTTGTCCAAGGAAAGAGAACAATAATAATATGAGATAAACACATCCTACTTCTGTACCCAATGACTTAGGAGCTATTTTATGACTTAGACCTTCTGGTATTATTTTGTGTTATTACTTTCTACTGCATCCTATGTCACATATATCAGTTACTCCCCTGGCTCTCAGAAAAGCATTTTACAGCCAGTATTTCACTTCATGTAATAGCTCTTCTCCTATATGATTTTCATGGTTGGTGCAAATCTAGATGCAAGCATAGGGGATGAATTTACCCCTCCCCAGACAGAGCTCCTTCAGCTGACATTCTTCACACTATGGTTTGTTTCCAAGAATCCTGAAGAATTTCTGCTCCAAGAATCATGCAAAATCCCATGGTTGTTTCCAGACAATCAAGTAGCAGACTGGGTTTGTCAGCAACATTTCCAAAAGGCTATTTTTTTCTCTTTTTCCTTCTTGTCTCTGTTGGTGTTCACATCCTTCTTGCCAACCCAAGTGCTCCTTTAACTCAGAAGCCAGATGGTTTTTCAGGGTTTAGTCCTGATCCCAACCACCCCAGCCCAGACTCTACACTGAGTAAAAGAGGAGCACCTCTGGCCACAGAGCTGTGGTGATCCAGGAGGGTGATTTAACACAAGGTGAGTGAGAGAGCGAGCGAGGCAGCAGCAATGCCTCTCTCTACATTGTAACAAGCAAACTTCTGATAAGTCTAAAGAGTGTGCTGGTATTGGGTGGTCGGGTGAGCATAGCAGAACTGTGTCTCTGGCAGGTGGGAAAGGTACTAGCACTGTTCTCATCCCACAAGATGCAGAAAGGGTTTTTTTTCTACTGTTGTTGTTGCCCTGAAGAGGTTTAAGGCCTCGTCCTCATACTGACAACTCACTAAGCTGTGATAAGACTCCACAAAGTAAGCTCTAATAATGAAAAATGCAACATGCTGAAACTAGAAAGTCTCATTGAAGGATGACACTTTTCAAAGCTGTCTGTTTACCCAAGGACAAAGAGACACACACTAGTCCGTTCCTCTGCAGTTTTGACTTCTACAGTCTGTCCCCTCTCTAAAAGGTTGGTTTGATGACTTTATTTTAAAGGATCAAATAATCTGTGGGCCTTGGTGTTTTGGGATGAGGGTTTGGCTCACCTGTGCATCTCTCAAAAAGATTTCAGCCCCTGGTTCCCATAAACATTTAAAAATTTCACTCCAGGTTCCGTGTGGCACAGAACACAGTCATCAGCTGCTTGCTCATAGCTGTGTTAAAACTTAAAAAGATTTGTACAGACAATTTTCTACTTAAAAAATAATTAAGTTATTGAGTAATTTCTGACTTTTTTTAGAAAGTCCCACAAACTCCTACTTATCTCTTGGAGTCCACCTTCTCTACTCCTCACAGCAAACACAAAGTAAGACAGCAGAAGATTTTATTGTTCCTTTAAACTAAACATATGATATGTGTTGGATATCACCCATATCATATATGAAAACCCATGAATACAGCTCAGTGATACTACAGGTACAGGAGGCCTGGAGTTCATCAGGTTTCTATTTGTGAGCTTTTAATTAATTTTGATTTTAAAGACATGGCAGACTTGCCATTGATGTCAGTTGGGTTTGATTTAGCATCTTTGTTTAAAAGAAGCTAAGTAATGATGCTTTGCAAATAAAAAAATTAATTATTACTATTTTGTTATTATTTACTACAGGTGCCGTCTCTGTCACTGACTGGGATTTCATGATGCTCAGTAATGTAGAAAACTAGAAGAGAAAGGTAGGTCCTAGACACACAACATAGAAATAATTTTCTGTAATTGTTTGCATGTCTGTGTCTGTGTATTCTCTAAGTATTACAACAACAGCTTTTTTTTAATATTATTTCCCATACTTTAAAAATTCATCAGGTGTTTGGTATACCTCAAGTGAAGCTGCAGAATGCATTTGCTTATTGAGAAGTAGCAAACTTGAAATGCAGGTGAGACCAGAGAATCTGCTTGGTAATTCTTTGAAGGAGGGTACCAGAAATTCATAGGGGAAAAAGAATCTCTATCAAAGAATTGCATTATCCTCTACCAAACAACACCTGATCCTGCTCTGAGGAGCAGCCTCCTGAATGTTTACATACCCCCACCAAGTAACTCAGCTTGGATCTAGCAGTCCATCCCTGTTATTACAGTGCTATATTGAAACCTAAAAGGATATACTTTCTATAGCCTTAACAGTCAAGAGACAGATAAGTCTTCCTTTCTCACAGTTAGAATTCCTTAATGAAACAATCCTGTTGAATGTAATGCAGGATGGTCAACCATCCACAGGATTCTAAAGCAGCCTGCACAATTTGGTAGCACAGAGATGATCTTTGCTTTTTCTGACACAATTAAAAACATGAAAGGAAAGCATTCATACTCTAGTAAATTCTGCTGAGTATTTCCTGTGTGTTTGGATCCACTGCTACTAAATTATGTAGGATTGCTTCATGAGACTCCCTCATCTAAGGAACAAGTTGTTTTTCTCAAAAACTCTAGAAAGACTCAGGTGAAGAGATGAATACATGGACCTCATTACAAGAGTAGAAGTGTAGGACCTCAGGAAACTTGTGTGCAAGGCATAATGTAGCACAGATCAAGTCTGGACATGGTCCTGGTGTGAGGTGGCAGGTAGGTCATAACTGCCCCCAGTGCATGACTCAGAACGTGTCTCCCATTTTCCTCTAAAAATAACTACTTTAGCCTAAATTATCTTCTAGGATGGGGGGCAAAGAAAGGAGAGAACAAATTTTAAGTGGCATTTTCGAGTTTCTTTTGAGAAAAAAAGTCGTAACATATTAGAGAAAATAAGAGTTATTTTAAAACCATAACACCAACAGTTTCTGGACTCTAGACTTGCCTTTTTGCAGAATTTTGGCCTTTCGGCTATTGCCAACTCTGTGGAAATCCACCCAAATTCAAGTAAGTTATAAACCCTCAAAAACCTGCAGCTTGTTTTTATTAGATATATTTCTCATAAATTCTGAGCATGGATTTTTTCCTACCATGTCAAATCCAAACTGCCGTGTCATTAAGAAGGTCCTGACAGATAAACTAAGTGCAGAGGGACTGCTGACCATGAATTGCATTTGCCCAGATGTGTGCGTGCCAGCAGTGCACAGGAGGACACTGAGCTGAAGGCAAAGGGTCTGAGGGGCCAGCAAGCTACTAAGACCATGGCAGAAGAGAGAGTGGGCAGGGGTTTCTGATGAAGGGGACCACACCTGAACTGGGAAACAAACTGGGATGGACTGGAGGAGATGGAAGAGGACTGGAAAGATGATTCTAGGGAGCTGAGACTGACTCCATTGACAGGGCAATGGTAATGAGAGACTTAATGGGGGAAACAGCACTCTCTACATATGGTGAATAACTCTGAGGTAGGAAAAAGGCTAGAGTCATGGTCACAAGAAAAAAAGCTCCTTCTGCCTCTGGCAGAGATGTCAACATTGCCAAGTTTCACCCAGATGAGAGGAAAGGGCCTTGAAGAACCAGACTGGCAAAATGTACTGCACTGTCTACTACAGCAACTGGCAATCTGCTATTTCTGTGTGAGATGCTGCTAGTTTGAGACTGATAGAGGTCTGGAGCACTTGAAGGGCCTCAAATGTGCTCTGACCTGGGCAGTAGCATGTGATAGCTTTATTTTCTTTTTCCCATTTAAAAAGTCCTGAAGATAATTGCATCATATAGAATAAAACCTTTAGAAAAGGGTTTTTTTCAAATTCTTGTGAGTGTGAGCACTCACTGAGACATGAAGGTGCTGCAACTAGCTTGTTGGCTGCATGCACTGAACATTGTAGAACCTGGAAAAGTCAACAGTAGGTGTCTCAAGTAGGGCACTCAACTCTGGCTGTAATCTTCACCTTGGTTCACTAGTCAAGCAGCTAGCTCTTCAGAAAGCATGCTCTACCCTAAGTCCTGGCTGAGGCACGTGTGACCATCAGAATCACTGAATCACAGAATATGCTGAATTGGAAGGGACACACAAGGATCATCAAGGATGTCAGATCTGAATGCTTGAGGAAATTGCCACTTGTGTGATGGGAGCATGCCACTTTGTAGCCTCCCTAAAGCCCTTTCGTGCCAGAGTCCTCTCCCACAAAGACGCATACACGGAGAATAAAGCAAGCCCCCATAGCTTCAGAGTCTCTGATAGTACCACTTACCCATGGGGGTCTCTGCAGGCTGGCAGTGAGCCGCGGCTCCCTGGGGAGGAGCGGGAGACTCCAGCGACAGAATTGCAGTGAAAGAGTTTATTTCGGGCAGCCGGGGAGAGGAGATCCTTCACCGTAAGGAGATACTAACATAGCTCTATTTCGCCAAGAGATGAGCGAAAGGAGTGCAGAACTGTGGGATGGAAGGTTTCACCTGGCACTGACTGCACGCGTGGCGGCAGCCCCGCAGCCACCGGCGCCTGATCAGTGTACCCCCTGGCCAGCAGTGCGCGCTCCCCGCCGTGCCGTAGCGCCTGGCAGCCTCCAGCGATGTCCGGCTGCCCCACGGGGAGAAGCTGCCTGGCTTTTGCCCTAGCCAGAAACTTGGATGCCATAGCCCTGGCTCCCGCCCGGGGCCAGGGAAGGGGCGCTCCGGGAGGAGCTCGGGGCTCAGCGGAGCGGGGGTCGGGACCACCAGGGGCTGCCGGTATTTGTATATGTTGATTTAGCATGAGGGATTGCGGGGGGAATGAACCCTGCAGGGAAAGCAAGGGGCGTCCCCCCGGCTGCACCGGGCAGGGTTAATTGGCGAGGATCTGTGGGTCTGGGAGGAGAAAGGGGAGGCCGGGCTGGGGGGGCAGGATAAGAGGAAAAGGGGCAGAGCGGCTCAATGAGGGCCACACCGCCAGCCTTCTTAGCCGCGGCAGTGCCTTCACGGGTGCGCCCGGTGTCGGTGGTGGGTCCTCCCTTGTCGTCCCCATCGTTTTCTCCCGCTTCCCCCGCCACAGAGGAGTCGGGGCTGGAAGGGAGAGAAGGGGACAGCAGCCCGCCCGAGGCGGCGGCAGGAGCGGCGCCCCAGGGGAGGCGGCGGCGTCCGGCACATTCCCCGGCAGTGGGAGGGCTCCGAGAGAGGAGAAGTTAGGGAGCATCTCCGCGCCCGGTCTGACTCCCGAGGAGCGAGGGAGGGACACAGAGAGAGGGAGAAGCCGCCGCCTCTCAGTTATACACCCGTCCCCAAATTTTAAGGACTAGGGTGGGGAAAAAGAAAACTGAGGACCTGAGCTGGGACCTCCCAGCCCGAGCGATTGGAGTCAAAGCAGACATCGGGGCGGGGGGGGGGGGGGGGAGCAGCGACAACCGAAGGAGAGTCCCCCTGCTCCGCTCCCCGCAGTCGCTGCGTGCCCGCCGCCGTCTCAGGATGTGGGTGCCGCTGCTGCTGCTGCTGCTGGAACTGATCCCCGCCGTGCCGGCACAGAAGCTGTCCGCCCTCACGGTAAGGCCGCCCCGCCGCTGCGCGCTGGGCGCCGGGCACCCGCCGGGTCGGTACCCGGGGCGCACCTGAGCGGGCTGATGCGCCCGCCCGGGCAGCGAGGGGGCAACCTGCGGCTGCCGGGCCCGGGGCTGAGCCCCGCTCCGGGCAGGGGGAAGGAGCCCAGCCCCGGGCGGGAGCTCCGCCTCGGCTGGTCCGGCAGCGCTGGGAGCAGCCGGCACCGCCGCCTCGCCGGGCGCTGCCGGGGGAGAACTGCCAAGTGGAAGTTTAGTGTGAGTCCCCGCAGTGCTTCGGTGCAGCGTCGGTATCCGCGTTAACGCTTTTGTTTTCGCGGAGAGAAATAATGCTGCAGTGAGGTCTGCTTTTGGACCGTCTCGGGTTGACGGATTTTACTTTAATTTTAATTATAAAGCGACACGAAACAAGCCTCTCTGGATATTCTAGGCTCCGTGATGCTAAACATGGAACTCTGCGTAGAGATGGATAAGCCAATTCATTAGGCTTGCTACATAAACCATAACCACTTTTCTAGCCAAGACCTGAGGTTTGCAGCTAATAGCTCAGTTCAATCTTCTTGTAGAGTTTGCAGTGTTTGCAAAGCTATAATTAATGCAATCTGTAGAAATAAAAACATTTTCCTTAAATGTGTTTTTAAACAAGTGCTTGAGTAAACATAACGGGCAGCAAGTACGTCTTTCAAGCTGTTTTTAAGTGTTTTGGTGAAGGCTGTGCCCTTAGAGTTTACTATGCCAAAGTTACACACAGTTGCAAAGTGAAATAGACCCTATTTTTGTCTTAGTCTTTCAGAAAATTTCTGTAAAATACTTAGAATTGGGGTTTTACTTTTTATTCCTTTTCTTTTCTTTTTGAATAAGGTGGTACAGGGACAGCTCAAGGAGAAATGGCAATGAGGGATGGCTGAGCTGTTCATACCTGAAATTCTTCAGAAAGAGTTTTGCCTCCTTGTCTAGTTTTTTTCCTCCTAAATGATTTGTAGATTAGAAGCTGCTAACTGAAAACCTTAAAGCAATGAGCTTGCTCCATGAATTTTATTGTGTGTAACATTTGAAAGAGTGAGACAGGTAAAGTCAATTGATTTTCCTGGTTTTTTGGTTTTTTTTTAAGACCCTAATTTGAAGCACTCTTAGACTGTCAGGTAGTATATCCTATTCTACTTAACAGATTAACATTGCAATTTACTTTCAAGTTTGCTTTCACAAATGCATAAGCAGAATTTACATGACAATACGTGTTATATTCTTTTTTCTGTACATAAAAAGAGTTTTAAATATTAGCAGGGAATTAAATTGAAATGCTACCAAACCTTAGTTTGTCCAAATATAAAACAAGAATGATTGACACTGTTATATTATCTTTAAATGATACATAACCCAAATGTTGTCAAAGCCTTTTAACATATGTATATAAATCAATGCTGAATTAACTTCAGTGAGGTGTCGTCTGTCTTACAAAAGGGAAGAAAAATCTGGCCAAGAGCACTTTGGCAAACTCTTTAAAAATTAAATGTCATAGATTCATGTGGATGTATTTGACTTCACTGTTATCTGAGTGATCGCTGAAGTCCTTCTCTTCCTTCTTTTACCCATTCAGAGTGTACATTATTCATTTCTGTACCTTATGGTAGTGTGCATCTTTATGAACTATGACCAGAAAAGTCAATCCCATTGGAATTCCCACCCTCTTCCATCAAAAAGGTAATGGTTTTGAAGACTTTAAGCTTTCAGACTGAATTAAACTTGAACATTTCAGTAAGCATAACTAGCCTTGTTAGTAGGGTAGTGAGCCCACATTAGTTTTTCAGCTGCCTGTGCTCTTCTTACAGAAATGGCTCACCCATACGAATACTAGACTACATTAGAAATCCTTCCATAAAACAAATAATGAACAGGCAGACACCCATAGGAAGAAAACAACACACACACAGACTGATGCACACATACGTTCTACATCTTCCTACAAGACTACACTTTGAATGAGGCAGGTTTATTTCTACTATTTCTGTCCCTACCTATTTGAACAACAACCAAAAAGCAGTGCTATTACAGCCACAAACACCACTGAATCATTCTTTACTCCTGCAGTCATTTTGCTTATAGCTCACAGACTGTATAACCCCTGTCCATATGCTCCTTTCTCAAATATTCATGTATATGTGCTGTATAATTATAAGGAACAACAAACCCGGGCTGCGTGGAAAGACCAAGAAAATATATGCTTATTTTTCACCTGTTGTGCCACTGAGTGATGACTGAGTACGGTCATGCTTTTCTACACATCAAATGAAGATTTTATTTTTATTTGTTGTGTGAAGAATAACAAATAAAGGCAGATATTTTCATAAATAACCAGAGGCCATGGGAACAAGCCCTGCTTCACTGTGGACCTGAATTTCATAAAAATTGTGAGATGATTACAGAGAGGGAGGGCACATCCCTGATGAGGTAGCACACTGTTATTGGTATACTCATCTTTCCTGGTGGTGGCAATATCAAGGGCACAGTCTCCTTTACTACAGTGGTAAATCTGACATTAGATGAACCTTAGCGGTGACATGATAATAAAAATAAAGTTCCCTCTAGTAAAAGTAACTTTAAAATGAACGTCATTTTCCAAAAGGTAGCTACATGGATCAGAGGTTTTTTTCCTTGCCTGGGTGTTGAACAGCTCTAGGCTCTAAGCAACAAACTGCATGATGGTTTGGCAGGGAGGGAAGGTATCAGTCTTTATATATTTATGTTTTTCACCTGTCTAAACAGATCTCTGGGCTGTTTTAACTTTATGTCCTTGCTAGCTCCAGAAGCAGATCAAGTACTACTTTCAGAGAAGACTTTCAGTAGTTCAAAGAGCTGTATCTCCATTTAATTAGGAATAATATTTTGCATTTTGCTAGGGCAGAAATAGTGCAGCAATCACTCATGTCTATAGTACAGGTGAATATGTAATTTTCAGATGTTGGAAGCTTTCCAAAAGTCCAATAGGAAGAAATTACAGAGTTTTCATAGAAATAATATCTCTAAGAGATTTCTGATAGCTATTTTATGAATGCAGCCTTATGAGACTGCAGGTTTGCAAGGAAAGATGAGCACATGGCTTCCTATAGACTTGATAATAGCCATCATGATAATTTCTGGCAGGCAGATGCATCAGAGTAGTCAACAGGTAGTTGAAATGTAACAGCAGTCGACAGTCTGGTACCCTGGTCTTTATGGCTATATCTAAAGTAAATGTGAGTGCTGTAACGTTTCCCTCTCTGCCCAAACTGTGGGCCCAGCCAGAACTCACTTGACTCCCTGTCTGTGTGCCAGGAGGAACATGAGAGGTGGGCAGATGCACATCTGAATCTTTATTGGGGAGCCATGATATGCCTGAGAGTCTAAGAGTTTCAGAATATCTCTGGGTTCATTGGGTTAGAGATAGGTCACAACTACTTTGAATTTGTACCAATCTTGGCCTCTTGTAATCAAAAATTACTCTGCTGAAGTTGTTCCTGGAATCTCATCTCCTGAGTAGGACCATATTGCAATAATAGACAAAATGAAGGGAAACATAATATTCCTGTTATGAATTTCTAACTGAGCCGCAGGGATGCCTGTGAGAGGAGAGCACTATTTAGTGTTATATTTATTGTTATTTCAAATGAACAAACATTGGCAACAGAACAATGACTTTCATTCTGGAAAGGTGGTCTGGGAGCTGTCTCATAAGAAACTATGATCTGGAGGAACTGAAGCCAATTTGGCTGCTCCTGTTTTTTTCTCCCCTTGTGTCAAATATTAGTCTTATATTCCAGAAACTTTCTTAAGTAGCCTTGTCCTTTTACCTTATTTATGGAAAGCCAGGTAATACCCTGCAATCCTTGTAACACATTATTGGAACCCTTTTTGATATGCTGTATTTTTATTCTGCTCTGTGGGTTCCCCCCTTTCTTTCTGGATGTATGAAACCAATGAGAGCTGAGCCTTGTTGACATATTGTATTAGGGCAGTGGGCATATTGAGGATGTAGGTACTTTTGTTTTGAAACACGATGCTTTGAAGAAAGCTCGCTTTGTTCCTCCAGTAAGTATGTTTGTGATCACTGCGCTTACCAACACAGTTACTTTGGCACTGTTTATGCTGCATTTTTGAAACCGTCAACTTAGCTTTTATCTCAGTTGCGGTGTTATGTGTGTGGATGTACTTGTATAAACAATAGGACACAAGTGTTTCTTATTTCAAAATCTTGATGACTTATAACATACCACAAACTATTTATTCTTTCAAAGCCTTTCTGAACCATGTGTTTCCCTCAATACAATCAATAGATCTTAAAAAGTAAGAAAGTTTGCTTGAAATCACTCCTTGAAATGAACACCTCTGCCTGTTAATAGTTCCTTTCATCGAAATCTGAATATTTCTGGGAACAATTGTTTTCTTTTTCTCCCTTGGCACATGCTTCATGAGTATTCAATAGCATTTAATGCACTGGATAGTTTCCACAACACTCACCAATATAAGATGGACCACTAAGGTAGTTCAGTAAAAGGGAAGCTAAACACAATCACAGCTTTCCAAGTTAAGGACCCATTTGGATGGCGCCTGCAAACCAAAACATTTGGAAAAGTTATTCTAATTGTGACTGAAAACCCAAGACCATAAATAAAACTGTAAGTGGCTCCAGATCCTAAAAAACATTGTTACTGCAAATGGGCATTGGTACAACCAAGGGTACATCAGCTCTGAAAATAAAACACTTTCAACAATGCTTCCTTGCAATAAACTCTCAAGACACTTCTTGCTAAAGAAACAAAACCAAAACCTGTAGGAGGTGTTATTGAAAAAGTCAGCAAACTTTTGATCAGGGGTCAGAAGTAAATTTTGTGCATGCAGCCAACGTAAGCTGCACCTTATAATGTAGAAGACATAAATGGAGATGGCAAGTTGACTGCATACCCGTAAGCTTTTAAAACCAAAAGTGGAGAGTAGAAATTAATGTGAGTGGGGAGGGAAGAGCAGGACAGAAGAAACAAAAAGAAGTAGATCATGCATATTGTGGCCAGTTTTGATGCTATCCCTATTTCCTATTGAATACCTCGAGGAACATCTGTGTGTATTCCTTGACAGTTGGCAAATCTCAAGGTTTGGTTCATTTTGAGAAGTCTCCAAAGGTTTAGCTGCTATCCAAAACCTGTCTGAACCCTGTTGGTTTGGAAATTAGCCTATGGATGCTTTCAAGATCTGACTTGCTCAGGACTTTGCTCATGTTTCCATTTTTTCATCCAGACCAGACTCACCACAGGCACAACCATTTTCACGGTATTTTGGTACTTTCATTTCCTGTCAGTCCTGAGACCAGGAAGTGCGGAAGCGCCTGAAAATTAAAAACTGAGTAAGAAAGAGTTGGAATCAAAGTCCTATTTTTGAACAGCAAATGAAGGTCTGAGTTTGGTTCAGGAGTGACATTTTTTATCTTAACAAATTTCGATGTTCTTGGACGATCTGCAAAGTGAATGGAGGTTACAGCTTGCAAAGGACTCAGGGATTTCCAAACATTTTGTGTTTTCTTTAGAATCAAAACTCAAGTGTGTCTTAATTTTCTGGTTGATTCAATATTGTTTTGTGAGGGAGATTTTTAAAGAGTTGACATAATAGATTCATGTTGAAAGCCATTTCACAATGAAAATTTGGAATGCCTTCTTCAGAATTTATGAAGTCAAAATAGCTTTTGACTGTGTGAATATTACCCTAGTGATGCCAATCATTTTGGTCTCGATGGCCCTCTGTAGTCTCATGGGATATGCTTCTGTTGACATTTCTTTATCCACTTCTGGTTATTAATCGATAATCACTACCTTAATATTATTTACAGCAGGAGATAAAACACTTTCCAGTGCAACATTGGCGGTGAGCCTGAAAAGAGGAAATGCTTCAGGAAAAATTTATACTTTACAGCATGCTAATGTTACACAGAATAGTTTATGCCAAAAGAGAAGGAGGGATAACTTAAGATGTAGCAAGATATTGCCATAAGCAAATAAACTAAGCAGAGAAGGGAAGGTATAGCACAAATACCTGCATTTTTTCCTTTCCCTTTTCCAGTCTTTGTCTAACTACCCCGTGTACAGAGGGAATTGGTCTGAATTACAGCTGTTGCTGTAGTGGAGGTGTTCATGGGACACGAGGACACAAACTTTGGTTATGGAGATGTGAAAGCTACCCAAAAGCATATGGACTGGTTTTTATATCAGTGTGGTAATGCTCAGTATCACAGGGTTTCTTAATATGACTTTACCAAATTATCAGTGGTCACCAAGCAACGAAGTTAATGTAGTGTCACTTTTTACCACAGAACCCATGAAGTCATTTGTGTGTCAGTGTCCCAAATAGAAGTTTTAGCCTGTTCTTGCGGAAGAAATCACTTTGATGAGTTAGTAACTGCCCTTCAGTGATTCTTTTCCCCCCTGTCTAATTTATTATCTTTTAAAACTGACCACTAAGTATTTCATCAGCTGTTGAAAATCCAGGCTAATAGAGAATGCAACCTAGAATTCTTGTTGGGATAGAAAGAGAAAACATTTCCTGAAGGCTATCCTTTCCAGCTCTCTCCCTGGCTTGCTCAGTGTGCTGCCAGAAAACTTACTCAAGAATGTTTACCTCATACCTACCCAAAACCTAGCATTTTTTTCTTCTTTTACTTTAGGCTGCTTGTTCTGTCATCTTCTGAGACACTGGCTAAAGACCTTCTTTTCTTTTGTATTACCTTAAATTTGTTCTGAGGATGTAATAATATATTTTCCTGTCTTTTAGGTGTTCATTTTTAAGCTGTATACAAATTAGCTGCCATACACATACTGTACATCTTTTACTCTGTCCTAGAGCACCTAAAGAGTGCTTACATGAAAACACAGAAAAATTCCATTGGTCTGGAATGCGCTTTATTTATGTCATAGCTGCATGCTGTATTTTACAGATTTTTAGGATAAAATTGCTGCCATAAAGTACTCACAGTTTTTTTATTTGGGCTAGATTTATCAGACATTTATCAACATCCTTATTTTTTTCTTTTTCAGAATTAAAGCAAGATACTGTCACTGAGTAAGCAGCGTAAGAGCTCAGGAAACACCTGTACATTTTTTGAAATGAAAGTAGTGACAGATAAAGAATAATTTTAGTGGTAATCAGGATGGACTCACTATGATCCACATAGCAAGCTGCAGTACAGATAAAACCTGCAGACTGTAGGCATTGTAGATGTCAGGATGGGAAAGCAACCACTCAGTTTCATTATTTTTCTCTTGCTTTTATCTGGAGTAAAGCAGAAGAGTGGTGGAGTTTAGTTTGAGCAAAAGTCTTCCATTGAGTGTCATTACTAATTTAAAGTAGGGTTAGAAGGGATGGTGACATTTTGGTGGACACACAGAACCTTTTAACCATAACCACACAGACCATATTTTAACCGCAACATGTTTACATGTTTACTTGAACAGAATTGCTGTTAAATGAGACCACGTGTCCTGAAGTATCACAGAGCACAAAGTACGTGGTCTGTTTGGGATCTAGATCATGCAAAGTAGAGAATTCTTCTTCTCAAACCTTTTTCTTTGCTAGGTGCTGCTCTCCACGGTGGCATCTTTCTGCTAATGGTAAATCTTAGAGTCTGTTTGGAGAACACAAGGTGGAAATACAGCACTGACAGCATCTCAGAAAAATGGTGATATTAAAATGTGAGAATCTTTTCTCAATGAGGCTGATAAATGCATGCCATGCTGATATCAGTACACTTGTCTTCGGCCTGACTTTCTATAGGCATCCAAACACACTGGATTCTACTTGGGACTCTGAGGTGAACTTAATGGTCTTAAAAGGAGAGTTACTATTAGAAGCAGGAGGACACTTTGAACCCAGCTTACAACTGTCTCTGCTTCAGTTGTCCAGGTTAATGTATTTGTCCTCATGCCGACCTGTGTAGGTGAAGAATTATTTAATGCATTTAATCTCAGTGTTTTAATCAATTCTCCTTCACTTCAGAATCCATATTGATGCCACTTAGTGGAGACAAAGGGGTGCCTGTGAAGCTGACCTAAGCACTGTAAGATTTTATTTGTCAAGTGCTGTGGTCACTGTTTGCTACCTTTTTATGCCGGTAGTGCTGTGTAATACTGCTCATGTCCAGAGAGCGATCTTCCTGTGATCTGATGTGCCTGCTAGAGTGAAAAATCACTGAAGAAAACATCACTTTTTAAAGTAAAAATTTCTACCAAAGAAATGAAATCAAATAAGTGAAGTCTGGTCCTGAAATAACCTGGCCACATTGTAGTGGAGAATAGCACGTATTCAGAGATACCTTGAAGAGATTACAGGAATAAAAAACAATTGACAACAAGGAAACTAAATAAGACTTTGACGTGATGTTAGGTTTATTTGTTTAGTAAATTAACTCTGTTGTGTAGGCTGCTTTTTTTGGAGGAGAGAGCCATCGAAGACTCTAGGGCAAAATAAAAAGCGGGGGGGTGGGGAGGGGAAGAGGAGGGGATCTCTACTGATATTTCTCTATTTCTCCCCCTCTCCATTCCTTTGCAAATACAAAGGAGCGGCATCACTTGCGCAGCCCCCTCGGTTGGCAAGGGAGATTACCTGTCTCCTTCCATGGCTCTTCGGGGATCCACCACGGGAGGGAGCGCAAGAGCAGCGCGGTCTGCCGCGTCTTCGCTGGGAAGGGCGGAAAGGAGGGAAAGCCCTTGTTTCCCTGCCCAGCGATGTTAGAGCGGAGGGGAGGAGGGAGAGCTGGGGACCTTGATGTGTCAGCATTTGCCATTCAACTGCCCATCAGGCACTCAAACGGGAAAAATCTCAAATGGAAAAAAGTCTCAACAGAACCTCTTGAAAGATAGAATGCAGTTCTGTAAAAATAAACTGTCTTTAATATCATGGCTTGCATTTAATTAACAGTTTGCATTTGTAAGAGCTCAGATCAGGCTGGTGTGGACAAGAGGGAATATTTGGCCTAACGTATGAGCTGCTCTTGGCTGTGGAAGACCAGGAGGGGTTCAGTCTGCAGAAAGCATATGGTCTGTTAATTTCATTGCGTGCATCCATACTGTTTCTTTTCACAGCATTCATTACATGGATTCTGGTGAGCAAGACAAAACAAAGTGAACAACTTACTTTTCACACTGTATTTAATGGGATTCTATTTCAGACTGTGTCCTCCTGGGAAGGCAGTTTTCAAGTATGCCAAATTTTTGATAGATTTCAGCTTAAGTGGATTTAGTTGCAAATCTGAACTTTGAACAGGAGGTTTTATCTTTCCATCATGTTTCCTCCTTGAAATATTCTGTAAATTTCATTTCTGAGAGAAAGGGAAAGATTTTTTGAAAGAAGGGTTCATTTGGTAAATTGCTCTTCTGCTTAAGTTTCCCTTTTCCAGGTGCTGAATGACTTCCAGAGCAAAAGTTTTGTCATTGCTTTGTGATGGACTTCCTTTAATTTGCAATAAAATTACAAGGCAATACTCATGCACAGATAATTGATTTCGTTCTGAAGAAAAAATGGCAAAAAACAGAGCTCAGATGTCTACTTGTCTGAAACTAGTGCACCAATTTTCTCCAGTGCAAAATGAGTATCAAATGCTGCTCTTATGAAGTATCAGTGTTTACGTTCATTAGATGCAAGACCAGGAGAGATGTATGGCAATAAGAGAGTTGGAGTATTTCCTACTATACGGCAAAGCCAGATTTGACACCAAGACTAAATGACTGACAGAGATTGCTTTATGCATCTTTGTGGCTGGTGACAAACTCATAGAAGCTCAGTAGACACAGCACTGCTGGTTTGATAGAGTGACTGGTGAGATGATCACAGGTTCACAACACGTGTAGTATTGAGGTGAAAGCAAAGAAAAGAGCTAGCTGCTGGTAAGAGAAAGCCCAGAGGACCTGGAAGCTGATGTCTTTTGGGACTTGCAGTTGTGACTGGGCTCTCTCTGGCCTCTGCAGATTTTTCTCCAATATACTCCTTCCCCATACAGTTGATCTTTACTTTGCCTGCCCTGTCTGTGTACAGACTGTAAGCTCTTTAGGTTCATGCGTTTTGGGCAAAAGAACCTCTTTCCTGGTTAGCCTTCTTGGTCTACCATCATTATCAAATTCAGTAATAAACAAGAGTAAATCTTGAATGACACCTGTGCAGGCTTGAACACAAATAATGGAGGATATCCAAATAGTAGAGTTCATCAGATAGTTGTGTCTGCAGTCTGGTTCTTTACATCCTCTACAAAGTATCCAAGCTGGCTGTTCTGTATAGATTTTCCTGTATATATATAAATATATATATATGTGTATATATATACACAAAATTGAAGGAATTGATTCAACACTACAGGAAGCAATTAGCACCTGGCCTTTTCATGCTGCTGGTAAAAGGGCTCTGCACAGTGCAGAGGGCCAAGTGTCATCTGCTTGGTATTTCCTGACTAGTGAGAGCTTAGGGTTTCAACCTTATCATTGCACTAAAGCTGGGGTTCTCAGGCTATGGTATGTGTTTTATTTCAAACTGCAAAACTCTTTTCTGCCCTAAAGAAAAAAAGCCCTGAATCAGTGCAGCTGGGTCTTTCCTGCAAAGAATAACGGGAATGTTTGGATGCCTCTTCCCAGTTTTGTGCATAGCTCAGCAAGGAGCTGGAAGCTTCTCTAACCAGTGCCCTTCCCTACCTTTTCTTGAAGGAGAAAATAAGGTGGGTCTGGATGCAAGATGCTTCCTTCCTGTGAAAGAACTGAGAGCTGTTCTTGCTACCATATTCACAGCCTCTGGAATATACTCTCTTTTTCTATAGCAGCAGTACCTGGAACCCTTTGGGAAACCTTGCCCAAAGATTCTCTTGACAAACTTGAAGAGGTGTCAAGCATTATCAAGAAGCACAGATCTTCTTCCTGTAGGCTTCCTGGGGCTTCAAAATGTTATCCATCAGCTACAATAAAGTCCCTAGATTGCTATCTTCTCTCTTAAGACTACCCATGTCAGTCATATATGTGTATGAAGGGGTAGACTCTATACATTTCCACTAAAAGCTTTTCTTCCTTTTGTTTTCCAACAAAGACCCCATAAAAGCTTAAAGTTCCCTTGGGCTTAATAATCAGAATATCAGATTTTTTCCCCCCTGAAATTTATGTAATTGGATCTGACCACTTTTATCTGCTATTTTTTTGTTTATGTGTTTTGGTCTCAAACAGGGAATGATGCATAGGAGTTTCGTATTAGTTTTCAATTGACAAGATTTCTAAATTGTTAGGTTTTTACCTAACAACTTTTTTGTACTGGAGATGCTGCGGGGCAGCTGCATTTGTTGGTTAATGAATTTGTGTTATCTCAAGACTGAAAAGAACAAAAAGAACACCATTTCCCTTCAAATCTCAGATCATGTCACTTCAGGAACTGCCACAGGCAATATTTGGTTTTATTTTAGTAGCTCTCTTGATTGTCATCCTAAACAATGAGAAGAGAATAGAGAGAGCTTTTACTGCCTGAATTGCTTATTATGACTGGAGCAATCAAGAATTCACACAGTATCTCTGCTTGTTACGAAAGTAAATTATTCCTTTAAAACTGATGTCCTGTCTTCTCAGCACACCTGAGGGTGAGGAAACTCCCAGGTGAGATTCATTTTACAAGCATGTCAGGAAATCACAGTCTTTTCATACAAGTAAGAATCAACCAGAAGTGTCCAATGAAATTAGGAGGTTAGAAATAGGACTAATCACTTGGAAGAACTATTTCCACCTGACGGCAATTAAAGCAGTGTCAGAAATACAATGAAATTCCCTCCAGGGATCTTCATAAATTGAGTGAAACATTAGAAAGAGTGTGCATGATGGATGGAAAAGTTTGAGAGAAATGACAAGTCTATCAAAGCTGAAGGGGGTCACAGTTCATATTCTACAGCTATTTTGTGGTATGCAGGATGTCTCTCAGGAAGAGCCCTGCAGCTATCTGCTGTCAACAACAGCAAAGCAGGTGTGCGTGTGTGTCTGAGAGAGGCAGAACTAAATGCTTTCTCTTTCTCATACCTGATGTTTCTTGCTTGAATATAGGTCAACATCTTTTAAAACGTTGTGATTATTTTTTAATGTTTCTCATTTTGCTAGAAAACTACTGTTTAATGGAGTGAGATTTAGAAGTTGTTGTCAAAGCGTAATTGGAGCTGATTACTTAATTTCCTATCAGTTCCTCTGTGACTGTGAAATGGCCTGAGGGCTGCATATGTCATATGCACACATTCTGTGTCCTGCATTGATTAAGAAGGGGTGTGATGCATGCCAGGTGTCTGCAAGGCAGTTCAAATGGTGAAGTAGCATGGGTGAGGGGAAATGAAATGGTTTGCCCCCCCAGTACACTGCTTTGAGAGATCGGAAATGATCCTGCCTCACCGTGCTTCAGTCCTTCCTGATAAATAGGGTTATCGCAACTGCAGCTTTTGCCTTGGCCCTCTGAAACATCAGTTTGCTTTTGTGCACCCTCATGTGACTTGGACAGCAGAAATGCCTGAGACAGAGACTCAGCTGAAAGGGAGATCTGCAGTCATGTCCTGTGTGTCATGGATATAGGAGGCTGCAGGTTCAGCTGTATGTGGGTGCCAGAGTGTTTGTATAATGACAATTCTGACATTCCAGAGTCTTTATAATGGGTGTCCAGCTTTCTCTACAAGATCTTCCTGAGTCCAGTGAGAGTTTGAGCAAGGCAAATTTGGGCACATGTCTGTCCTCTTGGGTCTGGAACAAGGAAAACTATTTGCTCTCTTGAAAGGAATTAAGGAGAATAAACCTGACTATGAGTCAGCGCTGTAAGGGTAGGAGTGTGCAGAAAAGCTGGGATGTAACTGAAGCACCTGAAACTGATGCTGTCAATGAACATGTTTGCATATGAAGCCCTAGAGATGTGATAAAATCTGTTTGTATGTATCTGGGTGATGAGATTGTTCATAACAGAAACATGTTGGCAACTTCTTGTACATACAAATAGAAGCTGATCAACAGGATACCGCTGGGCATACACTGTGCAGAGTACACCTCTTCCTGGTCTATGCTGCTACCAGATGATACTTCACCATTACTTTCTTGAATCAACCCTGTCATCATATTTGTCCTTCTTACATATTGTTGGAAAATGCATGTGATTACAGAACTTAAAGAACTTTAAGCTGTGCTGAAACAGCCATCAACCTGTGAAATAAACTTGCTAAAATCCTGTCTTTCACTCTGTGGGGCAAATATAGCTCACTGTCTTAATTAATAGGAGCTTGATAAGTTGGAGCTAAATCCCAAAACTATTATTTTAAGACTGTCAGTCCAATTTTTTGTATTTTTTGTATTTTTTTGTGAAAATGATTGTTTTGATCTTGGCTGCAAAGGGAGAATCTCTTCAAAGACACAGCCGTTCTTAAATGACAATGCTCTATGAAGGTTCCAAAGACTTCTGGGAGCCAAAGACTGGCTGAAAGATACCTGAACATGGTGGAAGCATTGGCTCAGGTAAAATAGAGGTGGAAGAACTTGGAAAAGACACTAATCAAAGTCAGCAGAATGAGAAGCTGTACTCATGCCAAAAATTAATGAAGAAAGAAGTTTGTGTCTCAGTATTTTTAATTTTTCTTTTTTTTTTCCCTCCTCAGAAACAGTGGGTTTGTGTCAAAATAAAATGGGTTGTAAATAAAATGGGCTATAAATAACATAGACACATTTTTATTAAATTCTTTTCTTGTAAACAAGCTATAAGGCAATCTCAAAAAGATTCATATTACATCAGTCATGTTGACTATCTGCACATACAACTCTTGCTAAATTAGAGCTAAGGCTATGTATGTGTATGGTTCATCAACACAATCATTAAGAAAAGCTCATAGAACTGGGAGTGCTAAGATATCTGTTATTTATTCTGACAGCATGATAGTGGAAAGCCCATTCAGTGTGCACTGGTTTCACAATATGCTTTGTTTTCCAAGCTCATACCTCTCAAATCAGTCCTGCTGTCCCCCACCTCCTGAAATCCTGCCCGCGCTTGACTGCAGTATATCAAGTGAGGCTCCTGCTTCTTACCTGCTGCTACCATAGTTGATAAGCTCTGATGTTGTCCAAAAATGTTTACTTATTGTGTTAGAACTCCTACAGATTGCATATGAAAGCACAGAATGTGGGAGTTTGTGTTTTCAACAGGCAGCCTCTGTCTTAGGAGCTGTATGATGCATGAAACAAGTTAATACTGTTATTTCAGTTAATATTGCCAATACTCCCCTATGTCCATTACCCTGAAGCTGTGAATGATGCTATGAAAAGAAGGGCTGGTCTTTCAACGTGCAGGTCACTTGTATTGTTGCAGCACGTTGATCAAGGTTTTAAGCCTTTTTTAGCCCAGATATCTCTGCTGCTCACTGTTTTGCTTTCTCAAATAGCTGTTGACTATACGCTGTCTCTCAGATAAACCTTTTTCTTCATCGTGGTTTTTTTTTTTTTTGTCAAAGGTAAACACCTTTGTATTATTGCTATTTCATTTTCCAGATTGCATTAGGATCTGTGCCATGGGAATCCATTTAGCTGTTCTAGTATTGTTCAAATACACTGTAGCTTGAATTGAAAGCTTGGCAGATTTAGCCCGATGTGAGTGCTGGACTGTGAGTCCAGATGTTATCCTTTTTCTACTCTTCACCTAATAAAATACATACTCAGTACCTTGTTACCCTGAGGATAATTTATCAGCAGCACTCAGCTTCATTATAGACCCTTGCCTTACCCTGCAGAGAATGGCTGATCTGTCTGGCAAAGTGCAGTCCCACTGTATGTAGTAGGTTGTTTAGGAATTTGTCTGGAGACCCCTTCCTCCTACATAATATATATTAGAGATTGGGAGCTAGTCCTGAAGCTCTGATAAAGGCCAGGTTGGTGACAGCATGCCTACAATATCTCAGAACTAGAGGATACAAGCTGGTTCAAAAAAATTTGAGCAAATATTTCTGGTTTATTCCTAGGTGATTAGCAAATCACTGCTGTGTTTCTGATTGGCATCTGAGTCTAGGAACAAGCTCACACAGGAGGCATAGTTACAGTTGCCCAGTTGTTTCTGTTTAGTTGCCATCTTCTCTATAAAGCCTAGTTCATTAGGAGCCATTGGAAACTGAGTTGGGAAAAAGTATGATTTCCTCACCTAGTCAAAGAGCATTTGTGAAATGCCAAAAATGATGTCAGCTATAAGATGGACTGAAAAAATAGAAGAGTTACACGTGTTCAAAGATAGGTACATATATATGTAAAGGATCAAAATTAAAAAAAGCACAAAAAAAGAAGATTTTAATCAGTGTCACATACAAGACAGGTATCTAATTCCTGGCAGCCTAGAGAATTGCTCCCTTCTTGCCCCAGTCACGTACATGCATTCACTGACCCCTCGTTTGTTTTTTTTTTTTTGTTTAGTTTGGTTGGTTAGTTAGTTTTTGGGTTTGTTTGTTTGTTTTGTTTGTTTGTTTTTTGTTTTGCTTTGTTTTTAACTAATTTCCTCATTTATGAATAGATGGGTTTTCATTATCTGAGATTCAAAACAAATTGTTATCAATAACAAAGCAAGTGAAATCTTTGGTAGCCAATCTGATTAGCTGAATGACTAAATGTTTTCTTTCACGATAAGAATTATGTAAGCAAAGCTACAAGAGATTAAAAATGATATTAGCATAAAGAGAGAAGGAACAAGAAATGTGGGCATTTTTCTGCAAGCTTTTAAAGGGCAATTTGCCTTTGAAATGTTGCATTTTTTGAGAGAACATTTCTTTAACAAACATCTCTTCTTTTTTAAAGTTTTCTGTATACTTTGTGGATTTTATTGAAATCCTGTGTTTATAATGCTAATGTTTTTAAAGAGATGGAGAAGCAGTCACTGTATTTTATTCTAGAGATGCGTAGTAATGTAAAAGAGTTTTGTTTCCTAAAAGAGCTAGCAGAAGACAAAAATGCAGGAAATCTAGCAATTTTTTAGTAGAAGGGGTTTTTAATTGGAAGGAACTTCAAGCAGCTGCAGTATTTCATGTGCAGTGTAACACTGATGCATTTACAGGTTACTACAGTTTTAGTTTTGTGGTGTATCAGTAACAGGATATCTGCTAAACAGCAGTTAATACAGTTTGAAAAGTTTCATAAACTGATTCTACTTCTGTGAACGTTTTCTAACCTGAAAAGTATTCTACAAAATTAACAAACTCTTTAGTTTCTCTGACTTAGCTCCTTGTTAATGATCACATCATTTTGTTTCGATATTGAAGACAACATAGAAGTACTCACTGTTACCTTTTTTCTCTTGAGAATTACCTTTCTTTTCTTGAGAATTTCTGCTGTGATTTTTAATATGAGATTTCTGATGAAAGATTTCATGTGCATCAACAATGTGGCTCATTTAAAAAACTGTGTATTAAGCCCACTGTTCATAAAACTGTAGCTTTAATACAAAGTAGCAAAAACAGCCAAGGATTTTGCAGATTTTACAGAATACTTTTCAGCCTTGAAATAGCTTATAAAACCAGGATCTATTCAGAAAACAAAGGTATAGTGAATACTGTTTAATTGTCATGCAAATGAAGGAAAAATCTCCTAGGTACATCTGAAATATGGGCAAAATTGATATTTGAATTTTGAATCATTATTGACAAGAGACTGAGATAAGACAGGTCAAGTTGTTGTTACTTTTGCTAAATTTGTTTCTGACCAGGCATGTTAAATTGTTCACAGACAGCTGCAGATTTACCACTGAAGAAACACGGAAAAAAAAAATCCTTATCCAAACATGCCTTTGAAAAATCCCAAGCTATTTAATTTACATATTTTTTAAGGTATCTTTGGTGTTATATACAAAACTGCTTTTTTTTTTTGTGGACAAGCACAGTTCCTTTACATTTATATCACTTTCATGATCTTAATGTCACAGTGACCTTACCCATATCAAAACCTTTAGTGTCAAAATAGTCTAATAGTCTTCTCCAATTACCCTAATTACACAATGTCAAAACATCCTTGTAACCCAGTCTAAACATATTTCAATCCAACAAATTAGCACATGTAAGACTTTTTTCTCATATTATTCAATTAAATATGAATTCCCCTTCCTCAGTCCAAAGAAAATCATTACACATCCCTCTCAGGGGACCAATTCCTTTCTACTTGAACCACTACAACTGCCTCTTAATATGGTAAAAAATGTAATATGAAAGGCAAGAAGTCTACATTAGAGTGTCAGGTGCTGCAAGGACCAGGGAGTGGGAACAGTGGGGGCTCCCTGTGGGCAGGCATGGGGGCCTGGGGTCACCCCAGCCCCAGACATCGGGCACCTCCCTGGGTATGGGCTGGTGTTAAGGTGCGAAGTTACCTATAATTTGGGGTCTGGTTCTGAAGGAGCAGAGCCTATGGTGAAGATGGAATGTGGCAGGAGCAGTGGATTAGGCAGAAGCCAAGTGACAAGGTTTTAGTTGTAAAGCAGGTCCTGTGGGTGGGGAAAAGCCCCAGCTGTTTTTTCCCCTCTCCAGCAGTGCATGGGGGCCTCTCTGCAGGGTCACCAGGGAAGAGGGGCTGCCTCTGGACTGTGTTTTCTCTCCACTGACCCTGAGCCCAGACACCCAAACCTTTGTGAAGGGCATGGTCTCAGGACCTCTACATGGAGATCCAACATTATGTTTAAATGCTGAAATTCATAGTACATCCTGAAAAAAAATCTGTATTATCTGTGAAGTGATTCTTCTGACAGAAAATCCTAGCAACTAGATTTTTGATCTAGGAAAGGTTACAGAAACCAACTTAGGCAAGCACAGGCCAAGCTTTTGTTTCCTGTTTTACTGGACAGGAATTGTGTTGGTTGGTGACTGCATAAGAGCCCCAGTAAACCACCTCTGCATTCTAGATGATGTTGTGTAGCATTGTATAGTACATAGTATACTTTGTTTAGTACAGCTTGTACAGCTTTAAATTGCTATGAAATACACAGGCAATAGAGACAACCTCTGACTTGATCACATATGCTATGCTGAAGTTGCTTTGCAATTTGTGAATGAAGACCTTTCCCTTGGAGAAGGAGAATTAAAAAAAAGAAGCTAGCCCAATACAAGGCTCTCATCATCTCCAAAGTCATGAAAAGACTGAAGGGAAAATCTGGGGAAAACTAGAGAAAAATGCAGCTCTCTGTATAGAGTACTGTTTCAAACAGACTGTGGAAGCAATGTGTGTCCTGCAGTCTTACAGCTAATCGCTCGGTATGTCTAGGGAACACTAGGCTTTGTAGGTTCCCACATTATATTGACTATTTTTTGCAAGACAGCAGTAACCAGACTGTTGGCGACTCATGCTAATATATCTGACACGACAGCTAGCATGTAGATAAAGTTCCCCCATCCACAATCTCCTTGGGTGTGAGGAGCTAGCTATTGCAAGAAACAAATAAATTATTTTCCACATTGCCTTCCCCGCTTTCCACACCACAGAAACAGAGGTGTAAGTAAACCTTGTGGGAGCGTGGGTAGGCTGCCGGAGACAGAAGCTGCAGAGGGACATGTCCGTGCCTATGTGCGTGCCTGTGTATGTGTATACAAGTGAAGAAGGCAGGATGGGTGTTTTATAACTATTCCTCCACTGCACAACTAAGTATTGATCAAACACTCCTGATTATAGACCGCATAGCTCATTGTAATTATGTTATCATGGCACAGTACCCAAGCAACTATGTCTCTCAGAGCCATTCAACACTGAGTAAACATACCCACCTACATCAGCACTAATGTGGCAGTACCGTTCTCCACCAGGCAGTGCAGGGATGCCATAGATTACCAAGCTTGTAAGTGTCAGACACATTTTTCCCTGCTTCAAATTTCAGAAGACTAAACTGAATAAACAAGTTGCAGGTAACTAACAGACATGTGGCTTGCCTTCAAATGTTCAGACCAGAAATGCCTTAGTGAAATCAGTTTCTATTATATTACGTGGTCTGGTCAAAAATAGCTTTGGACCACAAGAACTGATCTCATGTTGACGAAAGATCAAATTTCATGCCTTGTGTTTGCAGTTATGAAACTAAAGACACTTACCAGCATCAGCTTTTTTGAGACAACAAGAAAACTCTGAAAAACATTTTCTCCTTGCTGAAGAAAGACAAAAAAAGAAAGAAGTCTTCACTTCTCATTTCTTGCTGTAAGAAAAATGATATTTTTACTTTATTGTATCAGGATTTTTTTCTGAACTTTGGGAGAAACCTGTACTCTGAAAGCACTTCCAAAGTAATTTATGTTAGTGTTATATCTGATCAAAAGGGTGGACGCTAAATCAAATTCAGTTACAGGATTTGGAGATGATTTTCCATTCATAGTTAATATCTTTGACCAAGTTGAATGAATAAAATAATACAAAGAATTTTACAATCTTACAGTTTTCTTGGAAATTTCATTTGCTAACTGCTTGTTTTTGGGGCAGAAGGCTTGTCTGACTTCCTTTGATGTCTTTGTTCAGGATAGGCATTAGCTCATGAAATGACTCAAGTTTTATACAGGAAAAATTGCATCAGTAAGTCCTAACTGCCATTATAATAAATGTGTTAACCTTGCGTAATCTATCCAGTCACTCATTGAGATTCTCTTTAAGAAAGTGGAGATTTTGTCACCTCTTTGCAATAGTTTTGTTTTTGTGACATAATGTAGTTAGAGGTATACATTTTACCAACATAAACTTCAGGGTAGCACATCAAGTGGAGTGATAATATGGATTTAATGGGGGAAAGGAGGAATAAAACCTACTTTCCATTTGCACTAGTTCTATTTAATGGAGATATGTTGCAGCTGGGCATTTAGCTAGCTCTCTCCCTGGTCCTTTTATAGCTGGTGGTGTCAGGGAATCTGATATGCTAGGCTGGGAAGGGTCTGAGTGAGCTGTTGATGGAGCTGAGGTGTAGGGAAGGGTCTAGACTATTAATGTCTGTATGTCTAAATATCGTGTGGGGTATTGGCTCTCAGCTGGTGGTTTTCACAGTGCTGCTGACAGAACAGACTGGGATTTCTCAGGTAGACTTTTAATGAGTTGTTTCTCTGTGACTGGCAGCTTACCTCTGCTAAGGGGGCAGCTTCTTATGGTGCCAACAACAGTGTGTAATGCTTGCTACCTGAAAAATCAAGGCAATATTAGATATTTTGTGGTTTGAACTAAGTGTTTGGGCTAGAAATGAAATCTAGTAGAGAGGTCATCCCTAATGATGGCTCTTCTTGAGGTGACTTCAAAATAATTCTTTGCCTAATTGGAAAGGAGCACAAGCCCTCTCTCTGCTCATCAGAGCTGAATGCAGCCTGGGTACTGCAGCTCTGAATACGAGTAGTTCCTGTTCCTTCCATACTTATTATGCTTTTTGTAGGTGTGGGCTATAATCTGTTGCACAACACTAACAAACCGTAATTTAGGAAACAGTTTAATTCAGCAGTTCAAGGTACAACAGAGAGGGAATCCTGAGGGTCAAAAATGGCTTTGTGTTTTTTTAGTGCAGGAGCCTTGAAAATTTACATTGATATCCTGTCTGAGAATTAAACTCTTCTCATGATGCCAGCATCTTTCAGTCCCCTTACTGTGCAGCAGTGTCCCTGAGGAGAATGTCCATTTTGGTAGGCTCAGTCTCTTCTTTGCTGCTGTTACTACACAAGCATTGAGTAGCTATTTGAGCAGTGACACCTCAGAGGCAGCAGCTCACTTTACAGTACCACTGAAGCAGCCTACATGTCTGAGTCCAGTTCACATCTAGTGTCCTCAGAGCAAAGATAGCTGGGTCTATTTGTGAGGTATGATCTCAAATATGAGATTGTGAACTGTGAAACTCCTAGAAGTGCTGTTTTGGGGTGGTTTGTGTACCCTTTTTATGGCAGCAGTGGTGTCAAGGATTCTGGTAAACTGTGTTTGTTGATCTATTTTAACCTGGTGGAGGGAACTGTTGTAATCCTGCTTGTGGGACATGTAGGGATGTGAATTCATTGGAAAGAAGAACTGAGAAACATCCCATCTTCCCAGGCACTTTCAAACGAAGTGCTTCTGTCAAGCTGTTTTGGTCTGGAGGCAGCAGAAACCTGTAGCCGTTTGGCAGGAACAACTGAGGATTTCTCCAGAGGAAATTGAAATCTTTCAACCTTGACTTTTTGGTTTGAATTATTCTGAAGGTAAAGCTCTGCTGCCCATGTAGTCCTCCCTCAGGGGGAACAGTGAGTGGGAGGAGAGGATTTATTAGGCAAGTTGTGTCACTCAATTTGAGCAACCACCAGGAAAATCTTACATGGTGGTGAACTCTTACACGAACTGAATTTTAGGTTGGATTTTATGCCAGCTAGCATGCCATAACATAAGCTTGCTGCTCAGAGCTCTGTGGTTGCTCTCAGAAAAAGTAATTTTCCTGCACTAGTGCTGTGTGTGATTCATTCCACAAGTTCATGGCTGGAGAACTAAATGTTACCCCCGTTGCTGGGGATGGTGGGAAGGGGAGGATGTGAAGAATGTTGAAAAGTTGTTCTGTAAACCACATAAGAGAAACAGTGGAAAAAGGAAGAGTTACTTCTCAAGCCATTATATGCCCTGTGTATGTTTCTGTGAGTTCACTCAAAATTGCTGTGGACACAGTGCCAATATTATTAACTTACACTACTGCTGTGTATCTAAGTTACATAGCTTTTGTTGAATCCTGCAGAATCCTGCATCAGTGAATTTGCAGCACATGTCCCAGAAGGAACTCTGGGGAATTCTGCTGAATGCCGGCCCCCTACACCGCTCAAGCCCTCCACCTTTTATTTTATTGTTGTAATAAAAGCTATTGGATACGTACACTAGATAGCATGAGGAAAAATTTTACTAACTACAGCAATGAATCCTTATTCAAATGGAAGTCGTTGCACAGCTGCAACTTGGAAAAGCTTGACCTGTAGTATTTACAGAGGGGAACACAGTGATGGATCAGTGACATCTGCTATTTATTTTGCCTTGTGTGAGATGCTGCTGTGTTTAGTGACGATAAACAGCATTCTTCAGTGACTCTTGATGTGCCTGTATTAGTCAGCTAGTAGTGAAACTGTTCAGTTACAAGGGTGAAACTAAAATAATTAAAGACCTTAGAAGATCCTGTATGAATGGTGGCTTTTGGTATAAGAAAAAATTTACAAATTTCTAAGGTGTCTGCAGACGAAGCTCTCACCTTTTCCAAAAGGAAAAGACAGAACACTTTCCAGTCTCTGCTCACTTTAGGATTGGGAGAATAAACCCTACTGAAGGTTGTATTACAAATGGGTCCTTGCAAGAGTTCATCAACTGCATTTTTTTTGGTCTCACATCCAACTGGTTTCTGAAACCATGAAGATCTTACCTATTTGAGAAGAAAAGCAGTATAGTTAGCAACACTTTACTGACTCCTGTAAACTGGATTGAGTTGACTAGTTTTGAAAAACTAAGATTGTAACCTTGGAGCTTTTCAATTAATACAACCTAAAAGGGATAAAACACAGGATAAAGTAATAAATTGTTTCTTAGTCTGCTAGGAAAATTCCTGAAGCTGAATATTTTCACCACAAAGTCTAATACCTGCATTGTAACGTACCAATTGAGATACTGTAATAGAGTTCAAGTAATTTTCAGTTTTCCTGGGTTACAGTTAATGAAAATTCCAGGTGCTGCCTGGATCTTAGAAATAACAAATTGCAAAATAAAGGCAAAGAAGATTTTATTAGTAGTTGTTAGAAGTTCAGCCAAATGTATATGGGGATGCCTTTCCATGCTGAATCTACGGTTCAGAGAAGATTCCAGTCTCAGAGTGAAATGATGCATAATTCATTGCGTTCAGGTCTGGTTTTCTGCAGGTGTATTGTGTGTTGCTAGTGCTTTTCCCCTTTAAATACAACAAGTAGCCATAGGCTGGGCCAAAAGAACTTGGACACTTATCTTACCTGGCAACTTTCAGGTCCTGGACTCTTAAAGAAATGTTCTCGAGTTACCATGCTGAAAAAGGGACGTTTGTTTAACTTTTGTTTGTCCCAATTAATATGGCCCATAAATGCACTGATCAATCTAGCTAATGATTTACTCTTTAGGGAATCAAATGAGTTTAAAACGTAAACTGCAAATCTGTCTAATTGTAACCTGTAGGTAGGTATATTTCTATTGAGACAATATGTGTGGGGAAGGTTATCAGCTTATTAGAGGAAAATAATAATTAAAGGAAAAAATACTCTGGACCCAAGCATTTTAAGTACTGCTAATCTGAATTGTGTAACTTGCAAGAAAAAGACATAGCTGTGTATGCTGATGGTAGCTTACAATGACTTCTTACAGAGTCCAAAAACCAGAATTGAACGACAAGATGGAATTAGTCAGTTACTTGGGAAAATAATTTCAAGTGTATTAAAACATTTCACTTGCACAAGTTATCATGTTTATTGACAAATAGACAAAAAATATTTAGGTAGAGTTGGGTCTTCCAAGAATATATATATGTATATATTCGTCCAAATATATATATTCAAGGTAGCTGTGGTGTATCAAACTCTTCTCCACTCGCATGGGTAACACACATGAACTGTTCCACTTCTCAGTTGTGTTTTTGCAGATGGTACAATGACAGTTATGGAAATACTGTTTCGTATCCATTAGATAGACACAGGCGTAACTGAGACTCCATTTCCTTGGTCCTCTGAGCCACAGTAAAAGACCATAGAAATTTTCATTCAGCCAGTTACTGTCAGTGTGTGAACTCCTCAGTGTAGTTTTATTCACACAAAAACAGTTGAGTGTCCTGTCTGTGTCAGAGGGAAGAATGTTTGCAGACATGCTTGGGTTTTCATAATGAATGCTTATCACCCTTAAATGTTGAAAGAAAATTTCAAGCAGCCAGAGATCAGAAAAATCACAATCAGCTTTTTCCAGAAGCCTGTATTTTGTCTGTGTATATTCTCTTAAGATATAGCTGGGTTGACAAAGGGACAGCTGGGCTGACAGAAGATGACCTGGCATTTTCGGAAACAGCGGATGTTTTCCCACTTATTTCAGTATTGATCTGAAGTTTTTAATTAAGCTATGTGTCACTTGCATCTGTGAATCAAATATAGGTGAATTTTCCCACTCCTGTTTAATGGAAAAAAAGTTGTTTCCTACTCTAGCTACGAGGCTGAAGAAAGATACTAGTAATTCTGTTTACTGAACTTCACCCACTCTTTGGGTAAAACAATAACCCCCCTCCTTGTTACCATATGTTCTTTACTGGGACTGCATCCCAGCATACTAAGTGAAATAATATAATTTGTTTCTATAAATTTGACTTTGTACGTTTTTCTTGTATTTAATATAAGAATCACAGTATGACCAGTAGCAAAGGCAAATTTCTCATGCACTGCATTGACAATGTGACCTTGACTCAGATACCCCTTAACTGAAATAGTTCTATTTCCAAATCTTTCCAGGTTCAGAGTTTTTCTGAGGTACTCAAAAAGGTGGCTGTAGAGGGGCATATTTTTTGTATAAAGAAAAGAGAAAAATGCCCAATCCTACAAAACTTCCTACAGACTTCTGATTTCACATGTAAGCTAATTCTGAAAAGGTAGATAAGAATGAAGATATGCACATAAACAGATATGCATTGAAAGTCCCCATTTAACCAAAAACACCAGAAGTTTCCCCCCCTTGTAAAAGCATTAAGTTTGCTGCTACAGAATCTGTGACAGGTGTTGCAATATGGATCACTCCGAGGCAGTGGAGTTAATTTATGGATGTTTGCCAACAAGTACAGGTTTGTTAACTTTACTTTGATGGTGTCAATGTTGATGTGGAGGCTCAAGAAACCACATTTCTGTTCACCTGCTTCATGCTTTTTGCTTAGATGACTGTAAGAGGTATATCACTACCTGTTTTTAACCAAAATACATAGTTTTGTTGTATATGATTGTTCAGGTGGGACTGACAAAATTAGCTCATGTTTTTGTAAGTGGTGCTGGTTTTCTGGCTGATATATGGCTAGGGATCTGCTTTGAAGGTTGCTGTTGTACCCCCAGACACTTGTTCCTTTTGTTACCAAAGCAAAATCTATGGAAATCATGAAAGCAGTTGAGCGGGAGCAAGTAGGCAAGATATTCTGTCATTGGGAAAAGATAAAATACTGATTAGTTGTGAAAAAGTTATGTTGAGAATAAGGTTGGCATCTAGTAACGATAAGTACTAACATCTGGCACAGAACTCCAGTTTTGGATTTTTGTTCTTCAGTACTGCCTGCAAAAGAAGAGAATCTGAAGCTGTCGGAGTACAGTACTTTGAAAACTTCAAATGACTGGGTTGTCATAGGTCAGAGTGAAAGGGAAAATGAAGGCTTATTCTGCATATTCCCAATATTTCTGAATTGTCAATTAGGTTGGCAGCATATACCACCTCTGAGAGAAAACATCTGTGGCTGGAGTCAGTAGACCTTTAACTTAATTTGAAAGCACTTTCTCAAACTTGAAATTACTGGCCTAGATTCTAGGAAAGAAACCTTTTTCCCACAATGTACTGCATAGTTAACATATTTTGACTTGGATACTGATTCTCAAGAGTGGGAAGATGATTTAATTTTATTACTGTGTTAATTGTTTCTTATACAGCCATTTTCAGTATATACATTTTAAAAATGAACACTTCCAAATTCACAAAAAAATTAAGCTATTAGGGAAGTAAGTATTAAGCATGAACATATTCATAGATGGGCCACTCCTGTTCTCATTCATACTGAAGAGTATGTAAATCCATCTAATAAATAAGATTCAGCTTTTAAAAATAAAAGTAGTTTGTGTTTTCAATTTTTTTATCTCCAAGTTATTTCTTTGCCTTTGCTGGAAGTTAAGGCAGATGTCTTGAATAAGAAAGGTAATTTTTTTTTGTTTATTACTTTCAGTAAAGTTTTGTTGCCTTGCAAATATTTTCAGAATAGGTGAGTTCTGCTTTCTAATATGTAAGCCTTCAATGACTTGTCCTATGGAAGGAAATGGGATTGCTGCTGCTAATAACATTAAAGAGAGTTCAGTACTCCCCACAAATATTTGAGCAAGGAAACGGCTTGATTGATGGATAATCTTCATAGAAACAGAGTTATAACTTAAAGCAAAAACTGGTTTTGGAACCATAACAAATTTTTTCATGCTGGAAATTGTTGGGTTGTCTCACAAGTATCTGTACAGCTTAACTTGGAGTGACTTCTTCTAATGATCAGGGATTTGTTGATACAGCAAATTAATGTTCACAACTGAGTTATGATCAATGGAATTTATAATTGCAATGGAACATCAGGTTGGCACTTGCCTGTTAACATCTTTATTTTCCATGCTTCTGTTTTAGACCAGTACTCATTACTGTTCATGTTCCACAACTTAATTTACCAGTTACCACTAAGCCTTTAAAATCCAAAGTAGGTGCCGATGTATTTGGTGTGATATATTAGTTAAAATTACAGCAAATTATGAATTGCTACAATTTATATAGACAAGAGTCTGAATCAAAATCTTGGATCTAAAACACACCAAACTTGAGGAGGATTTGGACTGAGTTCTAAACTCTGTGGTTTGGGTTTCTCTTTAATCACATGGTGTTACAAACATCTATTTCATGTTTCTAAACTCTCCCAGCTGTGTAGAGTACTTCCTTGAGCACATTGGACTTATTTTTGCACAGATGTAAATCAGGAGTAACTTTGCTAAAGTCAGTGAAACTGCTGCCAGTAGATGATGTGTAAGGAAAGGTCTGTGCCATCCATATGATATGTCTCTATGCTACTAATATAGAAATTACATGTATTTATTGCATCAACTTTGGGAAGAAACTGTCTACAAGTCTTTGCATGTGCAAGAGCATGATGCAGATGTGCTAGCAACGCAAATAGGTTGGAAAGGCAGCTCTCTGCAATGGACATTTGAGACCTTTTTTTCAGGTAGTGCTCAGTGCCATTGCTGCATCCTCCTTGCTGTCTTTCTCCCACCTCACTGATTTCTTCTAGGCTCTGCTACAACAATGCATTCTCTTCACACGTTTTATAGCCCTGCCTTGCTGCATCCTGTCAGGTCACTGGATTTACCATTGTGCTGTTTGCTTCTCATCTTTAAGGCTATCACTCATCAGCTATTTGGAACCAACATTATGCAAGTGTTTGAGGTAAAGAGAATATAAGAGCTGGATCAAGTCTTGATTTCCACTCCAGCTTTCCCTATTGAATTAGATAAAGGTTTCAATTGAACTGGAGCTGTAAAGAAACCCAAGCTTTTCTTTAAGTTGGATAGAGCTTGCAAAAGTCTTGTGTTTTTGTGTCTGTCATTCCCCATCCCTCCATCTTCATTATTCTTGCATGCATATCTAGTTTCAGATTAAACTGTGGCTGTTCATGTGGTATTTCTTGTCCTGGCCAGAGACAGAAACTCAGGGAAGCATTGGTGAAAAATCCTCTTTTTGAGTGTTCCCTTATAGTTTTCCAGACTTGCTGAATCTAATCTTTGTTTTTAAACTCACAGTGGATGAAAATAAATTACCATTCCTTTATCTCTATCTTTATTTAGATGCAATTGCTATTTATCTGTTTCATCAAAGGAGGGGACTTGACTTACCTGTGCTAGTGAAAGTGATCTGACTTATACCATATTATGCCAGCAAGGAGAAGCTGCCTTACAGATTTTTATTTTCCAAAGATGGCATGTGGTCACTCCACAGCTACAATCCCCCTAGAAGAAGATGGTCAGACTTCTCATTGGGGGTTGTTCTTTCTTGCCTCTTCTAGCCAAGAACAATATAAACCAGGGTCAATCAAGGGTAAGATCCATGCAGTTACCAGTCCAGTAATACTTAGCATGAAAATATGATCCACTAAGGGAGCAAGAGAGAAAACAGTGAGTTCCATAAAATGTCACGTTGCATATTCTATCAGATACCAGAAACTGGTACTTCGGGCAAGTAATAAAATAGAGTGCAGGAAGATGATTAGATCTAGAAGCTCTTCTTCAGCGAAGTACCGGGTCTTGGCTAAGGAACATACAAATCCTGACACTCAAGTTTGTAACTGAGGCAGGCAAAGATGAGCAATAATAGACTGCCTCCCCTTTAGAGCAGCAGTATTTCAAAGCTTGTAAACAGTGTGAATCCTTGAATGAACAGTGGGGATCTTATTTTTGTGTACAAAAAACATGACTAGGTAAAGCCTTTTGAGAACATAGCCGAATTTTGTAACAGTTGTTGTTGTTCTTTCAACCTCTTAAAAGAAGCTCAAACATATCTCATAGAAAATCCAAGTCTGTTTTAGCACTAGTTTTTTGATATCCACAATACATCATAAATGATTTATCAGAGGTGGATTGGCACCACAATATAAGAAAGATATAAAGATGTTAGAAAGTGTCCAAAGGAGGGCAGTGAAGATGGTGAAGGGCCTGGGGGGAAGTCATAGAAGGAGCAGCTGAAGTCACTTGATCTGTTCAGCCTGGAGAAGAGGAGATTTGAGGAGAGAGCTCATAATGGTCTACAACTTCCTCAGGAGGGGAAGGAGATGGACAAGCACTGATCTCTTCTCTGTGGTGACCAGTGACAGAACTCAGGAGAATGGCATGAAGTTGTGTCAGGGAGCTTTAGATTGGATGTTTGAAAAAGGTTCTTCACCCAGAGGGTGGATAGGACAGGCTTCCCAGGGAAGTGCTCATAGCACCAAGCCTGCTGAGAGTTACAGAAGCTTTTGGACAATACTCTCAGGCACATGGTGACTTTTGGTGATAGTCCTGTACAGAGCCAGGAGCTGGACTTGATGATCTTTGTGTGTCTCTTCCGACTCAGGACATTCTAGATTCTATGATATTCAAACTGATAATCCGTTTAAGCTGTGCCAGAACACAACTTTATATTAAATATTCAGCTTTCACATTACACGTAAACAAAAGAAGAGAACTAGGAAAAACTCAAAGGTAAAAGTCAACCTACATGGTGATTAGGGAAACTTGTACAACCCCAAAACTCTAAAGCTAGACACCTTTACAGTTAGAGAACAGTGTATATTCTTTCCCACTGACATTTGAGGCAGTTCAAGTTAAGGCTTAAAGGTATAATATTCATTGCTGATAACCAAGTTTTCCCCAGACTTACTACTCACTCTCTCTCTACTGGAATTTTATATATAACAGTAGATAACTTCTGGACTCCATCTCCTTTCTATTGTTTGCACCAGGTCATCTGCTCCTTTATCTGGAGTTCAAGATTCATCTGAAAACCTGACATTTGTCTGTACTACTTCTTCAGGAATTGCTAGATATAGTCTTAAAATTTACTCGTTAAATTTATTTATACAATTTTTTCTATTTTTAAATAGCTTCTGTCACTTCCAGTGCTTCTCTTAATTTTTTGTGTGTGACATCATTATTGCCAAAGAACAAGATCTTCATTGGGTTCTTGTTCAGGATTATGTCAGCTGTGCTGAAAGATCTTAGAATATCTCTTGATTGACATGATTTTTAGACTTTGAAATGGGAAGAAGAAAGAAGAATGTTTAGTAATGGGAAGCAACAATTTATGAAGCTGTGTATGCATCAAATCCTGCCATATGAAAAAATACTCTATTTGTCTATTGTTTCTCTGGGTCTTCTGTGCACATGAAAACATGATATCATGTTTCACTTCCATCTGTAAAAGGCTATTATGTTTTTGAGCTAGGCAGAAAGAAATTTTATGATAAATGGAACTTGCTCTTTGGATCTGCCTTTTCTGAAAGGCTAGGATTGGAACATTGTTGCAAGAAGCAAAGCTTTGACTGGACTGACTTGAGCTGTTCTTTATCATATTAATTACAGTTGACTCATGTCATTTCACCTCCCAAAACCAACGATGGTTGGTTAAGATTATATCCAAACCAGTCATAAGTTACCAATGAATCAGTAACGGAATATTTTGGGCTGGTATACAAAAACATGTCTTGCTCCACATTTAGTTAGCTTGGATCCTCTTGTGGTTCAACAATATTTTACAGAAACAAAACATTTTCAACTTCAAGCAGAGTCTAGTTTCCCTAATAAAACTTTTAGTGCAAGGAGGGCAAAGAATTTAGTCGATTTACAGCTTCATTCCTCTAAGAGCAGCAAACAGACATGCATCTTGCCTATTCTGTGTCAAGACTTCCCACTGTCATTTATTTTGATTATCTAATAGCTGTTGTGATATTAAAAGCATGGTGCGCAGCAGCTGAATCATGATATCAGCTCCTAGTCATGCTAATCTTCTCTGCTTTTCCAACTGTGAGAAAAAAAGATTGAGGTGTTCAGGTATGGAAACCTTGTTAAGAAACATATCCTTCTTGATTGGAGTATTTTCTATTTTTCTCAGGTAAGTTTGGAATTTGGTTGAAATATTGCTTTGGAGAAACATCATGGTACTGCTTTAAAACAATCAGTGGTTAGGAAAATTATTTAGAAAAACCTTGAAAAATACACCTATGCCTGAACACTGTTGGTTTGCTGTAGAAACATTAATGTATCATATCTATTCTGTGTTTTCATGGATATATTAACAAGGATGTAATTGTTTCTGTATGTCTGATAGCTACATAAAGAAGTATCTGGAAACTGAGGTGCTCCTAAAGCTAAAACCCCCATAATTAAATAAAACACTATGCTAAGGTGACACAGAAGATACAAGTAATCAATGTTCAGCAATAAATAAGCCCAAGTGAACTAAAGTCCAGTCTGTGGCCTCATTTAGAGCCTGATCTCGTGGCTTTGTCACTTATTTAATGTTTTATTGCATTTATCATTCATGGTTTAGGAAATGCTTTACAAAGTCTGTGATTCAGTCACAGGTAGATTCATCGCAGGTAGAAAGAGTGGAGTTCTGACTACAAATATTGCCTTGATTTTTGGGAAGACATGGCTATTTTGCAAAGGAACATTGCCGTTATGTCTTACAACTGAATGCATTATTGTTCTCCTCTACTCTTCTAGACTCAGAAGTGGAAGAGAACCGTGTGAGAACCTTGAATTCAGGACTTGCACCGAAAGAGCTAAAAAATCAAACAGTACCAGAGTGTCGAGAGAACTAATAGTGTGCTGAGCCACAATAGCTCAGCCAGTGCTTTTTCCTTGGAACATCATCCTAGATTGCATTAAAAATGACCTTCAGTGAAGGGGTTTTTTTTAATGGAAACAAAGGAGGTCATAATTTAGTTTACAAAACATCCTGAAATGTTTTTAACAGGAAAATCCACATGCCAGTTTTGAAGGATTCATACCGTTTCTTTTGCTGGGTTCTTGCTTTGTTAATGAACCAGGCCTATTTCAGCCATGACTAAATCTTATGCAAGGAAAGAACATTTGGAAGGATGACACATGTGGTTAAAAAAACAGGAATGAGTTTCTGGAGTCCTGTGTTTAATTCCCAGCATTGCCACAGACTTCCTCTGTGACTTTGAACAAGCCACCACATCTCTGTGACTAAATTCACTGTCTGTAAACTGATGCTAGTAGAATTTCTCTCCTTTAATAACAAGTTGTGAGGAGAACATATATTTGGTCTCAACTGCAGCTGCAGAGGACTTAGGTTTTTAACTTTCTAAAACAAATGAATCCAAAAGAATTATTTAGAGCTGTAGCCAGTTTCTATGGGTTATTTTGATAATGGGGAAATGCCACAGAGTATTTGGAGTTGTTTGCATCAGCAGTCTGTGGTACTTTGGCACTTCTGCCTGTCAGACAGCACACAACATACTTTACTACCTGTGAACCTGAGTCCTGGCCAGTGATGTGTCCTATGACAGATGTGTCAGAATCAGCTAATAATTCTGCTCTGAATAAATTGTGGGTGGACCTATGGTGTAGACTGCAGTAGTGATGGACCTCAGGGAAATTTAGTTAACAGAGAGGCTTTGGCCCTCAGGTGCTGTAAGAGGTGACTAGGGATACAAGCCTAGTGGATGACATCCAGCAGGGGAAGTGACAGACTGTGCAAGTCCAGGTATTAAAGGCAATCTGTTCTAGATCTGATACAGGACAAATTTTTTATGTCCCCAAGCCTACATCTTAAAGAGAGGAAGGCCTCTCCAGTAGTAAATATGGGCACACTGAATTCACATAAAATTTTGCTCTTCTGTTTTCTGAACAATGAAACAGTGAGTTACATTTGCCAAGGTGTCTGAAAAATACCCTTGTTTATCTAGTCCAAGCCATATTCATGGCTGAATATATTTGCATTGACATTTGTCATACTTATTCAGATTGCTTTTTAATGTGGTCAAGCGCTGTCCACAGAGAGCATCAGTAGACTGTGGTGGGCAGCTTGTAATTCTCCTTAGGTTGCTGGCCAGGCTCTTCCTACAAAGAGGGATGGGGAACGACAACTGCCCTTAACCCCGTCACCTCAGGTTCTTTTTCCTCAGGCAACAACACAAAGGGAAGTAAAAATGCATCTGCTGTGAAATATATTCTTCTTCCTCTCTGTGAGGAAGTGGACAGGGAGCAAAGATTAAACTTTTTTTTAAAATGGCTTCACTATTTCTTTCCTTCCTCCCATGTCAAAGAAATTTGGGCAAAATTAGCCATCTGACTTGTGGCTTTCCAGGCCACTACACACAACAGAGAAACAAAGCTGTGGCTGTGGTTGGTCTACTTGACCTCACAAGCACCAAGAGACAAAATAAGATTTGCGTAAGCCAAATCCCACACTCCAAGAAAGGCAACAACTTGTAACACAGGAGGAAGAGGATGCGGAGTTGTTGGGATGGGTCTGCCTGAAGGGGATGGCTTCTACTACACGTTCTCCCAAATGCTGTAATCCATGTAAAACCATATTAGGCAGCTATTTTCCTAAGTGAAATGGGAAAATATTTCATAGGAGCCACCCCTATCTGTATTTTGTTGGCCAATTCCAGAATATCTGTAACATGGAGTAATTATAGGCTTCCAACAAAAATAATCTGAGAGGACAAGATTCTCTGATTTTTCTAGTATGACTAGAAGCCACAAATATAAAATATTGCATAAGAGACTTTAGACTGCAGAAATCTTAACTCTTGGTCTGTAGAGATATGATGTTTATATAAGTTCTTGGTAAGAGCTGGAACGTACTGGGCCTTAATTCTTCCACTTTGTGCGGTGAGAGAAAAATCTCATTAAAGTGAAATACCTGTTCTTTGGAGGTCTGGATTTTTTTATCTGTTGTATTTTCAAAGTTCAAAGTGCTTATATCACTAATACAGAGTATCTAGGCTTCCTTAAGTGTGTAAAAATTAATTCTGATTTCATCTCATTTAAAAAAAGACCACCTCAACAAAATCTGTGATATATGTGATTTTTATTATGAAAGGATCTTAAATGATTGCTATAATCTTATTCTGTATGTTCTCAGCTCCACTATGTTTTAAAACCTTTTTTTATTTTTACTTTTGAAGTGCAGTAGTCTCTTCTATTGTTGATTCTTCATCTACAATAGTATGTGTGACTGTCATTACAGCCTCTTTGTGGATTTTTTGATTGTGGGGCCTTCACTCACTGAATTAAAATAAAACCTCTGCAAATTCTCTCCCATTGGATTTATTATCCCTAAGATGATATCCTTATGCTAACAAGAAATGTCACACATGCAGATCTACAGTGGAAAGGGATTAATGGGTTGTACTGCAAGTAAAATGATTCTTTTACATTCTCTGGGATTGCTGGGGAATCTTTTAAAAGACATTTAAAAGCCAGCTGATGTGGAAGGCAAAGAACAGCAAGGAACATGTGTTCTGCTACAAAGAAAGCAGAGGCCACTTAAAATGTGACACAGAACTTGAAAAAATTATGTTTTATTCTTGTAAATTGTCTGTTTTTGATCATGGTTTGTTGACCCCTTCTATCCACTACTAGATAAACATAGAATTTTTTTTTCAGATTCAAGGGTTTTTTGTTTTGAAAAAGTCCTCATAATAATTAGAATTAAATGGCTTCCTAATGGCTTTTTTCCTTGGAAAACAATGGTTTAAATTAAAGGAAAACTGGTTTTGCTCAACATACAAACAAACATACAAGAATTCCATAAAACCCCAAAGCTAGGAGGAAACAGAACTGCCAGTGGTTTGAGAAAACCACTTACAGGTTCTTATGTCCCTATGGAAAGTGTTTTTTTCTCATTAGACTGGCTTGTTAAACCCTTGTATATTCCAAATGTGTACTATTTAACTTTTTACTTTTAACATGATTCCTCTTTTTAAAGATGACAGTATTTAAACCCAGCAACATGTTGTTTTAAGATCAACAGTTTCACAAGAGCAAAATCTGCCTCCCAGACTCAGCTGCCTGCCTTCTTTCCCAAATACTTTGTTCTGAAGGAGCTGATGGCAGTGATAAATGTAAGAGAGTTAGAGCTCTGCAGTTATTGTCAGCAAGTTAGCTTTATGGCTTGGGGATTAGACCTTTGATGTCTTATCGAGTTTCTGCACTGCGTGAATCAGTTGCTTACTTGATTTAAATTCTAAAAAGAAATGCTCTGTTGTGATATTGTCTCATACTGTGTCTTCGTCATTTGAGATGCCCTCTGTGTTCTTTAGTTCCCTAGGAAGGGAAGGCAATAAGCCATATGGAGGGTGGCCAGTTGCCTGCCAATCGTGATAGGCATTAAATAGAGTTGCATAGAAACTGAGATATAGAAAACCCCTGCTTAGCTGAGCCTTTCTGTCCCCCACAAAGGGAGATTGTACCCTAGAAGTCTGCAGCACCACATCCAGTACTGTTTAGCTTTTGAGGGGGTCCTCCTATTCCTTTAATAAACTATTTCCTTTTCACTGAGGTAAGTGCTTGTTATGAAGTTTTCTTTTTGACATCCCCCAGTGTAAATGCAGATGGACTGGTGTGGAGAGCTGGTAGCTGCTTCAGCAGGTGGTGGTGGGAGATCAGAGGTGAGCTGGAAAGGAGGTCCCCCTTTCATGATTCCAGGGATAGGAATTTTACCCTGGAGATGACTGTTTCAGACCACCTGGAAGTTAATTTTCAGGGTTTTGCACGTCCTATGTGCTGGATGAGAAGGTTTCTGGCCTTTGTTACAGAGGTTCAACCTAATGCTTCTTGTTTTGAGTTACAGATCATTACCTCAATTTTATTGTTTTAAGCTACCTCAGACACTTTAAAGGGTATGTACTGATATGCTTTCGTCCTAAAATAAACCCCTCAAATATAGAAATGTTGATCCGATTTAGATTTTATTTGCATTTTAAAAAAGTTTTTCAGCATTTTGGAAGCCAAGGTATTTTTCAAATAGGCAGTCTTTGAACTACATTAAAAGTAAAACATGTCTATTTTCCCAGATTGTAGCTGAGCTTATAAAAGACACCAATCAGACAGATTAGCTGTGTGTGAGGAAACTGGCTAATAGGATGGTTGTGCAAGTCCGCTTGTATTCTGAAAGATGGGTCAGTACATTTGAAAAGCTTAAGTAAACTAGAGGATAATTCAATACATAGACAATGCATCCCACTGTTTCTCTGTTTATTTTCTCCTTGTGTGACTTCTGGCAGCTGAGAAGAAACACTATAAATGACAGCAACCCGCCAAAGAAAAGATTGTGAATAACAATACCACAAGAGTGAAGGGCATAGAGTTACCAGTGACTTGGGAAAAATGCAGAACACTGGACTCATGACACACTTAGCAACTAGTGGATTGCTGTACATGCATACCTTCAGATTAGAAACCCTTTCAATTTGAGTTCCAATTTAAATTTCTGCTAGTTTGTCTTGTCTCTGGTAACCAAAAGTGTGTATATCTGTAGGTGTTTGACTCTGCTGAACCACTGTACTTTGCTGGTAATACTCCAGAACCAAGAGAAGTAATGTCACTGGACACTGACAAAACAAAATGGCTGAGATGTCTCTAGTTAGCAGTTGTGTGTACATACAAAGGATAACACTTTGTTGCTTTCAGCACTGTACTGTCATGATTTCCTTTCCAATCTACAGTTCAATTTTCAGGCAATGCATATCTTTAGTTTAGATACCGCTTAACTTTTTTGATGTTGCAAAATTAAAGAAACCAGCTTTTTTAACCTGGAGTTCAAAATAACTATAATAAAAATCACAGGAAGATTTTTTTTTTTAATCCCTGAAAAATCAGATAAAAAGTTTTTTGAAAGAAAAAAAAAGTTGCAGTCTGTTTGCCCTGTGGTGCACTTTTATTACTCCTAAATATCTACATTATTAAATATGTTGGCTGGTTTTTTCTACAGTGACTACAATAGGCTCTGTTTGCAAAAAGAAGTGGTTTCATGAAATATGGAGGAGCCCTCATCTTGGAAGGGAATTAATGTAGTCAGATAAAGGGTGTTTTAGTGTCACTGATGATCTTCGTCATGTTTTGAAAATTAAGACAGTTACTTTATTATTAGCTATACGGGGTCAATGACGACAAGTTGCTCATACACTGTTTCCAGTGCTCAGACTTCTGGCATGACTCATTTCATGTGAGTGTTTTGTGCTTGTGAAGACTACACTGTAGAAGCAGTCAAATGAGTCAGTGAAAGGCTCTTCTGAAAGAATAATTCACCGGGGCTGAGTGCTACTCAATAGTACCCAAACCTGCTCCTATTGGTGTCTGTGTATTTACCTCAGTAGGGCTGGAACCAGATCCTAGAACTGACCTATTCAAGGGAATAGCCCTTCAAGAGGGGCTACTCTTTATGATGCACTACCTTTACTCTTATGATGCACTACCTTTAAATTTCTTTTTAAGACAAAGGGAGAGAAAAAAGGGTAAATTTGGACTTCTTGTTCTTGTAGCATTTTCTGTCATTCACATGTAATAAATTGATGCCCATCTTTTTGTCAGAGCAAGAAAGAACATGTGTCACAGTTTCCTTCGATATCAGATCAGTCCTTTCTAGTTTACGTAGTTGAACAACTTAGATGTTTTGCCTTTTTTAGTAATTTGTGAAGCAGCAGTAAAAAGAAATGATGGATATGCTGGCATTCATTCCACTCCATCCCTCCATCAATACAGCAAAGTAGAGGTCACTTAAAAAAACACCTGTTAAAGCAATAAACATTTAAAAAATAACAGGCCAAAGCAAAACATATCAATCAAATCACAACTCTGTTTAATAATTTTCTGTGCCGGTCATAACAAGAGGAGACTGTAGTTTTGGCAGTGAGGCTCTGAAAGCTCTGCAGCACGCTGGGGCACTGAGGAAGTAAAGCACAACACTGTTCTAATTGATAGGTAGGTAACTAGAAGCTGACTTTGAGTACTGATCCATGAGTGATTAAAAGAAGTAGCAAACACCACCACATTAGAAACAACAAACTCAAACCCCACCTTTCCACTCAGTGAAATTGCATACTCTAGTTGTTGATTTCAACCATCCTTGCTAAAGTTTATATGGAAAGAGGTCCATATCGTAAGTTACACATGAAAAGTGACATGAAATATAATGAGGCAAAGGTAGTGGTGGTGGGTATCTGTTCAAAGGTTTAACAGAGTCCTTTTCAATAAAACAGCATCTCAAAATGTACTTAAGGATGCTAAGCCTTAATGGTTATGTGCTGTATGTCTGTAAAAAGAAGGAAATCCCAGTCTGAAGTAGGCAGGTCTGAGTTTGTCATGAAACAGTCATGAAGGACTGTTTTACTTTGGTGGGACAGCACAAGATGAACTGATCTGTTAAAGAGAGGTTAAATACAGCAGTTATATGGAGTTGTCATTTTGAAGGTATCTGCTGGTACTGTTGTAAATAACAACAAGGATAAGGGGAACTTAGGTTTTCCATACCATTCAGTGCTAGGGCTGAATGCTTTCCCATGGCACTGGGATGAGAGTAGAGTTTGTTCTGTAAAAGTACCTTAGAATCATAGAATATGCTGAGCTGGAAGGGGTCCATCAGGGGCACCTTCTGCTTCATTCCTAGGGAGAGGAGTGATGAAATAACTGTCGAAAAAATTAGTGATGTTTTAATGAAGCAGACTAACTAAGACAGAGCAAATGATTTAGGTGCTCTCTAAGGCAGACTATAACTTGTGGATATTTAAATATCATTGCCTTTTTTTGAAATACACATGGGAATATGACTTTGCATATTAGAGCCTGCATGTGTGGATATATATATGCACAGTGGTATGTGTGTATATATATACACATACATATGTATTATTATTGTCTAACTCATTTTCCCATTGTAGATAAGCCTGGAGGGAGCAAAATATTCCTAAGCTTGGAGGTTTCTACATCTGCCTCTCAAGGAGTATCAGACAGAAACAGCATGGCTACATAAATCACTGTAAATCAACACATTTTTCAACAACACAAAGCTCTTAGCACAGAGCCACTTTAGAGCACACTGCTCCATAGTTTGTTCACAGACCTCCCATGTCAGCAGCAGGGAAGTTAGACCGTCGTATTTAACATCTCACAGTAATCAGATGCAGAATAAAGAAATTGCCTTTCAAAGCTATAGCCTTCATTAGGCTTTTCCAAGCCAAACAGTGATGTCTAGCATTCATATTTTCTCTTCTGCTTATTTTTCAGGCCTTTTTGGCTTTCATCTCTCCAAGATGAGGTGTTAGTTTCCTGTTTTACATGCAGTCTTGAATTTCATTTTACATTCTGAAACAGTAGTTTTAACTTCATGAGAGGGACACTCTGCATATATAAGGGGTCCACAAAAAGTAACAGCTTAAAAACCTGTTGTCACTGTGCTTGAATATCTAATGACAGTAAAGGGTGTATAGGTCCAGTGAAAATTGAAAGAGTCTATAAGTTGAAGAAAGGTTGAAAACCTCTGAAGAACTATCCAAATCCATGAACCTGAAGGTTTGTCTCCTTCTTAGCGTACAGACTTCAAACTGGTCCCACAGAAGAGGATGGAGTTTCTATCCACAGGCAGAAAAGGCATATTCTTGGTCTTTAGCTTTAGTAAGAGAACTTAGATTAGGGCAAAGTAAAAATAGGTTTAGCGTAGTTATGAATTATGCTTTGTGTGCAGCCTGTTTGTATTAAGGATATCTATAGAGGACTGCAAGAATTAGAGACAAGCTGGCCTGAATTAAAAATAATAATAATTTTAAAAAAAAAGTTGGGTAACACTGCCCTGCCTTGCTCAAATTAATCAGACAGTAGCCTCTGACCAAAGACAATCCACAGCTGTGCACTATATTGTGAAAAATATAATAGACCATTACTGCTTTAAAGGCTTTGAGCCAGATTCAAAAACTAATCTCTACCACCTCAGCCTAAGTGCATCTGTTGTCAGCTTTTCTTCCAATGGAGAGAGATGTCAGCACTCCCTATGACCAGACTGTAATACTGGTCTTGACTCTTCTGCTTTCTTTGACTGGCGGTTTAACCTGTAGATGTATCCAGTTTTTGGCTCTAGCCAAGCACCTTTTTTCTCGCAGTACACTCTACTTGTGCGGAAGGAGAGTTTCTCTGCACAACAGAGTGTGGGTTCACAGATTTGTGCATTAGAAATGCACAAATGTGCACGTGTCTCAGGTTTATCTGAAGACCTTTTCTGCCCTAGCAATGATGTAGCTACTGGATATAGACTAGAGGGAATGGCACTGACCCTGCAGGAGTCAATAGTGTAAGGTAAGGAGGAGATATGTGTTATGCCATAGCAGAGAATAAAGTTATATATACACATTATCTTGGTAAATAGTTTAATATCACAGTAAGAAAACCATCAAATTTCTACTCTTGAGGTACCAGAAAAACTTTCTCATTGGCTACAACAAATTGCCTGTGGTTGAAGAAATAAGCATCCTGACTGTCCACAGCCCAGATGTGGGACCAGTGACAAAAACAAAGCTGAAAGATAAACCAAGCAGAAGACAGAGCAAAAAATGGAGCATAAATATTTTCCCCCAGTTTAAGGAGGGTTTCAGGTATCCACTACTTCATATTCTGAACTTCAGTAACAGAGGTATGAAAGATCACTGGGACTATGGGTGATACAGAGAGGCACATTTCAAGCAGTATTAAGAGTCTTTGGGGGGTGAGACACTGAAGGAAAATACTGACATTCCATGATGCCTGAAACATATGAAAGTAAATAATATTCCATCAATGCCTGTCAAGTGGGTATACATATCTGATTACTCTGGTTTTATTAATGAGGTAAACTAAATAATCAAAAAATTTTCTGATATGGTCCCATTTTCATTCTTCTCAGAAATACCACTTGGGAATTTAAAGCACTGTCAAGCAAAGAATAGAAAGCCCTTTGGAAGTTGTGTGTTGTCAAGTATAGTGCTTTGGAAAGGCTAAAATAAATGTTAGTACAATGTAAAGCAGGTGATAAATTAAAGCAACTAGAGTTAAGGAGTCATTCCTGTTGATCTGTGGAATAATTTGTAGTTGAAACCAATTTTTTGAAACAGGACTAGGCTGGTTTCTGTGTTATTAGGGCAAGAACACCTCTCTGTTACAGTGGTTTGCTTTTTAATAGGGTTTAACCATAATGGTCCAGTTTGTGCTTCTAGTTCAAAATAGTTCCATCTCAGGTTGGTCAGCTATTGTAGACTTAATTTTAGTTGCTGCCAACTTTCAACAGAAATGCTTCTTTAACCTTGTCTTTCAGTGAATTACATGTTTGTATCATAACAGATTTGTTTGTTAAATGAAATCAAAGACAGAAATAGGTGAGCCAGTATTGAAGGTGAGTCACTTCCCAGTCTGTACTGAACCATCTTTCCCTCTAAATTGTCCTATTTTGATCTAAGGGAATATTTTCACCAGAAAGTACAGTTGTAAGATGGACATCATTATGATCCCAGTTTTTGTGTCACTGACTCTTGTTCCTGTTTAAACAAGTAGCAAATCTCATGAGAAATTCCATAGCTCTTGCTTGTTTCAGCATTAGTTTTGACGTATTTATTGATTAATTTGGCTATGTAAGCAAGCAATACTGATTTGCACTTGTATCATTTTATACAAAGTAGTAAAGGTGACAAGAAGTCATTTCCAAAAGTCAATCTTTTTTTTTTTTTCTGAAGTACATTTGCTAATCTCTATTGCATGTTAGCTTTCCTCACAGTTGTTTGCCTTTTTGTCCTTCCTGCTCTTAAATCCCTCAGTTACACTAGGCTGATGGAAATTGTTTAAATGTACAACCCAAATTCTCCAGTGAGGTTTGGCTAACCAGCAAGTTATTCAAGTGGTTTTGTCTCCCGGGTATGTCTTCATCCTCTGCTTTTCCAGGTTGCTTGAATATCCTTGAACCCATAATTTGCCCTAATCTCCTCTAAGGCTTTGAAATAATAAAATACTTAAATAAAACTCTTTGGATAAATGCCCTTTAAAATATAGCTTTATCTGTGAACTATCATGCTCTCAAGGGAGTGGACTTTGTTCCTCAGACGATTAAGGGGATTTTCTGTCCTCTGTGTTACTGTGGTTTGTCCACCACAATCAGGCATACCCATCTTAACTCCTTTAACATCTCAAAAAAGAACAGATGAGGAAACTCTGGGAGAAAAATGTTACAGAGGCTAGACTGTTGCTGTGTGTGACTTTTTTTATTGCTGCCTAAGTTCAGTTCCTTGATCTACTAAATGATTTTCTGCAGGTCACAAAGCCTTCCTGTGCTTTTGAAAAATAATTCTCTGCTCAACAGGGATGTAGCGAAGGATAAATTAAGGGTGGCAAAGAGCCTAGCTGTTACAGAGGGGTAGTCATATACACACAGAAAGGCTCTACTCAGATCCTGACTTCACAAAATAGAAAGAGGGAGATCATGACTTGCCATCGCCAAATCCACTGGGGAAGTCCAAGGCAAAGCAGAGGACTGGATCCAATTTTTCAGCCAGGGGTCCTATGTGGTCCTTTTTTCGTTGAGAAGTCCTTTCTGTAGTCCTAGCTAGACCTAAACCTAGAGTCCTGCAAATGCCTCCCAGGCGAGAAAGGGAGGCTTGGAGGATCTCACCAGGGCTCCCACACTGCAGCTCATAAGGGCACTCAGGCAGGCCCTGGAGACCAACATGATTTGTAGGTTGTTCAGGGTCATGGGTGCCTGTCTTTACTGTTGCTCATTTTGTACGTAAAGGGAGATGACTTTAGTTTTTCTCCCTTCCTGTGAAGCTCAACTAATTATTAATTTCTGTCAGCAAAAAGGATCTGCAAAATAACACCAAAATATGGGGGAAAGAAACATCTGTTCTTCACTTCTGAAACTCTGTAGCTAAAGTCTATGAAGAAAGATTTGGGGTTTGTGTGTAATTTGTGAGTAATTCTCTTCTGAAGCTAATTATTTTTAAAAATGAAAAATTACTCAAAAACATTGGGAAAAGGAAGTTTCCCTTTTTATCTTCATGTGCCACTAAAATAGAAAAATTTTGGTAAAAATCCAAACACATTACTATTATTTTAAAGTGATACCTTTGAAATAATCTCTCAATTTTCAGGCATTCTCTCCAGAAAGACATCTGTATTTCCTCATGTTAAGTGATCGGAAATGCAAATAGACCACAGCTTAAGGATGAAGATTATGAGATTTTTAACTCTCATTATACATTTTTTGTGTGAAATCAAATGTGGGGAAACTATAGATTTTTTTTTTTTATTTTTTTAGCCCAATTACTGCTCTTTGTCCTCTTTTTTTTTTTTCTTGAAATTTTCTTCCTAATTGTCTTAGTTTCTTATCTGAAGTTCAAAATTTTCTGTAGCTGAGGTTTATGATGATGAAGTAACACCAATGAAAACAGTGCTTCAGCTGGATGAAGCACTCTTGGGCACCTTTTAATGCTCAGGAGAATGATTGCCTCCTGGTAGCTATATGCCTTGCTTAATTTTGTACTTGTTCAGAAAAAGCAAAAGGATAGACAAATCCATCTGAGGACTTGCTTGGGTTCACCTTCTTCCTAATCTCTGCTTTTCAAGAGCTCAGAAGATAAAGTACCATCTTTGCTTTTGTCTGTCTTTGGCTGTCACATAGTGGCATCAGAACCAATTATTTCTTCTGGCAGCATGTTTCAGGCTGAGGAGCTTTTCACGGTACCAAGGATGATGCCAAACTCACAAGCCTTGCCTGCAGTCTTGGGGGGTGGAGAAATGAACAATTAGGCTGGGTTTAGGGTGGTTTTGAGGCAGAACTAGAAAGAGGGGCATTGAAATTCACAATAAGAATATGTATGTTAAAAATATTACTTGAGTCTTAGAACAAACTTTTCAGCTCTTTATTGTAGAATAGTTAATACATATCTAATAAAATAGACAAGTGTCCATTGCTTTCTCATTTTTGTTGTGAAGAATGTTTCTGCCATCACCATTTTTGTTGTTGTTGTTTTGAGCTTAATAATGATTGAAGGAGATTCAGAGACTTCCTAATTGTGATACGGCGTTTCATGTATATTATGGAAATGTTGAAGTCACTGCCATTTCAAAGCAACAGCTGAACAATCCCAGATATGATGAATCAGCTATTATTTAAATAGACTAAAAAGGCAGAGCTTTCTTTTAAGCTTTGGGTAACATTTGTGTCTTGCCTGGAGAAGGAAATCATAGGAGAGTTTTCACATGGGAATAGCATTCCTACAGCATTAATTTATTTTTTTTTCTAGTTTTTGAGAGTGGACCAAGATAAAGACAGAGAATGCAGCCTGGACTGTGCAGGTTCCCCTCAGAAATCACTCTGTGCATCTGATGGAAGAACTTTTCTGTCCCGGTGTGAATTTCAACGAGCAAAATGCAAAGACCCTCAACTGGAAATAGCCTACCGAGGCAATTGCAAAGGTGAGGAATTCAAAGTTTCTCTTGATCATAATAAAAAATAATACGCCCTAAAATTATATTCGTAGCTGTCTGTGTGTTGAAGACTGGGAGTGCTGGACTTGAAGAGTTTTCTAAACCAAGTAGGTTAAAAGCAACTCTGTTATTTCTATAACAATATGCTATGTAAAAATAAATTAATCCTGAGCCTTCATCAAAATTATGACACCCACACCCATTTATACTATAGTAAGTCATTATTAAGGAAAGTGCATGGTTAGGTCTTTGTTCTGAACTACCATATTACTGGCAAGCTCAGAGAAACTCCTAAGATTGTTATCTTGCAAGGTTTTGTGCCTACTACACTTTGGTATTTTGAGTTAGAGATGGTCAAAGTAAGTCTTGCATATCCAAACTACAGTCCTTCAGAGAGGGGTGGTGGTGGGGTAATTTGAATTAAAAAAAGGAGAAAAAAAAGCTTTGTAATGCATAGAGCCCTCACAGGCCATTCCTACATTCCTGTCATCCAGTCTTTTACTTCTGATCTCTGTTTAGAGAAATTGTGTGACATGCAAACCTACAAAATATCCGTTGTTAAATCGTTTCACTTTTAGAGTAGTGTGGTGCTAGAGAATACATTTCCTTACTGAAGTGTAAGGTGATTCCCAACACAATGAATTTCTTTCTACAATGTAATAATAGCAGTGATCATAAAGATTTACTTTCCCTTTCTCTCTGTCTAAAGAAGGGGCAGGGTGTGGAGGTGGGGGCTGGGGGGAAGAAAACCCCAGGGACCACACCAATTCAACCTGTAGGAGGCAATTTTCCACATCATCTCTCTCCATTAGCTCCAGAAAACCTCTGAAGCATCAAGACTGCTTCAAAGAGACATTCTGTCTCATCTTCTGCCTAGATGAAATAGTATCCTCATTCTTCAGCACTTTCATAGTAAACCATTGTATTACCTGATGGATCTGTTTACTTTGGTGAACAAGGATAACATAATGAAGCTACCTGAGCCAAAGCTTTTATTACACTCATGAATGACAGAGAGAATTATTGTGCCCCTTGTATTTGTTCATTTTATACGTTAGAGCATTATACACCTTTATGGAAATTAGTTTTGAGAGTTTTTCTCTATTGTTTTTTATACTGTATTGAAAAAGTAATCTGCAAGAATTTTTTTCATAAAGATGTGAATTGCTGTACTAAATGTGTCCTCAGTGATGCTGTCAAATTTTTCTGCAGTCAGTAACTGCAATTTGGAGAAGTGCTCCTTTGCTCTTTATTATTAATGGATAGAGCACCAGTACAATTGAAGAACTTGAATTAGACACCAGAGGCAGTGCATTGTTAATAGCAAACACTCATTGTGTTCTCCTCGATCACATATTTTTATCTTACAATTAAATTAATACAAAAATCACCCTAGTGTTTAAATATTTTTCCTTTGCATGGTAATAGACACATATTTTCCTATAATATACTTAGTGGTCAATATCAGCAAGAGACTGGTCTTCTTTTAAGTCACCATTTTCATAGTATTTCTTGTTCAGGCAATGCAGTCTTAAATTTTGAAGTGACCAATATCTTTATTCCTATACATGGCTGCAATCATCAGAAGTATTTCAAGCTGTAAAAACAAGTTTTAGAGAAGAGAAAGATGATTTGTTGGCCTAGCTGCAGTTTGAGTTTTAGCATTACTGGAGCTACTTTTGATAGTCTCATCAAACACTCTGAAAGAGCTAAATCCTCAGATTAAGACCTCTTTTGAGCCAGTTACTTTTGAGTGGTGAAATTTGTTATTGCAGGTGATGCTTGATGAAAAAGCAGAGGGCTGTTTTAGTAGAGCTGACGAAAAAGTGATGATTTCATTTCAGAACACTTTCAAGGTTTCAGAATTTGCTTTCATCCAATATTGGAATGAAAACAGATCCTATCAGAAGTGTTCATCTGTCCCCCTAAAAAAACAGACACCCACCCTAACTCGTCTTCAAAGCATTGGTTTAGAAGCAGATTTTGAGGTTGCTAATGCAGGAAAAAGGGGAAGAAACATACATGTTTGCATATGTAAGTTCTGAAGGGAGAAAAGGGGTTATTCTTGGTATAGGTCTCGTAACTTTAAATATGTGTCTGATATTCATCCAATATTATTCAGAAAAGGTAGTCTTAAATCTGTGTCTGTCTCCTCCTTTCTTCTTTTGAGGCAAAAATCCTTATTCAGCTCACAAAAATCTCTGAAAATTAAATATTTTCAGGTTCCATTTTAATTAGTTGAAAATATGGTGACAAGCTCTTTGTTTGGTTCAGTCGATTCGAAAGAAATCTAAAGAACTTGACAGTTTATGTTGACAAACTTTTGGAATAATTTTGAGTCCATCATTTCTTGTTTATATATACAGAACTGTGGTTTGTTTATATGCATAAGGAAGTTTGAACAGGCACCAGACTGATGTCTGCTTTCTCTGCTCCTTTTCTCCCTGGAAAGTAAAATTTATATTGATTTTTTCTTCTCTTTCTCACCAGTTCTCAACATTTTTCTCATCTGTTTGGTTTTGATCACTTAAACACTAAAATTACAAAGGGATAGTTTGCTTTATGTGTGCTTGTTTTCCCCTGTAATTCAAGTTTCAAGCACAGTAAGAGTGCTCAACCCAGGTAATTCTTCAGCATTGCAAATTTTAAGATCCTAGACCTTAAAAGATCACAATAAACTGATAGCATTTAAACCACTTTTTCCCCTTGCACTTCTGTTCTAGTTTCTGATGGCTGTAGCAGAGATCAAAACAGTTTAAACAAACCTGAAAATGAATGAACTGTGAACCTTCCCCTCAGTTCTGAAAAGCTCACCTTTGACAAAATAAGCATCAAAATAGACTGTTCTTATAGTGGTTTTTCTCTGAAGACATTTGTTTAGTAATTTTTTTTTTTGAACTCCACTTCCAGGCAATACTGGAATCCATTGCTAAGCTTGGAAATGTTATAAGAAGTTAAAATCTTATAAAATTTCTAGCTTGCTTTTGCAGTTTCTAAGGTCTCAAATAATCTGTGTACACTGTCGATGAACATCCACATTTTTGGATACTTTTCCAAAAAAAATCTTAACTCTGACATTCTGGAGTTTTGCCACTTGCTCGACACAGACGTTTATTGTGCAACAAGATTATGAATCTAAAAAATAAATGTATGTTGACAGCTGAGAAATATTATTTGTGTTAGGGGGACTGTTAAAATATCACCTGTGATGGGGATCAACTATATGCACACACAAATGCTTACAGTCCAAATCTAGACCAGCATAGCCAAGGAAACAAAACAACCAGAAGCGGAAAAGCAATATGATTGCTTTTAAACTGCTCGCGAAAACACAGGCGCTATGTCTAACAAATTAATTAAGCAGTGCAAGGACACAGTATGAGCACTCACATGTGTAAGCTCCCTGTTACTCTTTGACACCTGGCCAGGTAGCACTTTCCTGAGGACTGGATCTGTCTGGCTCAGGTATAAGATGGGTCAAGGACTCTTACCAGCAGACAGCATGCACAGAGGTGCTTGGGACTGTTCAACCTGACAACTGAGCCTAGCTGCTCTTACTGGACTATCCTGATGCATGCCAGGGAGGATCTATTCCTATGACTAGTAGAAACTCAGGGAAGAGTCCTTTAGCACTCAGCCTTATTCCTACCACTACAGCCAGTTAGGATGGGACTGGAGAGCTCTGAATGTCACAAAAGGAAGGCTTTGCAATTTATGGAACGGAGTCTTTGATACTCTTTTTAGTGTATGCAAAAAGTACAACTTGAAGTTCCTTAGTCTTGAAAATAGGACCAACCATGCAGAAGTATCATGTCTACAAAATGATGTAATTGGCCATTATGAGTAGGAAGTGTTGCCCATCAATGTGTTCTTCCGTAGGGCCAGTAGATACAGTTTTACATTTAGTGGGGATTTTAAATGATTTGGAACATAGTATAGATTACTCCAAAAGACTGTGCTGGTATTGAAACTGAAAAGCACAAAATATCAGCCAAAATCGTCTTCCCCAGCAGGCAGGGGAAAGGCATTGCTAAGTGAAGATCTGCTTCTTTATTTTACAAAAGTAAGCCTGAATATCTGTTAAAATTGCTATAGATAAGACTACTTGAAACAAGTAGTTTTGTCTTTTTCATTGAGCATTTGTACATTCCACATGAAGAGGTCTTGGGATTTTTTCCCCCCTTTTTTGTTTGTTAACTGTTCAGAATAACTCTGTAAAATTTGCTTATATCACTATAGGAATTTTCTATTGTCATGAAAATGTTGCATCATCTATACAAAAGAAAAGAAAAAATGTTTCAACCAATTTCTGCAGACTCCAATCAGTTGCACTTATGTTAAATTGCTACGCTGTTTATTCTCCCCTTCTGAACAAGTTTTTTTCTGATGAACTTTGAAAATGTAAACTTGTATTTTTGGAATAGTTTTCAAATAACTTTAGGCTTTTAATTTAGTTTTCTGTGACAGTAAATAATGTGTATTAACTTTGATACATGAAATTATGATGCTGGGTGGAGGTGAGTGAGATGGAACTGCAATGAAATATACCTTTTTTTTGACATGACAACAAGCTTTAGTCCTTGCTGGTTTAGTGTAGGATTTTCTATGAGACTAATGAAGTTTTTTAGATACCAGAAACTTTGAATAACTTTATTGCTGTGAAACAGGACAGCTTTTCATCTCCCATCTCAGCAACTTTCAGTCCCAGGTGTAGAAAGTGTGCTAGCTGATTGCATAGTGTTCAGTGTGAGCAATATCTGCAACAAGAGTGTCTAGTAGAGGGACCAAAGTGTTTGTCTCTAATGAACAGTCAAGTGCACAGTGACTCATGGCCAGCAGTAGTTCAATCTGCAGTTTTTCTAATGTTGAAGGGTGAATTGGAACAGGTGGCACTGCAGATCAGCTGCTGTAGTTTGAACTTTATGCATTTAAGCGCCTTATATGAATGTTTGCCAAGATTTAGGCAGCTTGTCAGGAGGAAGCAGAAGAGCATGTGTAATCCTGCGAGTGAATTTTGGATGTTTGTGGCTACTGGGAATGTTTCTTCTGAACTAAAAACCTTATATGCCCCATGGAAATGTCCCTCTTAGAGTTAGGTAAGAGCAGCTCATGTTTGTTTGACTAGCATTTGCCCTGAAAGTGGCCTGCAAGGTTCGTAGGATAATGCACTCAAAAATACCTTTTTTCTTGTTTTGTTTTGTTTTGTTTTTTTTTCCTTCTATTTCTATTCTTGTATCTTAAATAACATTAAGAATACTTGTTTCAATTCTCAGTTTGTTTTTAAGTGAACATACCAGGCTCGTGACTGGTGCACTGGACAATATTCTGATGTATTAAGTGAGTAGCTCAGTAATAATATTTGATATTCTGACATTGTGATCAGTGGACAAACAAATTCATATGTACAGTCCTGCAGCATACCTCTACCCTAACACAGAGTTCTTGAAATATCCCAGTTGAGGTGCTTGGATTCTGTGGCTTCTCTACCAGGGCTTCACTAAAATAAGACTTCTCTAATAGCTGAGGGTTTGATAAAAATTATTGATCATTATAAAGTTTCAACTACCGACTCGAATCACATTTCCATACTTCACTACCACCATGAAGTGGCAACCCGGGTTTATGAGCAAATGCTAAACTGGACTTGGCACAATTCTCTGAGTGGTTCTTAGTGAAAGTGACAATGTAGGAGCTTTACACAGTGATATTTAATTTCTGAGGGGTTTGGAATTTAGCCTGGCTGACACTCCTGTCTCCTTTTTCAGGCTTATTTTCTCACTGTAGACACTGTGTTTAGTATGTAGGATGACTGCAAGTTTCCAGATTATGAGAGTTTTAAGTACATTTGGAATCTTTTTTGTGGAATATCCTTTGCTCTTTTAAGTGTGTCTAGTGGTACTTGGAACACAGTACAAGTAACACTGAAATAGTATCCACAGTTTTCTGCAGGAGGAATTTACGTATTTTTAAAATACTCATTTTTTCTTGATAATATTTCACTGAGCACAATTTACTGAAGCCAGACTGCACAGAAGTAAGGCATATAAGAATGTTCTTAGGTACAAAAAATGTACCTTGTTAGAATCAAATATACCCTGCTACAACTGTAAGAAGATAATCTTTTTGTTTTGTTTTGTGGAGTTTTAATTTCTGCTCATGTATTTTCCATTTAAGTTTAAAACAATATAAAAAGGAACTTCTTAAAAGAAGTGAAGCAGAAAGTGCTAAAACAATAATACTGCACTGAAGATTAGGTACCATCAACAGTCGCAAGCCTTCTCAGATTTTCAGTAAACGAATTAGTAATTAAACTTCTCTAAGCTATTAGCAAATCTCTGCTCTGCTCTGCTCAGCAAGTGTAGTGTAGTCTTTGATACATAAAAAATCAGAAAGCTGTAGCTTTAGTTTCTCTTGAAAGTATTTGGTTCAGTTCTAGTCAGACAGTATCTCTCCAAATGTGACTGTCAAAAAATGGAGAGAAATAGTGTGCCAAGAGGGAATCCAGCACAGCATTCCTTATTTTATCCTAGAGCTTAGCTATCTGAATTGCTGTGTGGTTGCAAAATGTGAAAAAAAAAAAAAAGGAAAACAACAAAGAAACCTCACACTGCCTGGCTCTGTTAGATGCCAATAGAGGAGAATTTAGGCTAAGATTGCTCTGCTGTTTTTTTCAAACCCAGAAAGCAGTAATAAAATAAATAGTGAAATAGTTGGCCAACCGTTGTCACGAAGCAGCAAGTCTTTATTTTATGGGTCTGTCAGGCTAAACGTCTGTGCTGACACCCTTTCCAACCCAAGAGACTAATATCTCTGCACCTTTAAAACTGATACTTTCACCATGTATCTATCACTAGAGGCTACAGCTCTTTATCTGCTTTGCTGTTACACACGATCAGTTTTTTGGAATATACATTGACCTAGGTCAAATGTAATGGGAAATGACCATGTTGTGAGTAGTGTATGCCATATAAACCACAGGATGTCTTGTGCTCTGAATTACATTTTGTGCTAAATTAACTACCAATTAAGACCTTTTGACTTCTGTAGTATCACTACAAGTTAGCAAAAGGGTATAGTAGTGGGAAAGAAGCACAGAAGTAGAAATAAATTCTGATTCATTGTTAGGACAATTCAGTAAAGTGCTCAGGTGGACAGCTAACTTCAAACAGCCCATTACACTTCATGTTTTAAAGTTTAAGGACAACTAAGTGTATATAGGTATTCTGGTGTAATCGAGGTGCAACAAGGGAAACCTACAGAGAAACAGGGAGAAGTTTTTTGATTACGTCTGTCTATACAAGGTCTGCTTGTTCACATCAATATGACTTTAGAAAAGCTTTCTCTTTAGCGTAAGGACATCTGAGTGTCTGTAGAAAGCTCTCAAGGGAACTTTTTCTTCAAATGAATAAGTTAACCAATTTATATGTGTATAAACAAAGTAGTAAATGTCTCTGATCTGTTCAGAGGAATATTTCATCTATAATAAAGTAATAAACTGCAAAGTGCATTTTCTGCATAAATATATAGTAAGGTCATGTCACACACTTTGCTCTTTGAAAGCAAACAAAGTTTGCTCCATGAACTAAGAAAGGTACTTTTATTCTTACTGAGATATATAGCAAACCAAGAAATACCAGATGAACTGAATCGAAACTCTTGCAGGAGATTTATCTATTCTTTTGGCAAGCTGTTTACTTTTCCATGAGAGAATCTGGGTTAGATCTCCCTGTAGAGCCCCAAATTTGCTGTAAATTCAATAGTATTGGATGTCACTTCAGAGATGGTGTTTACACCCTTGATGAGTTTGTGTCATTGTTTTAAAGATAAACTTCTACTTTGCAGTAATAAACTTCTCTCTGTGTGATATATTATTCAAGGATTAGCCAGCAGAGTTGAAGTTGATGAATGTTTTTTCCCCAAAGCTCAGTGTTTTTGGTGCTTTACTGTTGGAAATAAAGCATAAAATGAGATTGATTCCAAGTCAGCGTGGTGCTATTTGTGAGGTTAATTCTGTTTCCAAAATTTCTTATTGACATCAGTGCTATCTCAGGAAGATTCTGCAGTAACGTACCGGTGTTCACTTCATTTCATAGGTGAAAGTCTTCCCTGTTGCATATAGAATCTTAGCACAAAATCAAGATAGCTTTATATTTTGTGTATGCTTTCTGTTCCATGGTCTATTCTGGGAGCCAGAATTGTCACCAGGGCAATTCAGAAAGACCTGCCCAAACAGCTGTAATTCTGTGTATTCTCCTCAGCTCTGTGTATTTCTGTCCACTCCCATACAACTAGTCTTCAGTTATACACCCCAGAGATGTATTTGTCTTATCAAACCTCTGACTGCCTTTGCAGTGCTGGTGCTAAGTCACAGGGGGTACAACACATTAACCAACATACTGTGCTTAAATGCATTGAGCTTTGTACCAACCCAGTCTGACAGCTAATACTGTCCCAGAGAGCTAATTTAAGGTAAACTTCTTACTCAATTTCTATGCCATGAGAGTTTTTGAGTTTGTTTGTTTTTTTCACTCCCCCTAAGGTTCTGGTATGTAAAAACCCATTTACCTGGAGTTGAGAGGATAAAGTCTCACTGAGTTGCCATAATTTCAGATTACAGCTGGACACACATATCTTCGAAATTAGTTCTTCCCACTGTATGACTATAAGCAAATAAGTCCTCATTTCAGCCAGCTTTTAACAGGTCGTAGAACTTAATGGTCTTTTCACCAGGTCGTGGACCATATTCCAGCTTGAGCCTGCTAGCTCCTTTATTTAATACTTTTGTTAGGAAGTGAAATAAAGTGGGAATTTTAGTAAGAAACCAGTAACAGTTTCAAGCCCCTTATTTTTCCTCTAGGCAGTTCCAAAGACTTAAACAAAACCAGATTTTTTAAAAAATAAATTTGTAGTATTGCACAAGGCTTGTCAACAAGCTTCCAACACCTTGCAGCCTTAGAGTTCCCTCTCCTCACAGGTTTTTACCAGAGGGACACTGCTCACCTCCAAACAGTTTAGCCTGCTTTGGTCAGGGTCCATGATGAAAAATCAAAATCTGTGGGCTCATTAATCAGCACAGATATACCCGGTAAGTCCCACCATTTTTCATTCTCAGTCTCCATTTTAAAATAATCAGGGTCCATCCTGATCTGAATGATTACCATTCTACTTGAAGAGCAAAGCTGAATTAGTATGTGAGAGAGTTTACTGGTATCTCCTTAGGTGTATATATATATGTTTATTTATTAATTTATATAAACCCCCTTCTGACAAACCATATAAGCCTAGACTCATCCTACTAATCTGAGATTCATGTGAGTCATCTTCATTGGTTAGACTACTGCAAGGTGCACAGAGGGGCTGGTAGACAAGAATTGGTCCAGGTGAATTTCTGGACCAAAACCAATCAGAAGTTTTGGTAACGCCTTTGCCAATTACATCTTTAAGAAAACGGAGAGAAGGTTTATTGCGCAGATGAAATTGGGAGCCATGTAGGAGAAATGTGTCAGGCCTCAAGGGGGCCCTGGGCCAGGGGCAGGAGCAGCACTGAAGCCCCCTTTTTAAAAGTGGAAAAGATACTACTTCTCCTCCTGGACTGATACAAAGGAGGGAGGGGTATTTTTGTAAATACGTAGTGCTTTTGCTTAATTAGAATTATTGTAGATGTAGTTGTTTAGTTTTTATTTTGCTAATAATAGATCCTAATATAATTTCTCCCCAATCAGCTCTCTTTGGCCTGCATAAAACTTCTCTCAACTTAGAGCAATTGTGTTGGGGGGTGTGGTAAAAAAAATTGTCTTAGACAAACCCATGACATTGAGCAATGGCCATGTGAAAGGCTGGTTACCCTATGGATTATGAACTTGCTTATGACTTATGTGTGTTAGGAGCTACAAGATTTCCCTACAGTTACCTCTTTTCTAGTATTTTGATGTGAGCTTATATTTCAGCTTTTCTCCCAGTCATGTCACAAATTTATTTTCTCATCCTTTTTCAGCTGTTATTTGTATAAATGTCTAGTCCTTAAATATCTTGAATTCTTTTTCTTTGGAAAAAATTGTTTGTAATTACACAGTAGATTTTGAAGATATTGCATCCAGGACAAAGACGCAGATGCTCAGATGGTGTAATCTTACAGATTTGTTAGAAAAAATATTATAACCTCTTTTGTATTCAGTGATTTATTTTATTTGGAGGGTATTTAGCTCCTCTAATTAATAATTGAACTGGTCATTAATATTCTGAATTTGAATGGTTTCTATATGTTTTCTTTTAATCTTGATCACCCTACTACATTTCTTCTATAAGGTTTGGACCTCATTTCTGTGTCATAGTTATTCTCCTGTGTTAATATCTTGGTAAGATAAAAAACTGAACCGGAAATAATATTTTGACTTTACACAGTTTCAGATGCTTAACTTGATAAGAGATTTTACTCATGATTTTATTTTGGGCATACTGAAGTATAGTATTGCTCAACAGCTTTAAAATGTTTCCATGGTTATAAAATACAAAGTAAGATTTCAAATGTGAATTTTATATTCCAATAAATTTGGTAATTGTTGATTTTAAAGCATATTAGATCATCCATGAATAGGAGGCCTTTAGAGCATCGGGCTGTTTAAGAATATGTTTGTGGACAGTTTTGGAGAACTTCTCTTTCTCCTTGGCATGTTTTCATGATAATTCAAATATTGGAGATAATTTACAACCCTGCTGGTACTATACCAGAGACCTTATGCGATGGAATTTATATCACTTTTCCTTTTAGACATTTAAACCACATGTCATTCTAGAAAAACGAGGACAGAGGTCCAACAAAGGAGTGATTTATTTTCAGTTAAAATACTAGCTACATTAAAACCACATGTTATTAAGTACTGTATAACCAAACCATGCTCAGAAGAAGGCTTACGACACCAAAGCTTGCATAAAATGTTTCTTTTTTTTACCCAAAAACCTTTGGCAGTGAACACATTAACAGACTTTACCTGATCTACACAGTACATTGGATATACTTTTCCTTTGATGAAACAAACTATTAAAGTACCAGAGTACAAATTAATTCAGTTCCTTATTATTTTTCTTTCTCACATTTCTGGATGGTTGAATTTTTCTGATCATTTTAGATATCATTGCATCTCTGTGAGCATCCCTCCTGAAACAGCATAATACAATTAAGGTTGCTAAGACTGAAATATAGTTTTTCATTTTTCAAAATGAAGCAATTTGTATTTTGGGCATATTACCAACATGAACTCTCCTAATGCTCCTGTGAGAAGAGTAAAGTAATGCACAGAAGAAGCGCGCATGAATCTGAGACCAGGGGGGAAATATGAAGATTAGAATTAAAGCGCCCCAATTTTGTTTTCAGAATGTAGATGCCAAGGACCAGTTTCTGTCCTCAGTATGCTACACTTCCACACAAGATTGTCTATGACTTGACAGGATTTTTTAAAGCTAGTGTTACGAAGTGAGTTGTCAAAAGGCAGTGGAGATGACCAGTGAAGGATTTATCCTGTAAGAAGAATCTCTGCCGTTCCAACAAGTTTCCATGCTGGTTCTGTGAATGTATGTCTGGATCATACTGGCACAGATGAGGGTGCCTGGGGGACGGGAATTTAGCTGGCTCACCTGTGTGCTCCTGGGAATGCCAAAACCCTGTCAAGTGTTGTTGCCTCACTGTTCAGATTCTCTTCAATCTGCATCTTGAATGGACTAGAAAGCCTGTCCCCGTGCTTTCAATGAACTTCATCAACATTAATGAATCACCCCAGTACTCCTGTCTCACAGGTATTCACTGGACAGTTTCTGTCAAGCATTATTTAAACAAAACAAGGATCAGAAGCAGCAAATTTCGCTGCTTGTGTGTTTGAGATCATTCTAATTTGGATGTTGCAGTCACATCTTGAAATTATTAATACTACCTTAAGCTCACTTAGTATTCTCATTTTTCCAGAAATTGCTTAGCTCAAGCAGATTCTGCATCAGCAGTTCAGATTCTGCATCAGCAGCATGCTAAAATTTGTAGTGTCTTTAAACATAAAAAACATACAGCAACTTGTGTCTTTTTTCAGCCCTTGGTTGCCTAATTTAAATAAAGTACATGTAGTAGAAAATATAATTTATTAGACAATAGAAACTCCACTGAATTAAAACTGGCTGGTTTGCTAACTTGTCTTGGATGGAGATGAGTACCAGGTAATGAAGGAGGTGGTGCAAGAAATCACACAGTGGACAGAAAAGGACCAGGTGGTGGACTTGACTTGTGCCATGTTTAAATCATAAACTGTTACATTAAATTTTAGCATATTATGGATTAATCATGTCCAAAATTATTATTGAATCACCTTCCCAATAAGTCCCTGTGCTGTACAGTATAATTTATTTTTTTTTACCAGCCTGGTAGGGACATCTGTAGTCACAGCTGAAGTTGCTGACTAACTGCAGTAAGCAATGTGTGAATTCTCTTTAGGAAGTACAAAGAAGCTATGCTCTTTCTGCCTTCTCTGCCTTTCCTGAAGCACCAGAAAGCTGGTGCTGCCACGAGCTCCGAAAGAATATCGTCCAATGGGTGCAATATGGCAGCTATTGCTGTGTTAAATTGAAAGGAGAAACCCTGTTTGGGTTTCTGCTCTTGGGCAGCTTTTGGAACTGAAAGGTTATATTTCTAGGCATCTCTGCATTTTGTTTCCCAGTTATGGATTATTGTCCAGAAATTATTGTCCTTCACTGGTGTTCTTCCTAAAAATAATGTATGATCATAGATTTTCACTGATTAAAATTCTGTTTCTCTTTACACGAATCTCTGAGCTGTCTTCCTTTTTCAGAGTACAGCTGGTCACCCATCTTTTCTTCATATTGCATCATTCAACTGACTCGTCTTTTTCTTTAGATGTTTCCAGGTGTGTGGCTGAGAGAAAGTATACCCAGGAACAAGCTCGCAAAGAATTCCAACAAGTGTTTATCCCAGAATGCAATGATGATGGCACATATAGTCAGGTAGAAATTTTTTCATTTAGTATCTTGCATGATGAAGAGAAATGTAATTTCAAAGTTGAATGTAATTTGTGCTAACACTGACATCAAAAAATGAAGGAAAATCCATGTTATGTGCAGAGTCCTTGTTTTTTTTTTCAGAGTTGGCCAGCAAAAGAGCCAAACATTACTACTGTTTGTGTAATACCCTCCCTGTTTCTTTTAGGATGAGGCAGCTGAGTCATTCTTGCAGCCCCCTGAATACTCATTAGATGGGAAAATGCTTGGAATTTCTGATCTGTTCCTGATTTGAACCAGAAATCTTGCGACCAGAGTCCATGTCTTAGTGCTAAAGCATGAATCATACAGGATTCTTCCCTATTCTCAGCTGAATTTCTTTCCAAGCATATGTTCTGAGACTAATTTACTTAGCTTAGATCATGGAATTCAGAAGGGACACAGTTAGAAGCTTAGCCTGTGACAAATATTCCGGTTAAAATCACCTTCTGCCATCTCTGCACTGCATTTCAGTTGTGGATTTGTGCAGAAGACATAGTGAGGGAAGTGAAATATAATGTAATTGATTTCTAAGTGGAATTCCAAGAGTTTCCTTTCTGACAGCTTGGGGTATGAATAATGCTGGCAGAAGCACTCTGTCGTGCTCCTTCAGTGGGTGGAACAATATGTTCTTTATGTGGAAAAAAACTCAATATTGCTTGTTTCAGGAACAGTTTATGTGTCCCTTGAGTAACTTCCTAGTGAAGTTTTTATAACACCTGCACCTCACTCATTTAAGATAGGATGTAAACAACAAAATGTTTCAATAGTTTTCTCTTTCATTTGATTCTGAAGGACCTATCACACTTTGCTTGAAATATGCTGTATTAGGTTCCAGTTTGGTTTCCTGTTCTAGGTTTTGTCAATATAGTTTCCTGGATTAGTCTTTTTTACTCACATTTATGAATGCTGTGGGATAACAGGCATATGTCTGATGAGTTGCACGTGGTCCATGTTGTTTCTGACAGGTTCAGTGCCATAGTTACACTGGATACTGCTGGTGTGTCACTCCCAATGGTCGTCCTATCAGTGGTACTGCTGTGGCCCACAAAACTCCCCGCTGCCCAGGTAAATCTTGTTTGGCTGGCCAGGATATGACAGTGTGCCATGAATAACAGAGTTATCTGTAGCATCGTACTAGACTTAAGGAAAAGAATTCTTCACTGGAAGAGTGGTTAAGCACAAAAACAGGTGCTGGTGGATGGTCAATCCTTAGTGGCAAAATTCAACTGGATGAGGCTCTGAGAGAGTTGGTCTGGCTTTTCATGTAGACCTGCATGAAGTCTAAGGTCATGGCCACCCTAAACCTCCCTGTGATTTTGGCATCCATCTACTTTATTTGTACTTTAATCTAGCTATTAAAGGGGTTTTCTGCAGTGGTTATTTGTACCATATTTATGTGTCCGTATATGAAACCTTGCAACTGACTTGTTGATATAAGACTTTATGATTAAACTGTCTTGCACATAAACTCATTGCAAAAAAATTTGCCCTTTTCAGATATTTAGAGTAGAGAAAAAAACCTCATGCCACCAAAAAATACAGAGTGGGAATATGTGGTTGTAACATAGCCCAGGGAAAGAACTCCTACAACAGATTACATAAATGACCAAATCCAGAGGATTTGTGCTTAAATGTAATTTTGAGCAGAGGTGCTTTTACATGCCGATAGCCAGGGCTTCTCTGAAAACATGTCTTCATTGCTTTCTCTGCAAAATCCATTTACAGTTTCTTTCCTTCCTGTCCTTTCACTGACATCAATGAAAAAAGGGTTATTCTGATGCTGAAAGTTCAATATGTTCATATGTTTCATAACTCATGCCACTATTTTGGGCTCAAAATGTTATTGAGTTACGATACTTTCACTTTTCCTATTTGTACCTGATATTGAGGAGAAGCTGCAGTGTAGTTCAAGTCTAATTAATAGATTAATATGAGAATTATTCTATCTCTACAAAAATCTAATTCCAGAAATCTAGTTCCTTTCAAAGGTCTATTCATGTGCCTGGCAAATAAACTGCTGGAATGCTTCAGCTCATGTTTTGAGGGATGGGAAGGGAAGTTATTTGTACAGAAATGCTAAGGTGAAGGTCATAGTAGCACTCAAATTTAGTACCTCAGATATAAATAAACTGTTCCAAGGCCCAGGTGAGTATGCAGACTCTGATTTTACTCAGTGGAAGATTGTGGGTAATTTTTCAGTTGTTATGAGACCCTGTGGGATTATCTCTGCACATTTCCTCCCATTTTTGTATCAGTATTCCCATGTTTTACTGTTCACCACATCTCCTTTGTCCCTCAGGAAAGAAATCCAACTACAGCAGAGTTTGGAAGTAAGACTTGAAATGCTAGGATTTTTTGCAGTGGTATTGGTTAAGAAATCAGTTTTAAGAGATCTGGAAAACCCTTCTCATTTAGCAGAGAAGATAGCTACAGATTTCCTCAGAAACAACCTTATTATGATATAATAAGACAAAACTTTGTTCTTATATTGAAGAATGAAAGTCTGATGCACAATTGCACCCTTCTCTAATTTCCCACTATATATTCAAAATTGCCATCTGTTTAGGATAACAGAGTTTTGGTTTTTTTTCCCCCAAGACTGTTGATGTTTTCCAGATCCCCATTGATTCCTGTTCCTGTATTTAGTATGACTATTCACAGGAATTACAATCAAAACTTCAATGACTTAACTGAAGTTAATTAGAAGTACTCCTGTTTTAACTAATATTTTTAGGAATGCCATTTCTTCTAATACTGTTGTCTCTAGTCAGTCCAAGACACTGTGTCATTTCTAGCCTTGATGAAGGAATTGCCTTGCTATTTTTGATGCTACAGGCAGACCTCCTGCAGCAGTGGCATCCTGACTCAAGCATGTTTCTGCATTTTCACATGCTTCCATGTATTCTGTAGGCTTGATGCTATAGTTATTTCAAAAACACTTATACAAATTTTTCGGTTTACATGCACCATACCTTTTTCTCCTGGGATCACTTTTTGCTACCTCTACCCTTAAGGGAAGAATGTGTACAGACATTCAAGATGCTTTTGTAATTATTTTCTCATAGGTAATGTGATACCATGGAATGTGGGAAAATTCCTTGTTTTAATGAAAATGTTAAGTTAATTTTCAGTTCTGGGTTAGTTCTTCAGTAACTTCAGATAAGGTTCAAATACACATCCAGTCAACTGCGCTACTCCTAAATTATGGGATAATTTCTTGTCTTTCATTTTCCTCCAGTGGAACAACCTGTGACTTTGGTGAATATCCAGAAATAATAATGAAGAGCATGGCAGCCTGTAAGAGTTTGGATTCTAACAGAGGAAATATAAAGCAGAATTTAGGTTGGCCAGTTAGGACTTTGGTTTACTGGTTCCATCTTCATGCTTCGCATTTACAGTGTGATACCAGATATGTGAAGCAGCCTCTACATTCCTCTAAATTCTAATATTGGTTAGCTGCATAATACGATGTTTCCTAAAGTTTTCTCAAATCCAAAAAGTATCATATGTATATTTTTTATGTATCAACAATAGCTGTACAAGCCATTTTTTGCTCACTGGTTTATTCTAGTTGCTCTTATTTAGGCTGTCTTTTCTGCTAGAGACAAAAGATCTGGAAAGATGAAAGTCATAAGCAGCATTAAAAAAATGCAGGACTCTCAAACTGTTTTATGGGAACCTTTGCTTTAATTACATCTTTACCAGAAAGAGGCTATTCTTCCATACTTTCCAGTTTTTCCCACACCAACACTTGCTACTGCTAAGGCACACATGATATATCCCAGAATGCCATTCTACTCAATGGAAATAATCTTCACGATTGCAGGAGCAATGGGGAGAAGAAGAGTAAATCAAATACATTCCCATGACAGCATTAAAAAGAAAGCTCCTTAAAAATGATGAATGTCCCCCAGTACTTTCACTAAAGAATACCAGACATAAAAAAAGACATTTTTACAACTCTCATCTCTGTTATCAGCACTGCAGGGAACTACAGAAATTCCATAGGCACTGAGTCCTGGGAAATGGGGTAGAAGCTGAGAAGCAGGTGTTAAATTATTGTTGGAAAATACAGTGTTTGCCTATTGTTGGGGTTTTATGCCCTATAAACTATTTTGAGCTTCTGCCAGTGAGATTGCAGAGTTATGGAGACACGTTCATTTTCTTGTAAAGAAGTTTTGCTACCTTTTGATTATGACATAATCATGTTTTATGGCCAAAATACAAGTCCCTTTAGAAATTCAGAACTCTTCCAGCCTGGATAGTATTATGATCAGATAATATGATGAAAACAAATATATTCGGGGAGGGAATGAACTTTTAAAATTTACAGTGTATTGTTTTTGTTAGCTGGAGAAAAATATCCACCCTTGGATCATTCTTTCCCCGTATGTAGTATTTTGCCTATACATACACAGTCAGGCACACCCACAGGTGATATAAAGGATAGCATGGAAAGTTTACTTATCTTGATATCTGCATTCAGTTATTACATATCAAATATTCCTTGGTAGGAGATCAGAAGTCATTATCTAAACTAGAGAATAAAAGACTTTCACCTTCTCTTTTAAAGCCCAGTCATGTATGCTCAGAACTACAGAAAATGGGTATGCTAAAATCACAAACCACAAAACTCACATCATGTTCCTTGGAAGGGAATTGTGTCTCAGAAGCTGTTAGAGTGAAACTGGGTGGAATTGTGGGGTTTGCAATAAACTAAGGCATGAATAAATCTGCTTTTTATAAAAGGAAATTAAATTAATCATGGTCATGAATGGACAGATGCCTAAGCAAATTACAAGCTAGAATGATACTAAATTCTTCATTAATGGTTCTGAATCTGAAATCTCTCTTTGCCCTCTCCCGTTCCATAGCATATTTATTTATGTGGTGATTGGTTGCTTACAGTGTACTGAAAACTTGAAAGCCAATTGCATAGCCCAACTTTCAGATAAGTTAGAAATTGCCTTTGTTTCTTGCCGTGCTGCAAATGTGAGGATTCGTCCAGAATACTGAAGATATAATTTCCTAAAAACTTGCAAATGCAACTTTCTATCATCATTGAAGCTAGAAGTATTTCTACCATAAACATATTCAGGAAATGGTTGAAAAAAAAGATAAAAATGCGATAGCTCCTCCTTACCTTCATATTGGAGACAACAAGACCTGTTTCTGCCACATAAATTGAAAATTTCAGGTGAGATAATGTGAAGGGCACATGTTTTCCTTGTAGGAAATTCTGTGAATATTTTTGTGAACTTCCTAAGACTGTTAAAATAATGTTAGCCCAGTAACCTAATTTGCTTAGCATTCATCTAATTTTTTAATGAAATTAGATTCACTATGATAAAGTTAGTCTTTTTAAATGCCACTTTCTTCCCCATCTATCAGTTTTTCATGAAAATTTAGGGTAAAAAAAATCCAAGCACAGAAAAAAGAACTTAATTCTCCCTGACTGTAAGTGAATATCACATAGTTTCACATATAGAGGGAGAAACCTGAATGTGTCTGGAAAGATTTTTCTCCTTTTGGTTGTGGAATATTATATATGTTTCACCAATGTGCTAAATTACTTAGGTATGAACTGAATTTAAAGTTCAGTTTACGCTAGGAGTTCTGAATATTCATGGAGAGAAAACACTGGTGCCAAACTGAGGCTTTACTTAACATGCTGTTTGGTGCAGAAGGGATGTTAGTGGCATTCATCACACGTATTCCCCCTGCTGAGACCTCATTTCTGGTCACAAATTAGAAAATAGTTTAAAATGCTTTAGTGTGGGTGAGAGTCAGGCCTAAAATCTCTGGATTTGCAAGAAAATTATAAGCCTGTGCATCAAAATGAAATTCAGATACTACAGAGTTAATTGTAACTGGATGAAATTTGAGGAAAGATTGGATCACTGGTATTTAGTGCAATTAGAAAAACCTGTAATTTTGTATGTAGTGCTTCCGAAAACTGGAACATCTTATTTGAGTTCAAGCTGAGCCTTTTATCAAATGCAAGCCAAGCACCAAAAAACTCAGATCTACTGGCTTCAGCATAAATGGAAAAATCTGCCTCCTCTTCAGAGTAAATAATATGGATTAGTATTGCAATCTATTTAGAGCAAACTATCCCAAACACCCTTGGATATAATTCCTACAAGATCGCAATTTTATTTTTCCTGCCTGAGTTAATACTGATGCATCCCTGCATATATTGAATTTCTGGTGATCTAAACATAATATAATAAAAATACACTCTTGACACAAGAGGAAACATGTCTAAACAAGAATATTTTTTGTATGGTGAATCCTTCAGAAGGTAATACCAGCTTGGCTGCATTGCCAGTATTCTTTTATGGAGGCTTTAAAATCATCAGAGCAGATTTGTGACATTAGGTATCTTCCCTCTGGCAGATTTCTTGCCTAAACTTCCTGCTGAAGTAACCACGAGTTCAGCATGGTAGGCAAAGCCTGTGATTTAGTGGGTTCTCTTGTTTAAATTGTCCTTTTAGAACAGATTTATTGTGCTACAAGGTTTGGGGTTTTTTCTTACTTCGTTTTAAACACAGTGAACGCAATTATTTCAGAGGGAATACATTAAGGAAATTAAGGCAACCAAATTATTTCACACACATACAAGCATGTATCAGATGTGTGTTGGAGTTTTTTATTATTTCATTAAAGCAGGTGTATGTAAGAAGAGACTATGTGTTAAGAATTTCTAGACTTCATGCTTTTTAATTTTGATCCCACCACGTGGGCTCTTCAGAGAGAAAAATATCACTTTTCAAGATGATTTTTAATGTAGCAAAGACAAATAAATTGTTAAAAAGTGGCTAGGAACAGGTGTAATAATGACACATAAGCAAGAAAGAAGGAAGTATTTCCATTTTAAACCCTAAAGCCTCCTGAATAAAACTACTAAGAAAACTAGTAGAGTCTCCATTTTTTGATGGCCTGAAAACAAGACTAGATTCTTAACTGGAGTCCAGGCTGGTAGAGTAAGCTTTTAAAACCCATCTCTTGTAATCTTCTTGCCTCCCTTGTCTCCTCTGCTCTTACTTTTCCTGAAGATCACAGCGCTGGGGATGTGTCTGAAACCAGCTCAGGTTCAAACTCAGAAAAAGGTGCTGTGTTCCTGCTGCCCCAGCACACACATGCACTTACATCAGCATAGGATTTCCACGAGGCTTTGTTTGAGGTGTTTCAAGCAGAAAGAGGCAGTTTTTAATCTAAGCCAGGACTAGGGTAGAGGCTGAAAAAGCCCCTCAGAGCAGCTGAGGTGTGTGGTCAAGACCTTGAGGGACCACGAGGGAGTGGTGATGCTTCTTACTGCAGAACCTTTCCTTGTTGGGGCAGTGGGGAAGGGAAAGGGTGACTACAGCACGTGAGCGTGTTCTTGCACGCTTATCTATGTAGGGTTTAATGTTATCTCTTTCTCAGGTCCTGTGGTGGCCAAGAAGTAGAGTCTGGCAGTGTACGGGTTATACACAAATGTAGAAGTCAGGCAAAGCTAAAATCTTTGGTTTGCAAGGGAAGAATTTGCTGATATTTATTGCTGTAATATACAAAAATGAATCATTAGAGCTGAATTGTGTTTCTTAGACAACATATTAAAAGAAAAAATAATATTTTCCAGTTAATTCCTTTTTCCAATTGCAGGTTCAGTGAGTGAGAAGTTGCCACAACGAGAAGGTGCAGGCAAAACAGGTAAATATCTTAGATGGCCTTTAAACAGAAACTAAAACAGCTTTGGGATAAACTACTGTGATTTTCCATAGATCCAAATTATCAGTAGGTATTTTTGGTGTATTATAGCTGCATATATAATATATATACATGCGTACATGTTATTCATTTTACTTTTGAATTGTAGATATTTAGTAAACTTGTATACACATATATACATATATGTGTGCATGTATTTATATATATATATATATGTACATAGACACTGTATTTTACTAGTCTCAGTCCTACAGAGTTTTCAGTTCTGTGCTGTTTGGAAGGCAAACTTCCTTCCCATAGCTGTACTCTGAAATATTTTCCCATACTGTTTTCTTGTTCTGGAGAAGAGACTGTTCTCTCTGGTTGATAAAAACAGCATTCTGCAATATCAAAATCTTGAGAACTGGAGTCCTCAGTGTATTTCCATAGCAATGGGTGCTTGAGTCATCTTGGACCCAGCACTTTGTTCTATATTGTGATGAATTCGTCTGATGTCTTATATTTATGGCCGGATTATTGTTGTTGTTAGATACAGATCATGGTGTGTATCTTGTTGGCAGGACAAAATCTGATGTACATCCAACCTAGCTAGTAGATTTAAATGAGGGAATTGTCTATGCTTTAAACAAAATTAAAGCTTATACTCTCCAAACACTTGAAATGATTTTAAATACTGAATATTTCTGGCAGTTACACTGCATACATTAATTTTAAAGAAGCTACTCATGTTTGTTCTAATGTTAATGGCTATCTGTTTGATACAGTGTAAATATAATTGAAGTGTCTTTTTGCAGGAGCTTTTGCAGTATTGTAATATACCCAACATTTAAATAAACTATAGTGCTGTTAGGTTAAAAAAAATTAGTACTTCTTTAAAGGCTAATAATTATAAAATGCTGGAGAATTATTCTTTCATGTATTTCCAGACAAACAGTGGGTTCCACTACCCTTACGCTACCTATTTACTTTAGGTCAGAACTTTAATTTTTAATTTTTAACTGAATGAACTATTTCATATATAAATCCTGTCCTGAATCTTTTATTTTTTCTTGTGGCCATGGCAGCTGAGCTGCTGAACCCTGAACGAACACTCACAGAACAAGGAAATGAACACAACTTATCAAATCTCCCTTCTCACCACATATATTTGTGTCTGAAGTGACACAATTGCATTTTACTCATGCCCTGTTTTTATTGTCCAGCACAAGCTTGCAGCACAAAGGGCCTGTGACCAGGTTCTCAAGTGGTCCCTTGTTCTTCTCAAATGTTGCTGCCTTCTCTCCCCACCCTTCTTCCAGCAGGTCACTGCCTTATGCTTTAAATAAAGTCATGTTGTCAGAGACATCTCAAACTCTTTAGAGACTGCCACAGAGTAGAGACCAGGATCATCTGTCTGCCTGTGCTTCAGCTTCACAGTCAGTGTAGTAAAACAGATTTTGTAGCTCAGCTTGAAAGGGCATAAATAACCATGAAACTCTCTGCTTATCTTTCCTCTGCATGTCCCATATTGTAGCCCAGCAAGCTTAGGCAGGTTCATAATGTTCTCACTGCTCCAAAAGACATGCTCCAGACCTCCAAGGTGTGGTCTTGAGGACTCTACTCAAGAGACTGAATAGACTTAACCTGACAGTCTCATGCATCAAGATGTCTCATAGATATAGACCCGGTGGGCCACATCTGTTGCAGTTGTGCAGCTTGCTTTCCCTGGGTATTCCAATAGTGAAAGAAAATTTCCAGCTGCAGATATTGGAGCTCAGGAGCCTTCTTTGCATTTGTGAATTTAAACATTAAACTGAACAGAAATGAAAATTAAAAGCTAATTCCTCAAGTATCTTCTCTGGCCCTGCAGTTCGCTACTCTATCCAAGGAAAATATTCAGACTCTCTGGAAAGCATAGGTGTCAGAGTTGGGATTACATCCCTTTTTTCTGACTCTTTGCTGACTGCAGGACTATGTTCTTGGTAACTGAGCACTGACACTAAACAGAGTTTAATCAGGTTTCTGTTTGAATACATGCATTTATGGACTGGTATGGTTGTGCCAGCCAGGAAGGTCTATGCAATTAGTCTGTGAGATGTCTAATTAATATAAATCATTAAATATCTGTTGAGTTAAAAAAAAAAAAAAGATAAATTGTTTTAAATGCTTCTTGAACAAAGTTCAGGAGGCCAATTTTGATTGGCCTGATAATAGCTGAAGTTACAGCATTATATCTGAATTTCAGGTAATAACAGAAGACCAAATGTGTCACAAACTGAAATTGTGGATCAAAAAATGATTTGAAAAATGTCATTTAAATGCAGGTCGGAATTTCTTGCTTGGCTCCTGGTAATATCTGCCCTTTGTAGATAAGTTACCCTTTGGAATTCTGGGTTTTCTGAATCACATACTGATTGATGATCTAAATATATGTCTTGATTTTCAGTACACTAGGATACTTAATAGCCTCTCTGTAATTAATCAATAGTCTTATTCCACCACCCAGAGGACATCACAAAAATGCCAGCTAAAAATAATGAGAAGTGACAGTCTCTTATGGCACTGGAGAAAAGAACCCTGCCATTGTGTGGACATGAAGAATGAGCGCTTTTAAAAGAATTCTTTTTATGCCTTGGTTAAATCATTTTACATTGAAAATAAGCTCTTGTTGCTTCTGCTTTGGTTTTGTGAGAAACATGGAGGTCACTGTTCCTTGGATGGAAATTCAGTTTTACCTACTATCAGTATTTACTTGGTATCTGTATTTGCTGTGTACTAGGCTGTGACCTGTAGAGGTAAAGGTCAGACTGCCCCCAAATCCTCTGCATGGTTTGCATAAAGACAACGCAGATTTAAGAAAACAGTAATGCAGACAGCAAAGAGGCAAAAAGGCTCTCCTGAGTTTCAGTAACAAGAAGAAATGGGAAGAGATAGTGTGTTAGCCTTAAAGCTGCTGGTAAGGCTGTATGACAGAAGAAGCTTCTCAATTACCTTTGATTACATCTTCCATGAAAATGACAGAAAAACAACCTGGTAACTGTTTTGGTCTGCTGTCTAATCGTGAACCTTCGAGAAATAGTAATAAAACCTTTGTGTTTACTGTTCACCTTAGTCTTGGGGTTAGGTCCGTGCTACAGGAAACAGCAATGACTGGAAAATCTATACTAACATGGCCTCCTGAATAATATTGATCCAATATTGTCAATAATTTTAAACAACAATAACATAATAAGGTAAAGATGGATGTTTGGTATTGCTCTTCCTAGCAAATGTTATTTTAAATAATTTTTTATGTTGAATTTGTCTTTTCCAGCACTATGTCCACTGTGTTTTACTGAACTTAAGACTACTCACACCTTCTTGTCATTTTTGTAATTTTTCCTCCCTTTTTTCTTGCAGTAATGGTTGGTAGTGGATGGATGGAGAAGGATGACCAGAGGATAACGGTTGTGCAAACAATATTCTGGTTATATAATCTGTGAACCTTACTTATAAAATCTGCAAATCTTGCTTATAAAATCTGCTTGACTCTTAAATAGATCCTGCTGCACTGAAAAAACCTTTCATTCTAAGGCATCCAGTTGTCTGCAGCCATTCATTCTCCCCAGACTGTTTTTGCTTCCACAGGTTTTACTTATTCTATACATTTATTTAATTACTTATTTATAAACGGTAATTTATCAATTATAATCCATAGGTATCAATGTCCAGTATTAGAAATGAGGAATGACAGTCCAGAGAGCAACTTGATCACTTCATGCATTGTGAAAGACCCTGCAATAAATTCATCAGCCACAACCTCAAAAACTATCCATTTATAAAATGTAGTCTGTATATGTAATATATCTCTGTTGTTTAATGCCTATAAAAACTGTTTAAATTATTGTTTGTTTACTGGCCGGGGCTATGTGCAAATCATTATTATCAGTCATATATGTACACTTATTTAGCTTACTCTCATAATTGTAGTCTCCTTGCAAATCTTTTCCATTCTGAATTCAGATGATGCCTCAGCTCCCGCACTGGAGACTCAGCCTCAAGGTGATGAAGAAGGTGAGCAAACTTAACAGTTTGGTATTAAACCATGTAGTTAGGAACTGTATTCCACAACATCAAATGCTACCTTAAGAGTATTTACAATTGCTGGAGTAGTTGCAAGGTACCTTTTTCAGGAACAGCAAAGACAACAAACACGATAGAATCTTCACTTACAAACAGTGAATTTTGTGGGATTGATTTGAGATGAAACTGTAGCTGTGGACACCAGCATCAGCAAATTTAATTGTCACTGCTGGGGGCAGACACAGGTTTTAAACTTGAGCCAAAGTGCAGGTTAAAACTGCATGTTCAAATAAAGAAATTAAAGGGTAAATTCTACTTTCATCATATTGCCTAGTATTGTTACTGTTAAGGTTGATGTTTTGTCAGGCTTACTTGCCTCTGGAGAATTTTGGTGCTCAGTAAATGTAAAGCTCAAGGCCTGCATGCAATAATAGTTTTATGTTGTGGCTGCCTTACTACTCTTTGCAAATCTTGCAGAATCTGATCTGAAGTCATTGTATATTTTGGGTCCATACTAGGAGATTTTTATTCTAATTAAACATAATTTTAGTCTAAAAGTATTTGTTTCAGTCTTTTCCTTTGACTTTTTTTTCTAGATATAGCTTCTCGTTATCCTACACTGTGGACTGAACAAGTAAAGAGTAGACAAAACAAAACCAATAAAAGCTCAGGTAAGAAATTTAGGTTGCCCTTACTTTGCAAAGGTCCTGTGAAGACATGCATGAAGCCATTTTAATACCCATTATGCTTCCACTCTCATTGTAGGATGGTGACTCAATGATTTGTGTGGTGATGATTTAGTAAGCATATGTATCATAACTTCTTTTTATAGAGGAGTATTTTTGCCCAGACTTTATTTGGCTAAAATGATACTAGTCCACTAAAGTCTCTGGCTCACATCTCTTTGCACCTGTTGGTGGGTTTGACATTTAATTTTTGCACCCTCTTTTGTTCGCTGTCTCTTTGTTATCTCCTTTTTTGGGGGGCGATATGTAGCAAGAAGGTGCTTGTAAAATGACAGTGTGGGTTACATTTGCTTGGTGATAAATCCTAGGAGGCAAACTGGAAAAAAAACAAACTCCATCATAAACCAGTTGTTAGCAAATGGGATTTGGAAAGAGAGTGTTATCAGCTTTTCACTAAATGAATCACCTGTTATTTACAGACTGATCATCGGCTTAGAGTGAATTACTGATGTTGCTTTTTAAAAATAATTGTTGAATTCTTGTTTTACTTATTTTCACCACTCTTCATAATTGAGCTTTGCAGATCTGGACTAGGAATGTCGGGTGAATGTTCTGAGACTGAAGTCTCTATAATATTCAGATACATTCAGTACTTAGGTGGATTATAAATTTTGATGCCTTTGTCACTGTTCCTTCCTTTCAATGGGATAAACTTTAGAGAATCTTCCTGGTTTCTTTTTCTCTGGAAAAATGTTGAGTTTGAAAAGAAACATTAATGATCCAGGCTATGATTCAGTAAATCACCCAAAGGCATGCTCCAAATCCAGCAGAAATTGAAGTTATACTTTACATTAAGTACCGTGCCTAAGTATTTTACTGAATTCAAGCCCAAAAGGATGAAAAAAAGACAAGCAGTCATAAGAAAGCAAGGCATATCCTTACTAAGAGGTTTACAGATTCCTTTATAAACGCTATTTTTAATATTAGAGCAATAATTATGAATACTTGTTCCTCTCTTTGATTCTCCAGAAAGTACTTAAAAGAGAGAACTTAAACACAATGTAGACAAGAGTTTGAAGCAAATACTTTCCATGCTGGAGATTTATTCTGTCATTTCTTTAGTCAGAGTAAGCAAGAACAGAATTCCTTTGAGATTTCTGTTGTGTAAAATACGTGTGTAGAAATTGGTCACTTTTAGGAGTGTTTAATTTTTACAGTGCTAGACACTTGATCTAAAGCAAGACTTCTTGAGTTTGCAGTGCAGCTGCTGGAAGCCAAATCAACAGACACACACACACACACACACAGACTAAAAGATGGGTTTATTTTTGGAACTTGTTACTTCCAGTCCATCTAAAGACATATTTACAAAAGAAGACAAACCAGAAGCATAGTTTATCTGTCTTGTGACTGCTAGCCCATGGTGCATTAGCATCAAAAGTATCATTGTGTTGGACTTGATAATAGGATTAGCAGAAGTAAGTCAAGAGACACTATGTAGCCAAACTTGCTGAAATTTGTAGGTGTACCTGATGTGCCAGAAGGGACTACTGCACTCTCTGCTGTATCTTCCCTTCTATATGTGAAATGATGCAATCAATCAAGGTGAATCTGGGTGTTAAAAACATTGTTTTCAACAGTTGTGGTAGACAGTATCTCTCTTCCAGACTCCTGGGTATAATGTGTGTCAGTGACCGAATATTTGCAAGTAGTTTTTGCTGGCTGAACAGAACTGATACTCAGTAAACATGTTTTTAAGGTCTTCAAAAAACTAAGTAAGATTTTCCCTTTATTACCTCTCAGAGTTGTGCCAAGGCTTTTGGGAACATCCTCAGGGAATGAACTCTGGACTGTTATGGGTACATAACAGGAAAGACCTTGTCACTGAATACAGTGGATTGTAAACTAACCACCTTCCCATTCCAAGCTTCAATATAAAGGATAAATATAGATGTCTTCTTTACTCAGTTTGCTTAGCAAACTCTGATTCAGACTTGGTCATACGAACACCAGAAAGCTTATTGAAAAGTATTTGTCTGAGTAAAATGAGCAGAATTTACCTCTGCATAGGAACTGTGTTTATAAGACCAAAAATGAAGCCAAATTTAGTCATAACGGGCTACATTTTCTTTTGTTGTTTCATAGTATCCCAAGTGCTTTCAAAGAAATTCTTGAGGTGCAAATAACACCATGACCTAGTCCTTCCTACAGAACATAACTTTAACTAAAAAAACCAACCAAACAAAAAACTCCTAAAATTTCAGGCAGGTTACAAGTACTCTACTTAAAAGCTGTCTATTTTAGTCTGTATTGCTTTTTTTTCTCTAGTTTTTACCTGAATATATGATCTAGTATGTCACGATCAACATACCGTGGTCATAAAGAAACTTCTTCTGACCTGAGAAAGTTTTTTGTGAGCTAAGTATCACAAATGAATAAATTAAATTTGTTGTACCCTTCCTGAAGTGGTTTGCTTTTGCTACACTGCAAATGATCTGCCAGTTATAAGTAGCCAGTAAAATCAGCATAAGCTTTCAGGCTTTGGGAGATAGAAAATAATGGCTCAGGAAATTCTAGTTTATATTAGTTATCCAGTGCATTTATTTGATTAAATCTGCCTAAATTAATTTAGCATGGAATAATGGCATTTGCAAGTCTTACATATGCAAGGCAGGGAGTTAGTGGATTATATAGCCTTTTTTTATAACAACTTTCTAGTGCATATTCTTTTTGTTGGCTCAGAGAAATAAGCGTCTGCTGCTTACCAAAGGCATTTGTGGAGTGGTATTTACCCTATTAGTTTTTGAGGACAAAATGTCACTCCTGGCAAAAACCCCACCAACTTTGGGTCATAGTACAATAGTTCTGTTTAGAGTGGTTTATCTCCATGTTTGCTCTTTTTGTACACTGAAGATTATTTTCAAAACACTTTTTCTTTCCATAATTAGGAAAAATGTTAAAATAATGTAGGTTTTGCTGAGATTATGTGTTATACATATGCATTTGCAAGTATTTTGTGAATATTCCCACACTCCTCATTTCTTTCTTCATTTCATAGAAAATATTGTGGGTTTGTCACATCAGATTGATCCAAACAGAAATTATAGCAACAGCTATCACAAATAAGCAGGAAACATTGAATATGGGACTATATGGGTTCCAGTTAAGACATCAAAATGTAACAGCCTACATGCTGCTGTCTGTATGTGCATTCAGTGTCTAAACTCCTGCTGTAGATTGTGGGGATGTAATCAGTGTGGTCAGTGGAGGCTAGAGAGCCATTCACCTGCTTGCAAAGCTAACTAGATAACTGAACCTCTCTAAGTATGGTGACTAGTTTAGCATCCTAGACAACATCAAGGTGTCTGTGCTTTAGATGAACTTATTCCCACAGTGGTATCACTTGAAAATCCAGGTACTATTCTTTTAGAGCTTTAGTATTTTGTAAAGACCAGAGGATGGAAGGTTTTTTGCCTTGAAGAAACTGGATATTTTGGATTATGTTCTTAGCAATTGCCAGTTACTGTGGCTTCAGAGTTTGGTGCAACTTGAATGTGAGTGGAGAAGACAGTGCAGATACTTCCCCACCTCCTAGTGCAAACTGCAGTTCTCTGAGGACAGCTCAGGTTGGACTGTAGAACTCTTAGGTGTTCCTTGCTGTATCTTCTCTACCAGTAGTTTATATCCCTGTGGGATTCTTGGGAACTAAGTGTGACTTTTTCAGAGGATGTATGCCATTTTTTGACTTTGAATATAGGCAAAAAAAGTATAGTTTAATCCTTTTCACAATTCCCAGTGAAGCTTCAGATTAACTTTCTTATCTTGAACTTAAGAGCCATTATTTTCTAATAGTCTTTCTAGAAGCACTTGCATGAAAAATAAATAGGGTGAGTTTAACTGTTAATATTTCTAATGTTCAGAAAGATTCCTAAAGTACAAGTAATTTCTAAGTAGAATCTGTACACCAAAGAACAAATCGTACTTAGTTTAAAATTTCATTGATTTTTCAAATACAGGATACAAAAAGTCATCCATAATCTGAAATATACTTACATAGGTGCTTAAGAACTTTAGAGATTCTGGTGATAATATAATTCAGGCTAAAGAAACAGTGTTGAATAATGTATTATTGGCTAAAACATGGTACAGTTTCACCTATTTATTATTCAGTTCAGTTCAGTTCTCTTATTGTTAATTCTCATGTATTCGGTGTCCTTAAAGATTTAATAGTATGTCATTCTATTAATGTTATTCTATTGATTTAATAGTATCTCATTCTATTCATTCCTGTCATTCTAATGATTTATATATTCAATGATCATATATTTATTAATTGTGTATTTAATGAGCATTATAAAGTGATTGTAAATTTGGTATTTGTTTTGTTGATAATCCAATATGAACAGCAAAATAGAAGAGAGGAAGAAAGTGTTACACTTCTTTGTACTTTACTGAACTTGACAAGCCATACATGATCCAGCACAAAATAAGGTCAACCCAGAGGAAAACCTGGTCTGCCATTAAGACCTGAGGCAAGGTCAGGTTGTAAAAATTCTGAACACATCTATGCAATGAGCAGTGGATTGTGTGATTCTGACATTTTTCATCTAGAATGAAGAATCCTAAATCAGAATTCAATGTCTCCTCAAGTTATGCCTTTAGTGACTTCACAGATGCCCAAATTTCAGCCACTGTATCCAGGTATTCAGATAATGTAAAATCTTCATAATTTTTTTCTTTATCTGGGCACACATGAACACTTAGCTTTTTCTTGCATTTTCTGACACGATGGATTGTTTATTGCTGCCTTTTTAATGCAAGCTGTAAGTTTCAAGACTTTAGAAATCTGTTACAAGATTTTATCAATTAGTCTCAGTGACCTTGATCCAACAGGAGTTTCATTCTCAAAATACCATCTGGGAAAGCAGTGACATGCACATACAGTAATGTAGTATGGACTGCCTGCAAATGCAAGTGAAAACAGTTGGTATAATGTCTACTGAGAATACCTTAACTAGCAATTATGGGTCTACATCTATACCAAATAGCTGCTTGCATATATCTGTCTGTATAATCTGAATCTGTTGGCAAAAGCTTCAAGTGGGACTGACTAATATGACAGAATGGCATTCTAAGATCTGAATGCAGTTTTTATTGCCTTGTCATCTGACAGCTTTAAAACATTTGTACGTAAGAGTTTTTCTCACATGGAAACTATGTTGGTTGTCAGTGAGGTTTCTGTCTTGGTAGCTTGCTTTGTTTTGTTTCTCAGAGGCAATTGTTCCAGTAGGATCCCTGTGCACTGATCGTTCCCTGAAAGTTACCTTCTTATAAAGGACTGATGCAACAGACCAAGAAAAACCTTGTTCCATACTGCAACTGAACCTGACTAACTTCCTTCTGCTATGCCTATCCTGACAAAAGTCAGTCTTGGAGTTAAAAAAATCTTCATGATAAAAACCAAACCCAGCATTTTCTTTTAAAGGAAATAAATGTAAGAGTTTGTGTGTCTGCCCAATTACATCAATTCTAATAGCCATTCCTTTCTAGGCATAGGAAAATTAATAACTTAGAGACAGAACACTAAGTAATAGCTTGGTGACTTTGTATTTATTCTCATTAATAGCTGCATTTTCCAGATGTTGCTTTTAGTATTGACTGAGGATAAATTGCATGCAGTTAAAGTTGTGTGAGCTAGCAGGAAAAAAATAAGATCCAATTGTGTGTTTCCACTTAGATATTTATTACAAAATAGTTAGAAGTGTGTTAGAAATATTTTTGATTAGGTTTATTTTGCAATGTGAAGATTTGAGATATGAAACCAGTTAGAAGGAAATCAAAGTGGATATAACAAGATCAGAAAAGAACACACGCAAGAGGGCAAAGTATTTTGAAAACTTATTACCTCTCTGTTTCAGCAGGCTTTGCTAGGAAGTGTTGGTCTACAGAACCCTGGCTAATCTTTCATTCCCAAATTTGCTTGTATTCAGCACAAAAGGAGGGACAGCCAAGGACAAGATCTACTTGCTCTTGCATTACGCCTATATTGGACACTCAGAAATTGAGTCCAAATTAATATATAAAATATATTTGCATAGGAGAAGCGCCTGAGTAGAAGTGGTCCATTAATTTCAAACCACTGATTTACATGCTGAAACCAGATTTTTTTCCCTGTTATTACCTCATTTCAGCCCTAAAGACAGTGTTTCCTTCCAACAATTAGTGAAGTGTGAGCCACACTCAAACATGGGATTTGCATTCCCAAACTTGTACTGTAAGGGCAGCCACTGAATGTAGCTGGAGAAGTAAAAGCATGGTAATAAGTTGTTGAAATATATCCATCTCATGACTTCATAGAGCCCACTGTATCTGATATCATATGGGCTAAAAGTTACAACAGCCTGCTATAAATCTGTGATGTTCTGGCAGGGAGGTTTAATAATCCAGAGCACCTGAAATGGAATTGAATTGAGCTCTAAGAACCTCAGTTCTGGTCAGGAAAGGAAAGAAGTATTGATTTTAAATGTCTTCAAACATATCTGCTTACTAAGTTCACACACAGGTTCTGTCAATGGGAACTCAGTCCATTACAGACAGACATTCAGTCTCTACCAAGTTTTAGACGAGTTCAAGTCCATACATTATTACTGTGAACTTCATAGCTTGGACTCATCTGCAGGTCATCTATCTACACAAGAAAAGGCACTAGTAATTTTCCATTATATCTACAGCAAGTCTGAATGTTCTGTGATAACCACAGATCTGGCTTTTGGGCCTTGTAAAATCTGTGGGTGCTAAAAAACATCAGCTGGTAGTAGAACATTTGTTTTTTGGCCTGTTGCCTCAGCAACTTGTACATGGAAGTTAAAGAGAAAAGCATTGTGAGGATGTTTAGTAAGAAAAACTGATAAAGAGGAAGACTGGAAGCTTCCAGAACAGTCTTACGGCCTTCTCAGACTCTTTGGGTTGGCTCTGCTTGCTAATTCACTAAATGTTCACTTTAGAGTTCATGAGTGAACTCAGCTATTTGAACTGAACATTAATTTCTGATTTGTATTTTACTATAAAATCACTGCTGTTAAGAAACTGTTGGGGAGGGAGATATGTCACAACTTGTAATGTCCTCTACTGTCTTATTTTTAAATATTTTGAAGAGGAGGAGGTAGTTCTCTTTCCTACTATTTCATTTGTTGTTTTTTTCCTGTCAAGAACCACAATAGTTTCAGAGTAGAATTGTTTTTGAATACTGGTGGCAAGATACCCCTTGGCAGCTGAAAAACTCAAGGCTTTAAAACTGCTAGTTCACACCATTAGGGCCAATCAGTAAATGGTTGACTTACTTCCTAATACAGAGCTTTGTCTTACTTTTCAGCAGCAATTTTGGATAATATGTTATTCTTGATTTAGCTATTACATGAAGAGAGAACAATACTCTTCACCCTCTTCACCTTCTTCACCTGTGAAAAAAGTTACTCATCATACTCTGGTTCTGTTTCTTTTCCTTGCCTTGCTTTGCTTTGCCTGTCCTAAATTGGTAAAAGAAAATTACTGTTTTCTTTCAGTTCTTTCAGCCTCTTCCAAGAAGGTAAAACTTTCCAGACCTCCTGACCTCCTCACAGTGCTTGTATATTATGATTCATTCTTAATTCGTAGACTGGTGGATCGTGCTTATTATAGAACGGCCCTATTTTTAATAATCCTTTTCACAAGGATTTCCATTTATCTTCATTTTAATTTTACATACTAGCTCAAAACCTTTAGAAAGATCAAGCACTGACAATTCCAGTTTTTTTCCTTCCACTACAGGCGAAGATCCTCCCATCTTAAACCATTAAACAATAGAGTTCTGTTTTACATCCAGTTGACGTTCTTTATGCTCAGGATGTTCCAAGGTTTTATTAGACCCCCACTGTGGAGAAGAAAAAAAAATCTGTTTTATGCAAGGTTGATAATTTCTATTTTACTGTGTGTGTTAAAATTTGATGCCAAAAGATAGTAATCTTTCCTGACCGTTTTTAATTATACCACATTACTTTCTGCAGCAAGTAAATGACATAACAGTCCTCCTTGAAGTTGTCCTTTAGATTTCCCCCACCTACCCACAGCTTTCTATGGTTTGCCAGACATCAGATTGCATAATCATAAAAGCATAAATAAGCTCCATAAATCCTAAGAGGGATGTCAGCCTGTCTATATTTTAATGACAGATGCAAAAAAAAATCACATAAATCATGTTAATGCACAGAAATATATTAGACTGGATCACATCTAATGCCATAATCTTTCTGGGAAATACATAAAACTTTCAGTCGAAGACAGTCTGGATCTGGCTATGGTTATGTTATGATTGTTAGGTGGTATACAGAAGACAGATCTTCCAACAGGGTAAACAGTAAGAGCTGCCAGAGCTTCCATGATCATTCCAATGAACTGAGAGTTAGGAGAAAATGCCCATGTTCCATGCAGAGATGCAGTTTTCTCTTTTATAAGTCATTTAACTGACTGTGCGTCCTTCCAATAATTAAGCAAATAGTGTTTGAAAAAGAGGCCAAAACCAGTTATGTGAACTGTGGAATTCTACTGCTTGATCTGCACAAAAGCCTCTGATTGCTGTTAATGGAAATACAGACCATGGAAGGACCAGTAGTTATGTAACACATTCGTTGGTAAATCAGGTTATGGCTAGTCACAGTGGCTTAAGTTTGGAGGGAATTTTACTTGAATGATTTGTCACATATGACTTCCAACATTCTTATTTGCCAAATAATGTATCTCTGAACAGAATTCCTGCAGAGACTGACAGCTTGTGCTACAGTTCATGCATTGCTTAATTATTTTTAAAAAAATTGTCTTTTTCCTTAAATCCTGAAAAAATTTCCATCTGATGCAGAAACTTATGAGGCTTCATCAATAAATTTAGTGGTTTCTGCTTGGTACAAAAGCAAGAGAAATTCAATTCCTACAGCCACTTAACTTCTGTGCAACAAGTGTGCGTTGGCCACCTGTCTGCAATGAAGCTATTGGACATCAGTCCAACTCTTAACAGCAGTGTCTGCTTTTATGAACTGCTCAGGTCCCAGATTAATGCTGTCTTCCAAGGATCCTTTCCCCTAGCCTGCCTTTAATTCAATATACTTGGTTTTTTGTTTGTTTCTAGCGTAGAGTCTCCTTTCCACAAAAAACCACATGAACGGTCATAATCAGAGCAAGGGAACTTGTTCTAGTCAAATTACATTGCTAAAGTACATAAACCCACTTTGAGATATTTTGATCTGCAAGGTGCCGTCTATACCTCAAGTACTGTGTTATTACTGGCTTGCTTTTCATTTTCACTGCACTCTGTCCATCATGCTCTGTCATGTCCCAAATCAGACTGTTACAGATAAATGCTAGACCCCATTTTTTTCCTGCACTCTGTACTGCCTAGGAATAACTGCCTAGAAGTAACATTGTTGTATTGCTTTACTACATAGTATTATTGCCATAATACACTAGATTTCTATGTTACTGGAGAAGAAGCAGTTGTTTAAGAGACAGATCGCTGTTTTTCATTCAGCTAGTTTTAATACCTGTTTTAGTTTAAAAACAGCAGGTCAAGTGTCTGCATTCAGCCACAAATAAAACTATGTTTAAATAAGATTAAGGCTGTAAATTAAATTTCAGATCTTAAATTCTCTTGGTGTGTTGCAAAACACAAGAAAAAAGAGAGCACACAGCTTAATATACCAAACTGATTGTAAATGCAGCCTTCTATGGAACCATGTGATTTAATAGGGAAACTTTTTAAAAAAAGTTAAGCATGTTCACTTAAAAAAAATGTTTCTTCAAGACAAAAATTCAAAGAACAATAGGATAGTTCCTAAAGCTGAGTGGTTTTGGTTCAAAACTAAAAATCTTGATTGTTCACTGTCTTGTCAGCTTGATTGCCAACTGCCTTGTTGGATCTGTAATTTTGAAACTTCATTAGTTCCTTCTTTTTTGAGGGCTGGGGTCCTTAACTTGACAGTACATGCAGGATATAAAGGGCTCCCCTTTTTATAAACTCAGAGATACTTCAGCAGATTTGTAGGCATCTTGGATTTTGTGTTCTCTGTGAAGTTTGACAAAGAAACAGCTTGTTCTGGGGTTTTGTTTTTTTCTCATTTCAAAAATCACTTTTTTATCAAAAACAAACCCTTTGAACAAAAAAAGTCTTTTCATTTAAAGACTTGCCTTTCCAGCAAAGGCGGTCACAAAGACATTTTTCAATCAACTATATTATAGTCATAACAGACTGTGAAAATAAATATATTTTTGCCACTTAAACAGTGTGTTACCTTGTTCCACTGTTTTCCAGTGAGGTCTTAGTGTTATTTAATCTTACCACTTCTGTTCTTCAGTGAGTAAAGACAACCTATCAAAATGAAAGGACTTTTATTTCCTCTATTTGAATGAATGCTTTGGTGCAGTTTCTGTTCCACTAAAATGCATTATAAATACATAAATTCCTCAAATATGAGTGACCTGTATTGCTCTCGAATTATTTTCCAGTGCACCCAGTTAGATCAGGGCAGCAGACTGGTTAAGGTTTGGTTGGGAAGTAGAGGAGTAAAAACTCAACACCTCTAGTGCCCCCAAAAACTGAGATACAGTTTTAGCAAGAAAGTAGAAAATAGTTCAAAATTGCATTATCTATCAAAGTTGAAACTATAGGAAGGGTTGAGTGTCTTCCTCAGTCATTAGGCCAAATTTTCACATCTGTATTAAGGCAAATTCTAAAAGATGTAAGAGATGACAAAGACTGATCCTGATGGTTATGTTCACTTGTCATTTAGTTAATTCATCCACATAGTCTGCTACAATGGAGACTCTTAACAGACTCAGGGGTGTGATTAGCTGCAGAGGCTCATGACCAACACGCTGTCATGTGCAGTTTCCCCTTCTTTCAAGACAGCACTCTGTGCAATTATTCTGCCTGGAAAGAAGGTAGGGACACTTTCTTTACTTGCCTAATTGCTTCAGGAAGCAGATGTGTAAGTGACTTCAGAACTTGTTTCCTCTCTGACTTTCCCAAAACTCCCACCACGTAACTAAAGCCACAAAACTGCCAGAAGGTAATGAGAAAGTTGTTAATCTCATTGATCTCCTGTTTGGCTAAATAAAGGTCCTTCAGCTTAAGTGACTTACAAATTTAGCATTATTACAATTTCTAATCAGGTTTAGAAAGCAGTCTAAGATCATTTTTAGGATATGATTTTTAGTTCCTATGAGCTGACACTACAGAGAACCAGCAAAGCCAAAAATATCAGTATAAATGTCAGTGGTTTGAAAGGTCAGTTCTCTCCATTTCCCTACCAACATCACTAGTATGAAACAGTGACTACTAATGTAGTAACACATCCTGTAGTTCGTCTCTTTAACTAAACAGTCCAACATAATAATAGCAAACAACTGTAGGAGGGGATGGTTTAGTTTCAGCAGACATGAAGCCTCATTTTATTCAGAGCAGTGCAAATGGGATGACTCTGCTGCAGTTAGAACGGCAATGTCACTGAAAGTCTCATGAGGAGAGATGCAAATCAGGCCAGGAGGGTTTATTTTAATTTTCACTTAATTTTCCCTTAAATGGGGACATTAGCTGTACATGGGGTTGTTACCTCTCTTGGAAGCACACTCATTTCTTAAGGTAGTTAGTATGTATTATATCAGTCTGCTGAATCAGTCATAATAGGACAGTCCACATCAATCCAGCTGCTATTGCGTAGCTGGAATACTTTGACTTTGTCAGCACAAGGGCTCCTCTACTCCACTTGTATTGCCAGTTGAAAACCGGAAGAAAGTATTTTCCCTTTATTACTTTACATACAACTTAATTGTCTCCAGATGATGTGTTTTGCACATTGAAACATAGTTATATTCAGAAACATTGAATATTCATGAATACCTTCACACATGTCTGAGAATACATCCCACAGTTAGTCATAGTGCTAGCTGTAAGGATGTCAATACACTTATCAAAATGAGCCTGTTTGACTTCTATTTGTGACTGTAGAGCATCCCCTGTCCACAGAAAGGCTAGAGGAAAAATGCCTTGCTTCAGATCTTTTTAATCCCCATATAATTGCGTAAGAAATTTTGTGAGTCAGAGAACTATATTTAAGCTTAGTTTACCTGTTTTTAATACATGCTTTTATTGGAACCTTGTGCAATGTTATTATAGTCTCTGTTATTCATCCTCAGTGTTGGTTCCACACACAGTCCCTGTTCTCTTTCCAGTCCTTTCTTTGCAGTCTTTCTCTTCTGTCAGTAGCTGATCTTGACTGCGTATTTCTCAATTTTTTTCTTAGATATCATTCTTCAGTCTCAAATGCTGCTGGACGTTTCTTTGTAATGTTGATTTCTCATCTCTCTCCTCTTCCACCTTCTCTTCTTAACTATAGCAGCCAAAGGCATAAACTGGAAGCTTTATGAGGAGAATAATCAAGGAATAAAAGCTGTAAATCCTTCAGTGAATTTGCAGGCTAGACTCTGAAAATACAGTGACTCCAAACCCAAGCTGAGAGTTCTTAGGAGCACCCAATTGAACAGTACAATGAATAGGAGAGAGAGTTTGATTCCTAGCTTGAATAAGCTTGGAAAGGTGTCATGTCTTGTCCGTGCAGGATTTCAGAGACCATTTCAGGGGTAATTTGTCCAGTCACGGTATCCATACTGCAGGATACTGAAAGATACCAAAAGGCAGGAGCAACTAGGTGTTTGATCCTAAAGCTAGTGGAGTATATTTTCAGCATTAATTCAGTGCTTTTCTAACTAAGAAGGTTTCCTTAGTCAAGGCTGTGAGTTTTCTTCCTCAAAGTTCATTTGAGTTTTTAAAATAAAACTTAATACAAGTGTCATAACACCAACGCTGTGGATCTGATTGACCAATGCTCAGTCTCTTTTTCAGTCTATATTTTGTGCCAATTTTACTTCCTCAGGATGTCATTGTGGAGACTTAAGCAACCTACAAAGTCTTATATGTGAAAGAGTCTGATGTCAGCTAGTGGAGGGAGACAGCGTGATTTCATTGCTTACATTCAGGGAAGCTAGCCAGGAACTCCAGGGCTCGAACCCTGGCTCTACTTCTGGGAGGGCTGTTGCAGTCTGGACAGATCAATGCAAGCAGAACAAAAAGTTTCGTCAGAGAGGTGGTTGTGATAGTGTCTAGTAGAGGACTATGGAATACAACAAGGAGCTTTACAGACTTGCATAGTATAGGATGTGGAACTGAAAAAAAGGTGGTGTTGTTCAACTGACCAGTTGAAATAGTTGCATTTTTCTAAATGAAAAGGCACTACCAAAACCCTTTTTATCAGTTTAAATTTTGCATCTAGACCTTTTGTCTTTTGTTTTGTTTGTTGGTCTCTGTGTTTTAGTCATGGAAATCCTGACATTGGATTAACACTCCTTTTCCTTGCAACTGATTGACAACTTTAAAGATTCCTCCCCTTCGTTCTGCAAACTGTACTTGCCATTGTGTGATTGCAAGGTACATATGTAGAATACAAACAAAAAGAAGATACCCATTACTTAGGTGCAAGGGAGAACCTGTGTCTTCTCCTCTGTGTTATCTTTATCAAAATGAACACACATGTATGAGGCAAAATTACTAGTATTTTAAGGGTACTTGCTATGGGACTGTACTGCAGTTATTCTCAAATGTGACCCAAGGCAAGCAGGTTTGTAAATACACAGGCTTTCCCACTCTTCTTTAGTCTCTGTTTGCTCCTTATGACTGTTGAAAACAAGTACAACTAAAAGCCCTTGCGGACTTCATTAATTGTGCCAGTGGTTGATTGGTTTGTCACAGAAGGTTTTATAACAATAGGCAGATTTAATCAGCAACAGCTCTGGTTGCAATAGCTTCACAACCTCATGGGAGCTTCGTGCACTGAGCTTCCTTTAACATTATTTTCAAGTCATCAAACAACATTTAATCTTTCCAAATTAAAAAAAACCCAAAGCATACAATGTATTATATGTAGAAACAATAACAGAACTGTCTTCACATAAGCAATAATAAGTATGTTTCCATATTAGGTGACTGAATGTCAGCATTACCCTTTCCTGTGATGCTCATTGTCTGGTGAAGTTAAATATTTAGAATCTGTTTTATTTGAACAGTACTGACAAAAACAGTCCTTTGAATTTTCTCCCTTGGTTGTAGAGAGCTTTGAAATAAATAAGACCTGAGGTAGATGTGCGTGTCTGTGTGGGGAGACAAGACCGGGGCAGGTCTGAAAGGGCTGGAAATATTTGTGGAAAACAAGCTAAGCAAACACCTTGAAAAATAAAACTTTCTGAAACCTGTTCTTTACCCACACAATAGATTGTTGGAAAGTATTTGTGCAAGGCCTATTCCATTGATACAGGTCATTTGTGTGACATGTTAAACATTTAAAACTAATGATCTTTTGAAAATTTAAACAAATCATGCCTTGTAAAGGATTAAGAATCGTTAGTCACACTTTAAAACTCATTTTACTGGTTCAAAAATCTTTGAATTTGCTACCATGCATCATATAAGAAGCCTTTAAAATTGTTCTGAATATTCTTGGGACTGAGTTTTCTGCTGGTGATCCCTACTGTGTACAGTGGAATGGTTCCAACTTAAAGCAGCAGAAATTCTGATCTGGAATTTTTAATATGATAGTGGGTCTTCATTATTCAAAAGCGTGAGGATGTTTCACTATCACACCATATTTAGCATTAACTACACTTCAGAGAACTACTTCTTTTTGAAAACAGAGTTGAAAATGGAGTGGAATTGGCATTTTTATTTTTAATTCAGATTGCACTTGTTTTTCTTCAAAGTTTGAAGGTAAAACCAAGCCAGTGATTTGGCTTTGCTCTTGAAACCAAAGCATGGGCTGAGCTGTTCAACCATGGCCATATGAGAAAAGAGCAACATAAAGGTATATTAAAAGTTGTTGGAGCCAAAAGAATTAGTATTAGAATATTCTCACTGCTTTTTACTCTTCTTTGGCTCATCCTCTTTATTGAACACTAAACTTTGCCAAAATCAGTAAACAGACTTCTATCTGATTCCTTTGCATCTCCTGTTATGAATACTGACATACTACGTGCTTTATAAATGGTGTGCTTTGGATATAATGTGCTAGGGAGCAAAGTGCTGTTCAGCAGTTAATTGAAGATGAGCCTTTGGATTTGTGCAGGGTTAAAACAGTGCAGTTACCTTTTGACTGGGCTTCATGTTCATGTTGCTGAGTCTCATACTGAGGATGAAAGTTAATGCAATCTGGGACCAGTGTGACTCAACAGATGATAGCACTTTACTGAATCTGCTTGTTGCTCTATTATAAACTTCTCATTGCACAACACAATTCTTGTAATTAGAGACAGAAACAATAATACACATACTCATTTTCCACTTGCTTCTTGCCTTCTTTTTGACAAGAAAAAGAAGATCAAGCCAGTAGAAAAGTGGCCAGTTTTGATTCATCTGTCATAAATGAGCTTTTAAGAGTGTAACTATGTTCTTAGTGTTACTACAATCTTATAATATTGGGATTGTTTAAACCAAGTAGGTTTTAAGGGTGAGAGGCAGTGATGGTAGCATAGAAATTTTCACTATGGCTGTCAAAGTAACACTCCTTGAAACACTGAGGAAAAAAGAAGAATTTCTCTTTCAGCAGTCTGTTAATCTTTGTATTTCTGCTCAGTGTTAGAGGGACAAATCCTTACCATTCTGTAATGCCCATCCAGTCTGCTATGAACTAGACAGAGGTGCATACAGTACTGACCATTTTGTAAGATACTCTGAGACATATGAAGGAGAACTACCTAAATGCAAAATAACATCTTAATTTTTTAACATATCTGCACATTTTTTTAACTGCGCACCTCAGATCACATTCCAGAAGTCCTCTTGGCTTCTGCTGGCTTCTGCAACTGTAGTTAGGGTTCTGTCTGTAAGGTGGTTGGAAAAGAGTTGGTACTTAAAAAATTAAGTATATGTGGAGTATAGTCACCTCAGGCAGGAGTTAAGCAATAAGTCTGGAAAACACTTCATGTTGCCAAGAGCATTAGCAGTGTGGACCACTGGTAGGAACAAGACACAGGCTGCAGCCAGAGATGCCACTGTATACCTCTGAAAGGAAAATTACTTGGGTGCCTAAGGTCAGGTATCCAAAGTCATATCCATGCACTGATGTAAGTATTTCAGTTTCCCAAATGGTGAAGAGAGATGTTTTCTGTTTCACTTTGGGGAAGTGCTGGATTGATAAACATCCCTGTAAACTGACTGGGTTATTCAAGTGTCAAAGTATTAGTTTAGGTACCTGTTGGCCTATTTTGTTTTCTTAATTTTTAGTAGAGCTATTCAAACAAATATCCTCAGCTAACCTGGCAAAGACTTTCATTTTCACAGCTCTGTGGAAAAAGTGAACCAGCTTTCTTTTCATTTCAAATCTTTCTTTAAAAATGTGAGATTTTTCCACTGGCAGGAGACTAACATTTGCTGGTCAATATACTCATAAAGCAAGAACGGTAGATTTGCGCAATTTGGTATAATGAATGAGCCTTCAGATTGCTATAGCAAACTGGACAGCTAGCCACTGTGTTTGGGAAAAGTCAGTGATTTTCATTTGCTGTAATTTTGGGTGGTGCCTTTTTTGTTTGGTTGTTTTTGCAATTTGAACACAATGGTGCTGCTCTGCTCTGGCGTGAGGCAGCCATATGTAGCAATAATAGGTACCGATATTTCTTCTTATGTAGGAAAACTAGATTTCATCCCATTTGGCAAATAACTGCTTTCAGATGTATCCTAACAAGATGGGACAGTCTTTTGCACAGTATCCCTGCTGACTTCATGGAAGTAAAGTTAACACAGTCAAACAAGAGCACCTGAAGGTGATAATCTATGCTCTTTCCATTAATTGAACAAAAGGGGGATAAGGGACCTTGTGAAGCCTGATGCCATATGATTGACCACTTGGCTTTAAATGATTTTTATTTTGTTCAAAGGTTGTATTTAAAGATACATTGTAGAGGGTAGGGTGTAAACAGCCCTTGGATCATGTTTGGCACTTTGCAAAGGCTTGCTGTCACTTTCACACACTGTTGTTAATGATTAACAAAAATATGCTGGTCTGGGTTCACTGCTCTCTCACATTTCATAGAGGATATTATAAAATGTTTGACTTGGGACATTCAGGATACAAATGTTGTCTAACGCAAAATTTACCTTTGAAATAATACGGATCTATAACCTAATGTATACTAACCTCATATTTCTCTGTCATTTATCTACAGCCATAGTAAATGCTAATATTATAACATTTTGAATCAGATTGTGTCATGTTTGTAAATGAAGATTAATTTTTACATAAGTTTTCATGAAGTCAGTAGACAGATCTCACACTACTGTTTTATTCAATTTAAATAAGAATGGCAAAATGTGAAATTACATTTTGTTTAAAAGAAATAGCTAGTTTGATCCCTTAATCTGTTGAATGGCAGTGTGAGAACTCAGTGAGGAGAAGGAGGATCATAAATGAACAGTTGAATAATTTAAATTAGTTATAATTCTGAGAGAAGTGAAATTTGAATACTTGCATAATATTTCTCATCTCTTTAACCAAGAAGTTGGGCTAAAATAACCAAACAAGCAGCAAAGAAATAACCGAACAATGCTAAAATAGCAATGTTTTGTGGCAAAACAGTTCTTTTAAAAAAAAATATTGTGATTACAGTATTTCTCACAGTACTCCTAGTATTTAAAATACTAAGAAAATAAAGAATTGCAGAGGTGGGTGCAAAACTTTCCCTAAACCAGAAACTTAAAAAAAAATCCATTAATTGGATTCTGATTAAAGAGCAAGTCATCCCATTCCATTTCAGACCTCTGTCTTAGAGCCCCCCAAAATTTCACCTGTTGTTAGAACGAGAATTTGTTTATTACAGAAATCTTGATGTGACATAGGGTTACTTAGTTACTCGAACCCGGGGTAAGAGTTGAGAAAATCTTGGTACATGCTGGTAGATTAAATTGAATGTGATAATGTTCTTTTCAGGTAAAGCTAAATGGGAACTGATGGTCTCTGTGTTTTGGATCTTTTTCTCCATGGGCTGAGTGCATTTCCAGATGGTTTTTCTTGAGTCTTGCAGTATCTTTGCATATGAAACCACATAGATAAATGAGAGCATCTGTATGTGATTTATCCTTTTTTTGTTCAGTGGAGTAAAGTACATAAATTAATCATTCAGACTGTGTTGAAGTTATGAGCTTTTTGTTTAGCCACAATCATCTACCCAAGCTCCAAAAGTGCAAAATAGAGTACAGCTATACATCGAGAGCTCTCTGAAAATGCACAAAAGGGGCCTGCAATATTTGATTCCCACAAGTTTTTTCACAAACAAGAAAAAATATGGTTAGGAATGCTGCCAGCTTTCTCCAGTCCTTGAGAACCCTCATGCTGATGGGTATCTGAACCTAATGTAAATCAAAACACGTGGCGCCAGATGAGTATTTGTACTATAATTTAGTCCTAGGTTTTGGTTGCCATTTAGGTGTTGGGTCTAAGGTTGAGTGTTTATTACTATTACTTATATGCTTATAAGCAGGACTTGGTCCATAAAGAAGTATTAGGTTTAACTGGAAACATACGTGCATGTGAATAAATTCAGCTGAGACTGAATTGTCCATTGAATTTAGTGGGTATTTTTCCATGGATTTCTACTGAAGGAGGACTGGGCCACATAAATACTCCTTGTTTGATTCAGGTTAATGAATAGTCTTTATGAGAAGGTAGTAGCATGAGCAAATTACTTCTTGCCTTTTTTTAGTAACACTGAGCTGCACAAAAGCTGGAAAACCTGAAAGAGTATGAAGCCGTGGAGTTACACCTCTCCTTCACTAGAACAAAACAATTTGGGGATTTTTTGACATTTTTATTAGCTGGGCTTATAGCAGGAGCAGACATGATGGATTCTGGGTGATGAAATTCGTCAGATACAGCTAAAGAACCTTCTAGTTTTCATTGAAGGTGCATGTTTTTTGGAGTTATAAATAATGGGACCACTTCTCTAATGGACCATTTTGCCATTTAGTCAACATAAACTCCTCTGCAGGGAAAGCATAGCTTGAATAGAAATCATCCCTCGTTCCACTGCCTTTCTAAAGGTAACATTTTGGTCATATGTGGAAATACAATTTGGTGTAATCTAAGTGGAAATCCATTCAGTGAAACTTGAAGACTATGAAAACTAGTTAAAAATGTAAAAACATATTGTGATCAGTTTCCTTGGGGCATACTAACTTTACTGGTTCAAGGAGGGTTCATCCTAAGCAAATTAATCAAATTCTTATTCTCATGAAATGTGAATTTCTTGGAGGGTTTTATGGTTGTCAATAGGATGACTATTTAGCCATACTAATTATGATGGTATTGAAATTAACTAGCACAAAGCTTCTGTAAATCAGTATTTGAAGTGATCTAAAGGGGTGCTTAAGTTAGGCCCTATTAGCTGGGACAGACAGGTGATTTGAATAACATTCTGATTAGCAGAAATTGTCATACAATGTAAGTCTCTCTATAGTGAAATTTGGACATGATTATATTCTGACTGTATATCCTCCCAGAAATGTGGTAGAACTGTAATATTAACTGTCTGTAATGTTACACTGTATTCCTCTAGAACACGCATATCACTTTTTGAAACATTTTTGTTCACAGGTTTCTCATTACCTTATTTCTATAGAGGACACTGAGCTTCAAGCCTTAGTAAAAGATCCATTTACCCTGAAAAACAGGCTTTCTATATTGTTCTTTCATGGCCTATTTATCGTAATGAGAAAAGGAGGGAGAAGGAACCAACTGAAAACAGAATTTCTTGGAATGGATTCTGTTTGTCATATATAGATTGTAGGGTTAAGGAAATTGAAAGGAAATGTTTGTATAGTGGCAGGAAATGTTAAAGTACCATACAGATGCCTTTGTAATTTTCTGCAGATTTGACAAGTTGTTTCTGCAGAACACATTGAAATTTAGACATAAATACAGCGATTTACATTTACACTAAAACCCCCAACTCAAATCATTTTTAATCATGAAATTCCACATGTTGGAAGAAGTTGTGATGAGACACAGCAGAAAAACTGCCAGAATTTCTGAAACAAGGGGCCAAAACTTCTCCTGTTACAATACTAACAAGGTGATTATCGTAACTTACATAACACGGCACTTGGTGTTTTAGATGCACAGCAGAAAAATGCACAGTTTCATACATTATGCGGGATGCCCTTTCCAGAAAAGTCACTGCTTTTCTCCTCTAGGATATTCCCTAATAAACATTGATTAACAGTTTGGGTAGTCCTTCAGAGATCAGTAAATGGAGTCTTTCATAAATAAGGATCTACAGTGCTATTACTACTGAGGTATTTTTCTGTTCATTTAAATTAACTCAGTTCACTGAAATGCAGGTTGTCTTCTTAGGGATAACTGACAAAAAGAATTGATTGCAGATTTGACATAAAATATGAAACTTATCCACAGGGTTTGTCATTAGCTGAAGTATGTTTCTCATTGACAGAAGATGCAGCATTTCAGCTGGTTGTTTTTAATGAACTGTAAAGGAATCTTGAACTAGAACATAAAAAAATGCATTTAGTAATTAATCTTTAAAGTAAAAAGGGAAGAAACAGAATAGCACTGTGACACAGGAAGAGTAACATATATTATATCTAAAGTAGTTTTTTAAATTCACTCATAGTTGTAAGCAAGAGTTTTACTTTGTCATTCAAAAATGGTGGTACAAAAGCTGTTGGTGTAAAACAGAGCAAAAAGGTATACTTTCTTACAGGATTGAAATGTCTGTGTTGGATCACCAATTCTTATGAACCTAAAATAAAACATAGTTTTGGGTAGAAACTCCAGAAATGTTTATTAACCTGAAATAAATTATCCCAGCTGAGCTATAGTATGGCTGACTAACATGGTAGACTATGCAGAAAGGATTTTTCAGTCATTTTTAAGTATTTTTTTCACTAAGATGCTTGGAAAACATTTTTTTTCTTTTTTTTTTTTTTTTTCCAACAAGACAAAACTGAAGGAACTAAATAAAAGAACAATAGTGTAAGCACATTCCTTGAAAAGAAGAAGCTGGAGTGTCAATGCTTTTCTGTTCCCAAAGGAAATATTATTGTAGTAATACATGCCATAGAAAGTTGATGCATTTTAATAAGTCAGGTACTTATGCTACTTTTATTGTGGCATAGATCTTTTTCCATACTGTTCACTTTATGAACTTCTGGCATCCGTCTGTTATGGTTCCAGTACATAGTTGTCGTCAGTTTGTTTGGACAAACTGTCAGGCATTTTCTAAGTTAATGACATTTATCACTGGTTCTCCTGGGAAATGAGCATTTGTTGACCATGACTCCTCTGACATTACAAAGACAATTATTTGCAGTGATACAGTAGTTCTTGTGATAAGAGCTCTTAGCACCACAGGGCTACAATTGCATCTTTCCACTACTCCTGTTGTAAATAATTGAACAAAAAGTTTGAAAGGGAATGAGTGGCCCCCTCAGAAAGCATATTATGCAGAGAACTAATATTCTGGCTCTGGCAGACAGGATTATCGATAAGCACATTAGAGCAGTTTTCTTTGAGGTAGCAACAGTGTTCTAGCGGGGAAAACAAACGAAATAGTAATGGTGGCACAAATGGTCACGTGAAAAGTGTACAAAACATAAGACTTCAGAAATTGCTCTCTTGGGCAGTCACAAGGCAGATTGCCTGGTAGCTGATCTGAAAGTAATTAGCCATCGTATAAGAGAGAAAAATTATACGCTATTCTGCACTTTTGTTGAATAAAGTGAATGAACTGGGTTCAGCAGATTTGTAATAAGACTTAGTCATTTGTCTCATAGAGAACTGACAGGCATGGTGTCCATCATTTTAATTATTTTTTCTTTTTTTTTCTAATTTGTCAAAAATAGTCTAGATTTTATCTGACTACTAATTTAGGCCTAATAATAAGTTTTCTTGTTACAATTTCTTGTTTTTCTTGTTACAATTTCCCATCTGTAGGGGAAGGCTAAGAAATTAAAAGTTCCAAGAAGGTGAAAGTCCTTCCTTTTTATCTTTAAACTTTTCTTTGAGTACTGTCACTGTCTGCTTTGTTTCCATCCCCACTTAAAATGCAAAGTTCAACCAGTCTTCTGATGGTGCCTCCTAAAGCTATAAGTCACATTTTCAGCCCTCCTGTGACATGTTTCCCATAATGCTGCTTTTCTGTACTTCTGAGGTTTGAAACCAGACATAAGGCAGAAAAAGGACCAGAACAAACCGGACCTAGCACAAAAGACAGAAATTTCTAGCTTGAGCAGCAGCTTGTAGAAAGCCTTGCCTCCGCAAGTCCATCAGTAAAGACCAGTTATATAAGTCCGTCACAGCAGCTCCTAAATCACCACAACTCAGGCGACTGCACTGGCCTGTGAGTCAGCAGTGCAGTCCTCTGCTGCTTGTTTCAATCAGTAGAAGTTAGAGCTTCACAGAAATTAGGGAGCGTATCTTATGCTCACAGCTGAAACAGTCCGCATCTGCTTCTGCACAGGGAATTTTCCATCACACCCTCTCCGTTCTGTTACATTTTGTCTGCCTGGATGACCTGATTATGCAGTCTTTATATGCCAATGTATTTTCTAAACAAAACTGGAAGCATGAAAATGTATTGCTCCTCTGGGTTTGGGAGAGATAATAAAACCTGCACATCTGCCAGATTGTGTTGCTGGTTACAAGGATGTAAAACAAAAGAAGGTCACAGTAGCTAATGGCATGGTCCCAAGGTTTATCAGTATGAAAGAGAAATTAATTTAGTGGAGTTTAAAGACAAATAACTATTTCCTCCCTCTCACTGCAGCTGTTTCACTGTTTTCTCTTTTTTACTTGATTATATACAAAATGCAAAAAGTGAATAACTAAGCTAAGTTCCAGGGTTGTCATACCTTGTTACTTGATAATCACCATAGTCCAGATTCACCGAGAGAAAGATTTATTTTGGTTACTCTGAGAGGATGTTGGCGACAGATTTCTTATTTGTGAAACCATAGCTATTTCTGTGAAGGTTTCAATGTGCAAATAATTACCTATTTACCTTTTTTAAAGGAATATTTCTCTCCCCACTATGCTGATTCTCTAAGTACAGTTTATCATCTAAATATGGCACTTTGAGAGCTATTCAATCTCTGTTTATGTCAGTGGATTGACTAAGACAAAAACATACAAAATCAATCAACTGATCTAAATGTCCTGTCCAAATACTATGTGAAACAAAAGGGGAAAAAAAGTCAGCCAAACATGTCTATCTGGGTCTTATAATCATGTTAGCAAGTGATATTCTTAGTTTTTAAACCTTTTACATGGTTCAGAACAAAGCATACTGTTTTGTAAACCAGGACATTGTATAGATGGAATTATGTGCCATTTAAAATATGAAGGTGTTTAACTTCCTAGAGCCTTTTCTCCCGCAACAAAAGTTTTACTGAGTCTGGACATGAAATTCTAGAACTTGAAATTTTCTTATGAGTAATTTGTGTGTTTGTAGAGTGCTTAACATTCTTGTTTTTCAAATATTTCTTTTTTTTTTTTTTTTTCCCAATGGATTCTTTGGGAATTACACAGAAGCTGTATTATTGACCATCTAAATTTCACATGATAAGAGACTGACTGTAAAATCCCATGAGAAATAATGACTTGACTAAATAGTCTGTCTCATTTATTACCTCTGCATGGTCACATGTACCAATTGAGTAGTGACCAAAAATCCTCAGCAGAGGTGTTATTTTAATGACTGGTGAAAACTGACAGGTGTTCTCAGGCCCTGTGGTTTCTGCTCTTTCACTGCTGCCTCATAATTTCATATAAAGGCTAGGAATGCATAGATACGTAAGTTTTTTGCACCTTCAGAAAGATCTAGGGCATACTGATAATATGAGATAAAAAGATATTAAATTTTCTTGTGGGTCTTTGCTCTCCAGAGCAAATGATACATTGCCAGTACCAAAATCAACAGAAAAGAATGTGGAAGAATTTTCACTGTGTTAAGAGGTTGCTCCAAAACTGGAAAGAAAGAGCAGAAATATAAAAATCTAAATGAATATCTAGGTGAACAATCCATTTAAGGAATCCTAAGATGCTGGATTTTTACTGTTCCCTCTGAAAAGAATCAGTAGTTTAGGGACTGTGGAGTGAAAGAGGATTTTTGAAGGTCATAGAGAAAGTATTTGTTTATGCATAGATCACGTATAGGAAAGAGGGTGTTCAAGATATTATTAGGACTATAATATGAAACAGCTGCATGGAAAGGAAACTAAAGCTTCTAACAGTATATGACCTAAACCAATGTAGCTGGCATTTGAGCTATAGCAAGACTCTTCAAACACAATCCTTATACACAATCAAAGATATAAAAACTGTTTGATAAATCTAGTAGGCCCTTTCAGTCTAGCTTCTTCATTATTTTTCCTTTTCTGTCCAAAAAGCATCGTCATGTGATCAAGAACTTCAGTCAGCCCTGGAGGAAGCAAAACAGCCCCAGAAAGACAATGTGTTCATTCCAGAGTGTGCTCAGGGTGGCCTCTACAAACCAGTGCAGTGCCATCCTTCCACGGGCTACTGCTGGTGTGTTCTGGTGGATACGGGACGTCCCATCCCTGGTACATCAACAAGGTAAGGGACTGCACATTCGTGCTCAGAAGTTGCAGTGAGAAGATGCCTTAATGTCCATGCACTAACAAGTAGATTTCTATTGCTGGTGGAATTATGTCATATAGGTTTTTTCCATTATAAAGTGAAATATTTTAGGAGACATCAAAAGTTAAGGCTAGATGGCCATAGACTCTTTCACTGCAGTGTCACAGGCAGTTTTCTGTCCTAGTCCTCTTCTTTGCTTTTATTTTGTGCTGGGAAACGAAGGCTTGGAGCAGATAATCCCAGAGGAAATCTCACACTCAGCCTGAATATAAAAGAACCAAGTAAGATAGTCAATGATAGAAACCACTTCCAACCTCAGAAATGTTCAGTTCCTTTTCCAGCAACCTCTTAAACTATTTCATATGACAGGCTTTGATGGAACAACTGCTCAGGAACCCATAGAGAGGAAATATCATTTTAGTGTGTTATTAATAGAAGCTTGGAGTTCAGTCATCTCAGCTGAGCCAGATACATGGTAAAGTGTTATAAGCCACATAGAGCAGATGTAGGCAAGGCACATATAAGGTTCCAAAGGATGTTATTTAGGTTGCTTATTGCGGTTTGGCCCTTGTAGAAATGCTATAGGAACTCATACAAAACTGGCAGGCAATATGGGTATCTTGATGTGATCATAACTCTTTTCAAGCTTAAGCAAAATAATTTTTTATCATTTACATAAGGTTTGTGAAAGAAACACACATTATAAGCCACTTACTGTAAAATACTATACTATTAGGGAGTGTTTTTTCACATATTCTTCAAGTGCTGATTTAATGTCAGCTGTTTATACCATTGTCTAGACCATGACAATTACAGTACCATTTGAAGTGGACTCAATGAGCCTAGATGTTTCTTCCAACCTTAAGCATTCTATAATTCTTTGACGTAAAGTTACTGTTGATCTACTGTTTCTGACAAGTAGAGGTCTGTAAACTGTCAAAACAAAATAGTCCAAATTGGCTCCTGAAACTGTAGGATCAGTACACACATTGTGTTAGGATCTAGAGATGTCCTCTAGAGATTCCAGAGGCTCCCTTTTATGCTTCTGCTCTGTTCTCCATTCCTAGGTTTGCTCACTACTTCTCCCTTTTAGTGCTAATCCTTCTTTGAATTATAGTTTAAATAATTTTATTTCTTATTCCCTAATTTGACTCCAAATCATCTTCTTGTGCTCATCAAGCAATAAGGCTTCTGCTGTGGTTTTGGTTTTGTTGGATTTTGTTAATTAGTGAGCTTTTCTTGGTGGTGGTTTTGTTTTGTTTTTCTTTTAGGTTTGGTGGGTTTTTTTGTATTTTTTATTAGTATCATTTTATTATAGAGTCATAGAGAAGCTGAGATAGGCACGGACCTCTGGAGATCCTCTGGTCCAACCTCTCTACTCAAAGCAATGTCATCTGGAGTAGATTGCTCAGGATTATGTCCAGTTGGTTCTGAGCATCTCTAAAGATGGAGAATCCACAGCCTCTCTGCGCAACCTGCTTTAGTGTTTGATCTTCATTATGATTAAAAATATATTTTTTCCCTACAATTACACAAAATTTCCTGTATTTCATTTTGTGCCCATTGCCTCTATTCCTGCCACTGGACATCACCAAGAAAAATCTGACTCCCGTTTTTTGATTTTCCTCCTTTTCCTCCCTGAGCCTTCTCTTCCCCAGAGTAATCAGTGTCAGTATCCTTTCCTTATCATGTCAAATGTTCCAGTCCCTTGATCATATTCATGGCCCTTTGCTAGACCCACTTCCAGTATGTCCACATCTGCCTTGTTTGAAGAGCTCAGAGCTGGACATAGAATTGCAGATATGTCTCCTTCTCTCAGTGTGAATGAGAGGGGAAGGATCACCCTCCTTGACCTAATGGCAGTACTCTTTCTAATGCAGCCCTGGAGGCTGTTGGCCTTCTTTGCTGCATGGGCACGTTGCTGCCTCATACTCAGCTTAGCATCCATCAGAAATTCCAGGTTCTTGCTTCAAATTTGCTTTCCAGCTGGTTTGCCCCATCCCATGCTGGTGCAGGGGACTAATCTTCTCCAGGTGCAACAATTTTGCATTTGCCTTTTTTGAAGTTCATGAGATTCCTGCCAGCCCATTTCTGCAGCCAGCTGAAATCCCTCTAAATGGCAGCACAATTGTTTTGTGTGTCAGCCACTAGTCCCAGTTATGTATCATCTGCAAATTGCTAAAGTTTTCTGTGTCTCAGTATCCAGGTCATTAATTAAGATGTAAGCCTGGCTGGTTTGTTTGTCTCTTTCTTGCCCTTCTTGAAGGCAGAAGGGACATTTGCTTTCTTCCAGTCCCCTTATACAGTCAGTGCAACCTTTCAGATATAGTTGAGACTGTGCCACAATGACATCAGCCTACTCCCTCAGCAGTGGTGGGTGCATCCCATCAGGTCCCATGTGTACGTCCAGTTTGTTCAAATAACCCCTTCTCGACCCAGGGTAAATCTTCCTTGCTCTAGATTTTACTATTGGTCTCAGGGACCTGGAATTCCTGAAGACTGGTCTTGAAAATAAAGACCAAGGAGAAGGTGGCATTAAGTACTTCTTCCTTCCCTATGTCCTTTGTTACAAGCTCTCCTGACCCACCCAGCAGCAGGCCCACACTTCCTTAGTCTTCCTTTTGCTGCTGATACATACGTAAGAAGTCCTTCTCATTGCCCTTTGTGCTCCTTACTAGATTTGCCTCCAAAGGGCTTTAGCTTTCCTAACCCTATCCCTGGACACTTGGGCAGTGTCTGTATCACCTCTTGCATCACCTGACCCTATTTCTACCCTTTGCATGCTTCCTTTATAAGTCTGAATTTAATTAGGTGCTCTTTGTTCATCTGTGCAGGCTTCCTGCCACATCCTGCACGTTGGGATGAACTATTTACAGAACTGAGGTGGTGATCCTTGAAAATCAAGCAGCTTACTTTCCTATTCATAAGTATAGCGTGAATGTATTGTGTGCCATTTTGGCTCCTACTGCCATACCGACTGGAATTCCAGGTCTTCCCAACGCCTTGACGAATCCCCTATGGATCTTGAATCAGCCTCTGTCTTCTTTTTTTCCTGTTTGGTCTGCTGGCCTCCTGTGTTTGGCAATTACACAGTCACTCAGCTGTGGGAGAAGAGGCAGCAGGAGTGTTTTCACTGTGCTGCATGTCTCCAAAACTGGAAGGCTGGAAAGTTGGATTCAATCATTCCATGCATATGGTTCAGACACAAAAGTACTGTGCTTGATGACTGATACTAAAAAGATCAGCTGCTGTGGTCTTGACCGTTCCTAATTTGTTCAGCTTTATTGGACTTATGAGCAGTTCTCAACGAAGCTCTGAGGAAGTAATATTTAGTAATATCCCCGGAGAGGACATTTCTGAGCACAGATGGGTAAGTAGAGTACTCAGTTTTAGGAATTTAATACTAAATAAAGAATGACTGGTGTATTTAGGAATCTACAGTCTTGGTAAACAAGCAGGTGGAATTACTGCCGGGAGTTTAAGAGGAATGTCTAGACCTCATTTCTGAGAAAGATTTAGGTGGGTAAGAATCCCTTTTTTTTTTTTTTTTCTGTATTGATAAAATTAAACTGTTTTTCTCTGTCAGAGGGAAGTAAACGGGGATCAGAGTATGATGAGGATTATTCAGTTGTCTTTTTGCAATTCTTTTTTATAGAACGGAAAGAGTGAACATGTGAGTCTTTTCTATTTTAAAGAACCAGGAGCTTGTGCAAAATTGGGTGTACTATCTCTCAGTTTTCCACTAAAGAGTAGAAATTAGAAGATGTTAAAATGGTACTGCAGGAAGTGATGGCATAAATATTCCTGGTAACAATAAAGATGCATAGCATACTGGAATCTCTGTTCTGCAACTATGGATTAAATCACTAAGGGACAACAGTGAAAGACAGATCGGTGAAACTATTGCCAGAGTAGCTTAGCATTTTGCATGTTGTTTTTTCTGAATGTATTCATGAGGATATTTGTCAAACCATAAGGCTCTGAATACCACAATAAATAAAGTTAGTCCCATTAAATAAGACCCTCGAAATGAAGTTATTAATACTCATTCACCTTCTAATATACTGTCATCTGAAAAAAAAAGGCAAATAATTATTTTTCAGGAAAGAATAATCTCATCCTAGAGTTAAAATAAAGATATGACAATGAAGAATGACTCTAGGACATTTAGGACAGTAAAACTCAAACAAAATAAGTGACACTGTTGTATAAGTCTGGATTTTATGAAAACCTAGGCGAAACATCCATTTAATTAAAAGGAGGTAATGCATTTAAAGGGTAAAACCAACCATCCTTCCAGAAGTCTTGTCAGTATGGTCCTCACCAGCTGGCTCCCAATGCCTCTCGAATATCATGGCATGATCCTCAGCCTTTTTTGTTCAGTGGGGGCCATGAGGCTGTGCTCTCATATGGGACTTTTTAGCAACTAGGACCATATGAAAAGTAATCCCCAATCCACTTGCACAAGATTCTCTAAACTTAAAAAAAGATCATAAATCATCTGTTTCATGCAGCTGCCTGCACTGTAGAATCCCTGTGAAAGCCTCCATTCCTGTACTACTTTTACACCTCAGTAAATCTCAGTGCTTCCCAGCAGACTGATCAGAGGTACAAAACACCCTTCATAAGCCATTGCCAATTCTAGATATACATTCACTTGTAGGGATTCTTTCCCCTTTAAAATTCAAAAGAGTAACTTGGGATGTCTTTTGACTTCATTATTTTTAACCTGACAGTGTTCCATTCTGACATGCTATCCCTTTCCCATTCTTTCTACATGAAAACTGAGGCAAGTCTGTTTTTCTTATCTGTTTTTACCATGGCCGTTCCTGTATGGTAAATTTCTAATGACCTATTTTCTTTCTTCAGTTGCTTTAAACATAGACCTTTGACACTGAAGCATTTAACACCTGTTGATCTTTAATAAATTTAGTTAGTACATTATGAACTACATGCGTATTTAACAAAAATATAAGCCAAAAGGGGAAGAGTAGAGGCCAAAAAATAAAATGTAGGCACAGAGCAACAACACTAATGGAAGAGGATGGGGGGAATGCAGTCGAGTATCAGATTAATCAGGGACCAGGCTGTTTGCCAGGTACTGCATTAGTGAGTATTGCTCACTAATTTCCCTTTCACTGTTTTCTTGGCTGATTGAAGTGGTCATCCATCAGGTATCTGAATCCAATCCATGCTATCAAAGCACCTTCTATTCCTGCTATTCTTGATGGGAAAAAAAATAGTCTCTAGCTCTCCCATGTCCCTAAAAACAGCACTGTATCTTCTTGCAGCAGACAAAATTTGATGAACCAGTGGTCAGTTTCATCAGATGATGTAGAAATATATTAAGCCCTCAAAGGAAAAATAATATAGGGGTTTCTTATGCTGCCTGATAATTAAGATCAAAAAAATTAGGCATTGCTTTTTGGAACAGTATGGTCTGGACTCAGGACATAGCTACCATTTAATGTTTTTAGAAAGAACATTATATTCCAAAAGTTTAAATTAGTATATTTTAATTAGACATTTTAGTGCGCCACTCAGTAAATGACATTTTGATAGACTTAGAATAGGAGAATTTTGGTTATATAAAATATGAAAGAGTTTAGATTCAGGGAACAGGTATGTATGTGCACACACATGTACATGGTCACAATTCATATCAGTAAGTGTGTTTATCTGAGAATTGAAACTTTGAAATGCTACATGCTAAATTCTGCAACTTCTGGCTACAATAGGAGAATATGACAGTAAAAGTTCTCAGAAAGAGATTGTGTTGATCTGAGTGAAAAACTACCATGCAACGATAGCGAGACATAAAAAAAAAGAAAGGTGAAATTCAGCATCAGATGCTCCCGTGTCCCCTGGTTTGCATAAAAGATGCTTCTAGTGGTGTTACATAAGTCTATGTTTATTGGAAGTAGAAATAGCACAGTTTCTTGTTACCAGTTCTATGAACAAAGTGACTTTAAGTAAACTCAGTAAGCATAAATGAACCAGAGTATTCCAGCAGCAGGTAGAGATTCAGTCTTTTTCTCAATTCATTTAAGCAGTTCCAGGCCAATTCCCTTCTGGTAGAAGTCCTATCAGTTCTTCATTCTTGTTCAAAATGTTAGCTGTTCATGGCTATTCCTTATTGAAATTACTTTTTTTTTTTTTTTTGAGAGGATACAGTAGCACATCGTTTTAGAGCTGCAGTACTATCTAAATAGAGTACTTGCCTTGCTGTGATTTTGAAATTGCTTCTTTGGTGTTTCCCAGCAAGAATACTGTTTGTTGTATTGTTTTTGTCTTTTTGATTTTGTAGGTGGGGGCACAGCCTGACCTATTTTTGATTTTTTTTTTCTTTGGTGTATTTTTCAAAATAATCTTTTAATATAAATTAATTTATAACAGTTCCTTAGTTTTCTGCCCTGTAGAATGGCCTTTGGAATAGATAATATTTTTTTTAGTTTGACATCAACCTCAGGAGAATAAAGATGTGGTGGTTTCTTTGAGGTAAGTGAAAAATATGCAGATAAGTTTGCATCACCCTTCTGAGTGAAAAACAGGATTATTCCCTGAATATAAGAAAGTACGAGTTCTGTTTGGATTACAAAATTGAAAATAAATTCATTCTGAATCAAATTAACCTTGGCCGGTTTTATTCTCTCCCCGTTTGCTCTTTAGGTATGAACAACCTAAATGTGATAATGGTGCCAGAGCTCATCCAACAAAAACAAAGGATTTGTACAAAGGTCGCCAGCTTCAAGGTCAGTGAAATCAATTTAGGTTTGTGCACTCAGTACTTTGTTTATTCACTGCAACAAATTAAAAAGCAATTTCTTATCCTATATCAAAACAATATATCTTTTAGATATCACTATATTGATTTGCAACTGACTGAAGTCTTTAACTTTGGAGCAGTGTGTGTCAATACTGGTCTTGGGATATTGTCAGAGAAAGCAAGGTTCATTTTTCTCTTGTTTAATAGCTGTCACATTTACTTACTGGAATTATTCCTTGCTGTTGTCATACTAGGGAAATCAGCAAATACATCTAGAATAACTTGGACCACAATTCATAATCCTTGTTCTTGCAAAATTGATGGGAAATTGGCCTCTGTCTTCAAATCAGTCAAAAAGATGTATCATCTTACTTTTTGCCAAGAGTATCCTTGTCAATTTACCTCAGAATAATATTTTTTTATTCTTCTCTATTGTAGGAAAAAACCCTTTTTGTTTATTAGAGTTTTCATTTTTTCACACTTTTTATAAGCATGTGAGAGATCTTACCTCTGGATAGCTGAGACAGAAGTCAGTAGCCTTGCGTAATTGTTGAAATGGCCTTTTAGTATGTTTAACTAACTTGAGGTGTCGCAGGTTTAGTGATATTGCACGTGTTATGAGAGAATTATGAGTCACCGTCAGCTGTTGTAAGGAATCAGAAACGAGCAAATAATAAAATAAATAATAAAAATAAAAAATGTTTTGTATCACAAAAAATATTCCAATTTAGCCACCCAGAGAAATATTTAGACAATACTTCTTAACTAAACATGCACATCAGTATTGAAATGCATATTGAATGAAACACACATTAATAATCTCTGTAATTAAATAAATTTAATTATACAAAGTGTAAGAAAACCCAAACCAGACATAATTCTATACTGTGTTCTACATAGATAGAGGTTAATCAAAGTAATGTGGCAGTAAAAATGGCAAATGTGACCCAAAAACAAATCTGTGGAGGTACAATGGTACAGAGAGACAGTAACAGGATAGAAGAGATAGACAAGGAAACATTCATGCCATACATCCATGACATTTTAGATATCCCTATTACATTTTTTGGATCTTATTTAGAACTGTGAGTACAATTCTGGTCATCTGTGTTCAGGAAAATCGAACCACAGGAGAAATTAGCTAGCACTAAGGTGTCCAGCAAAACAGCTTCTTTCTGAGAGAAGGAAGGCAACTAGCATTTTCTTCATTTAGACAAACAAGAAAAAGTCCGGAGGTGATTTTTTTCCTTTGAGATCATGAGAAAGAGCAACTGTTTTCCTCAGTGATGTCTTTGGCCAAACGAAAATAGGTATTAACTGCCCTGAGTGAATTTCACCTGGGACCTGTAAAGAGGTTTCCAACTACTAAAGCAGTGAGGCAACAAACTTTTAATGAAACAAAAGGGGCAAAAAGTCTGATTACTGTTTTAGGTAGAACTTGATTACTCTAGGAAAGAGACAGCGGGAGATAGGGTCGAATGAGTGAGGAGCTAACTCCGCATCATGGCTATCACTGAAGATGCTGAACATGTACGTATACTAAGAGAGGAAAAGCTGATTTACACTAAAAATTCACACTGAAGCTAGAGTTTCACATCTGTTACCAAATTTTCCTCATTTCTTTTCCTTTACAAAAAAAGGGGGATGGAGTGTTCCTGACTTGCAGTTTTGTTGTTTAGCTGCTCACAGAATTCAGCAGTATATGTGCCACATAAATCCTCAGACATGCAAAACTTAACGGCAAATGCATCTTTGGTGACAGGGGGATGATGTTTATCCATCATTTTGCCCATCAGTACTTGCTTATTGAATCTACTTACCACTGTTGTAACGTCATGGAAGTTAGCAGGTATTTCAGGGATAATTTGGGAAATATTTTGGACCTTGTTGCAGCCTTTCAATACTTAAAGAAGGCTTATAAGTAAGATGAAACCAAACTTTTTAGCAGGGCCTCTTGTGATAGGAAAAGGGGTAATGGTTTTAAACTAAAAGAGGGTGGTTCAGATTAGATATAAGGAAGTACTTATGATGAGGGTGATGAAACACTGGAACAGATTGCCCAGATAGGTGTTGGATGCCCCATCTGTGGAGACATTCATGGTCAGATTGGAGCAGCCTGATCTAGTTGAAGATGCCCTGCTCATTGTAGGGGGTTGGACAAGAGGACCTTCAAGGATCCCTTCCAATCCAAATTATTATATGCTATTTTACAATCCTTAGTCCATGGAAGCTAATGAAAGGTTAACCATCTTCAACAATTTATTTCACACAGCACTTGCATAGTTACAAGCTTGAATAATCACTTTATTTTATGTGGGTTTTTTTCTGCGTGAAAAGAACTTGACTTAGAAGAGACTATAGCAGAGCAGAAGCTGAAGAAACAAGTTTTGGAGTAAAAGATATCACTTTCTGGACACTCTTACCTTTTGCTAAAAATTTTGAAAAACATTTGCTAGATTGAATCTTAGAGAGAGGATGGGCAGGCGAAGATTTTTAAGATTTCACATATCTATTTCTTATCTAATTTAACAGTGCTTTTATACAGTACAGTGATAAATATTTATCCAAAATCAAGATACAGTTCCAGTGAAACAATTAACAAGAATTTTCAGTGCTGTAAACTCTTGCCTGGTAATTAATTTTCACTAAGTTAGGCAGTGATATTCTGATTTTGGTTTTTTACATTATGGTATCTTGCATTATTTGAGCTTTAATCCAACAAATCGCTACAGCAATGTAAGCTCATATGTGTGACATGGATTTGCTCTCCCTCATCTTGCATTGCTTAATCTTTAACTTTCAAATGCTTCGTATTATCTTAAAATAAGGCAAATACCAAAATTTCCTAACATTTCTTAAATACTTACAGGCTAGCTAGAAGAACCTCCTTCTTCTACTCTGGAGTAGGGCAGTATAAATACATGCGTATAGAAGTAATAGGGAGCAGAGGCTACATCCCAATTGAAATTGTGTTAAGATGTTTATTTTTTTTCCTTTTTCTCTTTCTAAGGCTAAATGCATAAGTCCTCAAGTGGCAAATTTCTCTCTTATCATGCAAGCACTGCATCAAGTAAAAACAATTGAATTTAGAGAGTTTTTTGAAAAAAGGAGGTTGAAAGATGATCTTGCACAAGTGTGCCTAGTTGATAACAACACAAACTTGTGCAAATAGCTAATACGAATCACCTTTTTAGTAGAAGTGAACCAGTGTAACTCAAAGTTTCTATATTGTAAGCAGTCTTGCAAAGGCATGTTTGCATTTACACTGTCTATATTTAAACATAGCATATAATTTCTCAGTGGTGCCAGGACTGAATAAAGAAAAAAGTAGGTTAATTTCATACTTATTTTTAAGAAATAATACATTTCTGAAAGGATGGGTTTGCTTGTTTTGAAGATTATAGCCACAAAAATGCAGTGACCCTGGGTGAAACTGCTGTGACTGTGTAAAATGAGGAAGATTTTAAAATTAATCACTTTGCTGCTATGAATGATCTTAAATGGGGTAAATCCCGCTGGTAGATCCTCAGGTTGGTTAAACTGGCATGTTCTGGAGCTACACTGATTTAGAGCACCTGAAAATTTGAACCCATTACATTTTAAGCCAAATATTTTCAGCAATAATTTGCAAATAAATCAAGATACAGTTTTTGGCAAGCACTGATATCTTATTAAGGCAAAATTGTGGAAGATGAGGGCCGCTTGGAGTCTACAGAAAAATTCCCACTGATTTAAACTGAGCTAGGAATATGTCTTCACATACTAAGGCTAAACTAATATAAAGCATCTGAAACTGAAGGCTAAGCTGATGCTTGTAAGGACGATCCAAGCCACCTGTATCTCTTAGTTTGGGCTGGAAGTTACACAATAATAATTCTTCCCATTAGATTTCTAATTCTTTTTCTAAAGCCAAAGCATTTTTCTGGGGTTACTTGTGGTTATGATCCCTGTCAGAAACTAGTTATTTCAAGATACTGAAAATGAACTCAAAGGGGAATCTAGAAAATATCACGTACTGGGGAAATGGAAGGGTTTTTTACTTTTCTCATGGTCAGAGTTTTCAAACACTCGAATTTTGACCTTTTGTTCTCCTCTGTGTTATACTGAAAAATGGGAGCCCTGTGATGAACTGACATATTATGCAAAGAGTCTTGAATATTTTTTTCATACTTTTAATGAAAGTAATCAACTTTATACACAAACTGATCAAGAGCATTTAGAAGGGTATAACATGAAGACTAGTTAAGCTAAACATACAGTATGATGGAATGAGGTGTAGGTGCCCCTGTATTTTCCTAAAATCAGGAGTGGTGATAGGCCAAATTCGGTCAAGCTTAAGAATTATCAGTTTCTGAAACTCTAATTTTTCAGGCTGGGACTGTGGGTAAAAATATTTTCAAGTATTATATGTTTTCACTACCTTTTAATAATCAGTAAAATATTTTTAAACACATGTCCTTAATAGGCGTATATTTGTTGGTAAATTAGATATATGTACTACTGTAATAATAAATAAAGCACATTGTAAAACATATCCTAATACAGAAATTAGAAAAGAATGAAATAACCACATCTTTTTTTTTAATTTAATCTATTAATAGTGCAAATAATATTTTCTTCTTATACTTCAACTGTGCCTCCTCTGGGGTACATACACCCCAGTTTGGATACAGTGGGTAGGTTACCTATTCATAGTCTGGCCTCTGCTTTAAGCAATCTGGAAGAAAGGTACTTTGATATGTAGCAGAGCAAGACATGATAGCATATTGAGACAGTGCCAGACTACTCATATAATTTGCCTCATGGGCAAATCTTCTTATTTAAAAAGTGTGCACTGAATGCAAGAAGTCTCTGTTTTAGGCTCCTCTATGTGTGAGGGCTGGATAAACTTTGGATAATCCTTTATATGGTTTAAGATTTTTGTAGTCTTAACCTGGGAATTTATCTGTTTTTCCTGCAATATAATTTTCATTACCCAGACCTGAAATTTGAAAAGTAATTGAAAACTTTTTTCTAGTATTATGGGAAATGTCATTTTGCTCACACAATATTTTTTAATTTGAAGTACCCTTATCTCTTGTGAAGGAAAAAAAACCAAAACCCAATAAAAAATGAGTAAATGGCTCACAAGTCTCAGTGAGGGACTTTCAGACTTTACTGAGTTGCTATAGTTTTGTGGCTTTGAATCAGACCACTAATTTTGTTTGCATCTCATTTTGGTTTATTTAAGTTTCTCCTTTTCTTTAACACAATACTTTTTTTTTAAGTCCCTACAGTTGTGACAGTTCCTTTCATACAAAGGGGTAATTTGGGAGGGTAAACTATAGTTTGGAAATGAGAGTGCCTCATAAACTGTAACAGTAACACAATCTACTGACTACTAGATTCATTGTCAATCTACTAAAACCCTGAAACTCTCCCTTTTCTTTTTTCTCTAAAATAGTATAGTTCTTCACTCTTAAATATTTAGTTTTCCTTAATGCTGATATCATTTTACCAAGCTGGAATCTAGTAGAATGCACCCATTGCATTAAAGTTACTGTAGATTTCTACTGGTGAAATAAGATCAACATTTCACTCCTATTTTTATCCCTTCTGGCATTTCCTCATTTCAGTTGCTTCCCACTACAGTTTTTGATTCTAGAGCATTTCTCAAAACAAGATGTAGTATTTTGGGGTGTTGGTAACACTGAGTTAATAAGCATCTGAAATGTTTCCATTTTTATTGGCTAGGGTTTAGTCAATGGCACAAGAAGGATTCAAATTAGTTTGCACAGCCTCTATGAGGACAGATTTTGAATTCTGTGTTTGGACAAGAGTATATACATGCCCCCTCCTCCCCACAACACAAAAAACAAAACCCAGTGCTTTGCATCCAGGGCCTAAACTCTGTAATCATTGTATTGGAACTGTAGTGGTCTACAGTTCAGGTCAAGCTTAGAACATTAAAAAATATTATTAAGTTGAAATGTCTTGATGCAGCTCCCCTGCATAGTCAATCAACTTACTTAACGAAAAAACCCACAACTCTTAAAACCCTTCCTTAAATGTGAACTGCAGGTTGTTTTCTAATTTCATAGCCTACTAATGAGTCAGCTACTGTTTTGTCCTATGGGCCTTCATAAGCTTAGTTTAACTTTGTCATTCAAGCAGTTAACATTTTCTGCTGCAAATCATGCATGAGAGCTGTTTAATTCATTTGTTTATTTCATATTTGTGTTACTTAAGAGAAACAAACATATTCTAACCGCCCAATTTTCTTCCTATTGTAACGGCTTTATTTACTGTGTTTCTGATGGGGTAATCCTGCACTGACCCTGAACAGTTTATGTTTTGTCGAGCAAAACTCATGATTTAAAGTATGGGTGAATTATGTATGGATAAGTACTATTTACTTTTGGTTGTTGGCAGTGCATCTTCTTTTTCCAAAGTTAAAGAGAAATAATTGGAAGCAATCAAACCACGATGATGCAAGACCCACAGCCACACAGCTGTCATGTGAAGTGTTTAACTTCAAAGGCATCTTTAAAAAAAAAGTGACAGAGGTTTAACTGCTTTTCCTTTTGAGGTACATTCTGTTATGTAGTGGTTCCAGTTTTGGCCATGTCAGATTTCATAAGATACCAGATTATTTCTCAGCTAAAATGCTAAGGTACCTTCACCACCCCTCCTTATCTTGCTTTCTGTAGTTTCACACAGTTCTGTTTCCTCTGTGTAGTCTAGTACCAGCACCAAGTAGAAACTAATCTTACCCTACTTCACATTTCTTAAACATTTGAATGATTAAAACTTGGTGCTTTTTTAAAGGTATCGGTTAAGGTCTAATGTAGATTATATACACATATCTGCCTTCCCATGAGCTTCAAATTGTTAGGTCAATTGGCATGTAACTGTCTCCACTGAGCCGTTATTTAAAAGGATTACATTTTTATGAGGTAACTAGCTTTTTGGCTGCATGACCTAATATTCAAAATACCCCTTTCTGCTATTGAATCTTAAAGCTCCAAGTTATCATTTGAAGTTCCCACCTGTTTTGAATGAGTCTATAATCATCATCATGAGCCCTGTGCTGCTTTAGGTACCAAAATGTTCTTGGCAAAAAGAAGCAGACCTGTTTTATGGAGCAGACCTGCCTAGCGAAGTGTTTGAACTATAACCAGGAAATGCTGGTACAAAGCTGGTGTGAAGTTTCATGGCTGGGCCGGGGGGGGATGGCAGAACTGAACAGCTGCATGACAAGTTGATGGAGGGGACCTGCCTGAAGCGTGGCGAGGTCTGCAGGGAGGACATGAGGCTCAACATCAAGGTGCAACTCCCAGAGCTGGAAGTTAACGATGGAAGCTGAATGAAGCCCCCATAACCCAAGAGGGACTGGTGACCTGCTATGCCAGTTAGACACGCAAAAGTCTGTGGGCCCAGATAGGATGCACCTGAGAGTAACGAGAGACTGGACAAGAGAGCTTGTCAAGTACCCTTCAATCATTTATTATCAGTCCCGGTTAACTGGAGAAATCCCAGGTGACTGATAATTAGGAAATGTAACACCTGTCTTCAAGAACAGTCAGAAGGATGATCTGGGGAACTACAGGCCTGTCAGCCTAGCATCAGTAACAGGGAAGGTCATGGAGCAGATTATCAGGAATGCCATCACACAGCACATGCAGGAAAACTAGGAGGCCAGGCCCAGCCAGTGTGCATTTATAAAAGCAGGTCCTGCTTGAGTAACCAGATCTCCTTCTGTGAGAAGGTGACCTCTTAGGAGATGAGGGAAAGGCTATGGTTGTTGCGTATCTAGACTTCAGTAATGCCTTTGACACCATCTTCCACAGCATTCTCTTAGATAAACTGAGGTTTTCATGGCTTGGACAGGTGCAGTCTTCACTAGGTCAAAGCTTTCTGGATGACTGGGCCCAGAGAGTGGTAGAGAATGGAACTAAATCTGGTTGGCGACCAGTCACTAGTGTGTTCCCCAGGACTCAGTATTGGGATCAGTCCTGTTTAACATCTCTATCTTGGACGAGAGGATTGAGTACATCCTCAGTAAGTTCACAGATGACAACAAATTAGGTGCGAGTGCTGATCTGATGAAGGATAGGAAGGCTCTGTAGAGAGATCTAGACATGCTGGATCGATGGGCTGTGGACAACTGCCCATGAGATTCAAAAGGGCAAAGTACCAGGTTCTACACTTGTGTCACAACAACCCTGTGCATTGTTATGAACTTGGGGAAGAGTGGCCTGAGACCTGCTCAGCAGAAAGGGACTTGGTGGTGCTATTTGACAGCTGACTGGATACAAGCCAGCAGTGTGCCCAGATGGCCAAGAAGGCCAATGACATCTTGGCCTGTATGAAGAATAGTGTGGCCAGCAGGACTAGAGGTGTGATCATCCCATTATACTAAACACTGGTGAGGCCACACCTCAAGTCATTTGTACAGTTCTGGTCCCCTTACAACAAGAAAGACATTGAGGTGCTGGAGCATGTGCAAAGAAGAGGAATAAAGCTGGTGAAGAGTCTGGAGCACAAGTCTTATTATGAGCAGCTGAGGGAACTGGGGATGTTTAGCTTGGAGAAGAGGAGCCTCAGGGAGGAGCCTCATTGCTCTCTACAATTACATGAAAGGAAGTTGTAGTGAGGTGCAGGTCAGTCTCTTCTGCCATGTCTCAAGTGAAAGGATGAGAGGAAATGGCTTGAAGTTGCATCTAGGGAAATTCAGATTAAAAAATTAGAAAAAAAATTTGCTCTGAAAGGCTGTTTTGGCATTGGAGTAGGTTGCCCAGGGAGGTAGTGGAGTCACTGTCTCTGTAAGTGTTAAGAAGTGTCTGGATGTGGCATTTGGGCATATAGTTTGTGGGTGTTTTGGGTGGTGCTAGGTTGACGGTTGGACTGGATAGTTTTGAAGACCTCTTTCAGCTTTGATGATGCTGTGGTTCTGTGCAGAGGGGTGCTGGAGGGCCAGGAGTGCTCCTTCTCACTTCTGTGCTGCTGGAGGAGAAAGGGCAATGGCTGCTTCCCCTCCCAAAGCAGTTGCTATCTTCTCAAGTGTATGCAGTGGTGGCTTGGGGAGGGGGTTGTGCAGAGGCAGTACTATACACCACTGCATAGCTCTGTGGGTCCAGCCTCCATACAAAGATGGAGATCTGCAGCAGTAAGTACTGAGCCACTACTATGGCTTGAGAGCAGTCAAAACTCAAAAAGAGGACTCTGTCTCTTAAACCTACAAGAGTTTCCTCGGGCTTTTGGATTTAGTAATCTCAATATTATTATCCTATTTTTTGGCTATACAAGCATATTTTAGTCTCCTGGTAGGCAGCCCTCGTGGGCTCCAGAGGGAGGAAAAGTTATTTTTCAAGGCTCTGTGGATCACATTTATTTCCTTCACACCCTCTCCTGTCCGTCTCCTCATCCTGATTTAACAACTAACGGCCTGGCCACTGTTCTTCATATTGCTTTCTTTTGCCTGAATTTGTAGTAATTTCTTATTAAGATCATTAAGCTCCCCCCCAACCCAAAGCAGAAATATTAATATCTGAAACAAGAAATAATCTCAAGCATACAACCTAAGAGTTGCTGTATCTTTCAGTCATGTGCGAATTTGTCTACAAAAATTACAGTCAAAGCATCTGTGCTGCTAGTAAAATGCCAGTGAAAGACACAGCTGTTTCATAGCTAACAAGAGAAAAGCTTGCTAATCAAAGGTAATGCTCCTGGCTCAGCAGTAGCATGTGATTCATCGCTTTGATTCGTACTAACCAAAAACTTAATGTTTATTTTAAAGGGCTGTATTAGGACTAATAAACACTGACTTAATTTGCTTCTTAGCATTTGAGTATGACAAAGAATATACGTTGTTTTTCTCATGATGCCTTTAGGCATCACTCACTTTATTGGTTGCTGTCCTCCTTTTCCAGACAAACCCATTATTAAGGACAGCAACCCTGCCTGTTGTGCTGCTCTGTTCCATTGGGTCCATTGCTGTCAGTGTGAGCAGTGGGATACCTCGAAGAGAACATGCCCAGAAAGGGAGAACATTCTCCTGTGTCTGGCTGGCTTCTCAGGAAGTTGTCACACAAGAGTTGTACCGTGGCTGTGTCTGCTCCAGCATTTTTGAAATGGGTTTCTGATTGTGTTTTATGCCTTTTTTGCCAGAGAGTGAATAAGTGAGAGGATGCTTTCCCCCATTTAAGCATTTCCTAAGCCTGAGTGTATGTCAGAAAGCTCCACTGATCCTCATGGAGGTGTTTTGGTTCACTTGCCAATGATGCAAATATGTAGAGAAAAGCTACCCTCTACACTTTATGATTTTGCCATTGATTCTGATAAAAATGGACCCTTTTCTTCCATCTTTACCAGGGAAATTACTATTTTAGAAGGAATACATGCATACATACATAATATATATATGTAAAAATACATATGCATAAAAATATTTGATTTCCCATCAGCAAGAAGTAATAAATTGTGGAAGCTGTTTTACCATAAAGCTTTGGTGAAGCTAAAAATTACATTTCAGGAAGATATTTTATTTCCTGCTTTTAATTTATCTATACATTTTAATTCATGCCCTTAATCCATAATATTATATTTACTATTATTTTATCTTTGGTTTTCTTCTAATACCAAAAAGACAAAGAAAGAAGTGAATTTATGTGAAATGTTTCAATGCAGAGATTAACCTAATCAAGAAATCCAAAAATCAGAGTAAAACAGTACATGTTAAATGGCTGTGTTTCTTTTAACAAGGGCTCTGAAGAAAATACATGTGACTACTAAGAAAATCAATATACTTGCTGTCCTTTAAAAGAAATCTAAGTTTTACAGTGAAAATACCACAGACTCTTTTAAAACAGCTCTCATGACTGTGGATACTGAGGTATTGTCTGTGCCCAGTATGAAATTGTAGCATAAGCAAAGTGAAACTTTGATCACATTGAAACCCTAAAGGGATTAAAATATTTGTCCTAACTTTGAGGCTGTATTCTTAAGGCTTCAAGAAATGCTTTTAAAAAAATCTTGAAATATTCTCTGGTACAGTGAAGACATGAGAGGTATCTCATAATAACTTAAGGCAACTGGATTGCAGCTCTTGGATGAGCAGTAGAAAAAAAAGACAACACAAGAAGGAAGAGTGATATAGAATAACTTTGGTGTTTTCTGCCAGAATGCCTACAATCATTATCGTATTGCAATCTGAAAGCTGTCAGGGAAAACTCATATGACTGAATGGAAAAGGCAAAAGCCTTTTAGTCTGCCAGGGCTGTAATCATAATGAAAAATGACACCTGAACCTTATCATGACAGTGAGTGGGAGTGGGATAATAAGACACTATTTCCTCAAAGACACATGGCATGGGGCTTCTCCTTTATAATCTGATATAAAAACATCTGAATAAAAACATGCTGTGGATTTGTAATACTGTTCCCTTCAAAATGGATATCTTGTTTTGTTGTGTTTTCATACCTGGATACAAGTTCTCTTTTATTATGTGGCAGAAATAGCTCTCATGTTTAATTTCTGGACAGGGAAAAATAAATATTTTCATTTCATATTGAATATATATCTGCAGCTATGTTTTTGAGAGGGAACAGCAATGGTTAGGCATTTATTCCTTGTGTTTAGTCACCTGGAGAAGTGTTCCAGTTTTCAAATAATATGAACACTTCCTTCACAGTGAGTTCAATAAGATTTTCTGTTCCCATCAACTTTGAAAATATCCTGTAATTATATAAACCACCCTAGAAATTTTGTGTTTCGTATCAAACAGTGACTTTTTGAAATGCAGTCTTATGAGGGTAGGGTTTGTGAAAAATTAAGACTTCATACTTCCTAATGCTTTGGGTTACTTAATGTGTAATATAGAAATACCATCAGTTTTGGCTGATGAGTAGTGATTGAAAGTGTCAAGGAATGAGTCTAGTTCACTTGCTGAGGAAAATGATCAAAGTGTTGTCAAAATTGTTGATACTCTGATCTTACACCAGTAGGTATATTTTTCTGAAGAAAATGCTTTTATTTTAGCCTACTGCAAAAGACTAAAAAATTTCCTCTTCATGATGTCTCATTTTTGAAGGTCTAGATGTATTATTCATCTAAGGAGTAACATCATGCATTTGAAAACCACTGAGACAGTCTCACATGCATTGTCATGCAATATATTTAGCCCTCTGGAAAAAAAAATAAATTACTTTGTTCACCTCTTTTTAGAAAAAGGCTTTCGCTGACAACCACAGATTCCACTCAATGCTTGCATTTTCTGAATACCAGCATGGCTTACCTAAAAAGACCAGTGAAACTGATAACCAGTATAAGAGACAAAGTCAGTGTTGCATGCTCTCACTGAGGTTAGCTTTATTTTACAAAGTAAAATATCATTACTGAACATAGTTTCCGAGTAAGGCTCGAAGGTAATTCCCGATTATGCCCTCCTAGTAATACCGGATCAAAGACATGGTTAACTTTGCATGCTGTGTCTTGGTGAGGAAGTGCTGCAGCCTTGGTGCAGCCACAGATAGAGAATGCCATACCTGCTACTATTAACATGGAGAACCTGGAACCAGGGATGAGCTTGGGAAGTCTCTGTGCTTAATATTATTAATTGTTTGTGTCTTGGTAATTTATGGTTGTACAATCTGGGATCCTGGTGCTGTGCAAACACAGAATAACAAGATGATGCCTGGAAAATTTGCAGCCTAGCTGACTGTAAAGCGACTTGGACAATGGATGGATAGATGCCATCAGCTGGAGAGGCAGTGAAAGTTTCTTCCAATTCCTCAAACTGCTTCAGTCTGCCAACATGTGCCACCTCCATTTCATACTGGCTGAGCTTAAGCCAGCTGGCTTTCCTCCAGATCCTTTTTCGCATCAGGTGTTTAGACAGCAGAGAATGCATTTTTCTGTGCTCAGTGAAGAGATGTAGAACAAATATTCTTGTTCACAAAGATGACAGTGTATACCAGACTATCTCAGTGGTTTTTAAATTATGTTATTCCTTGGTTAAATACAACTTCTAGGCCTTCACAACTGAGAGCCCTCAAGAAGGAACTCAAATTACTCCATACAAACATCTGGGAATTCTTTCAAAGGATTCAGAATGCTTCACAAGGTTCAGAAATTTTCTTCTCTATAGCTCAGCAGGAGTGCTACTGTTCATAGATTCCTGATGTTAGCATATAGCAAAAATCCATGAGTGATTTTGGGACATGAATTAATCACAAATTTTGCCCTTTACACTTGCGATGTTCTTGAATTTGTTTGCTATGTAGAAACGTCTTCTGGTAAAGCCTCTTACTCTGTAAGTCACCCACAGGCAATTCATTGTAAATATTCCTAAAATACAATCCATGACCTGCTGAACCCTGATCCTGCAAACACTTACTCACATTCTTCTTATGCTTAGTTCCATTAAAATCAAAGGAACTTTTACATTTGGTTGTAAAGTTAAGCCCAGGCATAAGTGTTTGTATGACGAAGGTTTAGGTTGTTCCATAACCCTTGATATTCTATGTGGTATGTAGTCTCTGTTTGTTAAATGAGATGCAGGCACTCAAAATCAGTGTAAAGTCAAGGTTTTTCAGTCCCAGGGTCTTACTTCTGTTCCCTAACTGAAGAATTATAGAATCCATCCTTACAAGTGTTCTGGGTTATTTGAGTACATAATCCAGATTTGCTGGTAGTGACCCAAGTTGAAATTAGCTTTGGACCACAGTTAAATACAGTTATTGAATGAAGTCCACTTAAGGAACAGAGTGAATATTCATCAGCTTTTTTGATGATTTCTTAGTCACTACAGAGCCTTCTGTGCTGTGAACTTAGTGATGGGGGAAAGTACTGATAAGCAGAGTTTCTAGCCATCTTTGTAGCCATCCAGGGTTCTAATGGAAAATGTTTACTAGAACTGGGCAGATTTGTTTGCAGAAAATAAACCCAGAGTTTGAAAATTTGCCTAGATTACTGGAGAAAAAAAGAGTCTAGGAACAGCTGTTGACTGGCATGTTCAGCTATGTAGTTAGCTGTATGCAGTCTACTATACATCCAGTGGTGAAAAGAATATACAACATTTTGAATTTAACACATAAATTGCATTTGGTATTTGTTTCTACAATCTCACTTGCTAGTATTGCTGTGTCTCTCTCATTTTCACCATTTCAAGCAGGAAGGCATCATAAAAAGTTCCATTAGTTGTGTACCTGTGTGTATATGTGTGCATCTAAATATGATCACCAGTGACTAAAGTTACTCTTTCATGTATGCTGGAGATTTTCATCCTGTAATTTTAGTTCAGAGAAGTGGTATTTCAGTGGTCATGAAACAGGATCTCTGAACTACTGAAAATAGAAGATTCCTGGTTTTCCATTAGGATATATAGCACATATTTATACACTATATTTTTCGATATATCTGGTAATTGGTCTTTTAGGCTTTGAATGCAGAAAGTCAATTTGAAGTTAATTAGAGAAGGATTTTATTAGTTAGAATTTTTATCTCCCTCTGAAATATGTGTAGCTGAATTCACAATATCAAAGAAAGAGCTAGAAGGATACAAAAATATTCCGAATAAAAAGTTTAAAAATACTCTAAAATATTTATACAAGAGAGTTTTGGATTCTTTAGTCCCCAAATAATGTGTGCTTGTACAGGGTTTGCAAAGGTGTGTTGGAGAATAGTTTCTACTGGTGCTTGTCTGGGGGGGAATGTGTGCTTGTAATTTCACCCACAAGCCACAGTTTTCACACAGGAATAATGTGTCTCTGATTTATGTAGATTAAAATTGTTTATATGGTAGCTAACATAGCCTTAAATTTAAATCTGTGTTTATACTAACATGCACACATACACACAGAGATCCTCTTATGCCTCTCAACTCACCTTCCTATGAAAGGATCATAAACAGGTTCCACTTATGAAAATATTTCATATATATTCTCAATAGTTTTCTCAGGTATTGAATTAAACTGAACACATTCTGTGAGCTGTATCCTATCTATGTTTGCAATGAATTGCTGTGATGTACCTTAGAGAAAGAAATCACAATTCTCCTAAGCCTCACCCAGGTTGACTGTACTATACAATTTAAAGAAAACAGAGATTTTCCTAAGAGAAATTTAAAGTTCATTGTGTCATTGTATTAAGGGAAAAAAAAGGTAAATACATATTATGTCAGTACTTCTGATAGTTGATATCATCTAGATGATTTTATAGATAACTGCTTGAAAGTAGCTTTGGAATTGCAGGCATGGCAGTTACTTGCTCTAAAGATTTTTATTTTACTTCATCAGTAAAATAGTATTTTAAATTCTGCTTCTAATTTGTTGCTTGGAATTGAAAATAATCTCTCTGTAACCGGGTTTAAATTGGTAAAAAGTACACTGACAACTAGGACAGAATGCCTACCAATGCTTACAAAGAGATCAACACAGAGAAGTCTGATATTTTCATTAGTATTTTTATTGCTTTTTTTTTCACAGAAGGGAAGAAACAAGTGACACTCAGTAGCAGGTATTGTTAGAAGTTTCAAGCAGTGTCAGTATTTCAGTCTATCGTGAATACTAACTTATCCTGGGGGGGGATGCTGAGACCTGGAGTGAAGATGTCACATTCTCTGCTCTCCAGACTGTCTCGAGTGGAGATTTGTTCCTCTGCCTCTGCTCTCCTGTTCCAGAGAGAGACAGCTCAGACCCCAGATTCTGGTGGGGTTGCAGGAGGTTGGAATGACACTCTGTGTGCACCATTGTGCTGAGCTGAGACTATCAACTCTTTCCACACATGGCAGAGTCTGGCTTGCTCAGGCATGAGTCTGGGCTGGGGCTGAGATGTGATGAATGAGCTCTTTTTATATTTTCCTGTCTGTGAGACCTAGCAGGCCTTTTGAACTATTTCCCTAGCAGAAGTGGAATGAACTGCTCTGACCAGCCCACTTTTCATGTTGGCTCATGTATGTGCCTGCATTTTTTGCCTAGAGCTTGTTGTGTGACAGGTTCCTCTGGGGGAGAAGAGTTACTCTAGGCTGTGTTGATGAGCTCAACAGCCTCAGGCCATGCTGGGTTCACTGCACATAGGATGCGACTCCTTGAGCTTATCTACACTCTCCATTTATCAATGATTTTCATGCATCTTAAAGCTACTGAGTGGCAGATTACCATGTACAACACTAGAAATGGCCACATTTTTTTCCCTTCTTTGTCTCTGCTCTGTGTACTTATCTCTCAGATTTCTCACGCAGACCTATTAACAAATTGGAGTGTACTTAAGCATGAGAGAAAATTTGACTTTACAGCCATTACTACTGTGTTTCAGCACCTTTTGTTTTAGAAAAAAGGGAAGATTGCTTCTGAAAAAATGCAATTCATGCATCTTATGCTGTATTTATATCAAAGGATTACTTTCTGTATACAGTGTGAGGTTTTTCCCCCCATGGCAAGCCAGAACACTTAGTTAATTAGGAACTTTTGCTAAATATCTCCTTTCCTCCTTAATAGTTTAGCTGGATCCAAGTTTTCCTATCAGCTTTGTGTAAAGCATGCTTCAGCGTAATTAGAACACCAGCTGGGCTGTTGAGGTTGAGGGTCATCTAAACTACATAAACAGCACCTACAGGAAGTTTGCACTCTAGGTGTCATTGACATTGTCGTATCAATTTGAACCAAAGTAACGAATAAAACCAATTAATATTATATATACAGTCCTAATGTTAGATTTTGAAAATATTTCTCTGACTGAACTTGGTCTGGTTCCTACTCAATCAGAGGAAGCTAGTCTCTTTTATATAAAAATACTTTGTCCTCTGAATTCCTAGAAGTTTTACCAATTTTTCCTAATTTGGTGCTTTCCTATTGCAAGTTTTTTTTTACAAACAATAAAATGCCAGTATGTTATGAGTTGTTTGAAATCATGTGTTCTTTTTTGACTGTCCACTTTTTTTGACACGAATGACAATTTCATCTTTTGTCTGCTGTGTTTCTTTTTGTTCCTGCTTCTTGATTAAAAAAATGAAGGTAAACAGAGCCACAACATCTGTGTCTCACATGTTTACAAGCCCATTTCAATAATTCTATGAGCTGTCCAGGATTATATGTAGCATTTTCTTCTCTAGGTATGATTGTCAATAGGAAAAGTTTAATCCAATAGAGATTACCAAAAAAATAACTTAATTGAAGTTCTTATAAAAAGTTGATTTCTTAAAATGGGTATTTTGACCCCTGCATTAACAGGGTGCATGGTTCTGTTGGACCAGCCCACTTTTCATGTTGGCACATGTGGATGGCTCGTGGCTCCAGGCATGTATCACACAACCTTATTGCAAATTTGGCAACCGAATTGATGAAAGAGGTTAATGTGTAGTGCAGTGGCTCGACATGTAAGGTCCAGGAATCAGCCTTTAATTTACAGTTCCCTGGATGGCTTGGTAAAAAAGGAAGGCACACTACTATGGTGCTGCATTTCCGCTGTTTAGAAAAGCAGGGCTCGCTGTTCATCATAAGGTGTTTTTACTTTTGAAGTTCATTGGTTTCCCTGACATAGGCAGGTGGCTTGGTGAAACTAGGGTTATTTGGAAAAGCAGGATTCTTCTAGGAGAGTGAAAACTGTATGGTTTATTCTACAGAGAGACCTTGTTTTGTCAAATTCCTTTGCTACTTGAGCCTTAAGCTTGGAGGCCTAGCTAAGCATTTGGGTGAATGCTTTGCTGTTGCTAGCTCTCCTGCATATCTGGCTGTAGGGCGTCTTGCAGACAGGCTTCACTTGATAGTCACTTCATCTGGAAGGCAGCGAGGGTAGGAGGAATGTGAACAGATATACACTGCTCTAATTTTTTACAATCCGCCCAAGAAAAGTTGCCCTGGGAAGCAGGACAGAAAACTCTGGTTTAATATGAAAGGAGAGGCATGCATTTCATATCATAAAACTATTACCTGAATGAGTCTATTAAACCTGGACTCCTCATTTCAAATCAGACCTGGTAGTCTGTATGGAATGTGAAAAAAAAACACAACAAATTAGACCCACTGGATCTTTCTCTAACTGTAATGATACAGCTGATACACAGAAAGTGAGTTGATTGTGGGGTACAGTGAATGTCTTGCTGCTGAAGGTTTTCCTTCTTCTACAGTGAATTTCAGAAGTTGTTCAACTGTGAAGTAAGAGATGGGTACCTTGTATGCCTTGTATCTTAGGTGGAACTCATAGGTTGGTCTTTTTTCAGTCCTCACATTGAGGAATACTTTTTTTAAAAAAAGTATTTATTTTCAAATGAATTTTATATTAAAGTAAGGATTCATACCCTGTGCACAGGCTGAAGTCAAGTTTCTCCTCACAGATTTTTTTCTCTTTCAGATGTTTGGCTTCATCACTTTCCCTTAGTAACGTTTGTAATATGGAGACAAGTAGGAATTAATTGGATTAATTTGCTTGTAACCAAACCAAAATTTGTACTTCTTTCTTCAGCAGCAAAAGATTAATTTCCCAAGCTCCAGTTTCCTTCTTAGTGATTTATCTCTGTTTACAGATAAAGCAGAAGTCTGTAAGACAGGACAGATAAAGTGAGGACATTCTATACTCAATATATTTTCATTAGAGCCAACAGATAAATGCCTGTCATAAAAGTAGAGCAATTTATTCTTAAAATGTGTTTGGTAGGTAGGCATTTATATTCTTTTTCAGTGTTTCTTGGTAACCATTTCCAAACACATCAGCGACATTAATGGAATCTCTCAAATACTTGAGAGACGAAAAGTGATCCTTTTCGTTGAGAAAAACTAGAAATCAGATTAACTAAGGATCACTAAAGAAGGATTTAAAACTTCAGTTTGGAACTCACATAGTTTCCTATTTTCTTGATAGATACTTATATCTTTAAACATTCATGAAATTCGTAGATCATATTGATTCTGCTCCATTAGAACAACCCAAGATACACTTGATATTACAGACAAACCTAGGTGCTTTACTAAGTTGAGTGATTAAGCATAAAGTTTGGGATGTTTCTGAAGGTACTGTGTGAGAATCCCAAGTTCCCTTCCTATTAAAAATTTGGACAACTAAATGAAACCTTTCTCATGAAAATAAAAAAAATGACAGAAGTGAAGCTTGTGAATGGAAATGTAACTGTCAGATTGAGATAGAACCACTGAAGTACCCCATGCTTTTTGTTGCCCCTCTAAATGATCTTTCTTGTTTTTGGTTTTTTTTCACTCTTTGCTGTGATATCTGAACATTTGATTCCCTCCAGCTGCCCTATTTTTTTCCACTGTGCTATGAATTCAACATTATTCCACTGGAAGTTACCTTGTCTACACCTTTTATGTCTCCTAAGTGAAACATTTATGTTGAATAACAGAGAAGCTAAATACTCAGTTTTAAATAAAATGGAATTCAAGTTAGAAAATAAAATCCAACAGACTTAATGAGTTTCTATATCAAACAACAAACTTCTCTTGTGTATATGCACTGCTGAAAAAAAATTTAAAGAGTGGCTTATAGTATGCTAGAATGATAAAGTGCTGCTTAAGCATCAGTTCCCACAACTCTGATGTTTTGTAAGGCAGCAAGCCTCGAGTCCAAAACATGCAAGGCAAAATACCTTTTTACTGAGAATTCTACTCTTTAGTGTGCAAAGTGCAGTGGCCTTTATCCAGCAAAGCACTGAAGCCCATGTTTTTCTTTAAGCCCATGAATTCATTTGATCTAGTGAGAGCAGTCTGTTGACACACTTGCCAGACTTTTTGGAAGATGTTTGTTGCGTTTCTGTACAACTTGCAGGATTAAGCCCTGCCGTAAAGAACATGCTGTCCAGTCTAATGCTATTGTTATTCTTCTGAAGAAAAATGTTTTAATGTAGAAACAGAAGTGGTTTCTGACACTCTCTTTGTTCTGAAGAGCTTGCTTACGACAAAAGGAACCCTTCTGTGGACACACAATAGTTCGCTGATTAGAGTACTCAGCTGAAGAGGAAAGAACCTAGGTTCAAATCCTTGATCTAAACCAGACAGAGCAGGGAATTGAACCTAAATTCTCTGGTGTGAGAGATTAGGATATTCCACTGGGATAACAACAAGCCAGGTTTCAACTCCCTGCTCTGTCTGGTTTGGATCAGGGAGTTGAACCTCAGTCTCCTCCATCTCAGCTGCGTGCCCTCATCACCAAGCTATTTGGCCAAGATTGGATGGGTGTTATGTTCTTAAAAAAACCACAAACAACAAACCCACCAAAAAAAAAAAAAAAAGCATTAAAAAGCTCATTTTGCACCAGAGTAAAATCTAAACTATCCAATCTTGACTATTTCCACATGATGGAATTGATGTTTCCTGGCCAGTCCTAGGGAGAGCTACTTCGTGGTCACATACTGAGAGTGCCAGAAGCAATAGGAAGATATAAAACCCCTTTGTCACTGCAAATGCAGCTAGAGATGCAGAGATTCAGCCATGTTATCCACATGACTTTGGCAGAAACAGAAAAAACAAAACCACCAGAAGCCAGTTCATGTGAATGCCAGAGCTATCTCAGTGAACCACAGTTTTGTTTGGAGGAGAATGGGGGAGGAAGATTAATATTCTGTCAGTGCTGTCAGAGGTGTCTGTGTCAGAGCACAGGCTGTCCCTGTGAGTTTGCTTGAAATTTCAAGCAGCTTTTTTCTCCACTGATTACCATGCCTCTCTTCTCTCCCTTGATTTTCTACCTGGTTCTCTCTAATTTCCATCCTTTTCTCCTCTTTTCATTGCTTTTACCATATATTCATGCCCTTCTGTTTTCTACAAAGAAATTGTATTGGCTTAAGCTTTAGTCTTTGCAATGGCACACACAGTTGAAACTTGCTGCAAAATCCTCTGCAAATGTGCTTATATCAGTTGACAGAAATGGAAGAGTTTTAGCTGTTTATCTTGTCCTTGTAATCCACACACACATGTTGAATTTCTTAATCTAATCCCAGGCATTTTTAAAGGTTTAAGTGGATTTCTTTGCTCATTACCTTCTCTTTTGTCTCCTGATTTTAGCTAGCAGTAGACCACCTATTGATTTTTGACAATCTAGCATGTGAACCCTTTTATAGCCGTTTGCAGAGGGCTTGTTTACTTCAGTCATATGAAGTTTGTGGTTTGAAAGTCTGTGTCTGCTGGAATTTGTGGTGTTGAGTATCTCCAGGTATGAAGTGTGGACCTCTAGTTCAGAATAAGAGTCTTCTACATTCATTCACTTGTAATGGAAAATGATCACTTTTTACTAAATCACCATTAGAGTGTGCATGTTTATACCAAAGAATTATTCACAGTAGAGTTAGAATGGAAATGTGGGGTGTATGAATTATAATCAGAGTCTTTATTTCAGTTCCATTCACCAACATGAAAGCACTGTTGCAAAATGCATGTCTGGAAATCAAGTTATTATATGTGTCCAAGAGGGACTCAGTTTTGCTGGGTATGAGCATTTGGGATGCTGCTGTTGTACAGATTGTATTTTTCCCTATCCCCTGCAATACCCAGGGCACAAAGATATAATGTGATGTCTTCTTCCCATCTCTCTCCATTTACTCAGCAGCACCGAGTAAGATGCGTGAGAACTTCCCTCATGTGTTTGTGTTGCTGTGTTATCAACAAATGAGATTCCATGGTCTGCTCCAGAAATTGTACTCACACATACACACACTCCCATGACTGTGTACACGTGCTCAGTCTTGTAGCATGTCATGTCATGTCAGCCTGTGCATAAAGTGTTTCTTTGCATACCATGCCAGACAGCTGGAGAAGTATGATAGGGTATTTCTCTGTCACTTTGTTTCCTCTCAAGTCCCATGGTCAGTAAGCATGAGCTGGGTTTCACATTTCAATAGCCTTTCAGCCCTTTCCAATGTCCCTGTTAATACCTGGAGGAACCTGGTTAGCATTAAACTTCATGATGTCTGCTGAAGTTGTCAGGGTGGGTATCTGCAAAAATGCAGGGAAATCCCGGATGTTCTTACTGGGTTCCTGATCAAATGCTGGATGTGCAGCACACAGGGGAAACAGAGCACAGTGTACACAATGAAACTAGCATACAGTGTAGTGACCCAGTGAGGAAACTGCCCTCATAATCCTTAATAGAGTGCTATCATGGAATTGGATCTCCCTACTGTAAAACAACCCACGGTAATTTGTAATCCAACTGCACACTGTAAACTGCATTACATGAAGTCAACTGCATTGCATCCTTCCTGGCAGACACTTTAGAACCATAATTACATTAATCTCCATCTTTAATTTGCTCCATTGTTCTTCTGTCATTGCAGAATCTTTGCTATCAAGAGAGATGTGTTCACTTCTTCAGTGCTTACTGTAAATTGCAAATTAAGGGTGACATGATTAACTCTCAGTTGCCCTGTTTTTTGTGGGATTAAGTGAAGCTCATCATTACTTGAACAGTAGTTTATTGTGGTTTAATGAGATACACAGTACTATATTTGGCTTGGGGGATCTGTTCCAAATAGAGGTCTATTTGCAAAGAAAGTTGGTTTGAGAACCTCCTGTAGGTACAGAGGTCTCTGTCGACTCTGGGGAAATGAGCTGAGTAATAGTGAATTAGGAGTGGAATGTCATCTTTAATTTAAATGAATAGTATCTAATTATTAAAGCCTGGGCCTTACCAGTCAGTCATAGTATGCTCACCTCCTTCAGCATTAACTAAGGGCATTTAATTCTTACATAATGTCATACCTTGTAAAAGTTTCTTACTGAGCAATTGTAAGGCTGTATTTATGTTTTTACATTAGTCATTTTACAGCTTTTTTATTTAGCAGAGGATGAGTTAGTGAGATTTGAAATGCCATTTGCAGAGGAAAACTATCATGTATAGAGGAAAGTGTCCCGGAAGGCAAAACAACTGCAGATCCCAAATTATATACTGCATAAAGAGAAAGGAAGATTTCTGTGATGCCAGGTTTCCAAGGACTGGTTCATTCCATAGTGTTCAAGTAATGTTTTAGTGGTTCCTTCTGACTCTTTTTTCACTTCAGTTACTTCCAAGATTTACATTTTACAAACCTCTTGTAATCACTGTTGTAAAAATCCATTCTGAGTTAAAATTCAGTATATAGTTTATGTTCCAAGAAATAGACATGCCTGCCTGGCATTAATTCTAGCTCCCCTCTGTGTTGGAAATCCAATTTTCAAATCTTTCACTTGCCAGTTATGGAAGGGAAGAAGTAAGAAAAATCAGATAAAACTGATGAAAATTTGTCTCCTAATTCAAGTTCACTACGTATAGGTATCTGTATAAGCAAAATAAAAGCATGGCTAAAGATTCTGATACTTCACCTGACTGCTTCCAATATAGCTACATCTTCTACCTCCTTTCTGCTCCCTCCTTCTCCCTCCATCTTTTTTTCCATCTCATCCTTTACCATCCAATAATATGCTTTGGGCCCTGGTAGCAGTGACTTAGCTTTGCAGTTGGTGATTCTGCCACTGCTTTTATTCCGAAGATCAAGAGACACCAAGTCACTGCATCTGTAGAATGATCAATTTGTGTGCCAGACTTTGATGTTGCTCAGTACCATCTATATTTAAGAAAAAAGAACAACCAACAAATATGAAGCGTTTCAAAGATGTATTTGAAAAAAAACCGTCATGTATGTAATGCTCTTTGAGGTACTGAAAGGTATCTTTAAGGAGTGCTGGCCTTAGATCTCCATCCATCCTGTGTTATGACTGTGGAAGAACCACAGACTAGCACGAAGGTAACGCTGTGCACAGGAACTCTTCAAAAGTTGCCCTCACATAAATATGTGCTGTTGGCCCAACAGCTTTGACTTTCCTCCATCTTTTTGATTTAATGACCATCAGTTCTTAGTGTCTGAATAGCGACCTTTCTCGTGGCTTTAGATGAAGACGATGCTTTGGGGATTTTCAGCTGATATCTCCATTGGTAAAAGGCTCACTAAGAGATATCCAGAAAGGTTAAAGTCAACATCAGTTTGTAGAAGAGGCTGTTTTTCATGAACGTTTCCAAGGAGCAGGCTGCTTAGATCAATTAAGTAATGTAAAAAACATCCCCACTAAAGCAAGTCCCCATAGTTCGATTTTTCCATCAGGAGACCAGAATTATGCACCTTATTTCTGGAGGTCATTTCCATAATTGCAACAACATACATATTTTTAATAGCTTTTCCTTTTTAATGGATATTTAAATGGAGGTAATTAAATATGGGTTTTTTCATATCCATCTCCTGAGAGGAAACATAACAACATGATGAAAATAAAAGTAAATGGGAAGTAATAAATGTCTACTAAAAATAAATGCATTTTTGCTCCCTAAGCAGTACTGGTTGCTAATTGTTAAGACTCTCAGAGTGATAATGTGGAGATTCAGATGCCTATAATACTGTATAAAACTGGATTCCAAAATATTTCAGTCTAATAAGCTATTGTTGGAAGTGTTACTGCAGTCAGAAATACCAGCTGTATATCTCAGGGTCAGGCAGTCATGAAATATAGTATGTAAAGCAGATGTTTAACCTTTTGAAAATCAGACCCAGTTGCTTTTCTCTTCTGGACATTTTTGGACCCCTTTAATTTTGAAACTCTTCTCTCTGTGTCCTAATCATTTGGATGATTGACTTCTGTCACTGGGCCAATACTTCAGTCAAATATATTGTGTTTCTTTCACTGGAGCTGGATCCACATGGCTGTATTGTAGGTCATGTTAAACATAAGGCAACAAGCCTCTGGAGGTTAGGAGTTTGCATTGGCACAGACTGAAGCTAAATGCTCAGAATTTCAGATCCTTCTCAACATACTGAAATGTCCCTGGCTTCCACAAGTGGATTAGATATTGTGTAGGTACTGACTGCCTAATAAAAACATCAGCTGCCTTGTGTCCAATTAAGCAGCAAAGAGGCAAGACCTTCTTATCACCTGAGATTTTAGACCTTTTTCCTGTTCCCAGTCAAAACTAGAATAGTAAGGGTCTACAAGAGAATGTTTAAGAATGGCAAGTAAGGTCCAAAGACTTTCTCAAGTTCAGTTTTGATTTTTGGATGACCTCTGAAAGGATTACAGCATTCTAGCTGGTATCCCTTCCTGTTCTTACAGTGACATCTCTGAGCTGTTAGCAGCAAGACTTTCACATCTCAAAAGCCTTTCAAACTCTCATTGAGGGAAAACCAAACTAAGAAGTGGTAATCAGAAGTTAGCCATTTCACATTGCTTGTCTTATGCTTTGATGTTCTGATTCTCTTTTTCTTGTTTAGCAATAATATTACTGGAACTGAAATAAATGTAATGGATTACTTTTCCTATGAACAAATGCCCTAGTCTAACTTTGTCACTCACGTGCTTGCGATAACTGTTCGTATGGTCAAGTGTTTCTGCTATGAATATTATCCCTTCTTTCCTCTATATTTACCCAAAGAATAAAAGAGTAGTTTGAGCCTAAATGTATTTGTAGAACATACGCATATAGAACTAATCACAAGCAGTTTTACACCACCCAGGAGTATAAGTTAGCTATCTGAGCTTCCTTTGTTAATGGGGAAGAAGAAAAACATTTTAAGGGAAATCCTATTCTCTTCCAAGAGGAAAGATCTCAGGTAGTTGGGATGAATGCCTTCTGAATGGTTTCCTTTATACTGAGCTTAAATAACTATTATGGGTGAGACACCTCATTTCAGCAGGCTCAAGTTCAACAAATCCCACTCAATGCACTTTGGTATGATATGAATGCCTGGGATTGAAGGGTAGGGCCTGGGGAAAGCATACTTTTGTTAACTCTTTAGTGTGCATGTGTGTGCATGTGTGTGTGTGTGTTGAAAACAGAACGGAACGACAATTTTAAAATAGTAACAAAAATAAAGTTAAATATATGTTAGGAACTGAAATCTGCTTCCTGCTCTTCTCAAGAAATAGTATTTCTTCCCTGTAAGACATAGAGGTCAGGGGCTACAAGGCAATGAATCTGTAGCTCCCCCACAGCTATCTGTTCTGTTCCATTTCATTATTTCTGAAATTGGGGTAAGGACATATAAAAGAGAATTTGGTTCTGAGCTAATTTACTTAAAATAGTAAGAATAATTAAGAGAAAAAATAAAATAATTTTTTTTAAAAGGCTAATATCTGAGGGATGAAAGCACAGAGAAATGATAATGTCCTCAACCCTTTTAGGATAAAGACTAAGAGGTAGATAAGTTTTGTCTGTGAGAGGTTACCAGGAGCTGTAATGAGGGGAAAACTGCAATGAGCCATAGAACCATAGAATCATAAAATTGCTAAGACTGGAGAAGACCTCTAAGGTCATGGAGTCCAATCGTTAAATAAAACTATAAAAGCACTGACTCTGTTGAAACAATGATTTTTAGTCATCAGCAGAGTTACAAGTTTCACTTCCCAGGCTCATCTTTTGAAGTGTTTTTTTTTCTGGAGAGAGAAAAGCTCAGGAAAAATGAGGAGACCTCTCAGCATATCTAGACAAATACAAACTTGTGGTTCATATGGATCTATAGAAATAAACTCATGAACTGTACATATACGTGTGTATACAATAAAAGCCCCCAAAAATATATTTTCCTTGTATTGTCTACTCTCCCAGGATAACCAGCAGCACTGAAAAACTGGGTTAAATTCTTTTCTTTCTATATACCACTGTTTTTCAGTGAAGTCAAAGGTACAAAAGAAGCATGAATAGTTCTGATCATTCTGGGGTTTTTTTATTTATTTACAGTTTTCAGAGATATTTCAATGGTATTTAAGATCACCGCAAAGCCTGATGTTCATATTAACAAATAGGGAATAAAAAAGGAGCTTTAGATTTGCTAATTGGAAGTTGTCATGCCTTTAGTAATAGATAATCTTCCAAGACTGACAGTTACAGATTTTTATGGAGAAAGCAAGGAACTCCAAGGCACTTGGGTGCATATTTTAAAAGGTTCATAGAAAGCCTCCCCACAAATTTAACTTTAAAAGTTCATTTTTAGTACTGAAAGTAGTTATATGTATGGTGAGATGTGTACATTTGAGATATATAATGCATAATGATGATACTTTGCTTTGCTTTATATTATAGTTGAAATGAGGTGTTTGTGTATTCCTGTCATGTGTTGTATGTATTTGCTGGTCTAAGGTTTATTCTGGGTAAAATTACCCTTAGAGCAAACACTCCACTCTAATCTCTGAACCCATAGGTTAACTCCACGTGGTTTCAATTTCCATCCTTTAACAACAAATTACTATTTATGTAAGCTGTCAAATCCACATAGGACAGGCAGCTGCAGAAGAAACTGAAGAGTATAAACCATGGAGAGGAGCACAAGGTTCCCATAAGAGACTAGTCTTTCACTTTCTGTATTTAGCCCAGTAAGAGTGCATTATTCATTACAATCAAGCTAAAGCTCCTCCAGTCTTACCAGTTCATCCACAGATTTGTTGAAAATTAAAGCTCAGTGTGAAACCTCCAGAGAATTAGTCTGAGTTAATAACACCTGCAAAGAACAGAGATTTCACTGTGAGATAAATTGCTGTGTGATTGCCCACACATCAGCAAAAATTGTAATTGGGAGAAACTGAATATTTTCCCTGTGTTTAACTGGTGAGGATTTTGTGGGGTGTCATTTTACTTTAAGTAGTAGAATTATAAGTGAGAATGTTTCACAGCAACAGATTGTGTTTATTTTAACAGCAATTTTTCTTTTCTATGAGAAGACTTCTATTGCTGTTAACTGCTATTGCAACTTTATGCAATATGCATTTAGAAACCTTTCTTATTCTTAAGGAAAATTGTCAGAGACAGGCTTTAAACTGTGGAATTTTCTCCCCATGATTTCTTGTGAATTTAGAAGTTGATACTTTCCCCTACCTAGCTGTATCTCATAAAGAGCAAGCTAAGTCAGGATTTTGATCTCTACATCTGTAGCATATGTACACTCAGCAGCTCCCTGGAGAGCAGTAGAAACTACCTAAAGCACAGGTTTTTCTTACTTCCAGATGTTTCAGAAATACACTCATAAATAACACGAAAAATTCAGGTGGAGCTCCTAAATCAAATTGGGTATTAACATTATTATCTATACAAAAAAAAGGTAGAGAAAGAAAAAAGTCAGATTGCCTTTTCTCAATGTTGTGCTGCATTGCTACATGCTGAGATCTTATTTCCTGCATTTTCCATGAGTCCTGTATTAATTCACAACTGATGTTTGTAGCAGGATTCAGGCTTCTGACTGATAATGGTAACACAGCTCCAGTATGAAATGGATAGAACTTATCTCATTCAAGATAGGTCTATATGGGAGAGCCTCAGACAGACTTCTTTTTGCCTGTCTTTTGAAGAGAAGCAGCTCTGGTCAACAGTGCTCAGAGACTTAGTTGCTTGTTTCATGCATGCTGACACAACTGGATGTGCTTTCTGCATTCGAACTTCTTGGCATCTGCTTGCTCGTCTCTGGACAAATGTGCTTTTGTGGCTTGCAAAGCTGTGTGACCTCATTTAAATCATAATGCACAATTTATTTACATGGTTACAGTGCCTGAACCTTATTTAACAGCAAGTTCTTTGCACTAGAGAATACGCTTTTAAATTACGCACTGAATGTTGCCAGGAACCTGTTGGTATAGTCTTTTTCCCTTACCTATTAATCTCTTGCCACCCTTCTCACTTTTGTTCCTTACAAAGAAAGCTCAAGTGCTTGCTTCACTAAACTCAAACTTAGAGCCATAGCCGTTGGGGTTTTGGTTTGGGTTTATTTTCCCTTTCTTTTTTCTCATTTTTTCCAGTTGTGACAGGAAAAAACCCCACACTGATAAAAGACTAAGGGAAGAGGAACATATCTAACAGAGTGACAACGAGTTTCATATGAGTACCTTTTAGTGCCATGAAACCTGCCTCAGTAAATTCCTGTTATGCACCTTTTACAGTTACTGGAATAAAATGTCCCTGTGTGAAAAGCAAATACATAAGAGACAGGGAACTCAAAGCTACATGAATGTGTTAGACAATAATATGTAGTGGGTGCTCCTGCTGTACGTAACAGCTGAGCTATTCTTACTGCAACACAACTAAGGGCTAATATAACACAGGTTTATTTCCTTGGATTAACATGGGATGTATTAAAAAATAATTTTCTGGGCAAGGAGACTTTTCAGGCTCATATAGTCCGGCTGCCTGTTCCAGAGGTTGCTGAGAAGTGTAATAAAATAACAAATCCCAACTGGGTGACTAATCTTTATCCACAACACTTCAAAGTATTTCCCTTGTTCACTTTAGAACAGAACTGTGGGTAACTGTCTGCCAGCACAGAATTGTCTCTGAAAGTCCTGTCATGGACTCCAGCTTCAAGTTTCTAATCTCTATGTCACTGATCACAGATCATCCTAGAGTTTAACTCAGCTGTTAGAGGGCTAGAGGAAGCCCTGGTGTTTGGCTCAGGGCTCTAGGGAACAGGAAACAGGTGTATTGTATAAGCAAACCTCCATGTGTCAACCTCCATGCACTTCTCAGAGGAATTCATCTGCTCCAGCTGTGCTGCTTGAAGAGGGGATCTTTCAGTATATATTTATTTGATGTATTATGTATCTGAAAGGTGCTGTCAGTTTCTTTCAGAGAAAAACATTGAGAATGGAGTCATGAGGATGATCTAGCATCACCACAGGATCCCTCATGAACCAAAGTACCAGCTAACAGCAGCTGATTGGGCTAGGTGCCATGTAGCAGTCTTGTCCAACAGAAAAGGGAATGAGGCAAGGAGTTGACTGTCATTTTACAGAGAAGAAAAACAACACACTGAAAGAATGTGTTTTGAGAAAGGCAATGGAAATTCAGAGGAGCAAAAGTAGAAATCTGAAAGAAATCTTGTGCTATGAGCTTCTAGTCCGTGTTTCAAACAGTCTGTATTATGTACAAACTTCTGTTGTTTAAAAGCTTTTATTTTCAAAATATGACACCCATGTTAAAGATGTCTCAAAAAAAAAAGGAAAAATAATGGCTGAAATTGAAAGAAAGGAACTCCAGGTATGCAAAATAGACTCCTGCTTGCTTGAGTTCAAATGGTTGGTTGTTTATTCCCGCTCTGTTACAGATATGTACCTGCATTTAGGTGCGTGTCTTTGAATTATGAACTTGTCCACAATTGATGGAAATTTGTGTACGTGGAGTCACATCTATCTTTAAGTTTGAAATATTCTTGGAATATAAATGTTGTAAAAACAATTAACAAGAAAAAAAATTCTGGTTTTCTAGGTTGTCCTGGGGCCAAGAAAAATGAGTTCCTGACTAGTGTTTTGGATGCATTGTCCACAGATATGGTGCACGCAGTCTCTGATCCATCCTTGTCTTCTAGCCGGTGGGTTTCAGATCCTTTTTGTGTGCCTTTAAAAGGATTCTGGCAGTGGTGAATGAATTGTTGATGGGTTTGAGAAGCCTTCACAAAGGGTAAATTTCCAAGAATCTATCTAGGAGATTTTACTTCAAAGTTGTCACTGTGGACTATATCCACTAAACAGAGATGCACTTGATAGATGAATTTTCGGCAGCACAGATTAATGTGCAGCTGCTGGTGCAACTGTCTGTCAGGTTTTTTGCTCCTCTTAGGCTTTATTTGATGAATGTTTGTGTGTTACCTTCCTGACTCGTATTTGCCTAGTTCCTTGCAAAACAAGCCAGTGCTATCAACAGTCACAGGTAGCATTAAAAATGCATAAGTACTGTCGAATTTTGGGCATCTGCGGGTCAGGTGTTTACCATCTGAAAAGGAGATGGCATTTATTGTTATAATTTACCATGTAATTCAATACCTGTAGGTGTTTTATCTCTAAGAGCATCCATCATGGGTTGTAATTGGAGCCTAGGTATTTGGGGATGCTGATTGTTGATCTACTTCAGTTGATTCCACATTTAACGCATCTGCTGTCTATGAAACTGCCTTTTTCTTTTTTATTTCTCTCTTAATTTCTCTCTGTTTCAGAAAAGTAAAGGGGAAAGCACTGTTTGCCAATGTGGTGCTGATCTCAACAGGATTTCAGAGAGTTAACTAAATGCAGATTCCAGCCCTTAGTGTAAAATTTAGGGTACAGTTGGCCAAAGTGAAAAAAGAGGGATTTACTACAAGAAGTTAGTGTCCAAAAGCAGGGAGGTTTATGTAACAATACATCTGATGCCGATGTAACTATTCTGAAACAAAGGCATAAGCCGAGGTTTACGTATCTTAGAATTAAGACTAAACTCTCTTTTTTTTCCTGTTTCAGGGTTTCAGAGCCTGATCCAAATCATACTCTGGAAGAGAGAGTTGTTCATTGGTATTTCAAACAGCTAGATAAAAATTCCAGTGGTGATATCGGCAAGAAAGAAATCAAGCCCTTTAAGAGATTCCTGAGAAAGAAATCAAAGCCCAAAAAATGTGTGAAGAAGTTTGTGGAATACTGCGATGTGAACAACGATAAGTCCCTGTCAGTTCAAGAATTGATGGGCTGCTTGGGAGTAACAAAAGAAGAAGGTAAAACAGAAACAAAGAAACGCCATAGTAAGAAACTTTTCTATCTGTCTTTTTTCACTAAAACCTTCAAAACTGATGAAGCCTCATAAGTTCCAGCATTATACAAAATAAAAGAATACACCTGTCTGTAGCTAATGCAGCTGTTGTTAAGGGCAGATGTCAGGAAAGTTGCTTCTGTGTAGGCAAATCATCACAGTGCTCCTACAGAATCAAAAACTTCCTGTTGATTCTGACCATTAAATGCGTTTCAGTAGGAAACCTCAGAGGATATGATAACATTAACAGTCAGCAAAAAAACAGTTTAATGTTATTACAGTACTATGTTCTGGATGAATGGAAGTATCACACCTGTGCTTTTTGGATTCCTGGAAGGAAGCACGTCATTGAACTTTCTAATGACCTCTCATTTCTCAAATGTGGTTTAGAGATACAGCAAGGAATGTGGTCATCTGCCAAACAGGTGGAACAACTGCTGATACATAACCACCTAACCTTGTTGCCAAAATCGTGGAAAGGGGAACTACAGAGTATAACAGTCCTTGCAGAGTTCAATGCAATTCCTGAAAATGAAGAAGAATCTAAAAAAAAAATTATAAACAACAGTAGTAGATCTCCATGCTTTAAGAAGATGTAGAACAATTAATATAGGCAAATTGATTTGTCTGGTACCTTAAAATGAAGGTAGGACAGTAAAACAAAGGTGATATTGGTTTTATTCAAGTCGATAAAGGGAATACTGCAGAAAGGCAGAAGAGCTCTACATTTTACTAATAAAGTAAATTGTCTATGGCTCACAGAAACAGATCTCTCAAAACAAGTATCAGTGAAATCCAGAAATTTTTTTCTGTTGCTTTTTTTTTGTGGACCTGATAATAATACCTTGCAGTTTTCATTTAGATGATGGACGTTAAAAAATGTGTATATGAAGGTGGATGACTGTTGATGTCTTTATGCTATGAATGTGGAAAGTTAAATGCTTCCATCCTGCTGCAGCAGGCACTCCTTGGGCTTATTTTAAACAAAATTTGGGCCCAAAATCACTGCCCAGAAGCTAAAGGAAACCCATAGCAAGACTGAAGGCAAACCTCAGTCTTTTCAGTGTTATCCAGTGAAAAAACCACAAAGATTAGGGTAAACTGCCTGTTTTGTAAACGAAAGTTGTAAGATGCATGAAATCATATAAAAATCACAGAGAGATTTGGCTGAAGGAAAAATTACGTCCACATAGCAGCAGATTTTTAACAGATCTCCAAAAAAATCTGTTCAATAATGAAAACATTCAACTTTTAAATGAAAATATCTCAGAACTTTGACATTGAAAACTAATGGCATTCAGTTGGAAAAAAGTTCTAAAAATCATTGGGTTGCTTTACTGGAAACACATAGTTTTAAGGACAAGACAATAAAAATTACTGTTGTTGGAATATCATTATTCTGTTTTGTTTCTCCTGCTTGATAATTAAAATTTCCTTTCTGATAATCCTTTCGATTGCACCAAAAAAAAAAAAAAAGAAAAATCAAGTGGCACTTCACTGCAGCTAGACTTATATTTCTAGGAAAAGATGAGACTCTGTTACCTGAGGTGTGAGAGCTGAGACAAGGAGGTGGTTCTGTATCATTTTGTTTGAGTCCCAGGTGTCTGATATGAAAACATTTGAAGCAATATAAAAACCATAGAGTTGCAAAGCATGCTTGGTAAGGGGAGTCCTAGTTGCTGCAGTATTTTTCAAGGTCCAGTTTTCTTCCCCTTTGTCCCACTACAGCTTGTTTTACTCTCAAACTGACATGGAAAATCAAAAGAGCGAGCTTCTCCCTAGTCTCACATGTTTACTTGTGAAGTTGAATGGACAAACAGATTCCTGAAGCTTACTGGTGTTTTTTTCCCCATTTTGAGTACTGTCTTGTACTTTGCCACTAAGAAACTTCAAAAACAGTGATAATCTTGTAGTTTTACAGTTACACTCAGCGAACAGTGTCTTTGGCTTGTAGAACTGTTTCTGTACACTATCTTTAAGCAAAGTGACTGCTTTCTGGACAGTCTGCTTGTCCATGCTTCTTTCTCACCAGGAATAATAGACTATATTTACTACTAAAGGTTTACTAAGTTTGAAATAAGTTATTGAAAGCTGCTCTTAAAAAATATCTTTTCAAAATGAGATCTTCAGTTCTTGGGGATGTTTATAATGTTTTATTTTCCCTCCTTTAGCGGCCCCTAAAACCAACACTGAGAGCACTTCATCCAGCAGACAGGTGAGTACTGTCTTGACCAGCTGACTTTCTTGGGGTTTTAGCAGTTAGCATTTCAGCTTCAAACTACGTTAATCTGCCATTCTGCACACTTGCCAGAAAAATGTAAAGGAGCATCCCAATTAACAAAATTTGGCTTAAGTTCTAGCCAGGGAAAGCTGAATCAGTCAATTCCAGGTGCAGAGTAAGTGTATATAATGTGCAAAGTGGATTAGGCTTGCATTTGGAAGTTTCTAGGAAAGTGTAAATTGACATATAGGTTATGATAATTTGATGAGTGTAACTGAGCCCTCATGAGTCTTCTTTATTCCTGAATGACAGCATTCCAATACACTTTTAAAAGTGCACTGCTTAATCTTCATTGAACTTTCGCTAGGTTAAAAACTCATTTCTATATGTCTATTTTTAGAATCATTAATTTTAAAGATTCTGGTTTTTGGGCAACATAGGAATACCTTCCTAATACTTTTGCGTGGTCCTGAAGAAGGACATGTAAATTATTTGAATGGTCTAGTAAAAGAGTCATCTTCACACTGTTCTAACCTCACTACTGTATTAATTAGAGGAATTGAATTTTTAAACCCCACAAAAGCGTCCGTAAATTATGAATTGGTTTAAAAAATACTCATGTAAACATATTATAAGAACAGCTCAGATAATCCTGCACCCATAAAAATAGGAATTTGGCTAAAAATATCCCAAAACCATAGTTGTGGTAAATTTTGTCCCATCTATTGTAAAGCCAGATTAGTTTGTTAGAAACTGAACTCAAGGTGAACCTTCCCACAAGCCAAGAGAAATCTTCGTCTCATAGTTGTTCATCAGTTTGTTCCTTTTTTTATCTCTTATTTGTTTGATGTTAGGTTCACACTTCCTAAGGCAAGCTCAACATTGGTTGTGGGTTTTACCAGAGACCTCCTACAAAACTTTGATGGAATATAAAATATTTTCACAGCTACGAGGATGTGATAAGTTTCTGTTTGTTTAAACAAATGTTTGTGGTCTTAATTTTTCCAGCTTTCCCCACAAATTACTTACGCCTTTAAACAAGGCAGCCTGAAAACTATTATCCTGTCAGAACTGAAAAACATTCAAAGGGGTTATTTTAATTATATTACTGGCATACGTGCATTTCACTTGAAGCATGACAAGCCCCTCCCCCCTGTCTTGTATTCTGATCCTGAATTGTAGAATCTGTAATAAAAGTGTCCTTAGAATAACTATGGTTTTTAATTTTGTCCAATAACTTTGCTGACTCAGGGTCAATTGTTTTAGCAGCTGTTGATGACAAATGATAGTCTTAAATTAAGGCTGGTTAAGTAAGCCATCTGTTGGCAGTTTCACACTTGAACAATACATGTTCAATATTTACATGGTCATGCACAATACAAATGCAGAAGGTAGTTTTCATCACGGAAATTCTCATTTGAAAAAAAATTATTGAAGGGCATAGAAACCACTTGAAGGAAACCACCCATCTGAGGGCGCGATCAGATTTGCACCCCTCAGGAGACACACACTCAAAAGCCCTTTTCTACTAGTTTATTGCATCAGTTTAGTTATATATATGCTTATGTGTGCTTAGGCATGTATTCCTGAATATGTTTTCTCACATATGTGCACATCTGTATATGCATCTGTACATGTACAGGCACAAGCTTACTGAAAGAAAGCAGATAGAAAAACATATACTAATATGCTAACTGAATCTCAGCTGGAGTTGTTCTAAAAGAGGTCAAATATGTGATGGGTCTGACAGAACTAAGGTAGTGGCCAGGTGTATTTCCCTTGCTCAGCTCTGCCCTGTCCAACATACACATACATGCGCACACGCTATCAGTGAGACCCAGGGGGTGTTTTGCAGCCTAGCAAAAAGTTTACAAGGGAACTATAGGTTGTTCATGAGTCTTTGGCCAGAAGCCCATTCCTTACACATCACATGCTATAGAAAGGTATATTGCACTAGGGACTTGCCCGGGCAGTTGCTAAAACTGTGTGTTCAACAGGACCAGATTTAAAGGGACCATAGGTAAGAAATAGTAAAGATGTTGCTCATAGATGCCATGAAGCGAAGGGTTTTTTTTTTATTCTCCATATATATTTGTGCAGAATTAACCTTCTGATAGTGGCATGTGGACACTCTTGAGAAATAGAGATAGATATTTACACTGTATTAATTGAAAATATTAATGACAAAAATTTTTCCAACTTCCTTTCAGCAAGTTTCTAAGAAGCAAGGGTGAACACCTTACTGATCCAAGGCAGTCTCTTTGACATGTGGGAGATTTCCTCACCAAAAGGCAATAAAAACAGCTGTAGTATTTGCACTTTGTACTTAAAAATGTAAATTCACTTTGTAGAAATAAAATATTTAAGCAGACTCTTTTTTAATCTGTGAAAATGTAATGACTAGTTTTGAAAAATTATCACATACAATGTATGTGTATTCTTTTGTTACCTGAAATATGTAAAACATGTTGGAGATGTAAAAGTTTGCATTTAAGTAATTTTTTAGAAAATAACTTTTTGGTAAACAGTAGCATAGAAACCTGATTCTATGTATTTTGTTTTCAATAGTATGGCTTTTTTTTCTTTAAAATATCATTTAACTAGACTTATGCTGAAAAATCTACTGTATTCTCAAATTTGTCCAAGAAGTGTTGAAAATGTCAGGTTTGTAGGACTGAGAGAATTATATAAATTGCTGTTTACTTGGTTTTGCAGTTTTTAACTGAACAGGTTTTTCATCAGTGACAATATTTTGTTTTGTTTTTATTGTAATTATTAGACTTTCCAAAGATCATGAAATGAGAATACAACCACTAATGGATTAAAAAAACAGTTATTCTACTTGGGATGCTTATAGAAAAATGTATCCTTTTATCCATTTTTAAAATTCCTTTTATTATAAGTTTTGGTAGGATTTTTCTCCTGTTTGCTTTCACCTGGGTTATTAGTACAGCAAACCGAAAAGGAATAAGGTGGATTAGATTGTAATGTCACTCTAGTCTGGTTCAGCCTGGACCTAAAAGCATGGTCACTGTGGTCAGTGCAAAGCAGGAGCAGAGTTTATATGGGTCAGAATTTAAATCTTACTATAGAGATGGGGAAGGACAAGCAGATGGTTCAAACTTTTTTCCCCCTACACCCTATCAGCTCTTTAGCTTGCCTCAGGGTCCACTAGGGTAAAGCTGACCAAATTATAAGCAGTTGCCCTCAGGAGGGGCTACTTACATCACCCCTGGGTGAGACTTTTTTCTTGACATCTGAAAGAAGTTCTCACAAGTTTTCATGCCTTCTCTTCCATTTTTTACCCCTGATACTTTTTTTTTTTTTCGTATTTGTGTCTGAGGGGAATAAGAACTTGCAGATATGAATTTAGGGCAGGGGACCCAAATGCACTGCTTTTGAACAATTATAAGTTACAAGCAGCTGAGCTGATCAATACGGTGGTAGATGGACTGCTGGCATCTAGGAGCTGACAAGGGAAGGCAGGAATGTTGCAACAAGCGGTGATTTCATTCTGGTTTGTTGAAATAATGTATGGGATCTGACATGTGACTAGCTGATCATAATAGCACCCTGGTTTGAACTTGTACCTGGTGAAACTTTTTTGCAAATAAACATGTTTCATTTCAATTCTGACACATGCTGAAGTGATAGGAAACACTGTATGCAATGGAATCGTACCCCAGAAATTATATACTCTAAGCTTTGGCAGCAGGAGAAACCAAGATGCAACTGTGTGTTATCTTGTATTTTTGTTTTAAAAAGTATTTGTTATTCTTTAATACTGTTAAACTTTGAATTTAATCTTCTTTATAGATTAAAGGTCAGTATGTTATCAAACTATGCTGGTGATTTTTATTTTGCAACATAGCGAGTCATGTTGGGAAGCAAAGACACATGGTGGTGACTTCACCACTGCATGGAGTTTCCAAGAAACCTCATGACTGCACGTTGTGTCAATCTTCTCTTCTTTCTTTGTCCCTTTATAGAATTCTCTTCTTGCTTTATTCATACCATTGCTTTCTCAAAATAGTGATTTTGAGGCCATTCTGTTTGATGCTATGGTCGTCATATAATTTCAATTTGGTCTCTTGCCTTTTCTCAGCAAAGTGAGAGATGACACCTTTTCCCCTCAATGGAACTGTGAGCTGCTGGGCAACATTCAGCCTGGTTGGAAACAATGAGGAGAGAGAGGCAAACCCTGAGAATTCTCAGCACCTGGTCAGGTGGTCACAGTATGGTTAATAGCAGCAGGAAGATTAGAAGAATCTAATTCCCTCACTGTGGCCTGTGGAGACAATATAAACATAAATGTAGCCTACCAAATATTTTGCCATGTTCATGGTTTGAAAGTGCACCCCATTTAAACTAAGAGGGTGTGTGGGGAGATGGATTTGGACTAGCCATGTGATTATAAAATGAGTAGCCTCAAACACTGATAGAAACACAAATAAATGCTAAAGGTACTCATGTATGCAAAGACTTCTGCAACATCAAATCCTTTAATAACTCTACAATGACTGAAACATGAGGTGTTTCCTCTTTGCATGTATTTCTGTCTCATCGATTTTATGGTTTATTTCAATTACCAGCAATTACACTACTTGAATATAAGTAGTACTGACTTTTAGAGTCTGTGTACCTGATGGGATCACACTTGAAAACTTGCTAAATTCGCCTAGAGTTCCTGTATCTTACACATATCCACAGGATATTTAAACTTGGATAAATCTTGGTCTTTCTAGTTGTAACCAAGCATGGCCTTGATACCAAAAAGAAATCCATGTGACTAGGCCCTTAGGCTCATGCTGCAGTACCAGTGTTTATTTAGTTACACAGTAATTAATTAGTTCTAGTTTTTATCCTATTCCATGTGCAACAGTTTCGTTTCAATTTTAATTATGTTCTTGTTGAAAACACAAATAATATTCTACTTCTCATTGACCAATATTTGTTCCAGTTCCAGCTATTGCTGAGCACATTTGTTTAGAGCTTTTAAAAGGTTGTAAATAGAACACTATAAGGTTTGAAAAATATGTATGTATTCAGTGATTTGTCCAGCCTGTTGCAAAGTCCATTAGCCAACAGGCCACACAGTAGGAAGTGTTTCGTGTTTTGTCAACACTTTGAAAAGCTTTCTCATTTTGTTCCCATCCCTAAATATAGGCCAATTTCATAGTTCAAGTTTTACCAAAACCACTTAGTTCTCAGTCTTCTCCCAGTCTAAAAAAAATGCCTAGATTTCAGATACTCATTTTGTAGAACAGGACCTAGATGACGACTCTGAATGAAAATTTTTCTTGCTAATGTAATTTCAAGTATTACAAGAGTGAAAAAGAGAAGACTTTAACAATACCCACTATATATAAGTAGAGGAATACACTAAAGTTTTTTTATTTGAACCAGGCTCTTGCCCTTCATAAGTACCATAAGCCATGGAGAAAGCAGGCATTCCTAGAAAGTTGGAAGGAAAAAAAAAAAAAAGATTAAATCATTAAAAACATTTAACCATGTCCAAGATTTGATAGATTTAATTAGTATTTTACTTTTATAGTAGTAATAAAAGATGGATTAATGAAAGTTAAGAAATCTTCGCTAGCAAAGATAATGCAGTTGTCTCTTTTAAATATTTACACTAGTGTATTACGTAGCTAAGCTATAGAAACTAATGTGAAGAGTCTTAAATGCAGAAACTGAAATGTTTATTAGTTTTGTTTCTTTAGGATGGCAAATTGATGTAATTTTGCGGTAATTACTTTGAAATTAAATAGGAACCAACTAAGTTTATTGATGTCTTAAACATTAGAATGATTGCAGTAAATTATCAATAGAAACTGTACTCTTTGTTCCATTTAATTGTTCCAGTTCAAGTTTTATGAGTGAAAATATGCCTTTGGTTTAAAAGGCATAAATAATATGTTTTATATTTTTTCTTTAAAGAAAAACTTATGTAGAAAACATTCAGTACAACACATTTCTCTAGAACATCCAATGAGGGGGATAACAGGGAGACAATTCTATTTTTATCCAGGTTAACAATAGAAGTGTGTGCATATACGTCCGCCTTCCCTTTTTCGTCATACACTTTCTTCTCACTGCTGGTATACAAAGTTTTTTGGAAGGGAAGATAGCTAAATGAGAATCAATTCTGTGCATGTGAATAATCTTTTCCATAAAATAAAATCATCTGAGTCATCCTTTCCCTAAATACTCTCTTAACTGATTATCAATTCAATGCCTAGGATTGCTTGTTTCATATCAAATACAGAATCCTTCTCTGCAGAGGCATGGAATCCATTCTTGGCTAACTGGGTACTTTGAGAAGAAAATCACTCATAAATGATCAGCACAGTCTATGAGATTGTGGGTATAAGTTTTTATTAAGCCACAAAAACCAGTTTCTAAAGATTTACAAAGCCCACTCAGTATGTGAAGTGCATCCATGAAGATGCCTATATTTAGGAAAAAAAAAAAAAAAAGAAAAAACTGGTGAATGATGTTTCCATTGAGAAACATTGTTTCACTAAACCATGACTGACTAATCTCATGTGAGTGAGGTTTTCTATGAAACTTCACTTCTAATGGATTTTTGATGGTTATTTTCATGTTGAAACTTCTTTCCCTTTATCTAACAAGCATGAAGTGTTAACACAGAAAAGGCACATTTGAACACCAGTGTTGTCCCAAATTTAGATATTTTGAAAAGCAGCAGCATTCTTGCTCTTCCACAAACTTAAAAGAAAAAATCATATTTGTTTGAAAGAAGTCAGGTCTCCAAACATTGTTGGCTGTGTTCCACTGAAAACTCCCTAACAAACCTTAACAACTTGCTTCTTAATCCATCAAATCCATACTCAGAGTGACAGAACATCATGCTTCAACGGAGTGGGAGTCAATGTAAGCCTCAGCTAAAGGGCATTTCAGAAATACTGGGGCCTCTCAACAGTTTAATGTGCTCAGTTAACTCCCACTGATCAATTCCTCTTTCTGGTCAGCACCATATGATGGAGCAGAGCCTGCACACATCCATTCTTTAGCGCTCTGCAGATGAGAGATGTGCTTCTCCTTCTGTAGCATATTTCTTTGTGCTGAATGCTCCACACTGAGGAAGGAAGCTTGTTCTCTATATGTCTCTTGCTGTTATCCCAGGGAGCTGAACTGTATCACTGCCACTTTATGAAATGTCAAGAAATCTTTTTTTCAATAAATGTTTTGCAACACAAAATATGGGATGGAAGAGGTGCCAAAGTGAAAAAACCCCCTCCCAAAAACCAAAAAGAGAATATGCAGTTTATAAAAGGATAATGAAAAAAAAAAGGGAGAGAGAATTAAATATAAGCAAAGGAAGAGAGAGAAAAGAGAAGTGAAATGAGGATCATGGAGACATCACTGATTGGTGAACTGAGGAAGATTGCCAGAACTCTTTTGCTAAAGCCAGATGAGGGAATAAAGGAGGAGCAGACAAAGAGACAGGACAAGTAAGGAAGGAGAGATAGCAGGTAGAAATGAGAGGAGAGCACAAAAGGGGAGGAATGGGAACAAAGCAAGGATAGAAATGGCAAAGATAGAAATAAATAGATTGTTCAGTAAGGCCTCCAGGAGGAGGAAAAGTCAGAGAGGCCCAGGCAAGAAAGAGAAGAGAAGGGACACGGGTGAAATGGAGACTGCAGATTTCCTCTTCCTGGGCACAGAATCTCTCTCACAGCATCACTTTCTGACCAGTACAAGAGGTCCATCCTGCCTTTAGATTGTTTCCCTGTCCATTCACAAGGTCTGAATTTGGTCCTCAGTATCACAGTGACTCCAGCGCTTTGTTCCAAAAGACGTTTTTTTCATGGCCAATCTCAAGGCTTGCTTTAGATCCAGGAAGTCTGAGCAACATTTACTGAAAATGTGAAAGAGGAAACCAGCATATTTCTAAATTAAGAGCAGATTTGAGCAGGATGAGGAAATCTGAACCACAACAAAGATAAATTTCCTTTTGTATTTCTTGTTCAGTAAAGATGCGAGCAAAGACTAATTAGATAATTTTTTTTAGTTTTTTATTTCATTCATTGTATCAATAGATCTTCTACAAGCTTGCATGATACCCTACAGTTTAACATTTTCTTTAATCAACACATTGATGGAAAAGGATTACAATAGAGTTCTGGCTTCTCATTCCCTTTTTTTTTCTTTTTTTTTTTTTTGTGGTTGCCTTTATGTTCTATCTAGGGGTGGCTAAAAGCTAATTATTTAAATACTTCTCAAAATCTTTAATCTTTAAGGGTTTGTATCTCTGTGTGAGAGAAAAAGGCAGAAAAACAGAGTGCAAGAAAGATGCCCAAGAAAATTTTGGAGCCCACAGAAAACATGGAGAAAAGGGACCAGGTGAAGAACAGGAGGCTCTAAGCACGGCCAGAAGCCTGTCTTACAACAAGCATCTGCTGCATCACTTAAAGCGCAGAGTCTTTTAACTGTACAGAACCTACGTTTGGGCAGTAGGCAGTATAGCCAGTCTATATTGATTTCTACCTGGAAGGCTTTCACATTAACCAGGCAGTAAAACTGAAAAATAGAAAACAATGACAAGGGGCACAGATTTGCTGTTGCTTTCAGTGTTCACAGATGGAAAAGAGGGTAGAGTGATAGCAAGATTGCTTTAAACTCTAGTGCCTCTGCTCCATTTTAACTTTTTAATATAGAAAGTTTCATTCTCTTCTCACTTCCCAGGATTAAGTGTCCTTTTCACAGTGAGAAAGAAGGATGACAACACCACTGCGAGCCAGATGTCTTTGAAAAGAGATGGTCCAAATGCCATGGCTTTTTAGTCAGAAACATTGTTTTTAATTAGAAGCTAAATGTATAAATGAATACTAGAGCATAGACACTCAGTCATCATTTACCGTCCTCCCTCCCCTTTCTTTCTTTTAATTTTCAGCATCACTTCTAATGGATTTTGCTTAAGAAATTATTACAGCCTGAACCATAGAAATGAAACAGTAGGTTTCAGATTAATTTTCCCTCATAAGTCTTGCTTTAGTTTGCATTGTTGGTATATAGGCCTTGTCACAGGAGAGAAGTCAGTAATGGGTACTTTAGCAGCTTTGGTCAATTGCAACTGTTGGTGTGTATTTTATGTTATTATTTTATTGTGTTTTTTCCTTGGGGGCTCAAAACAGTCTTTCACACCATGAAACAGCACACTGTAGGGGTTAATCTCTATGCTATCTAGAGTTGCTAATCTTCTTTTGGACAATAGAAAACACAGTTGAAAGAGAACTAACTGGACAGATAATGCAGCATCAGTATATTGATGACAATGCTTTGCTGGTGGTATTTTCACATTTTGCTCTTCATCAATTTAGATAATAGTTATCCTTCATCATAATTGGATTAATCACTACTCTTTAAATAAAAGACAATGAAAACAATAAAAAAATAATCTACTTTAGTGATGCCTTAAAATCTTGGTTTTATTTTAGTCAACATTAGGAAAACAAAACTAAATTCTGACAGGAAATTCATTGTATCTGAAATTTATTAAAGCGTGTCATCATTTACACACATTTCCATAAGCAAAATTCAGCTCACGTTGATCTACTGCTTGGTTCCATCATGCTACAGGATTTCACAGAAGAGTTTTGCACTGTTTGAGTGTCTACCACAAATATAAGGGAGTTGACCATTTTTGTCCTAAACCCTCTGTGTTTGTACTCTACCACTAAACCATGAGATATGTATGTGGCTGACAGCCTTTGTTTCAAGGATAACAAAGAGTGGAATGAAAATTATTGAAGTGGAAGTGCAAAGGCAAAACTACATGTGGAAACTTGTAAAATGCCTTTTGGAACTATTTGTAAGCTTATGTTTTAGTGAATTTGCAACTCAGTTTTTGAAAAACAATATTTAATAGGTAGCAAAGTAGGATATATTTGCCACAGGAAAATGTGTACAGATGCTTCTGCATGTAAAGATAATGCCCTCTGTCTAACAGCCTTTGAGAATTGCCTCCAGTAAACAGTCTTGTAGCTAACAGCAAAACCTGTGTTTATTCAGACAACAGAACTTTCAGGCAGATTTCTATTCCCACAGAAAGAAACCTACCTTTCTCTAAAACACTGTGCAGACCAGCTGTGCTCTGGTTCCCTGGGAACGTTAAAGCAGTATTCAAGACCAGAGCCTGGAACTTTAATGAGTACAGAAAGGATTTAAAGAGTAAGCCAGATTTGAGAGGGGAATGGAAGCATCACTTTATCACATCTTATTCCTGTGAGAGTCAACATACAAATGCTCTCACAAATAGTGAGTTATGATACTCTGAAAGAAAAGCATGCCCAGTTCCCTGGAACCAGGGACTGCCAGTGAAGTGAGTGCAAGATGTGAGCTAACCTGCTTGCAAAGTGCTGCTGCCATTTCCCCTTCCACCTCAGCCTACAGCGTGGAGTGTAATGCTCTGATGCCCCATTCACTGTGGAGTTTCTTATGCTCTTTGTCTTAAAAACCTGTCCGGAGGGTGCTGCTAGATGGGCTAAATGCACATCTGGTTAGGTGCCAGGTTTAAATGTGGTGCTTGGGTCCATTTCAAAGCAGGGCTCCAGCACCATCGCTCCAGATCATGGCTTTGTGGGCTCATACACAGAGTGAGGCTCCAGACAAGCCCCTGCATGAACCATCCCTACAAATGGTGCCTGGCTCACAGCAGCCTTCCCATTAGGCTAAATAAGTATAGGCATGAATAAACAGATGAAACACATGGGACATACTCTGAATTGCAGAAGTGTTCAAGGGTTGGCTTCCATGAGCAGGGAGGAAAGATGATCATTTGCCAGGACTAAGTTAGGGCAACCAATAGTTTGAATTTAATTCACATTTAGACCTCAGGCAAGGGCATACTTAGCCCCAGATGCAAAGGAATGTATCTGTGCTTATTGGCTGACTTTCTGAGTAATGAGTAGTATGAATCCAAGATAGGGATTTCAAGAACAAGGCAATATTGGTTTTATGGACCAGATATATTTTGTTAAGTTTAATTTTATTTTTTCTCATGGGTGAAGCTAGGATCAAAGTAGCTAATGTGTAATCCAGACATCTGTACTGATGTAATGGTTAAGACCATCATCAGAAGGAAAAAAAGTTGATCCATGTATTGTGAAAAGTCACCAAATTATAAGATTTACAGTGAGGGATCTAAAGAAAGTTGAGTTAGGAGCAAGTGCACAATATAAAAGTTAGCAGTAAATCAGGAAATTAACTTTATGCACTGTTTCTAATAGTGGATAAAATATGTCCTGCTAAACAGAATCACAGAATTTATATGCAATGATTATATCCTAGTTGAGTTTCACCATCCTCGTACAAGTCTTCTGAGAACCTATTTTCCATAATAGAACAAGTTTGGCAGCCTAAACTATTCACACATCTGTTTCCAGGAGCGCGGCAAATCTGCAGTTTGCATCACAAACTGGATTGCACATGTTCTAGAAAGACTTGGGCACTGACTCTGAAAAAAAAATAAAAATTAATATGGGTTGTTTTAAAATTATTTCCAGGTTTAATTTAGTTAGTTACTCTGAAAACAGAAACTTACTTAAATTCTCATCAAAAGCAGAGAGATTGAAGTCCTACCATAAAGCTTTTTGACTACATAGAGTGACAGTGAAGTTTGTGGTGAATAATTCTGTGCAAAATTCTTGTCAGGTTTGACAAAGCTTGCTGGCCACCAGAGGATAGAAAACAAAAATGCATCATTAATTTAAGTCTCAGTTGACTTGAAGCAAGTTTTGTTGCCTGTCTGACAAGCACATACATCACACAGAAGATTCATGTTTAGTTATGTTCTCTTTTTGTGGTCTGGTAACAACTGAAATACAGTGTAGGAGCAAGTTCTCGGTAACTTTCCAGGTTGCAAATGGGTGTGAACACTGAAGTGCTGTGCAAAACACTAGAAATTATTAAAAACAGGATTATGAGTGTAGTCAAGACACGTAAAAAGAGAAGTGAAGCCAAGTAATTGCAGTGAAAATGCATTTTCTTTGCAGGCTTAGAAGTTACACCTGCCGTTTCTGTTGCTCTGGGAAATATACTGACACCCTCAGTGCTAATCTATTGTTCTTCTAATTTAAGGCTATAATCTGTATTTCTAAAGCATGTAGAAACTCCCACCTACCGTGGTCACTAGGGCCACCAAGCATGGGAAATAATATAGTTAATTCCAACACTTTCAACATTACACAAGATATCACTAGATTGGAGTCAAAAGTCTTGGCACCAGCAGGTGTCAAAGAACGTTATAGACTTGTGACTTGATAACAATTCCATATTGGTATATGATAACAATTCCAGATTGGTAACTTAAATGTGGATTCAGGCAGTACCATTCTTCATGAAAACATAGTGAATGAAATTTAATTTCATTGCAATATTCTTAGGATAAATGCTATTTTTTCATAATCTTTTTATGGGACTGTTTTTGAAATGCCTTTCTTAGAACAACATCAATTACTCTTTTTTTTTTTTTTCTCAGCTTGTCTTCTCTTTCAGGGATCAACTGTCCTATCAATTTGCTAATGCAGGGAACAGGATAATAGATTCCTAAAAGAGTAGCTCCTAACCTTTTTCAGTTTGTAAATCTAATTTTTTTTCAAAGGGATTGCTTTCTCTTATTGAGTAAATACAAGGTACTATCATCAGTAGATCTTTCTTGGCCATGTTTTGCAGATTTCTTAAAAACAGTCCATGGACCATCAGAAGATACAGTTCACCATTTGAGACTACCACTGTATTGAGAGAATACTAATAGTGTGTATAATACTAGATATGAATCCATTACCACGTATTTTCATCTGCTAATACTTGTTTTTGCATCTTGGAAAAAAATCAGTTCTGCCATGAGGTCAACTGGAAAATCTGATTTCTCCCAGTTTGCAAATTAACTGATATTACAGCCTGGCAAATTTGCTGGTTCGTGTTTTGGTATCTGTAGCAGTGCTGCTGATTGCCTGGATTACAGTGTGTTTGTATGTCCTTTTGAATCTATCTCTGGTCTCATGTAATGAAATGAAGAATTCCTCAGAGCCCTAGAGACAAACCACTTCATCAAATAACATTACTGCAGATCCCAAACACAGAGATGTGTAAAGCCAATATCATCAGGTTCCTCTGGTGCTTTTTCTTCATATTCACTGAAAGTTTATAATACTCAAATGTTTAGCTGACAATTATATAGGTGGGATGTGGGGAAAACTTTCCATGCGCTTTTGTGGGGACAGAATTTCAGTTCTTAAATCATGGTTGGTGTATCCCTGAAGATATTCACTGACTCTTACAGAATTCTGAGCCTGGAGGAATAGTGACTGTGTGAGGTTCTGTGTAGATAGATGCCTATGACAGAAAGTCAAACTGTGGATTATGTGGTTTTCCTTAGCTTTCACAGCTTGTGAATTTCAAAATAGATGTGCAATACAGAGGAAGGAAGTTGAAGTACCTTTAATGCCACTCATTTAAAAGAACTGTTCAACATAACATTTAATTAGAGGTGAGATTAACTTGTAGTACTTGGATCTGTCAAACTTTACTGCTGCTTGTTTTAACTGTGTTGGGATGAAAGCTTTGAGACACTCTGCTGGGGCCTACTGTCTTACAGAAATTGGGTTGGCCAAAGAAACTTTCCCTGTCCCCCTGCTCCCTGTCCATAAGCAGTCAAACTTCCCCTTGATGCTACTGAAAGATACTCATCAATGAAACTCAGGAAACCAAACAGAAATTTATTGAAGCACTTTGTACGTGAAACACTCTTGGGAAGGGCTTGAAGATTCAAACAGTAGAGAGCCTACATCTGGACTCACCCAACAGTGTCTAGCTGAGAATCTCACCCCTCATGTTACATTAACTTGTTTAGGCATTTCCCAGGAATGCAAAGAGGTCCTGACATTTGATGGAGGAGTATAAACAAGTTTCATGAAGCTGATTATATAAATAGACATAGAGAAGTAAGTACTGGAAGCAGGCTTATAAAAAAAATAATATTTCTATGAGCAGTGGACAGGGATTGATTTCTGATGGTTTGACAAGTGTGGTTTAATTTACTGTTATCTAATAAGATACAACAGACTTGTGGAAACAATATCTTGAAGATCGTCACTCCTTTGTTCTGAAATTATCTACAGAGTTCAAAATTTATTAGAAATACACATAAACACATCACATTTGCTTAGGAGTCCTGGGTAACAACACATAGGAAGGGACAAAAAGTTTCAGACTTAGACACTTTAAAACTGCCTAAAAACATGCTCTGATGCTCTAACCATTCATACATGAAGGCATGATTGAGTACTCTAAAAAAAAACAGATCTCTTGTGGTGCCTACCACCACAAATATGAAATCTTTGTCCCAAAGCATAACTCACATTCACTGATTGATTTTATAGCAAAATATCAAAGCTCAGCTTGCCAGAGAATGCTGATAATAGCATCTTTTAAAGCTTTCCTCCAGATGAAGCATCTGTCCTCCTGCTGCTGTGCCAAGTGCCTATAAAATACACTATCGCTAGCTCACAAATGATTTTCGTTGTGTTAAATGAAACCAGAAGTCTGGTTTGGTTTAGATTATTTGGTTTAGATTATTGTTTCATTTATTAAGTACAATTTCTCAAAGGCTAATAAATGAGAACTAACTCGTACATTATATCTGAGCTTACTGGTAGTGCTGTAGGGGAACAGTAACACAACAGTTCTCCAAAATTCAGTTGGTTCAAACTGCTTATTAGGATCTTATTAGAGTAAAAAGTCAGAACTGCAGAGGTGTTTGTAATGATTACTTAGCAACTCTGGTGGAAGAAGTATGTTGTTCCGAAGTAAAACTTTATTATTGTTCTTTGGCTAGGAGCAATCATATATTTTTGAAGTACCTATTCCGAACCAATATTATCATATCATACCTTTCAACTAAAAAAGAAAAATAAAATAGAAAACCAGTATCTATTCCGTACTTCTCTTTTTCTTCCCCATTCTGACATACAGTGATGATTTTAGGTTAGTAAAACATGTGTTCCTGCTGTTCAGTGCACCATCTGCAAAATTATTACACAGTTATTTTGGAATATTCATGTTTCTCTTTTTTACCCTTAAAAATAGAGAAACTGTCACTGTATGAGTTTCTACAGTGTTAAAACTCCAAACATGAGTGTGTCCAAGATGTGTACTTTCTATATACATAACCTGAAGGGACATTCTTATATCCAGATGTTTGATGGAATATCCCATTCTCTTGCCATGACAGCAGTGGAGTCATGGCACAGGACTTATATTGAGAAGCTGTGAAGAACACTCTGAATTACACAAGGAGCATGAGATGCTTAACTTTCCAGGATTTCATGTAGCCGTGTCTGGTTCATGTCTGCAAATTTATTCTTTGTTACACCCAGGAGAGCCAAAATTATTCTCTGTCTGAGGCTTAAGGATTTCAGGACTGACAGGAGGTATATGAACAACTTTGTTCTCATGAGAATCCATAAAGGTTTAATGAGGACTTAAGCACAACTTTCACCTGTCCAAGCAGAGAACTGAATTTCAGCTTGTATGCTAAATGCCTTGATCTTGGACTGTTCATCTTGCTCAGTAGAGAAAAGGTTCACTGCTTTCAGCAGGAGTAAGATCTAGTTTCTAATCCTGCTTGTGTTAACTACGTAATGAACTAATCTGGAAGTTGGCTGGATGTAGCATTTTTGTGCTTCAGCTGCAAGCACCTAACAAGCAGCTTCCATGTTTACATCTGGTATATTAATCTGTAAACAGTTCCAGATTACAAATCTCTTCTTACATCTTATTGAGCTAGTGGAAATGACTGTTTTCCTACCATCCCACAGGTGTGAAAAATCAGTGAGCATTTAGACTATAACAGATATATGTAGATCGCTGCCACTGTTACCTTTCCTAGTAGCTTATGAGAGGTTTGTCAAACCAGAGTAAAGGGAACCTGCTCAGCTAAATTATAAGAAACATCACCAATGCCAATATAGTTTTGGTTAAAGGCCAGTGACATGAGAAACTTTTTAACTTGAAATGATCCATTGTGTTCTACTCTGTGGAAGACAGCAGAACTCAGATGCTCAGCTAACCTTACCTTACATTTAATTGGAATGCCTGATCACTCTTCTCTATCTAATTCAATTTGCAAAGAAAAAATCTCAACCCTCCATGACTGCTAAGGGCAGATCCTGTGCCTGGTATCCACTCTAGCAATATGCTTGTTCAAGTGAAGAGAAGCCTCTACATAGCAATTAGTAATTTTTTTTGAATGACAGTGTCTGTACTTTATCTCCCTTTAGTGAGGACTGTCTGAGAACATAGGTGCTTGATAAGGAAAGGCATCTAGACAGAATTTGGAATTTCAAGTCAATTCATAGAATGACTTTCTGGACAACGAGGTGTCAATTTGGGCTCCAAAGATAAGTATTTTATAATAATTTGGAACAAACCCCCTTTAGTGCTTGACTTCGTTGATGAGTGGTTTCCTTGCTACAGATAAATCATACTTTTGACTCTCATTTTCTTTTCCAAGCTTCATTCCATCACTGAACACTAAGGAAAACTTATACCACAAAACTGCCAGGTTTAAGAGTAGGAGAAGGGCAACAAGATTGACCCAGAGGAAAAGAAGAATGAGGTTTTAGCTCACAGCAAGACCTGTTTATCTGTGTTAGGTGTGTCTGGCCAGACCTCAAACAAAATTTGATGGCATGGCTCAGCAACACATAACAGGGGAAGAGTGGGTGTATTCTGCATTACAGGCGAGGTGCTGTTCTTATGATTTTATAATATAATTAGCCAAGTGTACTAAAGGTCTCTGCACATCTGACCACATTCAGACAGGACATTAACTGGCACAATGTAACTGGAGTCTGCCAAGAGGTGGGTCTATCTCACTCACGGTCTTTGCTTAGTCTTAAGGCACTTAAGAACAAGTAAGTTGAAAGTATGTGTTTATGTGCACTTCCAAAACAAGTTTAATGCATGCCATTCTGCAATACCATCAGCAAATCTGAATGCATTTTTGAAACAAATTGTGCTCTGCAGCACCTCAGCAGAATTAAGTGAAAATCACAGCTACATTCTTCACAGAAGGAAAGAATAAGTAGTCATGGAATTTGCCCAGCACCATAAAATGGAAAACGGCTTTCTTTTGTTCACTTTGACTTCCTCCCCACCTGCACTTCAATAATTAAGTGAAGCTAGAAAACATCATCTTTATTCTTGGATAAATTCTAATTTATAATTTTGTGTGTGGTTTACTTAATTCCTGTAAATAAATTTGCTTAGGGAGCAGTAAACACATGAAAACTAATCTGAAAGTATAATCAGACGATGCAGAACACACTACAATTATTCTTTCCCAGACAAAACAAGCTTCAAGAAATTTCATGCTAATCTTCTTCTGATGGGACAGACTATTGTTGGACAAAAGGATTCTTTCTAAGATCTTCATATTTTCTTTCCATATGTTGTTTTGAACAATTGCCCTGATTCTTCTGTAGCTGTCCTGTTTGGAATTTTGTAATATAAATTTCGGAAATGCAACTGCTCAGGAGCCTGTTTTCATTTGTACCATGAGGAACACAGTATTTTCTCAAAGGAATGATGCCAGCTGCATTGGTATTATACTGATAGTAATCTTTTCCTGTTGTGTGTTTGCCTCTAACTACCAGATCTTCTCCCAAGACACATTTAAAGAGGTATTCCTGCACAGTGTGGGTTTTTTGTTACTAATCTGCAAAGAATTTTAATGTTGTTATGGGGATACAATATACATATATGAGGAACAGGGTGGCAGTCTAATCTGAGACCTGTGGTTCAGATCTACCATAGAACGTGACAATTTTCACTTCAGTCAGACAATAACCACAGAAACCAAACGTGTGTGGAGCTGAATACAGACCTTGAGTATGAGACAAATACTGCTTCATGTTTGTTCTTGAAGGAGAAAAGCCTGTCACTTGCAAAACAATTCTCTGCTGAAGTTCTGGCAGGTTTATTTTAACTTGGACAACACTGAACTCCAGCTCCACAAACTTGTGTCAAAAAAAAGTAATTTCATACTTAAACAGAAACAAAACTCCATTGTAATAATAGGATTCTTTAATTCCTGTGTAAAAATCAACACATATTATATTTTATTATAATAATTAGGACTAGAAAAATATGCTGTAGCCAAAATAAAAGCCAATTAGGTATTATTGTTATTAATACTATCTGATTATGTGATCTGCAAAAATAATGGGTACATTCTAAATGCCTTGCATGAAAATATTGAAACTTGAAGGCATAAAGTTAGAGTCTAAGTTAAAGGCCTGATTTTTTTTTTTTTTTTTTGTAGAATGCCAAGCTGTTAAACAAAGCCAAACCCAGTGGCGTGCCAGTAGGTTAACAACTTACCACCATCAGAACAACTTCAGAGAGATTTATGGTCCCTCTCTCTGAACCTTTTTTCTTTGAAGATGCCTGACTTAACTACGCACCATGGGTGGCAGGAGTGTGAGGGGGCAAAGGCTGCAGTGACTTTCCTGGTGTCTCTTGCAAGGCAATGGCACAACAGCACCGGTAGCCTATAAGGGCTCTCTTCATGTTAGGAAGAAGCAGACAAACTGTCTCCTCTTGTTCTAGTCACAGCATTGCTTTCTTAGGGAGTTGTTTTTTCTCAGCTTGAAATGTTACAAATAATAAAATGGAGCATTTTTTTCCAATCTGAAGTTCTTTGAGAGTGGAGGTGATGTACAAAGTCTTTCTTACTCTAAAGAATTATTCTTTTTCTGTTGTAACTATTAGAACACAAGAAAGGAGGAATCACACTGAAGGAAAAAAGTAAAGTACAGGATAGGGAAAAAAACCCTCAAGCATTTTATTGAACAAGTAAATAATAAAAAAAGTCAATCCTATCAAACCAAAACAACTTCTACTTTTGGAGTCTAGGTGAGTTAATTTGGTGTTTTGTTTTACTGATGGAGACCTTAAAAATATAACGAGGCAATTTTTCATGGTAACTGTTTGACAAAATCCCCTTTACTAGCAGAAAGATTACACTTCAGCTTTTTGACTAGTTCTGCTTCACATTCTGGAGATATAGCCAAGCCCTCCTGCCTATATTTCATACTTGTCAGGAGCACAGGCACTCAAGGGAGAAATATTCTATAGTGTACTCGTTTTCTGGAAGCCATTCAAAACTGGTAGGAGGAAAACAGGCATCCTGCCGTGAGCCAGCATTGTCCTCTCTCTGCTTTCCACATCTGGCAGAAATCTCTTCTGCCACTCCCACCCCATCTTTTTTTACGTTCCCATAGAACCTATGTGGAGGGTTGTTTTCTTACCATCATTACTGTAATCAGTTATATGAACTTCCTCCTTCTGCCCAGATTTCTCCTTTGAATGCATGTTTCCTAGTCCAAGGTGCTTTCTGTGCCCATCCTTTTATACCACTGAGATGACTGCATTTATACTGTCTCATGGAGGGTCAGAAACATAATAAAGTCATGACTGTACATTGCACCGAGACACTGAGAGAAAAATCAATAATAAAAACATGCTATATTAGCATATGCATTGTAGTTTATAACATTCCTGAGCAGCAGAATGAACTGGATGAACAAGAAATATTGTACTGAATCCATCTAAAGTGGGAAATCCTGGACTTTCTCACATCTAATGTAATTAATTTTTTGCACAGCTGTTCTGTAGTTTTTAGAAGTTTGTTTTAGTTAAACACAGAGTAGAGAGAGTACATACAGATCTTCTTTAATTTGCACCACCTGCCTTATTTCCTTTGCCTGTGTCTAACTCCCCGTAAACCTCTAAAAGATGTTTGAAGGTTGAGCTCTGGGTGCTTGACTAGACAATCTTAGTTGCGTGGGATGTCCTTGAATCTCAGTCTGCCTCAGCCTGTTCAGGAAAGGTTTTGGGAACTATTTTTTGTCCCCTCTCTTAGGAATTCCATGTAAGAAAAATATGTTTCCTGCTGGCATATATGATTTGCTCTGACTCCGAATCTCAAGCTATGGCCTTGGCAAATAACCTGTACTAGTGCCAAAAGGGATTAATCCGCTGAATAATCAACAATATTGATAACAAAAATAACAACATGGTTACTTCAAACACTGTCTGCATGTAAGCTCAAAGTCTTTCCTTTTCAGAATAATGAGAGAGTTAAAAAGTACTCAAATTAAACAAACCAAAAAAAAAAAAGACATAAAAAAGCACAAGTGGCATGGAAAACAATTTTTGTTTATGGAAAAAAATAGAATTTTTTTAAAATACCCTTAGCAGATTTTTTTTATTAAATAATTCCTTAAATCTGAACTAAATTTCAGTGCAGAAGGAGACATCTACTCAAAAATACAAATTTTCTTTACAAAAGTTAGACGTACCTGAGTTTCCAAATTGTTTAAAGCAGGGAACTTGTCTCTTTTGAAAAACAATATGACTTGCTTCTACCTACCTCAGGACAGCATCTTTTTTTTTTCTTTTTTCTTTTTTTTTTTCATAAGGTACTCAGCTGTTTGCCCTGTATTATAAATCATTCTTTTTACTCCACAAATATTTCCCGGATTCTGTCTTTGGCTATCAGAAAATCATAGTTTCATGTCTAACAAGTCTATCTCCTTCAACCATTTCAGTGCTATAATGTTAAGACAATAGCATGTCCTAAACCTAATTCCTATGATTTCTGTCCTGTTCTACAGTTCCTCTCCTTTAGCCATACTTTCTTAAGAGATTTCGTAGCCATTGAATTTGTTTTTCTGTCAAGGGTAGGTTACTTATGATATAAACTTCTCAGCCTTTTTGCTTTGTCATGTCATTTCTGATTTCTGAGTTCTGTATCTTAGGAGGTGACCAAACATAAGTTAGGTCTGTGACTTGAATCTTTTCAGATGTTGAAACTAGTCAATAAATTCCTCTTCTCTCACACCTGCTCTATTTGTTATTCTAGAAAAGGATTAGGCACATATAACTTGTATATGTGATATTCTGTAGCGGAGTTGTGTTTGATAGAATTTACATTTGTACTAAACAGTAATGTTGAGGTGGTTTCAGAATTATGATGGTTATTTTACGTACAACCAGAACTGTTCAACAGAAACAACCCATTGTATTGGAATGGTAAAATTTATTACAATTTTTTCATCATGTTTAGATGTTGTAAGTGGTTCCATGGCTGTAAGTAAGGCCATTAGATGAGTATAGTTTTAATGTTGCTGCATGTGGCAGCAACCTTGAAAACGTTTAACTTACATAATGCTTTCATCAATCTTTAAATAAACTTCAGTTTCAAACGGGGTATGAGTCAAACCTGACACCATGATGCACTGATGCAAATTCTCCCATTTTCAGTTGTGCTTCTTCAGTTAATTTGGGTTATACAGGTGACCTTTCTCTACATCTTAGCAGGTAGTGAGACTGACAAATGAATGTACCTTTTTGTGCCATTTTTGGCTTAAAAATGAAAAATGCATTCCTCAGGACATCACCTCTCACTGTACTCTTCAGTTTCAAGTAAATGTTTTTTTGTTTGGGGCTATTATGAGAACACTACTCTTTCTCAGTCTTTCCAAATGAGAACCACATGCTGGTGACTTGGGATCTCTTGGAGAACAGCAACACAGTTTCTGCTGCATGATTTTGGCTGTTTGCATTGACAGGTACCTCAAGGGAAGTAATGAAAAACTCAGAATGACAACTGTTCTATTACAAATATTATCATCTTGGGAAACAAGTTGGAGGAGAACATAATGAACAAAAGCAATATTACCTAGCCTTCTAGAAAAGGACTCTTTTCATCAGAAGCAGCCTAAATATATTAAGCCAACATAAGCTGTGACAATAATTTATATTCCCAAAAGGACAGAGTATGCAGCTAGAGGTGATATTTACATTTGTTTCATAAATAGAAAAGGGACAGGATGATTAAGATGCATGTATTTTATTTCCATTCTGACCTGCAGTGGAACTCAGAACTTCTTATTTTTACCTTCCTGAACTTGAATTTGCACACATACTGCCAAAATTCTGTCTCCCAAAATTCCTTTCTCCTTCCCACCTTCCCCAAAATCATGCAAAAATGCCAAGCATTGGTATCATGTACAGTTTGCAAAAACCAGGAAAGACTGTGGTTGAGGTTGGTATGCAACCTATTACTTTGACATCCTCAAACGATGGCCTTCTTACAGCCTTGCTAAACAGGAGTTCTGTGGGAGTGCCAGAAAGTGAATGCAATTCATCTGAGTATTGAAGCCACGCTTTCAAATAGAAATATTTATATGTTATACAAAAATATAATTTACATATATATTTTTATTAAGTTCTCCTCTGCCCTATGTCTGTACAGTGGATAATACCAGTTTTCCAAGAAGCAACATGTGTGTCATTACAAAATTGTCCATGTATGCACAGAAGCATGTTTTGGTCCCATGCTCAAGACATGAGACTAATTAATTCTAATTTGCAATACCCTTTGAATACCTTTTTTTTTCTTTTTTTCCCAAATAGATTACTTGCTTTGTCTTTTAGTCAGTAGAAAATGAGCTGAACACAGCACTTCCACCTGGGAAAAAATTTGGGGAACCCAACTTGAACAGTATTAGAAGAAAGAATGTAGAACCTTCCAGTCTGTGGCATAAAGCAGAACCACTTGAACTACGAGGCAATTGGTAGAAGTGGTGTTAATATACTTACAGCACAGACCACTGCTGGACAGCAAAACCTGGGGATTGCGTTAAACAACAGAAGAGGCAAAAAGTAATTATACTTTCTGTTCTTACCTCTTGAAATATCATTCTAGCTTATTGTATTGGGTATTTTTAGCGGTTTTCTTTTCATAAATGGGAATAATTTTTATTGAAATGAACTAAAAGAAGTTTAGTGATTATACTTTAACTACTCAAGATGTAAGAAAACTGGAATAATTAATTTAGCTTAATAAATTCTTGTGAGACCCCCCGTTGGAACAATCTTATAAGTAGGAATGCAGAATAAAAACTCAGAAAATGAGATTAAGAGAAATGGCACATAAATTTTCACAGACAAAAGGGAATGGAAAAGAATTTACCCAAAATTTCACTATATTTGCCAGAAAAGAGTAAGTATTTTTAAAGCTTTTGCAAAATGTAAAAACTATCTGAAAATGTTTGAATTAATTGAGGGAGAAGAAAAAAGGTGATCTCGAGCAGATGAAGCAAAAGCATCTGGTTTTAATGTAAAAATGAATTTTCTGGCCAAAAAAAAATCCTGTTAAGAGTAAATTTGAAGTTGTTGCCACATAGGTCGTGTGGTTCAGCTACTTCTGTATTTTCTGGCCAACATTAGGGCTGCAGTATGAGGGATGGACCCTGTATGAAGCATGTCACTTACGTTTTGAGAGACCTAACCTAGCCACTAAGTATGAATAGCAAATGAAATATTAAAAGCAATACATCAATGAAATTTCTCCCAAAAAACCAAGTATGCAGGTTCATTATGGGGTTTTGGCCCACAATGGATATCAAGACTTTGAGTAACACTTTTTTTTTTGTCTCTTTCCACCTACAACATAACATCTGTACCTGAAAGGCCCTAGAAATGAGCACAGACTTGAGGGACTCTTCTGATACTTTCTCAGTAAAGGCAACATCCGTGCTTTTGAACTTCTGTCAGAGACTGGAAGACTATAAATGAGATGCTCAAGAAACTCTATATGGGACAAAAGCATGTTCTTGAAACAGCTCAACACTTCTTTACGTGGTGGGAAGGTCATGGGCAAGAAAAAATGACTCTCTTTCTTTCTTTACACGCTGTCTACTACAGTTGGGATTGGATGTATGTTTCTTGGCTACTTTAAACTGTTCCAGCAATAAATCTCAGTCAACACTGTTTTCAAGTAGGCTGCAAGGTAAAGGCTTTATTTTAATTGGCAGTTGTCCAGAATGCAGAAAAGACAAAGTGAATGGAATAGGAATACGCAACAGGTACAGCACTGGGAAGGTTACAATTGCCTTGGCATCCACTACACTGGCTGCTGCTACTGCTGGCATTCCAAATATTTTCCCCCATTTCCCCCCCCCCCTTTTGTTTTGGAAATATTTCTTTACAAATCTGAAACAGCTAATGAATAGGGACACCCACAAAATATTTACTAGGGCTGATAAACAATAGAAAACTCAGTGAATGGTCTCAGTTTATTTTTACAAAGATGAAAAGCTGTTCATGTTTGCCAGGTCTAGAAGCCTCAGGCCATCACCATTAAAATAGTAATGGCATCATCAGAATAAAAGGGACTCAAAAACTGAGCTCTGGACTTTGTATCCACAGCAAATGTCACCTTTTTAAAGCAAAAATACAGCTTTCAAACCACATTAGTCAAACATACACAAATGTCACAGAGTGGACTTCTTACATCTGTCTAACAGGCAAATATAAGCCTCTGGTTGAAGTCATTTCAAAAAGGACCTTTAGCTTCTTACCTGTGAAGACAAACAGAGAAGTAATACTACCTCTTTTTCTGAAACGAACACAGTTTTTAGGAAAGCAGGGCTGTGCATGAGTGTTCACAGCTTCAAAAAGATTTTCCAGAACAAGAGAAGGTGCAGAAAAAAAGTTTGAGATAAATGCTCATAAAATTTGCATGCAAGAAGAAAAGTAACAGTACAATATCACAGAATATCACAGAATATGCCAAGTTGGAAGGGACCCACACAGATCATGGAATTCAACTCCTGGACCTGCACAGGACAACCTCAAGAGTCACACCATGTGCCTGAGAGTATTGTACAAATGCTTCTTGAAATCTGTCAGGCTTGGTGAAATCTGTCAGGCCTTCCCTGCATCAGAAACAAATAAAAGATATCTTCTCTTGGTAGCAAGTCTGTATAGACAGTTACCTAAGTTCAACTAAATCCAAATAAATTTTTGTGGATCTATTGG